>OU974050.1:10487500-11687500 GCA_918843915.1 Notodonta ziczac
TTAAGCAACTGACACGGAAGAGGGTGTAGATATTTTTAATAAACATAGGATTAAGCACAACCAGCGGTAGCTCAATGTGACCAAAGTGGCCCGGACAGTGTAACATGACATTATTGCAAGTTCCACAAGTCTCATTCCTATCTCTTAGAGGCCCGAGAGCAGAGTCGTAGAGACCGCCTTTTGTGGGATTTCCTATCGCGTCAAAACACTGCACATTGGTGATTTTCGAAACACTGAGTTTCCGAACTTCTTCATCGTTGAACATGAGGAATTGGACATATTCTGGGTCCACAGACGTCAAGCTCGATGTTGATGTTGAAAATGTTGAATTGTGGGCCATTTTTGATAGCTGAAAATGAAAAGTAGGTAGGTAAATAAACGAGGCATGTAATTCTAACCTATAAACGATAGCGTTTATGTTATAAAATTATGTCTGGGTTATTTAGGAAAGTATTTACATCATCTATTCCCTGGGAACTTATTATAACTTACTTTAGACAACCTTAAAATTCAATGGTAAGCAAAAATATTTTTAAGTTTGTATTGCATTTCTCTCTCACGTTTCTTTAGACATTTTTTATTTCATGTTTTTTTCAACATCTGTCGGTCTCATGAAGGTTGTCACATCACATGTCTGTCATGAAAAGTTAGCCGTCACCTCAATTATTTGCTAACTTCAGTTGATTCTTCCTATTTTTATTTGGCAATACTACTCATACACAAAAACCGGTATTATTGTATTTTGTCACGTTCTATGCCCACAGATATTTTTTGCTGTGGTAACGTCATTCATTCTTTTTTTCAGTCAGTCAGTCAACATGGCGGCCCAAGATGAAGTTGACGTATGTGAAAGTTGGGAGGATATGGACGAAATTGGTGTAAGTGTAACTGTGAAAGCCGATCCTGGCCGTACCCCGCGTCGGCGCTGGCACGTATCGTGTTATTGACGCATGGGTTTGTCTATTTCAGTTGGACCACAAGATCAGGCTCATGTCAAGTGAGTGCCCGCCAGTGAAAACTTCTCTCAAAGGTTGCAAGGTTACCCTTGAGGAAAGCGCGTGTATTGGGCCACAGTGCGTGATGCCGGAGCCAGCTATTCGTATCCTGAAGAGGCCGTCATCGCTGGGCAGCGGGTCCCTGAATGGTGAGAGGAATGCGCGCCCGATGAAAACGCTGGAACAAAGAAAAAAAGATTATGCAGAAGCCCGCCTGAGGATCCTGGGCGAAGCCCGCAGCCCTGAAGACATTATTGACGACAAGTAAGAGTGTTTTCATAGTTAATTTTGTTTAATTTTACATAACAGCACCATACTAGTTGAAAAGCTGTCTTGTTTTTTTATTTAGTATCTATTTTCTTTAATTAAGTAACATCTTTGAAGTGATAATGCTGCTGTCTGAATTTTGTCCTCCATATGCTGGACGAATACCCACCCTACCTAGTTTTAAAGGCTGTTGCCTAGCTACTGATCTTCCTACCAGAAAATTCATATAGAATAATTTAATAATAATACTCATCAATGGATTATTATTGTATAGTGGCTCTTTCAGCAAACTCAACTAGTAGGGTGTCATAAAAATATACCCTAACCTATATGATTTCTCTTTCCATTATAAATATTTTAACAAACACAATAAATTTGGTTCAGCATTTATAAAGGCAAAAATTATGAAAGTAATAATTTTGTTCAAAGTTTCATCAACAAAAATTTACATGAAATTTTGTTGTTAAATATTCTGTTACTTCCTCAATTCCAGCCTCAGCCGGCTTCAAGACAAACTCCAAGCTAATAATCTCAATGACAATCAAACGGCTGGTAAGACGAAAAGCACACAAACTGACAATAATGCCAAAGGCAAGGAGCGGAAGGTCCTGGCGCGCCTGCCGCCGGGCGCCACCGCCGCCGGCGTGTTCCCCTCCCCCCCGCCCCGCGGCGTGCTCGTCATCCGCACCCCGCGGGGGCCCGACGGCACCAAAGGCTTCCTAAAAAGGTAGCACCACCGAATTCTTAATTCACTCGCAAAGACGTAATCATTTCCATCCATTCGACTATCCCTTTAAATGTTATAAAAATTCATGTTACTCATGATATTAGCTTAATGGTTTCACAATTTCTAAACACTTTGACATGATCACTTTAATTATTTTTAGGTTACCTTCAAAAGATGCATTGTTCAGAGTTCACTCTGAATTGTGTCCTAATGTTAGTCAAAATCTACACTAAAAATGTGTTTAAGCCATACTTTGTTTATGGGTGCCCTTTTTTTAAAAACAAAAGACAATTAAATTTATGAAAAATCACATCTCAGAAGTAGCATCGTCAAAATTCACAAATGGCACTTCTAAATTAACAACCAATGGCAATCACTTGTTTTCGGTATTTGATTATTTGCTTCATGTCAAAGATTAAAATTGTGTAGCAAATTGAAAATTGTGAGTGCTCACTTGGGGGAACAAACATAATTGTTATTGGTGACGTTTTTGTGGAGCAAAACGTTCAACTAGATATATTGCGATTTAAATAACTGAACACTCTGTCGAGGCTTGTGCGTGTGCATTTACATATATTTTTACATATATGACGCATAATGTATGGTTACATTTCAAATGAAAAATTGAATTCACAAACTATATGAAATTAGCAAAAATAAATTATTACCATTGCGTGAATAATTATTGATAAATTACTAAAAATTCAAAGTTTTTTAGCATTAAACTTTTTATATACACTTTTTTCTACATGTATAGTGTATTTTTAGGGTAAGATATTGCTAATTGTATATTTATAGTACCTATATTATTTTACTATGTTAAGTTTTTTCGATGCATTCGCAATGCTTGCGTCCAGTTTGCGAATTCTATTCGCATTTGTATTTACTGCAATGTTTTAAAAACCTACTAATTACACCTTGATTCTTGATGCAATTTTTTTAATAAAAAAACATAAAACTGGCCTCAGCAATCATTGTGAATTAGCATTTTAAGCGTGACAGATGTGTGTATGAAAGCCGGCGATGTATTATTATGATTATAATTTAGTATGGTGAATAACAGTTATGGTACCTGCATGCTGTGAATGCGAAACCTATTCAATTAATCCTAAGGCTCGATTTAGGTTGAATTTCGCACACTGTGACAGAGACAGGCAGCAAAGACAAAGTGTCAAATACACTGGCCACTAGTTGCTTACAAGCTCACATAAAAAAAATATGATAGCATATTTGTAGCTGTATATCTGTGATATCTGTCCTTGTTGCCTGTCACAGTATCAGTTTGTGAAAATTTAATTTAAATTAAATTATTTTAAGTTAATTATCGCGTGTAAACTATAGACTTTATATTTGTAACGAGCCATAATGGGTAGTGACTGACGTTATTCCCGAATTAATCTCAGAAACTACTGCACAGATTTTTGAAATTGAATTTATTTAAACACTTTGGAGCACCTAGCGATAAATCCGTAAAATTAGTTACATTTCATAGGTGCTAATTTAATTAGCCGCGAAGTACGGCTATGGTAAATTTGAGACAATTCAAAATATTGCTGTTTTGCTTATTCAACACAATAATGAAGAGGACAGCAATACAATTAGTTTAGTTATGTTTAGTTTGTATACCAACATAATTGACGCCAATCTGTGTGTAGTATTCAAGTGAATTTTCTTTGTAGATTAATTCCTGGGAATATAACCGTTGCTTTATATTCATAGTAATACACGCCGCACTAAACCAACGCTAGTATAAGACTACATTATATAATGAGGATTGTGATATAGAATAAATCGTCTAATTACAAACCTTACTCTGTTTTGACTGTGAATACGATACAAGATGCATTCTCTTATACATAAATTACACTTTGAGGCGTCATTAGTGGATCTCCCATCAATTCTTATTTCTGTTACACAGCAGATATTGGGAAGACATGTAAACAGTGGGGTCAGTGTGAGTTTGTGTTAAAATACCAATCATATAATCGAACATCTCCATATATTCACCGAGGACATAACAATCTATATCTGTATTTTTAACAACTTTAAAGTTATTATGAAAATGATTTCATCGTCAGTAATCGTAGGGCATAGTTAATTACCATATTTAAATAAAAATGGACAAAAATAAAGACGTTTTAAGTTTCCGAATCCGTTTCCTATAAAATGAAATAAAATATAATACCCCCTGTAAAGCTAAACGTTTCCGCTAGGGGCGCTTCTGTTTAATGTATGGTAAGATTACTTGCTCGATATTTGATATTTGTAAAACGTGTATTGTTCTAAGCCCTCGTATGACGGCTTGTAGCCGTATTACGGCACATCACAATGTTCTTTATTAAGAAAGTATAAGATTGTGCATTTGACAAAAGTATTCTGTGTATGAAATGTTCCTTTTGAACAAAACAGGACTCATGGAAATATTAATCTTACATTACGCTAGGCAATAGCTTAAACATACTAAGAGGATTCCCGATATGCGCCAATGTTTTGGTATAGTTAGTACATTTCACGAAGACGCGTGAAGTATTGCAAATTGACCCATATCCCAGTGTCGTAAGAGTCACTAAATATACACTGGTTGTAGCTTTGAATAGAAAAGAAATGAATAAAGCAGACAGACGGGCAACACAGTGATCTTATAAGTGCCGTGCCGTTTTTTTCCGTTTGAGGTACGGAATCCTAAAAATAGAGACCGCAATGGATGTATTAGGTATCGTTAAAGTAACTCGCATGTCGTAAGGTTAAGGTACATGTCAAAACAAAGTTCATTGACCGCAAAACAAGGTTCATTGGCCCCAGATGCAAAATTAGTAATGAGATGAACCGTCGTATTTTCCAATAACTCCCACTCTCTCTTATATTATGGGGCTGGTGTAATAGTACATTGTTACCCAAAGGGTGAAGGTAACTTATTTTGTCCAGAGACGGGGTTTGGCGCCCGAGCATAGCGAGGGCGCCAATAGTTCGTGGGACAAAATAAGTCATTACGCGACAATGGTGAATTAAAATCACGAGGTGAATGAAAAAACTGTCGTTTGGTACAACCTTAATAGAGTTAATTTACGGTTGAATTAGACTGCACAAACATCAGTTGAGCTTTAGCCGAATTAAGGTGTAAGATGCAGGTCTAACACAGCTGGCTGTGACAAGAGAAATCGTGTGATACATAGATTTTGTCTCATTCAGTTCGGTGTATTAAGAAAGAGAGAGCGCAACTGGGTGTAACATAATCAGTGATAAGTCTTGTCTTGCGAACCAGCTCAGCAGGAGGATACTTTAACTTCTAAAATCTCGTAAAGCTGCAATAACAATTTTCAGTAAATCCTTAGGTAAGTTGTTATTGCCTGATTTTATTCACCTCGTGTTTTTATTCACCCTATTTAATTAGGTTTAATTTATGCGTGAGAGTCGTATCTCGTACTACACTATTATTTTGTTACACCAAGACAGTACCTACCTATTGAAGCGAAGCTTCTATACGGACGTTCAGGGCGCTCGCCGCGCGACCACTCTATCCGTGCTAAGCGTCAGTTGCGTTACACGGCATATACCTATATAGTTTAACGCTTAGTTCCTCTAAGCTTTATATTATACTATAAAACTTCGCTTCTTTCGGGCGTCCCTCGACGGCACTGTATTTTTTTTTGTTTATTCGACCTTTTGAACGCCGAAGTGCTTTATAATATTTCTACTATATTGATAAAGTTACTGTTCAGAGAATTATAGGTAAGCTGTTGATCTAGCTTCTGGCCTCTTATCTTTACATGGCGCAGGTGTTCATAATAGTGAATTAGGTGAAAAAAAATATTGACGGAAAATATGAAAGTAGGTAAGTATATTTTTTCATCATGACCGAATAATGCCCAACGTTAGGTGAATAGTGAATAATTTAAGGTTTATTTATTTATTTAATGCAATATAAAGACGAACGTAAATAATATCACCAAAAATTCGTAGCATTGTTTTGGTAGCGAAATTGTTATGAAATTGTATAAAAACGGTTCATTTATGAACAAAATTTTTGTGCCAATCTAACGTATTTATTGCTTTCGTGTATATTATGTTATGATAAAATGTGTCACCAAATTATCTGATCTACTGGTGGCATTGCGATTAACAACGACTTTACAATAGTTTAGCGGAAAAGGGAAAATCTTCCACCCTGGTGCGACGGCCAACGTACCCCAATAATTGTTGTCGGGATTTTGTATATAACCATGATGCTTGAGAACACTTATATCGTGACTTAGGTTTGCTACAAAGAATTGCGAATGTATTGAGGCGTCGAATTCAGTGCCATCTATCGTCGGCGTCGTAAGTATAAAATGATATTAACAAAGGCCGCTTGAACTGCCAAATTAGGTGAAACTACTAATGTCCACGCGTTTAATATTCGTCACAGAACGTGCTTTTTGGCACTTTGATACCATACCTCCATTTATTTTATGCTACACCCAAATGTAGGGCGAAATCAATGTAGATTCGGTGAAGTTGGCCCAAATATCCAGACGCTTGGCCACCCTGGCCGAGGCTGGCATGAATTCTTACGTCTTTCTCACATAAATGTCTAAGATAGAGACTAGCCTAAATTCGTTTGAAGACGTGCTGTTCTAAGCTATTCAGAAACAAAGATGGCGGTTCACTAACACTAGTCATAATTTCGTTCGCTCACATTGAGATTTTTGAATAGAAATTTGTGAATTGTCATCTTTATACAGTACACTGCATTCAGTATACTTTGGTGCAAACACTAATCGAATGTATATGATTTGCAATTATTTTCCTAATAAGTAACGACGTGAACATTACAATGGTTGTAAATGTTGAAAAGTGTAATGTTAAAATATTGTGTGAAGGGAAACGCCGGGAACCGCGTATTTCTGCTTCGTATAATATCAGCCATGTTTTTAAGAACACAGTGACATCTAGCGGAAATCAAACACATAGTTTGTTACCACAATTGTTTCGTTGTTTACAAACTAATTTGGTAACTAAATATAGTGCTGTCTTGCTTACATATTACGGCCATGAGAAAGACAGCAATACATTTAGTTTAGTCAAGTTTAGTTTTGATACTTACATGACTAGGATCCGTATTAATAAATCAATCTCAAATCTGAGAGATACTATCAACTCAACTACAAGACAGACAAATCGCTCTCAGACTTGAGATCGATTTATTAATACGTGCCTAGGGTAAATCGATCTGTGAAAGGTCTTGAGTACGCTTTTGACATGTCATTTTGTAATGGAATGATATAAGAATGACGTTCTCAAGATCGCTCTCAGATTTGAGAGCGATTTATAAATAACTAAGACCCTAGAACCGTAGTCCCATCATTGTAATGTCCACGGCTGTTGTAATCTAATAGTATGGTAATGACCATCCAACTCTCTTTATTTGTAAGGCATAGGTATTTTAGTTTGTAAATTTATATTTTAACCAAGAACATTATTAAAAACTGTTAAAATATTACTTGTTTCATTTTTTAACTATATACGTCAAGCAATTTAAATAGAAAGCCAGCCTTGGAGAAAGAAATCGGGGGATATTATGCAAAATTTAACTGTTCATTCGTGAGAAAACTACCTTAATTGCATTATAAAATATTGGACAACATAAAGATTGTCGGTTTGATTAATAACTTACGTAAATATTTACGTGTAATATAAACAAGTTATAAACTCATATTAACATAAATAACTCGATTTTATACGTAGTATCCAAATCTACTAATAATGTTCCATTTTCTATGTTTGTCCGTATAATTTTGTTCTTACTACATATCTCTTGCAGCTTTTTTATGGGTATAGGTAGTATTTGGACCCAAGACCGGACCTTCGTATTACCGTGTGAAATAGCTTAATGCTATACTTACATCAATACATTTCATGCATTGGGTAGGTACTCCAATTTTAAGGGCAGATTTTGAATTTCCTTACCGTGCAATCTGTTTTTAATTACATTACCGATAGTATCAAAACTTATTCATATTGAACATGAATATAACAGGATCAAACATTCAACAGAAAGAAACCGATAAAGAAAAGGGTAGTGGCCGTGTCTTATCCTTTCTTATAGCTGAGTCTGTGCGAGGTAGTCGATCTGCAGGATTTCAAATAGAAACAGACAGACATCCCCACAGCGCAACCTACAGTCGTCTATTTACGCGTCAAACAAGTTTTCTTCATTATACATATTGCCAGTTAGCTACGAGTTTCGAGTCGAGTCACCAGTGTCCACTATGGCGGCCTTAGAACATCTCAGTGAAAGGGACAGGGCGGTTTTGAGGAGCATTTTTGATCCCACTGCGACTATCGGAGACGTGGTGGAAGATACCGATAATTATGTTGAAGACGAACCAGGTATGTGCTTGAATTGTAGCAGTTATATCTATAATTATGCGTAGTAATTTGATAATAATTAGCTGTGTTCTTTATTCATTGTAGTGGTCTTGCGAGTGTCCTCTTGTTAAAAGAATATAAACCGTAGTATTTAAGTTAAAAGTATGAATTTAAATAATCTGATTAGTAGTAACCACCACAGATCTATATATGTGAGTAACCACAGTGTTTCATTTTTAATTATCTATATATTGTATATTAAATATAATGGAATAAATATAACATGTTTAAAAACTCTTCAGAAGTCTTTACTAAAGTTAATTTCACACTTTCACAGCACTCTTAAATTCCGCGTTCTTAAAAGTGGCTAATAGCTGAATTTTTTTATATCAATGATTACAAGGTATGGTCACATATTATCTACTCCTGTTGATTTTAAGTATCAAGTCGCTGTTTGCCTCTGAGATTCGTCCCAAAAAAAAGTAATTTTCCTAAATTCCTACGAATTTCTGGGGCAAAATAAATTGTAATTACCGATTCATCTGTCAACAGAACCTTCAACAGACTCGTATAAAGAGTCCATCTCGCTTTGCGCTAAAGGAGTCCAGCTCGCTGAAGGTGGCAAGCTGGAAGAAGCTTTGGAAGCTATAAACAAAGGCATAGAAGCTGCACCGGAGCGCGCCGCAGCTTATAACGATCGAGCTCAGTTGTTCAGGCTTATGCAGAGGGATGATGGTAGCTATTTTAAAACTAAGCCCTTCTTCTTTATTTAAAAATATGACCCACCCAAGTTAATAGGTATTTCGCCAGTGTCAAGTAACAAATAGCAACAAACACAATTAATAACAAAACAATCCAAAAAAGCGATCGTCCACTTTGGTAACCCAAAATGGTGGCCGAATTCGACATGGCAGTCAGTCTGTCTGTATCACAGCCATTTTATTCGGATACCTAGGATCATATGGCTGATATTTGGCACACTTATAGACATTTTCTACCTCTCTTAAAATCTATGTAAGTAATCAAATCTAGACAAAATATTTCAGGGTGTCTCCCCTACATTAAATATGAGGATAATTAGTTTTACACGCAAACCGACCAAGAAGGTAGGCGAAATATTGGTCTTATAAAGATTGGAGCTCGGAGTGGATGTGAGTATGACAGGAAATCGCGATGAATAGAAGGAAAAGACATACTGCGCCGACCCCAGATAATGGGAAAAGTTGATGATAAAGCTTGGAAAAAAAAACAAAATCGCTACCTGTTATCATTATTGATGTCCGTATCTACTAAACTGCAGATAAAAATAATGCTATAATTGTCAGATGCAATAGCGGACATCGACCGCGTCATAGATCTGACGGCGGGCGCGAAGAGCCGCGCACGCGCACTTGCGTTGTGTCAGCGCGGGGTGCTCCTGCGCAAGCGAGGCGCGGACGACGACGCGCGCGCCGCCTTCACTCAGGCTGCCAACTTGGGCAGCAGTTTCGCCAAGAAACAAGTGAGTTTAAGTATAATTGGACATAGTTATGCAAAAAGGAACCAACCCACACTTACTCCTACAGGCTAAAATCAACCCCAGATGGATTAATTGTAGGTTGGTTTCAGTTTGCAGAAATATGGGTGGTTGGATCCATTCTGCATATATATAGGTATCCAATTATTGGTACCACATTCACGACCGATTGGCGCAGTGGTCCGAACGTAGGTCGCTCGGCTCACTGCGTATGGTGGTTGTGGGTTCTCATTTTGCACTGGTCTGGGTGTCACTGGGATCGCCCCCAGTCCAGTGTACGGTACCCATATATATATACAAGCGTTGCCTAGTTTGGGAGTATACAATTGGCGATTATTTTTTACATTACCCATGCTGACGTACCGTCAGAGCCCTGGAGGAAACGTAAAGCAGTAAAGTAAGAGTCTTTAATATATTGTGTCAAGTGCGAGAAAGCGCACAGAGCGTAGAACGCGAATTTGGAATTATACGACTCATACAGCGCCTAAAGCGGCGCGATAGTGAATCATTTTCTCATAACGTGACTCCATTCGATAATCAATCTTACAGCGCCTCTTGCGGTCATCCAAAGAACTAATAATTTGCCAAACAAATATTGCATACAATACAACATATGTAGAGGCTAGGTTCTAGCGAGCGTTTGTTAACTAAATAATATGGTAGTTACCGATGAAAAAATAAAATACATTTCTGGAATTCTTTCAGGTGGTAGACATGAATCCGTACGCGGCTCTGTGTAACCAAATGCTGAGTCAAGTGATGCGCGGGGAAACAGATATCAAGTTATAATTACATAAGACACGTTTGCTGAGCATTTGGTAAAAGGTACGTCACACCATAAATGTATCTGCTTACCCAATTGCGTTATCATTCCATACCAAGATGACCCTTAACGTGCATGCAGGTAGGTGTGTTTTGCTTTGGCCAAATGACGCAGTTTGTGCTGGCAAACAACCGCCAAAGGAATTTCTAAGACTTACAGTTAAATTAAATTATTAAAAATTATACCATTGAGTTTCTTGCCGGATCTTCTCAGTGGAAGCAGCATTCCGAACCGGTTGTAGATTCTTACTATTCATAAAAGTTTGAGTTATTCTCTTCACAATTTTAGATGTTGTTTTACTTTAATTGTTCATTAAGAAACTGGCGGTAAGCTATGTGAAGTGCCATACCGGCATTGGTATTAACAATCTTGGGTAGGTTTTTACATTAATTTATGCACGTATTCACAAACTTTACTATGAGGTTTCATTGCGAAATCGTACAACACCGCTCAAGTCGAAAATTTGCGGTTTTCACATATTAATGCCGTTAGATGGAGCTGCTCATTGCGCGTCTTACCATTGGTCACATGATATAGATTTCAGCCAATCAGAAGCCGTAATTTGAAAAGTTGTGACAGCGCGCACGTCCGTTGGCCTCTCAATCAACACCGCGCAGTTATTTTCGTCTCCTGTAAAGTTGGTAAAAATGACTTATGGGGTGTTGTTAGGTATGGGATAAAATGTCAAACTTTCGATAGAGTCATTCGGTGGTAGAGTCAAGACTACAGATCATACACAAGCTGGCTTGACTGAGTTAGTAGTAACCTCTCACAGAAATCGGCGTAAAGTAGGTAGTTATTTATAGCTGTGTTTCGTACGATGAGGGAGAGCCGGAAGCCCTTTCCCGCCCTCTGTCCCACTCAGGATCCGGGCGGCAATGTGCGAGCAATGCTTTTGGTATCGCAATCACCATTGGCTCGGCTACCTGCTTAACATCAGACAGGGCCCTCTCACGCCACGCTCGGGCCACGCTCACGATTACGTATCAAACGCTCTGCTTTTGACGTTTTGCTGACACGAGCTTCACGATTTCTACTGACATTGATATGGTATGGTGTCAGCAAAACGTCGATAGCGGAGCGTTTGAAACGCAATCGCTAGCTTTTGCTTTTCTATTACGATTTGAGTAGCTAGCGTGGTTAGGGCAGTGGTCGTAAGCTTTGTTCCACAAAAAAAGAGTTGGTTCCTTAGATAAGTATTGTTTGTGTAGCTAAATTATAAAAGTGTCACATCCCTCCACCCTCATTAGTTATGTAAATAAAACACGCAAGATCTAATGGATTAGAAATTTATATTGTTGAGTACAATCGACATTCACTTTCGAGAAAAATCCATACAAACAACCAGAGATCCCAGTTACAGATCTACTGAGTGAACACTCCGCAGCAGGTGCCTGCGTCCCCCAAAAATCCTTGAGAATGACAAATTTAATACTATAAATCGAAATACTGCACTACGCTAAATATTAATAATAGAATATGCAATAAAGTGTCGTAAGACGCGAGCGCGCGCGGACGGTTGAAGAGGCTTTGGTAGTTCGCCCGCACACAATCGCGTTTCACTAATTTAAAAATGGTTAAAATTTAAAATTTTGATAATAATTATGAATTAATTCTAGTGTGAGGCGACGACGGTTGGTTGACTAATAAAATTAATAAAAAGTGCACTTTACTTTTAAACATGGCGTCTTTTTTCGCGCGTTTACTTTTGGCGCCAGTTTGAAACAAAAAAATACTAGGAAGAGTTGTTTCCTTTTCAATTGTTAATGTTTTGGTGAGTTAAGTTTATTAAATAAAAATATTTGGCACATGTATTTCTTAAATAAATAATGATTTATAAGATTGACTATGGAATTAACTGATTGATGGCTTTTGAGGTATTCAGAATCGACGCAAAGTGTCTAATTCATTTGTAAAAGAAGCATGGAAGCCGTCTTTGCCGTCAACTGTGAATACCCTTCCGAGATCATTAAAGAACTCTTCTTAGTACTTGGTCCGTGACACGATACTATATCTTAGAATTAATATCATTTTAAAAATTGCACAAAGCGTCGAAACCATTTATACGGAATATCATGGTTTTTTTTTTGATAAGATAAAATTATATTTTTTTATAAACCAGTGTCATATTATTTTCATTTGATACTAATTTGATAACACACGTGCGATATAAAAAAATGTGACAAACGAAATTAAAAAATACAAATTGCGAATGAAGGATTTCGCTCGCTATGAAAGTGTTTTCATTATTTAACAGCGTGATTTATTAAGTGTTACTTTTTTCTGAATTTTACTTGATGGCAAGCGCAAAAGTACATCGACGAAATGTAATTCAAAATTCTTTGCTTCGAATATGAAGTGCTTACTACTAATAAAATTCAGAATCACAAAAATATTGGTAAAGGGAAATTATTAGGTTATATTTAAATACAATTCTAATTTTATGATGGAAAAATATTTACATATTTTTTGTTTTTGGCACAGGTGACGGTGCAACCGGCGACAACACATCGTCAATGTAAAACTTTAAACACTCGAATATTATTTAGTAAAATATTTTAAGAAGTACACTAAAACCTGTATCAACTACGGGCTAATTATTATTTGATAAGTGATTTTAGGCCTATTTTAATGGAGTGAAAAAATTAATTGTTCCAATTTATTTAAGTGGGTGATAATAATGGCGATATATTATTCATAGCCTCAAGCGCATAAAACAATTTATTATTTTACGGTAGTCCCAAGAAATCCATAAGTATAAGTTATATCTGATTCAGTTTCATTAGGATTATTAAAATGTAAACAAATATTTTGTAATTAATATGTAAACTAAATTCGACGCTACTCATTATTGAACCCTTGATATTATATTTTTTTTAAACTAAGAGCCCAAGTGTTACCAATAAATTAAATTGGCACCTTGTATTTTTTTATATTTTATTTTTCAACGCTTGCGACTAGATAAGATTGTTTTTAATCTTTATTTTCGTCATTTATTCAAACTAATTTTATGAATTTGAACATGCAAAAGGTCATGTGACTTAGGAGGAGCAACTTAATTCTAATAATTACGATTTATAATAATTAATCTATGCTAAATAATATCAAGATATTTAGAACTAATTCTCACTGAACACATACATTAACTATTTAACATTTAATTATAGCGTTCTGAATGACTAAAAAGTTTATAATAATTAAATATAATTAGTATCAATCGCAACGCAGCGTGCCGCGACTTATGATCTAAAGAAGTATGAATCACGCTGATATCTGCCGGTGGGTCCACATGCTGGATCTACTGACTGAACAGAGGTCAACCCCAGCGTGTGGGCACCTAGTCTGTAGATTAGTTGTTCACACGCTGGACACACACACATGTATTAGCCCGAGTTCGACATGGTGAATTATGAGGTACAATAAGTATAATAGGTTCATGGGAACAGTAAAAAAGACACGACAATCAAGGTGGACCAGCAAAACTTGCTATAAGTCGCGACCAGTGATAAACGCGGATAATAATTATGTTTCTACTTGGTGCCAGATTCGGATCATAATATTTTGGAACGAAAGTGTTTTGTACATTCTACCACAATTAGCATAGTTTTCAGTTGCTTTTTACCGAGTGCCTTAGTTCCAAAAGATATCAAACTTCTACTAATGTCAGGTATCAACAAATTCCACACTCTCTCATGATATGAGTTAAATTTAAATTTCCATAAAGTTAGTTCGCGGCAGAACTGCTAGAAATAAGTCATAAAGATATACACAACACTTAAAATTAATTTATGGTCAAGCATACTAGCTTTAATGGATATTTGTGATACGATAAAATACGTCAGTGCTTTTGGGAAATTACCTAACATTAATTGGGGGGTTTGACTAAATGTTTTTTTCCTTCATACACGTTTTTTGTAATCCAGTTAGATCAGAAATGTCTTTAGTTATGTAATTCTCTTTAGTGACTAGAGATACCTAGATGACTCATAATTCTGTCGAATATTAACACTTACTAAGCTCTAACGTAGCAGTTATACAGCTACTTTGTACGTTTTAAGATAGCAATACTTGCCGGCGCTAAAGACGATTTTTTGCACAGCGTTAATATGCAATATTTGTTCCTAAAAGCCGCTCTACAAAGAGATTCCCCAATGTTAAACGATAAATATTTATTGGTCAGTTTTAAGTCCAACCCAATTTTTTGTAGAGATTGGCCAGTTATTGAAACTTCTAGTGAAAAGTAGTAAATTACATATATTCATATTTAGTCCCATAGGGAGAATAATAATGTTACCAACAAATAGGCGAGGGAACTAACCCATATTGCCAATTGTGAAGTTGCCAATGACGTTGATAAGTTTTCTATTTTTCTTCTAACTCCTCCTATTATTTATTTCGATTAAATTCGTGCGGGTTCCAAGACAATTTAACTTTTCCCCGGGACTCGTCGAGGGTCAAACCTCGACGTCATTATTGGTCATCATTGTCGATCCTGGTTTACAGGAGGAACAGTGGTGGGAGTGTGTGGCGGGATCCCATTTTAAAGGTTTTCTTTGTCCGATTTTGATGTATTTAGTTTAATATAAGGTCACAAGTGCCAAATCATTATGATATTTTACACTGCGCAATATTTTAATTTAATTTACGGTTTTGCCATCTTAAACAGTATTCGTACTATTTCTTGCGATAACGACAGATTATTAATTTTAAATAACATTAAAACGTGCATGAAGTGTCCCTGAGTTAACTATGCCTTATTTACAAGTGAGATCTTACATTAAAGGTTACATAGCTACAAGTTTTATAAACTTTATTAATTATTAAAAATAAGTTACTGTTATCTAACTGACCAAGTCAGAGTAAAATAGGCTGTATAGGCGCAAGCTAGCAGACACTAATTCAGAAGTAATGAGAAGTTAAATTAACATTAGCGGTACAGATATGAGTGATTGGTGTTCACGTTTTTCTACATGGCAACACTGCTGCTGTCAAAATGAAACACATTAGTACCATAAAATATGACAGAAAGATCGTGCACAGATTATCGACATGCAAGTAACTTGCGATGCGTTAGAAATAGCGCATTAGACCGCCGATACTATATTTTAATCGGTTATGTTTAAAGGCGACTAGTATAAATTTTATTTTGACAGGCCAGTATTGCCAAATACACAGTGGGGCGACACAACAGTTTTTTTTTCTTGTGTTGCCCTATATTTTTAATGTTCCCAATAAGTATAAATACAAAGAGTTTAAGCACTAATTCTAGTTAGAAAGAACTATTCGCTGGTTGGAGTATTCGTAGCATTACATTATAAACACTATCACGAAATTACGCATAAAATCAGGCTTGATTATGTTGCCATTATAAATTCATTAAAAATATTTTGATAACTATAAAAATTAAAATAAAATACTACTTTTTCCCTTAATTATTTCGTAAAAGTACTACAAGCAATAACAAAACCAAAATAAAAAATATAACGCACCATTTCAAAAACAGTGTTTATAATAATGTATGGAATCGCGGGGTTGTGTCTGTGTGCGTACACGCACACTAGACAGGAGGGTGTGGGTAGAGCGAAACGCCCGCTACTCTTGTCTCCCTCTCCAGCTGATATTAATCCTACAGTGCCGGCTCATTTTCAAATAAAATTTAATCGTAATAATACTCATGTAACGTAACTAATAATATATTATTTATTACTTAATACCTAGCAGCCCCCTAGCGGCAGGGCGTTACGGTTAAAAGTATGGAAATATTTGAAAACTAAGTTTCCGTTAGTCGTAGAAGACATTAAGATATCGTTAATACATAATATCGAGACGTCAAATGACTAATACCTGTACTAAACATATGAAAAAAAAAAATAACATTGTGAAAATGAGCCAACTCGTCCTAAATTAACACTTAATCCTATTTTAAAGAAATGAAAATAAATACTATTTACCTACATCTAGTAGAATGGTTAGCGAAGCCGTCAAAATCACGACGCACAAAGAACACTATTATAAATATTATGCTAATAATTACGAATAAAAATTAAAAAAAAACACCTAAATGTCATTTTATTACAATTCAATTTAGAATCAAATGCTTTCTTTTTCATTTTTTAATCCACATCAATTAATCTAGCAAGAGTGTTTACACGATTTTAAAGTTTATTCATTTTATAATAGCGATTAATTTTAATTAAGTTAGTAAGGCTATTTAGTAGACGATTATTTACAGCTATAAGCTGTTGTGATTTGTATCGAGATTAGCACAACGAGACTATTACGTACATGGAACAAAGTTTGAATATTATTTAAATATGTATTACGAATTCAATGGCAAGTATATCAATGAATAGGTATTTTTTATTTAATATATTTAATAATTTATACAAATAAATAATTGTATAAATGTTCTGATTCCAATGTGATGTCGTATAATATCGATACAAATCTAATCGAAACGAAATCACACACACCACAAAAGTGTACATACATCGTACATTCAGACACACACATTCAAGCTTGGATTGGAACATACATCACAAAAATGCAATCACGACAGAGTTAAAAACCTTAAAAACAATTTAACACGTATAGACAATGAAAACTTAATGTTCACCTTATAACAGTACAGGTTTAATAATAATAATAATTAATTAATAAAAAAATTAAAAATTCAAGGCCTTTGGGTAATAGTAATTGCCAAAGTCAACAATGATTAGAGATTCAAAATAATAATGAGCTCAAATCAAATTTACAAATACACACACATACATATTTAGATTACGTTACACGACGCTTAATTTAATTTAGATTACCTACCAATAGGTAAAAAGTAAAAGAAAGTAGGTACATGTGAATCATTGACATGATAAAATAACCGGCTACTTGAAGAGTTTCGAAAATTGAACAGTCAAATCTATAAACTAATATTTCTGAAGGAAAATCGCATAATCTTCGAGCATCCAAATAAAATAAATATATTGTTTAATAAATTACATTGACACTATTTGGAGCGTGAAATATGTGTCGTGTATATTTTTATGTCAAAAATGTGCCTGCAGTCTGCTTTTTATTGATCACGTAAGCGATTTATTGCGTCGCATAACGTAAGCTAAATATAATTCCAAGTAGGAAACCTTAACAATATTGCCATCCACACGACACGACAGTATTTACAAATACAACGAACACTGATATGTGGAAAAGAGAAACGAAACGCCACACAGCCAGACGCGATCTGTCAAAATTACAAGCGATCATAAACTTTAATGACTTCTAATAAAAGCTAATTTTGACAGAAAGTATAACAACTGAGTGGGTCATACGAACATTCATTCATTAATTACACGAAATGGCCCCAAGAATATGATTAGAGGTTGCCAATGAGTCGAGATTCAAGCAACGACGTTATAGAGAGCAAATTCAACAATATTTATTTTACCCCATTTAATATTGCTTAGCAAAATTCGTTGAATTTCTTGCCGATATAATTATTGCAATCAAAATAAATTATTGCGAAAACTACACTAACGAAATGACTATTCTTAAAAATAAGATTTTTTTACATCGATATCATGAAATACGCACGGGAAGGATCGATTGCGTAAGCACAAATCGATATATCGATATCACATAAAATAACTGAACGAAGTCATGTCGTATTGGATGGTACAAAGAATATCATTGATTAAAATTAAAAAGTAATAAATTAAGGGAATGAGCAAACACTTCTTCCTACGCGTTTCCGTGAAGAGCCTAATTATATTCCCCAAGAATCAATACAATGATCGGAACGTAACAGTCGAGAGTGAGATAGTAGACGACGGACGTCGTGTGAGTGACAGAGTCGACAGATGGAGTGGCTTGACCTCGTACCGGAGCCGACACGTCGGTCCACCACTGAGCCAGCCTCGGTGATGAAGACAGATTCAACCCTGGAATGTTTTGCAAAAATACAGATTTTTTTATAAAAACAGTGCCGTCTAGGGACGCCCGAAAGAAGCGAAGCTTTATAGTATAAAGCGTACCGTCGCAGCTGCCACTCTGTATACCTATATCTATCGTGTAAAGCTAATAACGTCTGACGCTTAGCACGGATAGAGTGGCCGCGCGGCGAGCGCTCCGAACGTCCGTACAGAAGCTGCGCTTCAAAAACACAGTTAAGTCCTTAAATAGTAATCACTCATAACTATTTTTCAAGAAAAATACCATCATTTATTTCAAATTAGAAGATTTTCTCACCTCAAAATGTTCACCAACGTTCACAGACAATATCTATAGTGTTCTAAAGATTATTTTATATTACCTTTGTCGTTCAGACGTGCTGCACGAACTCGGGGTTGAGGAAGGAGAAGCCCATGAACTCGGTCTGGTCGAGGTTCATCATGAACAGCTTGTCTGTGGGCGTCAGCTCGGTCTTCTCCTGAGTGAACTGCTTGTCGAAGTTCGACACGTCCTTGCGGTGTTTCTGGTGAATATATTGTATTATTAGAACGTTTTAAAACAATGAGAGACAAACATACATAGTATAGAATGATAGAAGGGGTTGGTAAAGGTAAGTATGACGAATATACAAGTTGAGAATAAAAAAACCGGACAAGTGCACGTCAGGACATGCACAATGAAGGCTTCCGGACCCATTTCAATAGCGAAGATTTAGCGAATCTATAACCAAAGTAGTGAAACACAAGAAACAAAGTTGTATTTGCGGTTATTTTTTTAATCTCAGTATTGAGTTTATACAGAAACGACGGTAAATTAACTTAACTTTAACTTGGTCGCCTGTAGCTCGTGATCTAGTGAACCCATTTCTACTGTTGTAATTTTAATTGAAATGTCGTGTAATGTGCTAGTGTCCACATTTCTTCTAGATTTTCTGCACGTTTTTATACTATGTAGTGATAACGTTTTGTATGGCCGTTTGAAAAGATAACAGGGCCCTAACCACGCTAGCTACTCAAATTGTAATAGAAAAGCAAACGCTCGCGAATCCGTTTCAAACGCTCCGCTTTTAACGTTTTGCTGACACGAGCTTCACGATTTCTACGAGCGTTTGCTTTTCTATTACGATTTGAGTAGCTAGCGTGGTTAAAGTGAAGGCGCCTGTCTAGGCCGCGAAATTCAACATTTTCGAGTATTTTTATAATTTATCCAAAATCTGAAAACATTTAAGACAGCATTTTGTGATTTGGGACAAACACAGTATGCAGTGCATTTATTTTACTCTAAATATTATCACGGTGGATAATATACTAGTTAATCACTAAATATACAAAAATTGCCAGATTATCTGGATAGCTGTCGTTCTTGAAATGTTTTAGAGTAAGTTGGATATATTAATAAATGCACTGCACACGGTCTTTGTCGCGAATTACAAAATGTACCTTTTATTATTGTCAGATTTTGGAAAATTTCTAAAATACCTCAAAAAATTTGAACTTCGCGGGCTAGATGGGCGCTTTAGCCTTAAGGCCCAGGGTGTGTGTGTACTCACGATCTTGGGCTTGAAGGGCGGCTGCACGTCGCGCGCCTCGATGCGCGCCCAGTCGATGCGGCGGAAGAAGGGGTGCGTGCGCACGTCCTCCTCGCCGCGCGCGCCGCAGCCGAGCCGCTTCTGCGGGTTCTTCATCAGGAACGACTTGCACGAGTCCTTCGCCTCCTGGGGATCATGCACGCGATCAATGAGAATTACGGTTTTGCACAGATGAAAAATTACGGTAATTATCGATTTTTGTAGCTTCAAGTAAGTATTTTTTTTAATAAACTTTCGGAATTTATTTATGTGGACAAAACATATGAGACAACAATCGTAGTATATATACAAATTATACTTTTATGTGATGTCTCGTATTGATAAATTACTTGCTATAATATTTTAGTAAAAATACTAAGAGGGATAAGGTAGGTAGGTATTAGAAACTGCATTGTCTTTTTATTTTTCTCAGTGTAATCTGTAACCTATTTTTACTTTGAAAAATGTATATAGGTCAAAGTTATTTATGCATGTAACATCCAAACTACACGAAAGATTGAATGAAACAAAAATATTCGGCTTTCTGTGTCTATCGAACTCGATTTCGACAACAAAAAAAGTTGTCTACGGTTTATACCGTACCTATTATCAAGGCTGGCATTAGTGTGGTCCTATATGAAAACCGGTAATCGGTTTTTCTCTAATATTTTTATCCATTGATTTTACCGTTGATTCTCCGGTACCACTGCTCCGATGCAAACTCATAATTTGTGTTATTCAGACGTATGTATTGTAGACTTAGGTACCTTGCTCAGAGTTTTTGGATAAGACACGCTGTTGTCCGTAATGGCCGCGAACAATTCCTCCTCGTCTTCCCCGTCGAACGGCGGCTGGCCAACCAGCATCTCGTACAACAGCACGCCGTATGCCCACCAATCAACGGACTTGCCGTACGGCTGGTATAAGATGATCTCCGGAGCGATGTAGTCGGGGGTGCCGCAGAAGGTCTTTGTTGTTTTGTCACCTGTGAAGAGTATTAGTACTATAGTGTTGTTTTTTTTTTAATTTGGTGGTATGCTCCACATAAAGCCTCATAATTCTGAGATTGGTCGCCCAATTATTCGGCGGATATGTTGGTCGATTGATCGAGTATAGCTTGGCTTTATAGTGAAGTTGAAGGGTAGGAATTTTGTCTGCTGATTTATAGGACTGATATTTTTTTATAATTTGGGTAGAAAGAGTGCGACTACAAATAAATTGATGAAATACTGGTACCGAACATGACTGTAAATAAACAATTTTAATATCATTGTTACCCACATGGGTAAACTGGATTCTGGGTTAGGCCAACTGTTTGCGTCATAAAAATTAAGTAGATGCTTAGACGATATTTACTTTAAAATTATTACTTAACTTCCTGTTTTCTATGCTATTAATAAAATTTCTTACCAACACAAACAAACACAAGACAAATTCAACCTTATGTAATCAAGATTAAAAGCTATTGCAATTTGTATACTGTAAAAAGTGTTTATTTAAGTAGTTACCAGTAATTCCTTCCTTGCACATGCCGAAGTCAGCTATCTTGATGTGTCCATCCTGGTCCAGGAGTACATTGTCCAGCTTCAAGTCACGGTACACGATACCGCGGGAGTGCAGGAAGAACAGGCCGATGGCAATCTCTGCTGCGTAGAAACTGTGAACGAAGAATAACAAATATACAAAAATGTTATCCAGAACGAATGAGATATTGAAATGTAAACTTTAACTAATAAGTGATACAGTTCAATTTGCAAGAGATTATTTTAAATAGTTGATAGGTTATTGCTTCCTTATATTTGAAAGATGAATGTCGATAGTGGGCCTTTCTCCCATGGAGATATTCACCAGTTTCATGGTTCAGATGCGAACCATAGGCCGTCAATTGAGGGGCTACTCTATGGAGTTGGGAATAAATTCTACTAAATCGGAATAATGGACTTACAACGATATCTTCGACTCTATTCACGACTTCATAGAGTAGCTTATCAATTGCCGATTTATAGGTCGTATCTCAGACGCGTAGCTTGTGAATATTTTCCTGGGAGACAAGCCAAACTGTAACTAAAGTTACGAAGTACTTACACGGCGACTGGCTCCTTGAATTTCCCGCACTGTTGGATCTGGAACATCAGGTCTCCACCATTGACGTACTCCATCACGAAGTAAAGACGATCCTGTAAATTATTATAATAATAATAAATATCGCCAGTCAGACACACCAACTGTACGGTCCCAAACTAAGCAAAGCTTGTACTATGGGTACCGTACAATGGACTGGGGGCGATCCCAGTGACACCCAGACCTGGGCAAATTACGAAAAGACCATTTCCGAAATTTGCCCCGGCGGGAATCGAACTCGAAACCACTATATGCAGTAAGCCGAGCAGCCTAAGCCACTGCGCCAAGCGGTCGTACAAGTGAGCAAGGTACTAGTTGTGTAAGTTATATCACGACACTTATTAGCGATGTGTTCACGGACCCACATACATTACAACTTTACATTTCCTTTCATTGCCTTAAACAATATTTCAAATAACACAAATTCTCGAGTCAAATTCTCAAGTTTTCGATTAGATGCGTAACATAAACAATATCGTAGTATCGACAGTCAGTAACGGTAATATTAGGTACACACATCAAGGGTGCTACTTTTAGCAAAAATAATCGATATATCGTGACATTTGTGGTGTCGAATCTTACTCTAAATTTCATATTTTTTGCCGCCAATTTTGTATCGTTCGTGCAATAATCGATACGAAGAATATGGAATTTAGAATATGATTCAACACAACAACATGCTTAGAGTAACAACCCAGGCATCGATGTCAAAAATAACGATATCGAATATTGCATATTTGATATCGATTCGCATCGATGTCCAAGCTATTCAAAATCGCCCATGACTATTATGTGTCTCACCATAGTCTGGAAGCACGAGTGCAGTTGCACCAGGAACGGCGGCTTGGTGCTGAGGGCCAGGACGCGCTTCTCCACCATGGTGCACTCGACGTCGTCGTCCTGGATGATGATGTCCTTCTTCAGGATCTTGATGGCGTACAGCTCGTCGGTGCCGCGCCGCTCCGCCAGCATCACCTACGACACGTCAACCTTGTCGACCGAGACTGATTTTTGTAATATGCCAACAGGCTCACTCGCTATTGGTTCCCGATGACGCGACATAATCAAGAGGACCAATCAGAACGCGCGAACGATGAAGAGGTCGAAGTCGCGAGAGTTCAATTTTACACAATATAGACAGCACGCAGGGTGTCCTACGCAATTAAATCTAAGATTTATTTTCTAAATAAATAACTTTGTAAAAGCGATATTACTTAACGTCAATATATATACGTAATTTCAAGTAGGTACACATAAATTTACGCAATTTGATTTCCTCCACCTCATCGACCTATTTGAATTGAAGAACTCAAAAACACTACAACTCGAAATGTGTAGCCCCTGCCCCCCTAGTCAAGTGGCTTCGTCTACTAGCGTTTCTACAAATCGCTACACTTCATGTATGGAAATGACATAAGTCACGTGATCTACTTATCGTTTTATAATGTCATTTCCATACATTTAAGCGTAGCGTTTTGTAGAAACGCTTGTAGACGAAGCCACTTGGCTAGGGGGGCTGCACTACTACTCCGTCGACTCCTTGGGTGCTCGGCGACTCCAGCACCAACGAGAATTAATTAATGGATGCTGAGCATATGGGTGCACATTTGTCTATGGGCATGGGACCATAGACATCAAAATTAATCAGAATTATGTATGTTCTACTGCATTATTATCTGATCGTTTATAACTTGACTGTTTTACAGATCGGATCTAGATGCGATTTTCCGATTATGTAGGATATTTATTCATCGGTTTTTGACAAATAATTATACATAAAAAGAAATGTCGTTGTGCATTTGTCGTCTCGCACTTCGCCATTTATTTTTGTGTATAACTAGTACCAACGATTTCCTAAAGATCCTGAATCTTACTATTTAGGAAGGTTTGATACGACCACAATAAAAGAAGACATTTACGCACCTTTCCGAAAGATCCCTTCCCAAGCACCATAATGAAGTGGAAGTCGGATGCTCTGATGACGTCAGCGGCAGCCATGTTATGCGGAACCTCCCTATCAGGTGGTGGGGGTGGTCTGCGAGCTCCCACACTAGTAGCCCTCATCTGGTTCTTAAGCTGGGCCAAGTCTGTGCCTTCCTCCGGCACTGGTACGTTGTAGAACTCCCCTTCTTCTTGGGTGAGGAGTTTGAACCACCCGTCGGCGGGAGCCTTCATCAGCTCGGAGATGCCGAAGGAGAGAGAGCCCATGAAGTCATTGCGGGAGGTGCGGTCCCAGTCCCATATCTGGAGATGTCAAAACTAGTTTTAATGTGGGCACAACTAACATTTTCAGCTCACCAGATGTAGCTTGACTCGATTGGGTGACGTCATCTGTCACTTCACTTCTATCAGTGTCATTACAATTACAATTTATTGCAACTAACTTATACTAATAACTAGCTGTGCCCGCGACTTTGTCCGCGTGTAATTTAAGTTAACAAAAATTTCAGATTATTCATCCCTTATTTTATCCCCTTGGGGGTAGAATTAATCAAAATCCTTTCTTAGCGGATGCCTACGTCATAACATCTACCTGCATGCCAAATTTCAGCCCGATCCGTCCAGTGGTTTGGGCTGTGCGTTGATAGATCTATGTCAGTCAGTCGGTCAGTCACCTTTGAGTTATATATATTTAGATGGAACATTTCACAGGTTGCGTGTTAAAAATCATATTATATAGGTGTTCATAAGTAGCACTTGCTACCGACTTAGGTAGAAACTGTTAAAAATCATTGCTATTAAATCGCAACGCGTTCGGTACTGTTACGGTTTTTATGATACATCATCGACAAATTACTTCATATGATAACGTGTCATAGTGAAATTTCACTACGAATAAAACCATTGAGTGTGCTTACGCAACAAGTCGATTTGTAAATAAAGATCATTATGAATAAATTCCCTATACCACCAGGTAGGTTTTCATTTGAAATATATTTCACTTGCGCTTCGTATTTCCCAAGCATATAGACAATATTCTTTCCCCTGTCGTTTGGTTTAATCCAGTGGTTCCCAAACTTATTTTGTATACTGCCCACTTTGAGTTTTTTTTTTGCGCCCCCTTTTTTTCACCTACTTAAAAACCACCATAACGTCATTATTAAATTGATCGATGATTGTGAGCTACACAACGCCCCCATTTTTTTTCTGGGTTCTTACCGCCCCCCTTGAGGCCTGCAGCGCCCACAAGGGGGTGTTATCGCCCACGTTGGGAAAGGATGGTTTAAACTAACTTAGCATGGCTCTTGCCTTCTACATTACCTCGATCAGCAGCCTCCGGTCTTTGTCCTCAGCCTTGAGATCGAAGCAGAGCGTCTCGTTCCACACGGGGTTGAGCGTGCTGCGGATCGTCTTAGTTTTTTTCTTGACGTTATCCGAGTCCGGGATCAGCTTCATCTTGACATACGGGTCCGAGAGTCCGTTTGGATCCATCGGTATCAGGTTGCGGCCCTGCCTCACTGGAATTAGAGGAAACATTGTTACACTGGAGCCACGAGCAAAATGAATCAAAAATATTGAATATTTGTTTTTCTGTTCCTTGTTCGGTTCATGTATGTCAATGAAATTAGAACATGGACAAACTAAATTCACTTCATAATCCAGGCCAGTACAGTTTTATCTCGCAAGCAATGCGAGACTTGCGAGATATGTAGCCGGAGTTTCGATGAGCTACTGAATAAATAAATAAATAAAATAAATATCGCCAAACTGACACACCAACTATATGGTCCCAAACTAAGCAATGCTTGTACTATGGGTACCGTACAATGGACTGGGGGCGATCCCAGTTACACCCAGATCTGGGCAAATTGCGAAAAGGCCATTTCCGAAATTTTCCCCGACGGGAATCGAACCCGCAACCACCATCTGCAGTGAGCCGAGCGACCTACGCTCGAACCCCTGCGCCAAGCGGTCGACTTGTGAAATATGTCAACAGCTGTATTCCTATAACACCTTTTGTTTTTCAAGTTTCCTCCATAGCTGATAGTTTTAGAATTACAAAGTTAAGTTTTGAAAAAATTGTATACCCTTTTTGTGACACCTAGTATAAGTACTAGCTACTTTTTCATTTTCACCATCATCAGCTTTCAGAACTATTATTACTAACATCTGCGAAAGACTGTAGGCAGATGCTGGATGCGGCAAGCTAAAGACAGGGCGCCATGGCGCTCATTACGGGAGGCCTATGTCCAGCAGTGGACTAGTATAGGCTGATGATGATGATGATGATGATGATTACTAACAGTTGTCGGTTTTATAAAGCTTTATCATTGTTTAAATAACTATTATCTGGTAATTGTTCCTCTCGTATTGTTTTACCTTCGACGGAGAGCTTATTCCCCTGGCAGGAGACGGTGAGCAGTATGCGCCCGCGCCGCTCGGTGTGGTCGCAGCCGCACAGGTTCGGCACAGACTCCTCGCATCGCTTGTGCACGTTCATGTCGCATGCTGTACATACGTATACCGTGTTACCACCTTATTTATGAACGTGGTTTAGCGGTTGGTTAGTTACACCAAGGTTACACCCACAGATATAGATTTACATAGATAACGCAAATGCATGTACTTCGCGTGTCCGAAACCCCGACCAAGCGTCAAGGTTGGTCGCCGCTAACTTACAGTCTGCGCAACTACAGATATACAAAATATGAGTATGAGCGAGATAATCACTAGAGAGAATCGTAGCGGGCGAAAGGGCATCGGCGGCATCGGTGTCTTTGAATCGGTTTGGATTTCCCGTCACTAATGACGTCATAGTAGGTGTTAAAAATTCGGCACGCTTGGTTTCAATACAAATCGTGATACTTGCGTTATCTATGTAAATCTATATCTGTGGTTACACCTTTGTCTTCTTCTTTCGAATGTAAAATTATGGATGACAGAAAGACTTAAGGTTTAAAGCTTCGAGAACCACCGTAACCCGTATTTTTTAAATCGATATCAGGTTTGAGAGCGAACTTGGAAATGTAATTCCAGTACAAAATTACATTTCATAAGCGTACTCAAAGTAGCGTACCTACTCAGACTTGCGATCGATTTATCAATACAGGCCCAGAACAGGTATACCACCGTCAACGGGAAGCAATACGAAATACCTAGTAATAATGTTCAAGTTCAAGTCAGTCACCGCTGGGCTCGTCAACACTGAAGCGGCCATTTTATAAAATCGTGGTTCCTTCTGTCGGAACCGTAATGTTGATCTTCTATACAAATAAATAAAATTGGAGTGTCTGTTTGTAATATCAAAATAACACCTTTTCACTAAATGCATATGAAAGTACATACGATACCTACAGCAAAAACGCGAATTAAAAATTTTTTGTCTGTCTGTCTGTCTGTCTGTCTGTCTGTCTGTCTGTGTGTTTGTTCCGGTTAATCTCCGAAACGGCTAGACCGATTTCGACGGGACTTTCACTGGCAGATAGCTGATCTTATAGCGGGTAACTTAGGCTACTTTGATTTTAGAAAAACAATTAGGGTTCCGCGTAAAAAATAAAAACACTTGAAATCAAAGAGTATCTCCGAAACGGCTGGACCGATTTTGACGGACTTTCAATGTTAGATAGCTGATGTTATGAGCAGTAACTGAGGCTACTTTTATTTTAGAAAAACAAAATAAAAAAATGGGTCCTGTCGCGCGGGCTCAGAACGCGGGACCGGGCTTTATTGTTAAGTTAAATTCCACGCGGGCGAAGTCGCGGGTTCAGCTAGTTTGAAATAAATGAAGAACTTTAAAAATAAGTAATATAATAAAAATAATCTATTAATTTTCGTATCGCTTCTCGGTGGCCGTGTTTATAGTAAAAATATACTGAAGCGGAAAGTACTAGCTATTGAAAAAGTTAAGCCTTTTAAGATGCTTTCAAAGAAGATGCATAGTTATTTACATACATTTATTTTGAACGTCTTTAGCATCGAAAAGTCTTAGAAAATAAGCTTTATAAATACTTATTTTGAAAGCATTTTAAGGAGACTAAAATATATCAGAGAGTCTTCCATTGAGATAGAAGTTCTAGGTATTTAAGTTCTGTGAAACGAAAAGCCTTTTGACAGCCTCTGTAGAGATAGTTCTATCCTTAAACCTGTAGCATTAACCTGTAGCTTAAATCTTAAGCATCCGATAAAATTCAAAAGGTGACAATCATTTTTGGAACTCCACGTTAATAGGCATTGCGAAAATTTCTAAAATAAGCCACTTATTTAATACTTATGTAGATATTATAAAAATAGAACAAAACACATGCAAATTATATACAAAAGCAAAGCAGGAAATTCAACCTTAAAGACGTGATTTTAATACTGAATCATTAAGTATTAGATCGTAATATACGACGTCTGAGTCTTGTTTTAGGCAAAGATGCGAGGTACCTAATCATTTGTAGGTAATTGCCAATGAAAATTGGTAAAGATTTTCATGAAAGCTCACTTGAGTGAGCCGTCACTGCTTTTAATAAAACATAATGGAGCACTCTGTAGGTACTAATACTCGTAATATAAAATTAATCAATATAATAAGTATTGGAATATTCAACTGCGAACGCTTTTTAATTAAATTGGCCTAGAAAACATAGATATATTGGGTTATTTTGCCAAGAAAATATCGGAGTTACTTCGTTTAAAGTATCTGAGAAATGCGTTCTCGTTCGTTAACATCGAAATTGGCTGCCATAAAAATATAAAGGCTCGTAAAAAGAAAGAACTGAAAAATAACTTGATATATCTTCAAAAGTCGCAAATAAAGTTATGTAAAAATTCATAAGATACTTACTTATACAACATTTTACTATTATTGTTAGTAGACACAAGGTACAATGACTAACAAGGCATATACATTTGCATAGTCAAGTAAAAGTACAAAATATTAGTTGACTACGCAAGGAGTGTCTCCCCAAGTCGATTGCGATCGACCAGCCATGACATATGCATTACATTGCCGCATTACCAAGCAACAGTTGACGCAAGTAATAACATTGGAACGGCGATGAAAATCGTGTCTTTTCATATGCACACATAACTGTTATAAATCTGAACTTCGATCGGTGATGAGATTAAATAAAAACTCACTATCATTCATAATTCGTTATTCCAACCACTACAAGGTTCGCCTACTTCGATCAAAAGGATCACTTCATTTCCTCAACTTCAATCAGCTTAGCTTAAGTTCACAGAATAAGAAGTGACCCTATTGGTCGTAGCAGGCTAGCCTGCTTAGCGTAGCCAAGTGTACGATCACCCTAATGTCATTAAGTACTTGCACATAATGTATCTTCACCGCTAAAATGATAACTCTATCTATGAGGTCAAAATTTTAAACGAAATTGTCAAGTAATTAAGCCTTATAAAAAGAGGAGCTAGTATTTTTAAAATAATAATCACTTGATCAAGAAACGCATTGTTTCAATGATTTTAAGATTCAATCTAATCCCATAGAGAGAGTTACGTCGGCTGGCATTGCGTAATTAACTGACAGATAAAACTAGGTTAAGCTCAAACTCAAATATTTTTATTTCAAATAGGCCAGATTAACTGGCACTTTTAAAAGTCAAGAGCTAGGTGCAAGTTCCAAAACAAAATCCTATCCTATTAAAGAATAGCAATCAACCAGTTCCATAGACTACTGAACATCTGACACAGTAGATATACATAAAATATAACTGCATATGAAAGGCTCCGATGTAAGCATCCATTGTCAACCAATAAGCCAACATGCAATAAGATGACAACAACACATATAGAACAAACTGTTACCAACTAATAGCTCGAGTCGCAAGACACGCTACAAACACGGCAAACAATGTTTATCTACAAAGAACAAAGGAAGACACACACAGAGGAAAGGAATTCAATTTAAAAGTAAAGGGAACAGTTTAATATGTCCAATTTTATATGTCGAGTCGGGGTATGTCAAGACGGGATAAATTTTGTGGTAACAGTTTCCCGATTAGGGAAATGCAGAGGAATCTTCCTCTAAACAGGTACTTTTATAAACGTGGGATTCGCAATGGTTGCGTGCTGACAACATATATGTTTAGTTGCAAACGCATTCATTACTTGTCATTAGCTTCCAGAAACTATGTAGGAACTGTCAGTTCATTTATCTATTGTCGTTTATTAACGTGCAAAGGAACCTTTCTCTAAATATGGATTCATTTATGTACCTGGCATGAGCAATGGTCGAGTGCTGACAACATTTATTTTTAGTTGCAAACGCATTCATTAGTTGTAATTTGTAAAGCATTTGCTGCCAGGAACTAGTTTCCCCAGTTGTTAGTTCATTCATCTATTATTATCATTGTTTGTATACCTCCGCATTTAAATCCCTGGTGTGCCAGACCATGGAGTAATGTACCGCAGTGGTCACAAAAAGTTGGCGCAAGGAACGTCCAAGTGTTCCATTTGTGGGGCGCGTAGGCGGCCTTTGCAATCACAAACACATTAATTAAAGCAACAGTAACTCTGGTGGTAAAAGGACCTTCAGAGGAAAGAAAACCTAAAGATAAAGGATATAAGTCTACAAAGCATTAGCAGAATAGCACCATCACCGATCTGAAAATGTAGAAGAGGTCTAAATCACACGGAAGCGTTGGTCAAGCGTTAGTGCTGGCTCGGCGGGGCTGTCTCCAGCGGTACCTTGGCACTTGAGCCCCTGATGGATGAGGCCGTACAGCAGCGACCCGCAATGGTCGCAGAACGTTGGGGACGCGTACGTAGAGGTTTTGAAGTTGTGCTTCGTACGTGTGTCCTGTAGGTCATATTATATGTATACAGGATGATTCACAAGTCCGAAATAATTTGGGGTTTTGATGAGTACTGGGCATGGAATTAAAAAGTTATAAAAATATTGATGGCTGTCACTCGTTAACGCAGTTTAAACTGTTTTCTAGACTATTGGATGTGTTTAATGGGGGCAACATAAAATTTATGAGAAATATTTTAAGGCCCGTAACTCAGAAAATGTTATAGTTACGTATAGTCTGTCTTCACTAGGCATCAGCTTAAGTATTAGCGACCGTATAGGTATGCACCTGAATTATTATTTCGGACTTTTGAATCACCCTGTACAGACATATTAACGGAAATTATGATTAGGTAATAAAAATGCACCTTTTCGCAAATGTTATTAAGATTACTAGGCAAAGAATTTGTAATAATAGAAGGTTTACTAGGTATGTAAATTTGTCACATTACTAATAATAGTCCTGTTAGCTGTCAACGAGCTGCGGTAGCTTGTGATAGGAGTGGATCCACGTTAATATTTTAATGGCCACAATGGGGATTGATCCCGGAACCTCTAGGTTACAAGGGCGTCCCTTCTAACCACTAGACTATTGAAGCTTATTGTTTAGAGAAATTCAATTCAATTACGGAACGTGCGGTTTTATTCTACTAACACAAAGGTTTATTCAATAAGTTTATTTTCTTTAATGTCTCCCAATAACTTACTGGTTCACGGTGTAAGCGATTCAATCAAACAAACTTAAATTTAATACGAGCCCTCGCGGAGTTTCAAGCTCGGAGGCTCCTAGAATAAATCATAACAAAATATTTGTATTCAATTCGAACGAAACACGGATAAATATTTATGGAATAGTATTGAAAAGTTGTACAGCTTTTCCGACCTTAGTAATTATAATTTAAATTAAATTAGATTGTTTAATTAATAATGATTTATATTGCGCTAAACCGAGACGAAAACTAGGTACAAAGTAGAGAGTTCTTAATATGTAAATGCGCCAATTAAAAAACAATTTGAAACTTACCTACTAATAATGCACGACATACGTAAGGCGCTTTGGCAAATTATTAAAATTATATAAGTACCAAAGAAAAATCGGACAGGATAATAACAGCTGGTTTGTAGCGAGCGATTTAATCAAAGATCATTTTTTAGAACGGAACCCATCAACTCTATTCTTAAGGTAGGTAAATCATTTTTAGCATCTACTAAGGCGTTAAGTAAAATATCGTGCATTATTAAAATAAGACTTTATATTATTAGATATCTGGCCGAATACGCAGACGTCGAGATGTCGACTTCTGACATGTATTTTACGGCGCGTTAAACTTAAACAGTTTGAGTATACGTTAAGTCTATTACCACGTATATTTGAAGGGTTAACGTACGCTCAACGAAAACGGCAGTCTCGTTAACTTCACTGAAGTTATCAGCATGTTACTAAGTTATGACTTGGTTTCTGTATGTTACTTAGTTATAAAATCTTGTCACGGTTGGCTGAGTGCGGAGCTTGAATTAACTTAGAGGTAATATGTACCTACTAGTCTACTGACTATTTTGATATAAGTAATATGTAAGTTATATATATTATTTCAAATTGTAATTAAATAGATAATAAGATGTTATTAGATAATTAAGTAGGTATACCTACATTTCTTGGACTATATTCTCAATTTAAAAGATCTTGTAAGAGTTCGTTAGAAGGTATAAGTAATGTACTTACATATTTAATTAGTCTAGATATTTTTTGTTGAAATATTTCCAAGGTCTTTAAGAAGTTTTTCACAAGAATTATTAAAATATATTAGCTAAGTAAGTATAAAATGTTCTCTAGATTTTCTGTAGCAAATTTTAATTAGACACTTAATTCTTGTCTGACAAACAGAACCTTTTACAAGTACTCAGAAAACACATAAAAATGTTATCTTTTAGCAACGTAATTAACCCTCTCGTGGGCGTTTAACTGTTGTTTAACTGTAAAATTACATGAGGTAATTCTAGTTCGGAATCTACTTCGCTCATTAAATGAGGAGTTTTGAAACGCCATTAGAATCCTAATGTTTGAATTTGCGGCTGTGATTGAGATATGGAAACTTTGTTTTCATTCATTTACATATTCATTTCGTTCGGGAGTTGGGACATCTTTAAATTGGCTCGTTTAACTGCGCGGCGATTAAAATAATAGATGATTAAGGACAATACTACAATTTGAAAACCCAGTGATGAGATCTCACGTTTTTTTTAAACTTCTCGAATAGCCTTTTGGCTTCAAAATTGAGCCCAAACCAGTATTTAGACGCACTTCGAAAATTTTGTTTTTGATTTTGTTTAATTCTTCTGCTACCGTTTATATCTTGATTATTTTAAAAAGTATGTACGGATCTATTTTCTGAAAAGGAGTTCAGCAGCCATTTAAGACAATAATTAATATAATTGCGGTGTTGTTACAGCAAATTGCGCTAATTGTAAACAATTTGAGACGGAACAAAATGGCGGATTCCCATTCCCGCCAATTAAACAATATGGCGCTGTAGGTAGGTAGGTAATATTATGAAATACGTCGACGTTGTATTGTATCTGACCAGATATTAAAATTTATATACGCGGTTTGTTATTTGATTTCAATTTATTACGGTCTTTACTTCATAATATTTAATTTATATAAGTATTACTTATTTCAATAAATATAACGACTTAATTTCTAACGTTACTATTTCAATTAATCCGAACGGAAATAGGTAGGTACTTACCTACCTATTTCTGTTCGGACTCATTGAAATATGTACCTATGTAATGTACTTACACTACATAGGTACCTATATATATCCCGTAGAAACCTTTTTCTAAATAAGTTTTTATTATATGGCGTACCATGTGATTTGTGCGTCAAAATTTAAAAGTCGCTAGCTGGTAAGTGCGTACAGATCAAAATAAACGTACCTTCTACTAAATAAAATACACTTTTCAATAGGAAATGCCTTAGTACAAGACAAACCCATTACTTCGAGTGCAGTAATACATAGATACATGTCGCGATGCGCGGTCGTTACGCGAGCTGTCGCTACGATGCAATTACTTTATACCCGCTAATGCAGCCCTTCGCGTAATCGAATGTACCCGTTGGTGAAAGATGATCACATTTTCACATGATACGATAGCGTTACAGGACATATATGATCATAAATAAATGTATAATCGCTTACGCTTCGCTTACGGTGAAGGAAAACATCGTGAGGAAACCTGCATGTCTTAGAAATTCTAACCAATTTTCAAAAGACATGTGAAATCCACCAACCCCCACTGCGCCAGCGTGGTGGATTACGGCCTGAATCCCCCTCGTAGTGAGGGGAGGCCCGTGCCCAGGAGTGGGACGTTAAAAGGGCTAAATTATTATTTATATTATTAAATGTATAAGGTTTATTTTGAAAACAGGTATCTTGCAATTCTATGGACGCCATTGTCGATCCTGGCTCACATGAGTGACAGTAGTGCATGAGTGTGGTGAGACTAGTCCTACTTAAAAAAAAAAACGTGGCCGTCACGTGATACCCGGCAGATTTGAAACATATTATGTATTGTCTAGTGTATAGTACGCGCGCGCACTCACACAAGGGAGTCAAGAGCGATGACGTAGAGCGGGCATGACGGCATTAGCGAGCGTCATGCCATTTGCCGTGACGGCAAACCGGTCGATCTTACTGCCGAAGTGCGCCAATCAATCGTTCACATCAAAATCACAAGCAAAGTTTTTGAAGTTGGGTTGTGTAACAGCGATGGTAAACATCGTATGGAAACCTTCATATCTTAGGGAAACCAATCAGTCATTGAAAGACAAAGTCCACCAGCGTCGTGGACTACGGCCTGTGTACCAGGATTGCATAAATTGACGAAGCAATACTTACGTCGGAGTCGGCTCCCTTGTCGGCCCCGGGACAGGTGAAGGTGACGTACTCGTGGCATCTCTTGTGCACAACGAAGCTGCATACTGTACACACAAATTAGATAAATAAACACCGAGCCCTACGCCGTACTTTTTTATATAAAACAAAGTCGGCAAACAAGGTTACGATCCGCCTGATGTTAAGCAGTTATCGTATAGATGCTGCAATACCAAAAGCATTGCCTGTTAGCAACGTGAAGGAGAGTGAGCCAGAGAGAGGGAATTGGGCTTCCGGCTCTGTCACTCATCGTACGAAACGCAGCTATAATAGCTACTTAACGCCAGTCGTGTGTGAGAGGTACTACCTCGATAGAGACAGCCCGTGTATGAGGTGTAGTCAACTCGCTACAGCTTGACTCTACTTCCGTCAATTACGTGATTACCCACTGTACAACGTAGGTCATTACGTTTAGAACGGTTTCTGTTTCAAATATTTGAACTGAGAACCTATAATTTGTCATTGATTCAATAGATGTCGCTATGACGTTTTTGTTCTCACAAGCATTGTGTTCGTATATTTTACATATGTATATGTCGCCGCCAAATAGCTTAATTCGCCGTTCAATTAACAGCCTAGGCACTTAACTAAACAGCGCCGTTCAACTAACGGCCTGAATGATATTCAGCCGTATCGTCTATTACAACATTTAATAAACTGGCTGGCTAATGCTTAGGCAACTGGTTGACTTTAAGTACTACAAAACTTTTTCAAAATACTACCCAAGCAGAACGACCTGGATGGGTTTAGGTTAGGGTTATTTTTTTTATGACCCCACAGAAAACCCACCCGTCAAATAGATTCGGTGGATCTAAAAAAAATCGTAAAAAACCTAAGTACCTAATAAAATTATTCCATCAAAGTTGTTTTTTTCGACGCCATATTTACCAAAGAGAATATAGAGATATTGACAATTTGGTGAGTTTCGGTGCTAGGTGGCAGAAAGTAGAACTAAATTGAAATGAACAGCCTAGGCAGGTAATTAAACGGCTAGGCAAGTAGTTAAACGTCATCGATCTGTCGCCGCCAAATAGCTTAATTCGCCGTTCAATTAACAGCCTAGGCACTTAACTAAACGGCGCCGTTCAACTAACGGCCTAAATGATATTCAGCCGTATCGTCTATTACAACATTTAATAAACTGGCTGGCTAATGCTTAGGCAACTGGTTGACATTTAAGTACTACAAAACTTTTTCAAAATACTACCCAAGCAGAACGACCTGGATGGGTTTAGGTTAGGGTTATTTTTTTTATGACCCCACAGAAACCCCACCCGGCAAATAGATTCGGTGGATCTAAAAAAAATCGTAAAAAACCTAAGTACCTAATAAAATTATTCCATCAAAGATGTTGATTTTCTGACGCCATATTGACAAAGAGAATATAGAATATAGAGATATTGACAGTTTGGTGAGTTTGGCGCTAGGTGGCAGAAAGTAGAACTAAATTGAAATAAACAGGCTAGGCAGGTAATTAAACGGCTAGGCAAGTAGTTAAACGTCATCGATCCAAGTCATTTGCCTAGCTGTTTAATCAAATGGCTGAATATCATTCAGGCCGTTAGTTGAACGGCGCTGTTTAGTTAAGTGCCTAGGCTGTTAATTGAACGGCGAATTAAGCTATTTGGCGGCGACAGATCCAAGTCATTTGCCTAGCTGTTTGATCAAATGGCTGAATATCATTCAGGCCACTAGTTGAACGGCGCCGTTTAGTTAAGTGCCTAGGCTGTTAATTGATCGGCGAATTAAGCTAGTTGGCGGCGACATATATATTAGGGCTTAAACTTATTCATTAAATCCATCAACCAATAGAAACTTTTATTTAACTAGAATCTTAGACTAACATACTCCGAAGTACTGCACCAAGTGGTGGTTCTACACCTAACACATGACTTGTAACTCGTAATGACTGTCATGTCACGTGTCACATCACTGTCACGTTATTTATGTTGGAACAGGGCCTTATTTGCAGTCACTTTGTAACACTTAACTTAACTTAACATGTAATTATTTCACTCGCTAGAGTTTGAAGGAAAAGTTTTACGAGCACGACATGACCTCATTTCGTCATGTAGACGTACCTATATCGCCACAGTATTGCAGTTCTGGCACAAAAACGTTATTTCAGTGACTTCTTTTTTAAATTTAATTACTTGCCTACTAGAGTTCAAATTTGCATCTCACCTTGACACTGGTATCCTTGTTTTCCGAAACCCCTGTAACAAGAGAAAATATCGTCAGTATACATCATAATAATATGTTATTCCACGCCGTACATACATAATTAAAGATAAGTATGTGTGATAATGTGTTTGTTTGTTTGACTGCTCATCACGCGAAAACGGTTGAACGGGTTTTCAAGAAATTAGTACAGAGCCACCTATGTTATGCTATAATTAATAATTATATAATAATTTTAGCCCTTATTGACGTCCCACTCCTGGGCACGGGCCTCCCCTCAACACGACGGGGATTCAGGCCATAATCCACCACGCTGGCCCAGTGCGGGTTGGTGATATTTTCCTTCACCGTAAGCAAGTGATAATCATATAGAAATTATGATTCGCACATAGATTTCGAAAAATCCAGAGATTCGAGCCCGGGTTTGAACCTGAGGCCTGGTAGCCCGCAAGACGCGTGCTTAACCAATCGGCTATCGCTGCTATCATATGCTATGCTGGCCAGCAAAAGCTCATCCATCACCTGTTTGTATTATAATGTGCGGAATGCTTTCTAAACATGTCTGATTTTTTAAGTCTTCTCTACGATCCTTTAGCGTGGCCAAGGCTGTACGAGCAAGAATATAAAAACATATACTTACAATTAGTGTATGTAATACTAAATTACATAATCTTTAGGAATATATTTTGAACACCGACTGGTGTTAATAGCTATTATCGGCAAGCAACGCTGCCTTGGATTCAATTATCGCGCGAGCGTTTAATTATATTACCCCAATTAATGTTCATCCTTTATGCTGCTACATCCATATTAAGGCTTTATTGACGTATAAAATCAGATCTAGGATTTTGATTACTGTTGATAGGGAAATGTCGAAATATGTAACGGTTGTCGTGCAATCAAAGTTGTTCGAAAGATTGGATTCAGTAAAACTATCACATCCAACCAACCAACCATCAGACTGAAAAATTGCTGAAATTATTTCAGACTTCAGAAACAAAATATTTTTACCTCTCGATCGTTACAATGATATTATGATGATAACAGTAAATAAGCTTAGTTCAAAACACCGCAAAATTGAACTTTATCATTGCAATAACCAAAAAATTTGTAAGCAATAGTACTTATACACCTACTTACTCCGAAACATTAGGGTAAATTACATTATCATATCCCAAAATAATGACATTTCAAAGTATCGGTAGGTACTTATGTGACTGAGAATACGACCTCACTGCTTGGAATAACTTAATGAATAAGAAATATACTTACCTGATTATTTACATGATTGTATACGCATATTCCCTAACAATATTTGTAGAGATACCAACTCTACACCTACACTTTATATAAATGTTATTGTATGTAGAGAATTTAAAGCAGGTATGATAATATTTTGGGCCGAGTAAAGTAGAATAAGGTCAGTTAGGGTAAGAGGAACATAGTTTATTTTGAGGCAGATGTTTTGAGCCCTGGGAAGAATAGATAATGTTTTCTTAGTATTCTGGAGAATCGTAAAGTTGCTTTTATTTATCAGCTCTCTCTGTTTTAAGAACCATAACGCTAATATCAATACTTACGGCAGTATCGTCAAAAAACGTTTAGGTTGTGGTAATGTTCCTCTTCCCCCTCGTCTGGGGTAAGAGGCACAATCATCATATTTCCTAAGAATGTGATGATTGAAATAAAACTATTTTTACGGATTATATCGCGTTTAATCCGTAAAAAAAGTTTTATTTCAATGTGTAGTATCCGCGTAAATATAAGAAAAAAAATGTGATGATTATTTAGTTCTGCCTATTGCTACTTTCTAAACAAAACTAGTTCAATCGAATTTGATGTTATTGTAATAGTAATAACGTCTAGTTCGAAAAAAATAAAGGAAAATTAAATTTAGGGTAAGAGAAACATAAAGGTTCAGGTCAGGGGTGAAAAACCAAAAAAAGTATCCTTTGTAGTTCAAATTTTAATTTAATCTTACTTAAAAACTCAATATGTGCTTACACCTTAAATATAATAGGTACTTAATCAAACAAATTTTACGATACATGACGACTTGTACGTGGCATAATGAAATGAAATTCTATAATCTGTATTTAAAGGTGAGTAAAAATGAATTAAATTAATCTACTTCTACTATATATTTCATCCATAATTATTTGTTTACCGAGTGGCGCTAGTGGACCCCTGAAGAATTACCTTAAATTCTCAGTTTGCTATAGGTAAAATTGTTAACACTCATTATAATGTTTTTCACCCCTGACATCGGTGAAGAGGAACATACTGTTTCTCTTAACCTATAGGTACTGTTTCTCTTAGCCTAACAGGGTTTTTGGCGGTTAAGATTCTGAATTGGATAAAACAAGCACTATTTTTAGCATTTGGTTTAAAATATCAAACAAAAAGAACAAACTACCGCTTGGTCTCTCTATTTTTGAACTGAAATAATCAAAAACATAATTAATTTAACAATTTCGGAGCGAAATAAAAGATGCAGGCAACTAATGTTTACAAGACTTCTCAGCCTTCAAATTTATTATTGTTTTTTTACTGTTTTAGAACATTGTAGCGATATCTGCTAACAATAGTTTGAATTTTTTCACGGCCCTGTTTTATAGACTGGTTGACTAAAAAGCTAAACTCTGTCGTTTAATAGTTTTGATGTTGCGTTCCTCTTCCACCGGTGTTCCTCTTCCCCTAACTGACCTTACTGAGATCTTTTTATGGTCTTGTAATAAAATATAACCTATTATCCTTGATATAAATACCATTAATAAAAATGAAATGAAATATAAATGTTTGCATCAAGCGGCCGATAAACGGTTCCTTATCTGTTCCAGTATTATTACTTAATGGAGGCTTATTCAAAATGACTACCGCTCCAAAATTACTGTACAGTATAAAACGCTAGACAATTTGAAACAAGACGATTAAAGAGGAGGGCCTGTGTAGTGAGATTATGGGTCAGGGAGACAATTGGACAGACTCGTCAATGTATCACCAAACGAGCCTCTTCGATGTTTCTAGTCCACCGTGAACCCAAAAGGCTTAGCAAATATCAATGATACCCTAAACTTTTCACACACTAAATCCCTTCGTATACGTCAGTCGTCAGCAAACATTATAATGTTTATTCAATCATAAATATTAATCAGTGTGAACGCAGAATAATCGGGGGCAAGCCTGTATGAATATTTATAATCTGTGACGCCTGTTTGCGCGTGAGAATCGGAAACCACAGCCTGGGACTCGAGTTTGGAAACAGAATTTTGTATTTTGAGATCCTTTCCATTATCTCGCCCATATAGGCATTAAAAAAAATATGGTTAAATAGATCTTTCTATAGGATCGAATATAAAAAAACATTATGTACTTTATTCAACTTAGCTGAGGTCTATTTTATTTTAACACTTCTTTAGTCAGGGAAATCGAGCCGAGTGAGGGGCTCCTGGTGGGCTGTGTTCCCTTTTAATTTTATTTGCCATGCCAAAATACCCCTACCGTCACCCGTGGACACCCTAGTAGAAAGGGCCAGAGGTACGGGGAGGGGGTTAGGCTGCCGTCTGTCTCATTAATCGTACCAAACGCATCTATGATAGCTACAGTACGCCGAGGTTCTAACCCCGGTCGATCCAGCATTTATACGAAGTCCATCACTCTGTGATCAATGCAAGACAATTAATTAGGTAAAGCGCCCAATATCCACTGTTCCCCTACTCTACTAAATTAATTAATACACTCTGGTACTTCGGGCGAATTGGAAAACAAGTATTCATTTCACGACTGATTGGAGTAGTGTCAGTGAAGCAGTTTCTTTGGGACTTGACGGGGCCAATTCCAGAAGCTAATAATAGTACTTTTCAGCTGTTCTTGTCTATTGTAAGACGTTTTCTTTAGTTTAGGATCGTGCTATTTACTGTGGTGAAGGCGCCTCTCTAGCCCGCGAAATTCAAAATTTTGAAGTATTTTTTTTATAGTTTATCCAAAATCTGAAAACATTTAAGACAACATTTTGTGATTTGCGGCAAACACAGTATGCAGTGCGTTTATTAATACATTTATTTAACTCTAAATATTATCACGGTGGATATGATACTAGTAAATCACTAAATATACAAAAATTGCCAGATTATCTGGATAGCTGTCGTTCTTGAAATGTATTAGAGTAAGTTGGATATATTAATAAATGCACTGCGCACGGTCTTTGTCGCGAATTACATAATGTGCCTTTTATTATTGTCCGATTTTGGAAAAATTACAAAAAACCTCAAAAAATTTGAACTTCGCGGGCCAGATGGGCGCTTTAGTCTTAAGTACTACGAGTATCTCTTGAGAATCCATGTAAGTGATCCTAATCTGCGGGTGGGCGAACGTGTCTGATGAATCGTCCAACAACCCGATTGAACCAGCGCGGTGGACAAATGGTCCAACTCTATATTTTTAGCAAATGCGAAATTTATTTGAGTATACTCGAGCCTTTGCCTGCAATTTGTTACGTTATTACTTTATTTCCAAACAAAATGTATGTCAACCTTTTTCATGCAGCTACGCACGCTGACTTTTGTCAGCTACTTGTCGCTTGTTTTTGATTCTACTCAGACGACTTTAGACGTGTAGCCTACATAGTTACCTATACACATTCCAGTAATTCCTTCTTCCGTGGTTGAAGACAACAGCGCCTCCTATCGTCCCACAGAACAACTGACGTTGTCTTTTGACCGCGCGCGCGACACGCCGGATGGAGCGACGTCTCGCCGCGATAATGTCGCGACATTCGCGACTCACGGCTGAATAGCGTGGAACTGTGATAGTTGACAATGGACGGCGTGCTTTTTGTGATTGGGTTGTTGTTTAAAACTGTGTGGACAGTGTTATGAATACTGCAAAACCTTTACAGTAAACAGTAACATGGTTTAACGGTACACAGTTGTTGCACAACCCAATTACGATGTCTAAACATTTCATACCAGCTGCTTTAAACGTGTAGAAGGGTGTTTCCGATGGCGCCAAAGCTGCTAACAATTTTAAAATATAATCTAAATACCTACGCATTTTCATATTTTTTACAACAAAGAAATGTAGGTACCTATGTGACATACCATTTTTATCCAACAGAAACTTTGTCTTTTTTTCAACAAAAGTGTATTTCTTGTTGAATTTATTTGTTTGTAAACTGATAAATATTTTCCCGCTGACAGGTCTGCGAAGGATCCGACGTGAAAACATATTCTGAATATTAAATAAGGAATATTTTTCAATGAAAATTTCAGCGGTAACCTTGTAAGTAGATATTTTGCGGGGTTTATGAATATCATAGAGAATTCACTAGATTTAAAAATATATTCGTACATTAGAACATGAAGTTTAATCATAATCACTCCTCAGCAATTTCCAATCGGTTCTCACGCGCCATTGGGCCGTAAAATTGGCACCCCTGCCGCATCCCCCTCTTTGGCGCTGCTATAGGATTTTTTATGTTGGCTACACAAAAGAAAAAATCGGACAATAATTATTTACAGATGTAATTTAATTTTCATAAATATATTCTTACTTAGTTGCTGCCCATGACTTCGTCCGCGTAGTATTTAACTTAACAAAAATTTCGGGATTATCGGGATAAAAAGTATCCTATGTGTTAATCCCGGTTATAAACTATCTGTGTTCCAAATTTCATCCAAATCCGTTCAGTAGTTTTTGCGTGAAGGAGTAACAAACATACATCCACACTCACAAACTTTCGCATTTATAATATGAAGTAGGATCTCAGCCCTCCAGATCTCAATATAAAACATCTCCCTCTAGAGTGCTAGGTCCACCACAATGAATAATTCAACAAGTCGTGGTTTGTACTGGTGACCTCCCGATGGCAAGGTCCCTTCGTAAAGTTAAAGCTAATGGAACTTCTCGCTTAAATAATTCAGATTAGGAATCCTCTGCGGGCTTATCCATTAACAAACTACACCCATTGGCTGTTAATCATTACATAGTATAAAACAAAGTCGCTTCCCGCTGTCTGTATGTCCCTTTTGTATGCTTAGATCTTTAAAACTACGCAACGAATTTTGGTGCAGTTTTTTTAATACAAAGAGTGATTCAAGAGGAAGGTGTGTGAATATGTTTCACTAGCTGAGCCCGCGACTTAATACGCGTGGAATTTAACTTAACAAAAAAGCCCGCTCCCGCGTTTTGAGCCCGAGCGACAGGACCCATTTTTCTAATTTTATTTTTCTAAAATAAAAGTAGTCTAAGTTACTGCATATAAGAACAGCTGTGAACCAGTGAAAGTCCCGTCAAAATCGGTCCAGCCGTTTCGGAGATACTCTTTGATTTCATGTGTTTTTATTTTTTAACGCGGAACCCTAATTGTTTTTCTAAAATTAAAGTAGCCTAAATTACTCCTTAAAACATCAGCTATCTGCCAGTGAAAGTCCCGTCAAAATCGGTACTGCCGTTTCGGAGATTACCCGGGACAAACACACAGACAGACAGACAGACACAGACAAAAAAAACACGTTTTTGTTATAGGTGTCGTATGTACTTTCATATGCATTTAGTGAAAAGGTGTTATTTTGATATTACAAACAGACACTCCAATTGTATTTATTTGTATAGATACATGCATAGTATAGTAGAGAAAGACTGATAATTTATTGCATCCGAGCGAAGCCGGGGCGTGTCGCTAGTCATCTATAAACTAAGTAGGTGCCTATTTAAATTCAGTTAAGCGTTTTATTTTATATAACAAATTCGGCGAACAAGCTTACGACAAGCTTATAATTTGCAATACCAATGGCACAGCTGGCACGTCGCTGCTGAACTGGAGCAGAGGAGGATAGAGGGAGGTTGGAGGGTTAATTTGGGGAGTGAAGTTCTCTATCTTTTCTCACTTTATCAGCATCGCTCGCAAGATTCGAAAAGAAAAGAAGTGGGAAAAGAAGAGGGCGGGGATGATCTTACGGCTCTGACTAGTCGCATAAAACGCAGCTTTTATCGGTACTGTACGCCGATCTTCTGTGACAGAGTGGTTCTACCCCGATCCTGTTTGTATATGAGCGTAAGTCAATTGGCTACAACTTAGCTCTAGGGATCACTATCAACTTATTTAAAAGGGAGTTATTAAGAGTTATTTTTTTTCAATAATTTCGATTTCTGTGTAATGCGCTCGTTTACTACCGGGTCTTACTTACCGTTCCATAATCTATATGTACTTATAAAAATGAGTCTCTATTTCCTTGGTCATCGCATCACACGTGAACGATTACGCCAATTACTTTTTGTTGTGTTTCTTATTGTCAGGAGAACGTGCTTATGAAAGAAAAAAATAAGAAAGTTGAGCAGAACAATTCGAATTCGATATTCAAATTTAAGACAGGACAACGTCTGTCGGTGTCAGCTAGTAATGTTATATTCTTCAATAATAACATTATGTGGAATAAAGTATAGTAAATAGTCATGCCCTCGTAAGCTCGTTGTATTTGAATTCCTCGCGGCGAGCAACACGTGTTCCATAGGGAGCTACGAGTATTGTCGCGAAGGCCGGGAATATTTCTCCGTGGATGTTTTATGGTCGCCACGTTTTGAATGGCGACAAATTGTGAGGCTGAATCTACATCCCTATAGTATACACGGCCGTGTTTTAGACGCATTTCATCGGTAAGATATGAAAATCGAAAGTAATTAATAATCTGCCGTGAATCTCTCTTGTTCGTTTCATTATGGTTTCCTCAGGCTGGGAGATACTAAAATATTAATTAGTACAATGATTGTGGGTAATCGAATTCACCTCATCTCTTTAGGGGAGGCGTCCACTTGGCTGACCAATAGGATCGCTTTATTTCCTGTGAGCTTGAGCTAAGCTGGGTGAAGTTGAGGAAATGCAGCGATCCTATTGGTGGAAGCGGGCGAGCCCGCTTTACAGGACGCCCAGATGGACGGATGCATTATTTTACCCAGAAATAATAACATTTATCCTTTAAATTAATTTTGAATTTTCGACCGTCATCAGTATTCAGAATATTCGGAATTTGGATATACTCGCCAGAGATCAAAGCGCCCAAGTGTCGGACGTCAGGACTGATTATTATAAATAATACGCAGACGTCATCGTAAAACATGTTTGAGGGAAGCGGCGGCATCTTAACAATCAATATTGTTGGACTGTTATCAAGTATTATTGCGATGAACTTTCCTTTAAATATTTATGCAGTAATGAAAAATGTGAACGATTCATTTTAACGACTTATTTTCTGTCGGACAACCGGTAAGCTGGTAAAAATGTGGACAGGATGTGGACCAGCGTCAATTCCAAAGCAAAACAATTCTAAATCTTATATAAAACCAAGAAAACTTAAGTACAGAAAACAAACACCTTACTTAAATCAAATAGTTTTGAGATCAAGCATCGGGTTATTTTTTATTTCAAATGGTTTCGTAACTACGATTTTAAATTATTTCGTTCGCGTAAAGACGTCTGAAATCGCATAAAAAATCGCATAAAATAGGGTGCAACTCTAATTTATAGCGTTATTCTATACCCTAATAATAGTTCACCTGGAAGTCCGCCAGGGGTCCTACCACGCGTCGTCATAAGTATAACAATATGACATAAATATGTCCAATGAATCATTTTAATTGCCAAATGTCTACTCCGAGTAAATTATGGGACTCAACATTAGAATCTTTCTTAATATCACAATACTCTAGTAGGTACTTACCAAAGCCGTCGCGACAAATACAATCCAACCTATTGAATAGAAATAGGAACCTTGCAAACCTACTTAATATCATACATAATCTATTTTGCATCGTTTACACACTCAGTCGCCTATCGAACCAAATGGCGTATCTTTAATATCGGTTCATGTGCGATTATTAGTTAAGTCGAATCGGAAGAAGACGTACTAGTATATCGCCACCAATAAGGTTAAGAACTTTTTGTTTTCTAATTCAAGTTTTTCAACAAATTATTAAAATATACTTAGTCTGGCCATAAATACTGTTACAATGAAAAATAAACAAAACATTACATTTGAATTTGGAATCTCTCATTTTTATATGATTGTTCATTGAGTTTTCTTATTTTGGCGCCAATACATTGTACAATATTTTGCGATATTAAAATGGAGTGGGGTGATAAAGAACCGTGAAGCGAATCGCTGTGATTGCATTACACAAAGTAGGTATGGAGCCAAATGCAATTTTTAAAACTCTCCATATGCTTGTAGTGTACCGGGCTATTAATAGGTACAATGAGACCTCCTCTGTTTGTGACATTAATGTACTTATACACTTACTAACCGAACTAAAAGTAAATTAGAAAATAATAACAAAAAAAAGTAAAAGCACCAGGTAGAATTTATGAAAGCGGTAGGATTTTCGTTGAGCACTTTACAGAAGCGGCGTTGCCGGCGATGTGCGCGGGTATTACCGCCCGCCCCAAGTTCCAGCCGCCCCCGCCCAGCTGGCATGCACTCGGAATTCATACACACATACCTACAAATACAGTCGACTCTCGTTAATTCAAACCTGCGATAATTCGAACCTCTCTATAATTCAAAGTTATCACGAGTTCCCTACAAAATCTCTTTATAGTTCGAACTAAATCAATACATTTTTATTCACTTGGTAATTCGAACGAAAAAGTCATTGCTATATTAACAAAATGACGCGTTAATTCGAACTCAACGGCGTCCAACACTCGACAATTCAAAGTTGCAGAGAGAAAGAGGCGGAAAGATTGTAAGTACATTTTGCGACAAGTTCAAACTTATATCACGAATTGGTTTGTTTAGTTATCATTATCATTAAGTTACTCTTATTCTTTCGTTGGTATACAGATTAAAATTTTCTGTTAGTCATGTATGTTCACGAATGTACCTCTAAACTTTTGTCATTGTTATAGAACAGCAGTTAAAAAAATAATAATTGATCAAAACTTAATAATTCGAAGTTTTCTTTATTTTCTCTTACCAATTTCGAACCATTTGATATTTCTAAAACTCGATAATTCGTAATATTTTAAGAGTCCCTCGAGTTTCGAATTAACGAGAGTCGACTGTATAAAGTCTACCTTCACGCTTTGTGGAATCGAGTTATAAAAAATCTAACAAAACTACAATTTGTAACGATTCATTTTTTATAACGAGGTTGTTCTAGCGGATACTGGTAATAACAATAACTAGATTTGTATGGGTATAAAAAGTATTTTCCCAACAGCCAGACACTAAAATATTCTAATAATATCTATAAACAAACAAAATAACAGATAAGTCTAGGTACTTCTTACGAAATCACTCAGTCATTTCTATCTAATTTACGAGTTCACATTCAGTGATTCGGAGCCAAGAAAGTGTGCACTTTATCATAGTAATGTCGTCAGAATCCGTACAGTTCATTCTTAAAACAAAAACGCGTAAATCAAATAAAAATTCCGAACATTTTCACAATACGGTGGAGCAGCGAGTCCACAAATTATAACATCTTCAACATGCCCGTGTTTCACGTTCACAGTTATTTAACGTTACGTAACACGGCACAGTATCCGACACGCTGTTCGACGACGAACTCACACAGCCGTGTTTAATATGAATTAGTAGTCGACGGTGGTCGAAATTCGGCCATTATTCATTTAAATTTTAAACGTCATTAAGGTTCTATTGTCAAAGACTATTTGATACTGGCACGCAGAATACACATGGAGTCCCGCCTTCCGAAATAAAGAAAAACAACTGTTACCGTTTGTCAGTCAGACAGTCAGTTACCAAGTGGAAGTTACAAATGTGTGTGTGTCAAACGCATGGTAGTATGTGTTATGTTTGATTAATTCATTTAATATATTTTGTAGGCATAATTAAAAAAAAAAATTGGATTCTGCACTCCTTCTCTATATAAGCTATAAGTGTGCCAAATTTCATACTCCTCCGTCCGCGCAATTTTCGTAAAAAACGGTACAAAGTTACGTATTAATATATAGATTATTCAAATGAATCAACAAGCATTTATACATATTTTAGCAACACAGGTGAAAATATTTCTCGATAATCGGATGACAGATGAAATAGCGTTAATAGTGTACAGCTCAATATACATTTAAAAATCTATTCAAAGGATGATCTATGACGATGAATAGATCCAAATATAGATCTTCCATTATCAACGAAGAAAATGAAGCGGTATCGACAAAAAGCTAAGAACAATTCCATAGAAAAGAAAAGGAGTTTGAAGTTAAACTTTATTTTCGCCAGGATTTAATAAAAACACATTTTTGCGTTGTTTTCGGGAAAACATTTTTTACTATGTAGTACGTTTTGCTTTTTTAAAGTAACACATAGTTATATTCTCTTTACCATTTAACGGAAGTTAATGAATGGAAAAGCATGATGTACTTATGACAGACGCTGGCTGCCCGTAAAAACGTAGGTGACGCCCATAAAATCCGGATTATATTATTTTTCATAGCTATGCGTCGAAACTATCTTCGTTTATCGTCGGGACCGTCTTTCGTGAATGGCTCGAGATTTTGGTAAATTTATTTGACGTGAAGCCGTTTATATTTTTTATTACGAAGTGTTTTATTTTTACAAATTCGCAAAGATTTTAATGATCTGCTTGTTTGTGTAAAACATATCGTTTTGTTTTAAACTATGTAAGTCGCAGGTATACGTACATAATATACATTTTTAATTTTCTTGTATGTATGTTTTTAGTTTAATAATAAAGGTTTGCTTATTATAAACGGTCTACATTTAAATTGTGTTTGTTATAATAGGTATACTTACTTAATTAATTAATTTAGTTAATTATTTATATCGTTAATTTAAATGTCGTTCTTTTGCATATTTTTTTAGACTGGTCATATCGATAATAATAATTCGAAACAAACTATAAAAAAAAACATAAAACAAGAATACTTCGGTGTGACAACAATTAATAACTCAAAATAATTGTACGACACATTTTTAGAACAAGCATTCTTACCACAACAAAGCTCGTGTGAAATGTGTCTTAAGAAAATGACACTTTATTTTTTAAAATAATTTTCGACGCTTTCATTTGTATGAAAGTAGGTTTTATTGTTATTTATGTGAGGGCAATTCATGAAAGCGTCATCTTATAGTTTATTATTTAGTTTCTACAGCGTGAAGCTCGTACCTGGCGGTCATCCAGAAGATTATTTTTTCGTTGTTACAGATGCCGAGGCGAATATGGCAACATAGTGTATTGTTATTATATTATATCTATCTATCATTGTTATGAAGTGTCGTGAGATTCTGAACATCAGGCGGATACCAGCCAGTTCTGACTTTCAGTCATGCCTGTGGTGAAAGAAGTCGAGTGGAAGGCTGAGGATATCTGCTATGCAGATTTGGTAGATGTCAGATTTACTTGCAGGTAGATCTAGACACGTGTAAATAACTGCAGATCCTACTCGATGGGTACCCGACGGGCATGCTCGAGCGTGTATTCCAGCCATAAACACTAATAAAGATATCTCCATCGCAAATACTTACAAACTTCCTGAACATATTGTGAACGCTGCTATTATTTGCACAATAAACGCCCGTTGAAGCTCTAAGCTCGTAAATTGTTCCCTGAACCGTGGAGAGAGCTCTACGAGGGCGAAACGAACGGTCAAGTGCGAAACGACCGCCATAAACATCCAAGGAGTTAATTGGGATTATTGTGAGGTGCGAATATGCTATGCTGACTGAATGTCACGGTTGCCTTAGCCTTTTCTTTGCAAAAAAATAATAATCTTATCGCTGGTTGTGCTATTAAAATGTCTATGTTTAGGTTTAGGTACGTTTTATCGTAAGACACTATTGTTATGGACAGACAGACTATTGAAAAACAGTCCCCTATAGGAATTATGTTGTTGTTAATATAAAATAATCTATCATTGTTCTTGAACAAATGTAAAATATTTGTACCGGTTTACGTCACTACCGACAGGCAAGAATGAAAAATAATGTTGTCACCAGTCTTTATTCATTTTATTCTATTTATGATATCCAGTTTGCGGCCATTCGACTGATTCTCCAATTTATAATTGGCAAAGACAGACAATTCATAAATTAAGAAAGACAGCCATAGCGGAGAGGTTCATCAACACTCCGAAGGATGGGGCCAGATGTTTTTAACAACCCAAACTCCAAGTACGAGTACATTCGCCCTTATGGTCGCTTAACTTCGTCCTATCCGGGCTAGACCCTCCCAGACAAAAGTCTATAATCGCAATTCATATTTCGAAACAGACTGTTGGTTGCAATCTGAAAAAATAAATTAAAAACTCGTTGAAACCGCCGCGGTTCTCCAGATTCAAAAGTGGAACGCCAAGCGGGTGGTGTTGCGTGCCAGTTCCACTCAACAATGGCCCTCGAGAGAACCATCGATATAGTATAACTGACGCTTTTTACTGGGAAAATTGTTTTGCGAACTTGTTTTAATTTAAGTTAAAAGTCTTTTTTAACCTTCAATGTTTAATGTTTTGCTTGGTATTGATTTATTTACCGTTATAAAAAATATGTGAAATCTACAAAAATTAGAATGACTAATATAAAAACAATATTTGAATCACAAGTGGAAAAGGGGACGTTGGTTGTCGTTGGTTCGACATATAATTATAACTCTTTGGATCCGACTTTATTTGCTTTTTTTATGGATGTCAAGTGAGAAAAAATCTTATATTGATAGCCATTTTTTCGTTTATTTAATTTTTCTTCTCTGTGAATGGGAAATATGGGAATCACCCATATCCTTCGAGTGCCTGCTTGCTTCTACACAAGGAAGTTTTAAGGTACTAATACATGAGTAACTAAGGCCGTATTAATAGATCGATCTCAAGTCTGAGAGTGATCTTGGAAATGTCATTCCCGTACAAAATGACATGTCAAAACCATACTCAAGATCTCTCTCAGAATTGAGACTTGACTCGATTTATGATGTCTTTAATTAAGTAAGTATGTATTTAAGCAATAAGCATCAGCCAAAAAACAATTCACTCTATTTCTGTCAGCTGCTCGTGAAATAGCACAGAGGCATAGAGAATTCGCATTGGAATCACTCAATTCAAGTTTGATTGGACTGTCAAAGTTTGTATATTCGCCAAGACGTTCGCTTCCTCGCCTGTTATTGACGGCTGATTAGGGTGGCTATACACTATATCGACGAGGTTGATGCTTCTTCTCTGCGATATATCATACTTCCTTAGCGAACATTTTGCAACGATGTAATAGTCCCCCCGAGTACGTGCGTTTGTGCCTGCAGGTATGCATCGGAAGGGATCCGCAGTTCCTTTATATACCGTTATATTTACTCCGTTAGATCCTATTAGTTTTTATTTTATAATTGTTATTCACTGGTCAGCAATCACTGATTCTAAAGCCGCCTGTTTACTCTATATTTGAAGAGATCCAAGTTACACCTCTCCGAAAACAGACTGTTTCAACAACCCACTGCTTAGCGTAATACATTTTTAAAATCAAATCAAAAGAGGAATTAAAAAAAATAATAATGAAGAGGTTTCCAGACTATCAGATAGATATACTAACTGTTCAATATACCTGATACACCTCTCCTCCCACTACACTACATGGCTTCCAATAACACAAATTGTTCCGCCTCGGATTCCGTGCTCGCCGCGTCAGCGATGTAAGGAGGCCGCAACGTGACCGCGGGGTAATTGAAGCGACTACAGCTCTGGGAACATGGAGACATGGAGTGTGGATCGTGGATGTAGGTAGCCAGTGGCGGAGTTACCAGCAGGCTGAGTAGGCTGGAGCCTAGGGCGGCAGATTTTTGGGGCGGAAAATCTGGTGAACGATTTTATTTGCAACCTCATAGTAATAAAAAAACTTCAGGTCGGTTTTCTGATGTTTTACAGATTGAACTCTGCAACAAATTTTGCCTATGACTATTTTACATGCAAATTCAACGAATTTTTTGGATTGTAAAAATGATCTAGGGAATGACAATTGTAGCGGCAAGGACGGCAAAAACTTTACAGCATATACCTTGGAAATTTGTAAATCCGCCACTGTAGGTAGCTGATGTAAAATATGACACCCAGTGCTTTTCGTAATCAGCAATCGAAAGACAAACTTGTGACTACAAATTGAAAATTGACATTTTCGTATTTTATTGTTATTCATTGCGTTTGTTATTGCTATTCATTACTCGACATTGGCAGAATCATATTGGGCTTGACCCAATTGTAAGAGGCCATTAATATATATATATAAACATTAATATATATATATATATATATATATATATAATATATATATTATATATATATATATAATATATAAATATATATCTATAAAAAAATATTGAAAATTTAATTTCCAAAAATGCTTACAGTTCGTACAATTAGACTAATTTGCTACCAAATTGAAATATTGAAGAGAATGGTCCGAATCAGCGGTCGGACCACCACTTCGCCCGCGGGTACAAAACAAACAAACCGAATACTTATATTTCCACGTTTTGCTTCCCGCGAAACCTTGGGCCGGATTGAAAGGGCATTTTAATATATTAGTTGTAAGAGGTATAAGGTTATGTAAATATTTTATTAGGCGTTAGCGAACCGCTGGTTTGGCGAATTTTTAGGATAGGCGCTGTTTTCATGATGGCATTGATTAAGTATTGCGTAGGTTATAATATAAGTAGGTATTCCTAATTAAAGTAAAAATACTTAAATAAAAATTATATTGTTTTCTCTTATGATGCCATGTCGCCTAAGACTGAAAAGTTGCTTGCTATTATTGCCGTAACGTAATTGAAAAAATCAAATTCAACAGATTAACTTAGAGAAGAAGTTTATGAGGTACATTATCCCTCAGATAATTTATTCTATGTTAATTGATAAGTACACCATTAGTTTGAAATTACATTAAATAAGTCTACCACAGAGAGAAAGTGAGATAGCTATATTTTCAATGCGTTTTCAGAGTGCGCATATGCCTTCATCTCCTTATAGCAAGCGCCCTCACAAGAACAACAAACCATTCACCATAGAAAAGAAAACATCCCCTATATTCCAAAATGAAAATAAAAGTAAGTCCCGTCCCGTTTCCGTTTCCTTTCGTCGTTGTCAAAGGAATAAATTATTTGATTACATTCCATTAGATTGTCGGCATTTTTACGGCTTGTTTAGCCTATTATGTTTTACGGCCGTTTGTTTTAGACTCATGGCGCGAGCCTCGTGAAAGCTAATTTCCAGACAGTTTGACAAACGAGAAAAGCTCTGACAGGGATATTGGTATCGGTGCGTTATTTATCGTCCGCTCAACAATGTTCAAATATTTTAAACCGATAGACTTTGGACCAGTTTGAGTAATGGACCACTTGTTGGCTTTGATTTAGGAAAGTTGTTCGATACTCACCGGGGTACTTAGTACACTGTACTTATAGTACACATACCTTGCTTAGGTTGGGACCATACAGTTAGTGTGTGTGTGGGTTATATATTATGCAGAAAGGCTCAAAAAAAAATCGTTCAGCGCTCTGCAAATTAGTTGTTACACATAATCGTATACGTTATTATTTCAATTTGGAGGGTTTACAGATCGGCGATCGGCGCGGTGATTGCGGCCGGCGCGACCCACATTCACCGGAGGGTTAACAATCGGCCACAATGCAGGCGCGTGGGTCGATGTGCGCGCGCCGCAACAGGTGTAGCCAACCCGTCGGCTGCCTACACCCGGGATGCGGCGCGGACCCTACCTTTGTCATTATGCAGCAGTCTGATTATGATTTTAGTACCTATTTGATCATGCTAATTAGATTAAATTGGTAGGAGAGCGTGAAAGAGGAAGGCTGTATGAGCTACATGAGACAGAAATGCAGGACGCTTATCTTCATCGAGAGAGAAGTAGGGAGCTTTCTCAGCTTCACCCAAAAGGGTTTTCATTTTAATTACATATTTAAAGATAATTAAATAAAAACTTTGAGTTCTACAAAATCATTATTTGATAATTTCATTTTTAAGGCGCGTATTAATTAAACTGTATTAGGTCTGAGAGCGATCTGGGGAATGTCATTCTTATGTCATTCCTCTACAAAATGGCATGTCAAAAGCGTACTTAAGAACGCTCCCAGGCTCGAGATTAATACGGGTCTTAAATTTAAAATCAGATGTCAGCACAACGTATATTTTTCTTGCCAGCAAATAGCACATTCCTTGACTTCACAGTCGATAACAACAGAAAATACCCCAAAAAGAATAACCTGGCAATATTTTTCTCGGAGTATGTCTTCAGAGTTAAAAACGTCTAAACATCACCCCCAAATGGGGCAGATTAACTCACACATGTATAACAATGAAAAAAAAATCAGTAAGCAATAAACGACCTCTGTCGCATTCCGTCACAATTGGCAGTTGCCTTCAAAAATGAAGGGAGAAATGTCGTTATGAATACAAAAGTCGATAGAGGTGAAACGTTCGACCCGCGAACGTGCGGTTCCAAGCCTGCCAACCGAGACAACGGCCAAATTTAATTGCATAGGTACCTGTTGCTTACAGAATTCCAATTGTGTTCGCAGTTTCCCGCATTTCTTTTGACATCGTTCCATTTTCCGAAATGTTTTTTTTTATTTGCTGCCAGTACCAACCACCACTGAATGCTAACTAAATAAGCTTATTTATTAGTCAGTTGCACGAGTAGTAATGGTAGCAAAGAAATATCTTGTTTGAAAAATAGAACGGCTTCATATATTATATATTTATAAAAAAATACACAGCTTTTGATGGCCATTGAAAGCTATATTCCAAGAGCTACATTTAATAATGGTAACACAATAACAGTATTGAGTAGATTAATTGTTTGTCATTAAAACTATAAATAATTATAATTTCTCTCATTTAAAATAGATCGAGAGACATAAACGGACTTAAGCCCAAATTATAATTGTTTGATCGCAAAATAATATACAAAGCACCGAATTCTTTTAAGGATTTCGTTTTTAAGTAAAAAGTATATATTCAATAAATACGCCAAAAAGGAAAAGAAAGCCCTAATTCGATATTGTAAAAACTATAAAACGGAGTGCTATCGGTCCTCTTTTATGAGCAAATGGCATTTACTGAGAAAAAAAGTTGATTTGTGACCTTTCTCTAGAAAAGAGCGAGGCGTGGGCAGACTGAAATGCCAGACGTCCACGTGAAATCGCGTTTCCACGGATGAGATGATTCTTTATGTACTCCGCCTTACTGTGTAGGTATGAAAGGAATAGTTGACATTCTCACTACTGTCATTAGGTGATATTCTACAAGTGTTTTATAAGCTATGAAGCAGACGTAAGAAAATAGTTTCGTTACGCTCATTATTATTTATGCCGTAAAGCTACATTGAAGTGTACCGCATGGAATTATTAATTAGTGGGTATACAGACATGATAACTGCCTCCGGGAGAGACATACTAATCAGCTGTAGCAGGTGAAAGACAGGCGATTAGTCAGTTATCGACTATCGGCAATAATCCGTCTGTTTGGCAGCAAAATTAAATTTTACTCGATTAGAACTCTGCTACGCGTACGAGTATTGGAGCGAAGCTTCTAAACGGACGTTCGAGTCACTCTATCCGTGTTAAGCGTCAGTAGCGTTACAGATATATATAGCTATACAGAGTGGCAGCTGCGGTGCCCAACGCTTTATGCTATAAAGCTTCGCTTCTTTCGAGCGTCCCTAAACGGCACTGTTTTTGTAAGTAGTGGACAGGTCTTTACAACTGCAAAGGATGGTACTAGATGGTGATCAAATAGGAAATATCATCAACATATTTCAGAGGCAACCTTACCCCTCGTTTACACTGACGCATTACTAGTAATATTCACGTAGGTACCTACGCCGTTTTTTTAATTTTTCGTCAATCAAAAAACGTTCTAACAAATTAACGGCGGTAGACGAAGAGACTACTACTATTTTTAAATGGAATAAAAACATTTAACGTCAATCTTCCTCAGATTCACTCGCGAACATTAATCGTAACAGTTAAAAGAACATTCGGCACATATACGCGGGAATAAAAGTACAAAGCTTAGCAGTTTACGAGTTGACGTGTGAGCTGTGAAGGCCTAAGCGGCTATGACGGTGGGATTATCGTCGCTTTAGTGCTAAAGGGTGTTAGCGAAAGAAAGGTTTTGCGACAAATCCAGCCTAAACTGACATTCGAAACGTCTCTGGAGAAATGCGCGGCTGTTGAATGACAATAAAAAAACTGGCCAAGTGCGTCTCGTACTACGCTAATTTTAGGGTTCCGTAGCTATTTGAATTACAAAAACTTGTTTGTTGGCTAGCTTTAAAGCTAAGCGTTTATTCGTTTGAGATTTCGTAATTTACAATCGAGGACAACTTATGATTATTCTGAAAATAAATGCAAGGACACAACGAATCATTACTCTAATCATCAAGTTCTCACCTTTACCCCATAAACGGTCATCATGAGCTATTCGCAGCCAAACAAACTGTTATAAAACAAAAAAAGTCCAATACTTCGGCACAAAGCAATTCCCAATTTATTAGCTTTCGCCATTTAGCAGCCGTGTTCAGGGATCTGTGTATAGTTTTAATTGAAAGTGGAAAGACGCAGGGCTGCAGACAATTGTTCGGGCGGGCGGGGGCGGCGGCGGCCCTATTAGCAAATAGATGAGAAACGCAATTTATATTAACTAGATTGCGGTAACTGTTCTGTGTGAAAATTGAATTTGTACAGGTTTACTGGTAATGGTAACTTGACATTTTCCTTGCAGCGTGTGGATACAGGAGCTAATGGTGGCACTTCACATGGGGTATTTGTACAAATATTTGCGTTATTATGACAAATCGAAATAACCCTTAACACGCATGTAAGTAGGTTTGTTTTATTTTGGCCGAATAACGCAAATATTTGTGCAAATACGCCATGTAAAGTGCTACCGTAAAATGCAACAACTTTAACTTCGCAACTTTGTTATAAAATATTCAGAATATTTCTCACTACTTATTTTCAAATTTGATGATCCAGATGATCACGAAAAGAATTCTAAATTTATTCATAAACACAAAGGCAATATTTTCGGAGATTTTATGATTCTTACCGCTATAATACTATGTCAAAAATAAGTTCCTGATGAATTAAAACCCACTCAGTATTTTTTTTATTTTGTTGCGCGTAATTACTAGTTATGTTATAAGCAATTTCAACACAGACCTTTCCACGAATTTATGATATAGATATTATAAATAAGTGGAATGGAAAGGCAAATGCCTTACTGGTGTAAGGTTGACTTAAAAGCTTTTGGGCTTGGTTCATCGCTATTCAACACCGTTTGATTAATTTATAAAGGGTGGGTGTTCCAGACAGCGATAATATCAAGGATGGTACTATTCAACGATAAGTCTAATTACATTTATCTTTCGGTAATTATGGAAGCATGTATAGCAGTGAAAATTAAATGGCACATTCAGTTCGGATAAGACACCTGGTCTTGAATTTACATCCTTTTTATTTGTCTTCGCAGCGAACAGTGGGAACAAAATACTTACTAATAACTGGCTTTGTTCTTGTGTAATTGATCGCACGTCGCTCACCAGCTGGGGATTGGGACGACGGAGGGAACGGAAGGGAGGGAGAATTGGGTTCCTGGCTCCCTCACTCATAGTACGAAACGCAGCAATAATAGCTCCACTTTACTCCGATCTTCTGTGAGAGAGTGGTGCTACCCCGATCGGACCGGGCCATATATTAGCTTTAATCAGTTGGCTACAGTTTGGACTTGGAGCTTGCTAGTCAGTAGGCAACTTATTGGAATCAAGGATAATCAGCTCACGAGTTTAGGTCCAATTAGTCATATTACGATCCGTGGTGCCTTACAACTGGTCTTCAATCAGCTGTAACAGTCTTGTTTGTATGGCAATCAGCCCATGCCAGCTATTTTTGTCTCCCGCTTTGCACCGGAGGGAAGGGAGTTTTTTTTTCTTCCAACTCCTATTATTTCATTCGATTAAATTCGTGCGGGTTCCAAGACAATTTAACTTTTCCCCGGGACTCGTCGAGGGTCAGACCTCGACGTCATTATTGGTCACCATTGTCGATCCTGGCCTACAGGAGTTACAGTGGTGGGAGTGTGTGGCGGGACTAGGCACTTTAAAAAAAAAGCCAAAGCGCGGCTCTAACACTTAAGACTAAATAAAGTCATAAGTTAACAGCAAGCCTCGTTCATCCCATCACGAACTATTTAAAACAATTGAAAACTCCGACCGACTTTTAATACAATTAGCGCTGGTCTTCACAGAATTCAAAGCAGGGTAGTCGCGCAAACGTATGAGAAGTTGAGTCTAATTAAAGTGGCGGCGAGGACGATGTGGGGACCGCTAACTTTATTAATGAATCTTATTCGGGAAAAGTCCCAGACAAGAAAGTTACGGGCGGTGTTGGCGAACTGGGTTGTTTTGAGGGTTCACAACCTTGTTCGATCATTAGGGTTAATGTTGAAGTGGCGAAAGAAAGACATTTGTTTAGTTTTCACACGCACAAAAGAAACTGACAACGATAGAAACGACAGTAGGACACGAAACGTCTTAAATAAAAATTAGTTCTAGTGCTAGTGGGCAGAAGTGTAAAATTATTTCCATAGAATAGAATAACTCTTCATTGTACCTACATCTGAATTTCGTAAGGCAACGGGAATGACCTATGTATATGTATTAATATTATCTACATATCTATGAATATATTTACCTCATAGTAACTGCACATTTTAGAATGGGCCCTTGGGAGTTGTCTGTACCCAAGTTTATTTAAAAGTTTTTATTATAATATTGCAGTATATTTAGCTAGGCGCCCTAGTAAATGATAAAGATGTTATACCTATTACACTAAAAAACATCTTTGCTACGGCTGACCATCGGCTACCAACCAGCTGTAGGTATTAACCGAAAAACAATATTTATGACGTATTTTTTAGCACAGATGTGGCACAGATGCTCACTTTATCCATTTTTCCAATCCTTTGTTACTTATGATGTGTTGTACTATGTGCCTATAATAATATGCTATTTAAATGTTTTAACCACATGACATTTTAATTTATTTTACTAAGGTACCGTGCTAAATATCGAGTAAGCCCTTACATACAGGACGGGCTAGACAACAATATATCAGGTTTAATTTCCTTTCCTTGAACAATTGTGGTGCCAGAAGCATTGCTAATTTAACTAATCCTACATCCCGTACAACCAAAGTGTGTGGTCCTAAGCCCGAGTATCCACAATATACATCCGTAAGTCTACACGTCGCTACACTTAGCCAAGGGATAAATACCACTTATCGCCTCCGAGAAATTCCCAGCGGATTCTTGGGAAACTTTCACGCAGAAAGTATTTTATGTTTCTAAGTAGGTACTCTGTGGAAATATGTTTTGTTGGTGGGAAATAAAGACAAAGAAATAGTGGGGACGGCGGGGAACGTCGTTAAGTTTCGTGAACTAGTGCCGCAGTAAGTTTAAAGGTTTAAATTTTTTTTCGTATGTACTTGGAGTGTGTTTTAAAAGTCCGAATTAATAATTAAGTAGCTGATATGTGTGCCTAGTGAAAAAAGAATATACCTACGTAACTACTTAACATATTTTCTGAGTAACAGACCTTTCAATATTGGTCACCACTTTCGTGTTGCAGCCTTGGATCAGATCTATTGGCATAGAATACACCTGCCTAGTGAAAACTGCGTGTACGAGCAGCGAGATATAGCTACTTTAATAACGAAATATATTAATTTTCGTATCGCTTTTCGTTGGTCGTGGTGGTCTATTTATCTCAGTCATAGGTTAATCATGAGACTGGTGGACTGGAGGTGGTAAAGCCAAGTTGACACCCTCTTACAGAAGATTGGCGAAAAGTTGCTACAATAGTCAATAGGCAATACTTTATTGCATTCCATATGTATTACAAAGATGGTATAATAAGGTGAAAGATCAATATGGACCCTGTCGGGCACAGCAAAATTGAAATTAGGAGAAATGAGATATAATTAGTTATGTCAAAAATTAAATGTCAATAAAATCGAATTTAATACAATTATTCGTCAATGTTAATGTCATCCTTTTCAAGTAGGTACTACAAATTATAATATATGCAAAGTCAGTTGTATAGGACAGATCGCCACTATCGTTATTTAAAGCTGGACGGCTGGCTATCGTTATCTAAATATTATTTTACTGAGTAAAAACATTTTTGGATTAGGTATAGTTTTAGCCGTTTTTGGAATACTGTTACAGATTTTTCAGTTTTGATCGTATTGGGCAACTTGTTATATATTTTATTGCCATGTAATATGGGATATTGCTTACCATTTTAATTCGTGAGAATGGAGCGCATAACCTCTTTTTATCGCGAGTGTTGACGTTGTGCGTATCTTCTACTTTAACAAACTTGTCGATATTTTTGAAAACAAATATGCAAATGTCAAGTATGTATATAGAAGGCAGAGTTAGAATCTGGTATTTTATAAAGAATAGTTTGCAGCTCTCCGTATTATCAATCTGGGCTAAAATTCTTGCACACTTCTTTTGAATTATGAATAGTTCATTTACGTTAACACAATTTCCCCATAGCATAACGCCGTATCGCAGCCATCAGAAGATCAGCGAAAAGTTGCTACAATAGCTGCGTTTCGAATGATGAATGAAAATGCCGGAAGGCCAGTCCTCCCCCCTTGCCATCCCTCTATCTCATTTCCCACTCCCCTTCAGGTCTGAAAAATGCCAGCATTGCGATAGGCATCGCAAGCATAAATCTATAGATACCTGATTACATCAGGTGGGTCGTCGTACGCTAGATTGCGGACTTTGTTACGAATATATAAAAAAACAATCCGTCGGCGTTAATTCCGTTCTTCTCATTCCGTCTTCTAAGCGTAATCGTTGCTATGATACGAGACTGTTTATACACCTCAATTACTTCAATACAGCGGCCTCTGACAGGATAATAGAGCGTTGTCAGCGTGTACCTACGTTGTAATTACAAGAAACGGTTTATACCTGTCTTGAGTAAGGGTATGTTTCATTACACGTCGATAATAAGGGTTAAAAGGATAAGGGTTATAACAGTTTATGAAATATATAGTGAAAATGAGGAGTGAAAGAAAACGATTTTCGGTTTTTCTAAAAAAATTCCTAATGTCTGTTTTAATACGGTCTAATTTAATTTAAGGTGAAGGCGCCTGTCCAGCTCGCGAAATTCAAAATTTTCGAGTATTTTTATAGATATCCAAAATCTGAATACCTTTTTATCAAAGCTGAATACATTTAAGACAACATTTTGTGATTTGCGACAAACACAGTATGCAGTGCGTTTATTAATACATTTATTTTACTCTAAATATTATCACGGTGGATATGATACTAGTTAATCACTAAATATACAAAAATTGCCAGATTATCTGGATAGCTGTCGTTCTTGAAATGTTTTAGAGTAAGTTGGATATATTAATAAATGCACTGCACACGGTCTTTGTCGCGAATTATAAAATGTGCCTTTTATTATTGTCAGATTTTGAAAAAAATCTAAAAAACCTCAAAAAATTTGAACTTCGCGGGCTAGATGGGCGCTTTAGCCAAAACACGACATTTTGCATGACGCCTTATTAATTCCAAATATTGTGTTGGTACTTGTAGTTACCACACACGAAAAAAAAAATCTGTCGTATAAATATTTTCTGTTGGTTGGTAGCGTGTGATGCCGCTAGAAAGAAACCCATCAGAGATCAGTCTTTATGGTAGACTAGCTGTGCCCGCGACTTCGACCGCGTAGTATTTAACTTAGCAAAAATTTCGGGATTATCGGGATAAAATGTATCCTATGTTAATCCCGGTTATAAACTATCTGTGTTCCAAATTTCATCCAAAAAAAACGTCTGGTAGTTTTTGCCTGAACGAGTAACAAACATCCACACTCACAAACTTCCGCATTTATAATATTAGTAGGATTGATTAAATTGCATTAAATAGGAGCTCATAACTTTGAACGGTGACGGATGTAGTGAGAAAGACGACTTTCAAATTATTGTGCCATTTTACGATGTGGTGAACTTGCCTGATTCCACAACCCACACTCGGCCAGCGTGGTGCCTCTTGAGATATCATTTTGTACTGGGATGACATTAGGATGAAATTTCCAAGGTAAGTCTCAGACTTAATATCGATTTATAAATAAGGGCCTAAAAGGGCTAAGCAATTTATTATTATTATAAGAAAAAGGATTCATAGGCAACTTCAACAAACAAAGTTTCGACTCTCAATGCATGTTGACACGACTCAAACTACAAATCGATGCACTACATTCTACTTTAACGTTAAACCGACGCGATAGCAAAAACAATGTTTCACGACAAGCTATTAACAACCGATCGATTCGCTCGCTAACCTCCAATAAGTGTCAGTTTCAAAGCGGCTCCTAAATTGATCAGTACAATCGTAATTCATTTGGCATATAGGTACTTAACCACTTGTAGGGTAGCGTAAACAAAAAAAAAAGCGATATTAGGTGACTGGATGTGGTGGCGCTCAGACGAAAAGTATAACTTAGACGGACCGCCTAGAACTAACAAGTGAAGCCAGCGAAAGTTTTTAGGGTTCCAAACCCCGAAGGATCCGGGGGAAATGGAACCCTGTTGTACTCACGTTGTCTATCCGTACGTCCGTCTATCAGAGACTTCTAGTTGCTAAACAGATTGGGAAAGGGGCTTGAAATTCACAAAAAAAATTGTTGATAATACAAAAAAAAAGTAGCAATGTGAGTTTATCACATAACTAATATTATCGTTAGCCCCTCCAGCTAAGCTAATTGCTTGTGTTAGGAGTGGGCACACGTTAATAGATTAATGGCCAGGATGGGGATCGAACCCGGAACCTCTCAGATACTAGAGCTGCCCCACTAACCACTAGGCTATTGACGCCTTAATCGATGGTCGAAATATGAACCATGGTACTATGAATATGGTTAATTATTGCAAAGAAAGGGGGCGCTATATTATTGTATAAGCATTTAGGATTTTATATTGGAACGCTACACCATAATCTTCAGTTTCGGCTCCGGTACCCAGACCCTTTACAAAGAGTTAGGTTCACTCCAGACTTCCACTGTAATAAACCTTCAAATTAATTATTTATATTATTATCCCTACATAGTATAAAACAAAGTCACTTCCCGCTGTCTGTCTGTTCCTATGTATTAAAAATACGCAACGGATATTGATGCAGTTTTTTTTAATAGAGTGATTCAAGAGGAAGGTTTATCCTACTAATATTATAAATGTGAAAGTTTGTGAGTGTGGATGTATGTATGTATGTGTGTATGTTTGTTACTCCTTCACGCAAAAACTACTGAACGGATTTGGATGAAATTTGGAACCCAGATAGTTTATAACCGGGATTAACATATAGGATACTTTTTATCCCGATAATCCCGAAATTTTTGTTACGTTAATTACTACGCGGACGAAGTCCGTGGGCACAGCTAGTAATGTATAATACATGCATGATATAGTAGAGAAACACTTATAATTTTAGAGCCGTGCGATGCCAGGGCGGATCGCTAGTTGTATATACAAAACATAAATTTATAATGAGTTATGTCATCGCGAGTTAGTTAAAGTTATCTCAGCGACACCTCATTTGCCATGTGCAAACGACTCTCGGTAATATCACATAAATTATGATTACGAATGTGCGAACAGCTAATGTTTATAACACTAAATACCAAGTTTATTAACAGTAAAATATTACAGTTAGTAATTACGGCAGTGATTTATGTGTTGTGGAAACGGAATGGGGTAAGGAAGGGTTTGTTTTGATTGTATAATTGTTTTGCTGAACAATTCAAATTCGAAATATATTTTTTTATTCAAGTAACCCATCAAAGCATTTATGAATAGTAGTCAGAATCAGCCAACGACCGCTTGGCGCAGTAACTCAAGCTTAGGCCACTCGGCTCACTGTACATGGTGGTTGCGGGTTCGATTCCCGCCGGGACAAATTGCGGAAATGGCTTTTTCGTAATTTGCCCAGGTCTGGGTGTCACTGGGATCGCCCCCAGTCCATTATACAGTACCCATAGTACAGGCGTGGCTTAGCTTGGGACCATGCAGTTGGTGTGTCAGTCTGGCGATATTATTATTAGTATTATAATCGAAGCTTTCAAAATATAAAAACACAAATTGTAACGAAATTAGAAGGAAGATTTCAGAAGGGAATATTTTTTTCTTCAAATAGGATCAGCGTCCCTAATGCAAGTAAGTACTTAAAACTTAACTTTCTGATATCCCTCTCATCGGCTCATGTACTTAATCGAGTCTGGGGCCTCATCAAATATGTACCTTAATGTGATTAAAATGTCCGCGTGACCTTTGACTTTGAACCATTCCTCTCACTCCCACATAAATTATGTAGAATGTTGGTACCAAATACAGTACGGGTAGACTGAACAACGAAAACTCAAACGCTACTTACACTTTAGAAGCTTAATTTTGAAGCGCCTCACAAAGATATAAGAACGTTAGATAATGGCATCTCAAATATCTATCATAAATGGAAATCTGATACTCGTAGTAGCTCTCAGACTTGAGATCGACTTATTAATAACGGTCTATTTGAGTTGAGTTTTAATTTTCTGTCGTGGGAGATATATAGTCAGTAGATACATTATTTGGGAGAAATAGAAAAGGAGATGATAGTTATGTGTAAGGCTGTTAAGGTCCTGACTTCAAATTCCACAAGCTAGTTTAGTAGTAGTAAAGTTTTAATGGGAGTTAAGTGAGTTTCGTTTGATTAGTTTTAGTAACGACTAGCGACCCGCCCCGGCTTCGCACGGATGCAATAAATTATCAGTGTTTCTCTACTATATTATGCATGTATTATACATATAAACCTTCCTCTTGAATCACTCTATGTATTAAAAAAAACCGCATCAAAATCCGTTGCGTAGTTTTAAAGATCTAAGCATACATAGGGACATACAGACAGCGGGAATCGACTTTGTTTTATACTATGTAATGAAAATGCGGTTTAAAGATGGTAGAGGCAATCTGTAAACCATTGACTACACGCTCACGGGCTGGCTCGGCCGGGTAGTACCACACTCTCACAGAAGATCAGCGTAAGAGAGCCGGGAAGCCTACCCCAAGGGGAGCTGATTCTCTCACTGATCACTGCTCTTTCTCGTGAAACGGTCCTCTCCATCTGTCTCACTCTCCATTAGGTCGGCAACCTCCTTTGTCTTTGATAACTGCTTAACATCATGCGGGTCGTTCGCTTGGTACATTTAGAACCTTTTCACACTGGTATCTACTGTAATTATAGTATATAGAATGCCTCCACGAAATAAGTTCCACAGAATAAATACCCAACAGAGCTGTCAAACAACATCAGTATCAGACAGTAATTAGATTCAAGTATTCGCCCCAGTTCACTGTAATTGAATTTGAGTATTTATGTTACTTCTTGTTGGACAAATTCAAAGGGCTGGTGTAAATTATTGCGAGCAATAAAGGCGGCGTTCACACGGGTAAGGTGAGGCGCGCAGATGCTGCTAATCGATTCAGTTGCTGATTGAATTTGACATTTATGGACATGACGCGTGTTTGCGTGCATGTTTGCAACTTAACATTTGGAAGACAAAACAGGCTGATTCATAAATGACTTCACCACAGATATAGATTTACATAGATAACGCAAGTACCACGATTTACAAACTTTCATTTCCTATTTTATCCTCTTGGGGGTGGATTTAATCAAATCCTCTTAGCGGATGCCTACGTCATAACATCTACCTGCATGCCAAATTTCAGCTCGATCCGTCCAGTGGTTTGGGCGTTGATAGATCACTGTGTCAGTCAGTCAGTCACCTTTGAGTTATATATATTTAGATATGTAGTATGAAAAAATGCATATAAATCTACGCTTTCCCGTCCGCAAGTGCGCGTCACGACTTAATGATTAAGTGCCGACAAATATGGCTTCTGGCAATTCACGCTCGCCATTATAGCTACGTATATTTATCCTTTAAATAGCATTAATTTTATACAATCCTATATTTAGACATGCCGATATCTTTATTTGGCGCGCAATTTATACATGTTTGCAGTGACAATTTTGTATTAATATGGGGCTAATGAAATAACTAAGTTGATTAATTAGACAAAAAATAATAAAACACATGTAGGTACTTTCGTGTGTTCAACCTGTCGTAGATAGCTAATGTATCCTCCTCACAGGTGTAAGTCCTGGAATAATCTCCCTCCTGAAGTTCTTATAACATGGGGTTCTTCGAAAGAAAAGTCTACAGGTCCCTTCAAGGCCGGTACCGCGTCTGATCCTCTTAAGTTGTCGATGACTTGGGCCACGGTTACCACTTATCATCAGGCTCTGTCTGCTAGGGTCCCTATCTAGGCAATAAGAGAAAAAAATAAATAGGTATCTATTAAACCTTTTTATCAGCGTTCTACGTTTTTATCTGCACTTAGAATACAAAATGCGCGTTATATAAGTAGATACAATTTTAAATGTTGCACAAAAATTGTAAGTTTACGTAGTAATTTATAATTCGATTACGAAGGAATATCAAAGGGAATATATAACACAATAAACTGTAGGTACACATTCAAGGAAGGCGGATTCTATTATAATTTGCCTTCAAGGCAATAAGGAAATCATCAAAAAGATTGTATCAAAGATACCGTTTTCTTAGCAACAAATAATTTCGCTTATGTAATTATGATTTTTCCATTTAAAGTATTTAGATTAAAAGCAATTGCAGGGAATAAAATTTCATCAGGATTTCCTAAAAGAAATGTAGCTTTTTGGCGAATAAATAAATCGATAAATTAGGAACGATACAAAATGTGTATAATATATATGTATGTATGTATGTATGTATGTATATATGTATGTATATAATAGGTACTTTAACGAAATACTTGTTGTTATATTACTGTATGAAAACCATTAAATTAAAGTACTTAAAATGCCAATAACCACACTTGAAAGCGCCATTAATCTGAGCAAGTCTCGAATTGATGAATGGGTTCTCCACCAACATCCATTAGTGGTAGATGAACTTTCCATGAGGGCAGACGTGTTTTTACTCAAGCCTGTCGCTTAAATTACTTGTTTTGTCCTCAACATTAATTTGGCAGGGTGTGAAGAAACTTTTTTAACCCAGTAGAAGCGTTTTATGAGAAAGCCTTGGGAGAAAAATATTAACGATCCTGTGGCAACCCGAGGAAGAAAAGTAAATTGAATGCTACGAGACAAAATACCTAGTAATATGTAATATGTTTCATATTTTGTTAAAAGGTATTTAATCACAGCTTTATCACAGGCCCTATAAATATTGTAATGGTTGAATCCTGAAACGTTACTGAAGTGTTAAAAGTCCAATTATGGCTTTGTCTTCCATTGTTTGTATGGCGGGTCAAAATTAAGCAGCTTTCAAACTTGAGTTGCTTTTAGGAAATCGGCGGTAAGTCTATGTAAATGTATGTAAATAGTAAGCAACATAATTTCGTAAATATAAAGTCCGAATATGAATTTCCGAGACGGGAGCGGCCCTTCCATCAAATTGTGCGAAACATCAAAGGCTCTTTGAGGTATCACAATAATTGAATCAAACAATTAGGCCGCTTTGTTGCTTTCTTGCTGCGGGCTCTAGTCAAACATGACAGTTATACACTGGAGATCTGTTACATCGGTGGCTCTAGGGTGAGTTGACACGGTCGTAAGGGGGTAGTATGAAATCAATAGACAGTGCCTAGGTACTGGTATAGTACCTGAAAAACGCCCCGCTTATCTCTTCGTTCATTGTCGTCTTGACGAACTAACAAACGAACGGAATTACCCATTCAATACAGAGTGAGGGCGAGTCTAATTGGGCGCGATGTTCCCTCTTGTCCGGGCCTCCTCCCCGTATTATTTAATAAGCACCGGAGGCGAGGCGGCTTGTTTCATTAAATTTAATGTCTATTTTTTAAGTTGCCGCTCGGTTAGAAAATGAATTAATATATATTTTTATTTTCATTGAAATGACTGGTGATTACAATACTTATTTAAGTAATGTAATGAAAAGTCTTTCTGTGAGTTAGGAAAATGGAAAAAGAATATAATATTTGGTACATACTTAACTAATTCTAAATAAATAATACGGCTGTGTAGAATTGGTTGTTATTTTTTTTCTTCTCAAATATTTTTGCAAACCCCTACCTAATCTTACCATTTTTAAAGAACCTTCTTGGGATTGTAGTGCCTTACCTAAAATAAGACATTAATAGGTGCAAAGTTTATTTTTCAGACTAATTTAACATCCGCAACACGACTTCACAATAAATAATCATTTAACATAATTTAAAATAACGGAAGTCGTCGGCATAAATGTTACTGGAGAGAAAATAAAAAGGGAAAAGTGTGATTTAATATCACGCACTTAGCTCAAAAGAATTAGGGCCCTTTAGTTAATTAAAAGCGTCCGCGTTCTGCGGTCCATTTACAACGGACGAGGCACTGTGAAACCGTCTTTGTGTTGTGGTGTAAGTGACAAAAGCGGGGCGATTTGAAAACGCGCTTTTGCCCAATGTTTGATTTGTTAAAAAAATTTAACACACACAGTGATCATGCAATAAATATAAAGTAAAGACATAGTCCAGGATCCTTGGATTTTGGGCATGTGTCTCTTGGTTGAGCAGACACCACTGAAAAAATAGCTGTGCAGAACAAAATCAGTGAGAATATATGTAGAGGACGTAGCCCCAAGACCTAAACACTATGACATTGATACAAATCCCATTATGAAAACTTCTCTAGATGGTTTAAAATCATATCAGTGTTGCATTTAATGTCCGATTGTTTCGCCGTGTTCTACGTTACAATATATTAATCGCTGTCTCTCATACCTTGGACCACGCACCTGGTGACTGGACAGTTCGCAACTCGTAAGTTCTTGATATAAAAGTTTCAGTCTCGCTTACCTGAAATAAACGAACATAATGTTAATTCAATTAAACTTTTGGTGGTTCTAGTAATTCTAAGGACCGAAAGAAAAAAATGTTTCTTATGAGATCTGAGGAAGTCTTTAGCCAGTTATATCTTATATAATAATAATAATAATAGCCTTTATTTGACAATCAGTATTACAATATAGTTACAATCTTATTTAATTGTTTGACACCGGTACGTGAAGATTGTCTTGCTGTCCAGCATAGGCCTCCCCTAGAGTTCGCCATCGAATGCGTTTCTGCGCTTGTCTTTTCCAAGTATGTCCAGAAAACGAAACCAGAAAACGATAACGTATGTTTAACGTTAAGCGATGTTTTCAGACAATGACAAAGTCTTTATTTTTAACGCGCATTCCTAAGTTCGCCAGCGGGTTTTTAAGCCATCGTTAATCAACTGACGAGGCGGATTGAAAAACGTCGCGCTGTGATGACTTCACGAGTTAGGGGTTTTATTAAAATAGCGTGGCGTCATTGTGTATTATGTGAATATCATGAAAATGCGGTACAAATTATATCAGCGACATCTAGTTGTAGTATTTTGAGGCGTGTGTAATGTGGCTATCAAATTTCATAAATCTTAGCAACTTTAGACCTATATATATGTTTTTTTGCAGTTAAATTGTAAACGTAAAACTTTACACTCGACGACTGGAACAAGGCATTCTTGAACTATATTTCTCTGACTTCAGACTATTGAACATATTCTACTCATAATAACGGTTCATAAGAAATTCTATAAAGGCCCGGGGCATACGAATTTCTAGTAGCGGCGGTAATAGCCGACTCCTCATATAAATTCCTGGAGTTGGTCCCCGCTCTGAGGGCGCCGGGCGTGTTGGCATGCAAGGTGCAGGCCTTGTACTACCTTCGAGCAAAGTTTTCTTAGAATTAATAACTTGAGGATCATTATCCACCCTCTTCGCGGAACTAGAGAAACACTAGAAGAGTAAGTTATTAGGCAACTTATTCACCGCAAGATATAGTCATGAGTGTATATTTTTCTGGCCGTAATAATTAATGTAGCGATCTTACATTCACGATGCCTACATACCGATAGATGGCGCTGAATGCGACGCTTCAATACAATGTACGGATTTTTATAGATAAACTGAATCACGATATTAAGATTCGCAAGCATTGTGACTATATATACAAGACCCGGACAACAACCACCAGGTGTCACACCCGCCCGGCTGGAATATTTTCACTTTTCCGCTAAAATTATAACTATAACTGAGTGCTTACGTTCGTGCTTCGGAAGGAATGTTAAGCTGTTTGTCCCGGCTTAAGTTAAGCCATGTCGAAAGTCATTCGGTGGCCTGAAAACTCTGACATCAGAGATTCTCATACCAGACCAAGATTATAACTATTAACAACATTAGCACCCAATACGCTTTTTAATTTTATTTTATCAAATCCTTGAGGTTGTGAGTGTCGTCTCAACAACCTCAAAGTAAGGATAATACGAGGTTGACGTCATCATCAGTGAATCATTAACAAAGAAGTTACCTACACAAAACTTGTCGTGTCTTGTGGGCACTTCTTTTTTTAACATTTTGTCCCATTGCTTGGCAATCGCCACCCCAGGACATTGATCTTTGTCCTCAGAGACGAGGGCGTATTTAACTCAAAAAAATTAACACAAACAAATAAATAGTAATAATTATTACAATTAATTTGGCACCAAAAAAATAATTGACACGCCGGCATCATAATACGTGCACTCAATATCAACATGAAGCAACTTCTAAAACTTCGACTGCAAAATTTCAATCTTCGGAATATTCAAAGCACCCAATATTCAGAAGCTCTTTAGAAACATTTTAAATTTTCGAGAGCTTATTACATCGCTCGTCGGGTCTCAAGGAGGCATGGCGGGGAAATTTGTGTATTAACATACTCGTGTTATAGCCCCCCCTGCAGTGAGAGAGTTACGTGTTATTATGTCAATTACGGCGTGGAGAAAATATGGGAATGTGGTGTACGGATATAAAACGGTGGGATCACTTTTATGGTGTAATGGAAAAATAATTCATTCTACTGGTTTAAGGCGTAAGATGTTTGATATATAAATAAACTAGCTGAGCCCGCGACTTCGTCCGCGTGGAATTTTGATGCTTTCTTAGGGGATGTCTACGGCATAGTAGCTTTATACATGCAAAGTCTCAGCCCGATCGGTTTAAAATTGACAAAGTTTCATACAAACTTCATCCCCTATTTTATCCGCTTGGGGGTAGAATTAATCAAATCCTTTCTTAGCAGATGCCTACGTCATAACATCTACCTGCATGCCAAATTTCAGCCCGATCCGTCCAGTGGTTTGGGCTGTACGTTGATAGATCACTATGCCAGTCAGTCAGTCAGTCAATCAGTCAGTCACCTTTGAGTTATATATATATACCTATAGATACTTGTTCAGATATGTAGCTGTATGTGGCCGTATTCCGAGATTGATACACGGAGTTTTTAACCGACTTCCTAAACAGGAGGAGGTTTTTTATGTTAATCTGTATGTTTTTTCATTTTGTTTAGTATGTTTACCGATTACTCAGTCAATTGTGGACCGATTTTGAATATTATTTTTATTCACCGACTCCAAACGAAAGAAATTACAAGGTCTCTAGTTATTTCTGGCTTTCAAGTGCACCCAGGTTTTTTGAAGTCGTTTTTATTTAATATTTAGAAGCGTCTCCTGACATACTTCTTTTTTTTCGGTGCTATTATTGCACACATTTCAGATTCAAATTATGAATTGCATCTCCTGAAATCAGGTAGACATTCCGGTCGTTTTATATAGCTTAAACGTAAAACGATTGATCTACTCCACAGTCGTCTTCATACTACACGTGAAGATCTTAAATGACATCAGTACACGTTCCAGAAATGTTCTCGGAATCCATACGTCTCCAGCTGTTCCGCACGCGGTCCGTGCCACCGCCATGTTCCTCACAACCCTATCCAGGGATGGCGTTCCCATTCACATGTTAATCCGAGTACGATTCCCATTAGCTATGTAAGTAGGGTGGGTTGTCGCGCAACACCCTCTAACCAAGATTTCAATATTGTGTATTGAACTGTGCGGTCTTGTTGATTTATAAGCTAAATAACTATAATACAAAGTGTATTAATGAGAGAATTGAACAAATAAGGAATAATTCGTCTATGGTTACCTGCCAATCGAGGAAAAAGCATGGGTTTAAAATCTGAAATAATATTCACATGCTGTGTCAGTGGCAACCCTATTATCCAATAGCTCTCTCCCGGAATAGGGTTGTCATGTCAATGAGGCCTTCGTTGCACAAAGTCTACTGCAGTGCGCAATATTTTTTATATTGCATTTATAAACTTGTAGCACGCAATTTTTTTGTGATGTTTTTATAAATACATTGCTTCGAGCAACTAATTAAAATTAATCAATAAGGCGATATGCCAGTATATTGTTTTTACATTTTAGGAAGACTATCCAATATCCAGCTACAAATACTAAACATAGACAAATGGGATAGGAATTTGAATGCTATTAAGAGGTTACCACAGATATTAATAACATACCTAGTTAAAATTAAGAAGAAATAGCACCAAAACCATCACAACACATAATATTTATAATTACACTTATCGAGAAAGACGTGAACACATATACATTTAAAAGACATAAGAATTATAAACCTGTGTAGACACAGATAATCAAACCTATGTAATTGTCATCTCATTTCAGAGACATTGCAATCAGATTTGTCAGCATCGTTGATTAGTGCTAACTTTTCTTACTTAACACAAGCGCGATCCGTTGTTTTTTTATCGTTTTGGCTCGAGATAGAGTTACAATAGAGTGGCTATAGCTCTATCTACCCTCATCATCACACGGGCATCTGCGACGAAATTCGACCATAATTCATTTGAATTTTAATTAAACTGTCACCAACTGTGTCAATTCATGGCAGTGTGTGTAATGTTTTATTTATTGAATTTAATGTATTTCTAAATATTATAAAAGTATTAGCATTCTGCACTCCTTCTCTATATAAGCTATAAGTGTGCCAAATTTCATACTCCTCCGTCCGCGCACTTTTCTTATTAAGCGTTTGAAAGTTTTTCCTTCACGTATTAATTATATATATTAACTAGCTGTGCCCGCGACTTCGTCCGCGTGTAATTTAACTTAACAAAAAATCGGGATTATTCATCCCCTATTTTATCCCCTTGGGGGTAGAATTAATCAAAATCCTTTCTTAGCGGATGCCTACGTCATAACATCTACCTGCATGCCTAATTTCAGCCCGATCCGTCCAGTGGTTTGGGCTGTGCGTTGATAGATCACTATGTCAGTCAGTCAGTCACCTTTGAGTTATATATATAGATCATGAAATAATGTTATGTCCACAACTTTTTATGAAACAACTGAAGTGCCAATAAAAGCTCCCTTTATCGGACGCCATGGACTTGAACTATCAATTTCAATAATTGAAACGAGGTCGCATTATTTATTACCGCTCAGTGCGCCTCTCCATTACGGTAATGAGTCCAGGGGACAGAGCGGCTTTCAAATAACCGACCGTTATACATTATTAATAATATACTTAGGCAAATAATTGTTGTTTAATAAAAAATACACAATGATCTATGCTTAAAAGTAGTTGCTATTTGGTAGCTACTAGGTAGGTAAGCTCTTTAATGTTACGAATCATTATTTTCTAAGTAGCATCTGAATACGTCACTATTAACAGTTTTATAGTAAAACTCTCAAAATTGGGGTATTCATTTATTTGATACATTACGAATATTGCCCCGCCGAGAATCGAACCCGCACTTGGTGCAGTTAGCCGAGCGGCCCACACTCGCAACACTACACCAAGCGGTCGTCAAAACAAAATCCCTCGAAAATAAATTCTCGTAATTAGCATTTTTATGTTAATATAGCATATTTTTGTGAGATAGTGTTTTTAAGGTACACGAATTTGAAATTGTATTTTATAATTATATTATAAAGATGTCCGCCCAACCCTATAGCCATGTCGCACTTGAAACGCGGCTTATTTCTATGAATACGGCCGGCTTGAAAGGCTGTATTAGCATACGTTTTGCCTCCGTTCAATAGTAATTGCACCGTACAGAATACGGAGGAAATAAAAACGTCGAATGAATAAGACGAACACCTACGTTTCTATATAGAAATTGATGTCCTTACGAATACTGTGAATCCAATTGTGTTTTCGTAAGCTTGAAGGATCTTTGCGCAATTTTTTTATCTAATATATAAAATTCTCATGTCGCGGTGTTTGTTGACAAACTCCTCCGAAATGGCTCGACCGATTTTCATAAAATTTTGTGTGCATATAGGATAGGTCTGAGAATCGGTCAGCATTTATTTATTTATTTATTTATTTATTAGAACGGTCTAATTAACCAATTACACTAATAATACAATACAAAGCAACAACAATTAAGTATAAACAAATTAGAAATATAAAAACGATCAGGCATCTATCTCGCAGAACTTCAAGTACACCGACATAATCTTCACCCATTCATCCGCAAACAAATCTAAACTTGCGTCTGAATCCAGGAGTTCATTAAGCGCAGTGAGGGTGCGGGGTACAGGGGACATCGCTCGGGCAACGGTTAACAAAGCATCTATTTTTCATACCCTTAAATGTTAAGGGTGGTCGAACCAAAAGGTGGTCAGCTAGTTTTTTATGACAATGTCTGCAAGCAAACAAACGACCCGCTTGATGTTAAGCAGGTACCCAGTCCGTAGTCTATAGATTGCAATACTAATGGCATTTCTCACACGTTGGTGGCCTAAAGCGGATCGGAATTAAGGAGGTGTTATTCTTTCTGCTCTCCAACTATATAATATGTACTTTCTGCTGATCTTCTGTGTAAGGGCGGTAAAACCTTAGTCGAGCCCACACATATAGATTTACATAGATAACGCAAATGTATGTACTTAGCGTGTCCGAAAACCCCGACCAAGCGTCGAGGTTGGTCGCCGATAACTTAGTCCTCGCGACTACAGATATAAAAATATAGGTATGAGCGTGATAATCACTCGAGAGAATCGTAGCGGGCGGAGGGGCATCGGCGGCATCGGTGTCTTTGAGTCAGCTTGGATTTCCCGTCACTAATGACGTCACAGTAGGTGTTAAAAATTCGGCACGCTTGGTTTCAATACAAATCGTGATACTTGCGTTATCTATGTAAATCTATATCTGTGGTCGAGCCAGCTCGTATATGATAGTCGACAGCCTGGTTTTACCACTGTCAGTGAGCAGATTTCAATGATATTTGGTACAGAGGCAAGAGGTTGAGTTTTTGAATACATTTATGGCTGCTCTTAATCCATGAAACCCATGCGGGCGGCCGCGGATACGAAATGGTAATTATGTTCGAGTCCAAGTCGGTCATCGCCGGGCTCACCAACATTCGGAAGGAAACTTATTTATGTTTTTATCGGATTCTGACTATCTAGTTTTTTTATGTTGAATAAAATATAATAAATTTTCCTTGTTTTTAACTTCCATCAGTCCTATTTATAAGCGCTCGCTCACACGCGACAAAGTTTCCCAAGTTACATAAATGTATGTATTAGGTACCAAAAGCCCAAACCTTTTTGCACATCGAATAAACGAATCTACGGTAAAACAAAAACCAAGGGAAACGAAGAAATAACATCTCAAAGTCAAAATAAAGAGTGGCAAACGACAACTTAATAAAAAAGGCAACCACCAACTGCGCCCGCAAGGATATTGGAATACTTCCCTGTGTAAAGGGCCCATTATATTTACATACGTGTGTGTAGGGCCCCATTGAATAACATGTTTCGAGGCAATAATGCTTATTGCTTTTTAGGTAGAGCGTAGTTGGTAAATACGCCTCCTGATTACAGTAAACTGAGAAAAAATTGTACTTCAGGAAAACATTTTTGTAGTTCCTAGTATTTTTGTTAAAGTTTACTAGCAATGTGAGTTTATCAAATTTCTAGTATTCCCGTTAGCCCCTCCAGCTAAGCTAAGTGCTAGGAGTGGGCTCACGTCAATAGTTTAACGGCCAGGATGTAGGCTCGAACCCAGAACCGTACAGCTAGCGGGGCAACCACTCTAACCACTATGCTATTGACGTTTCAATATTACAGCAAAGGTTTAATTAATGCCTCGGATGCTTGGTCTTCCGACTCTCTCACTCATCGACGAAACTCTACAAATTGCTACTTAAGGCCGATCTGCTTTGTAAGCGTGGTAATACCCTTGGTCTAAAGGACATAATACGAAATGTATTGCTTTCTCACGTAATGTTAGTAAATTTCAATTAAAAATTAACGCTCTGGTAATTTTTAAAGTATATATAGGTACACCATAAATTCACCCCGCATATCCTTTGAAAAGAAATATGAGGCCGTCATACGTTGAAGTTTGTTGAATAAATTACGCTGGGTACATTGTCAGTGTGAGGCCTTGAATCTGCTGGGTCTGAGGCCAAGGCCAGGAGGTAAAGATTTATGGGCCTGGAATATGTAGATCCGGGAAACGAAGCTTGAATGAATAGGGAAGGTATAAGCAATAACTTTTATTGAGGAGCAGCAAAATATTACTACTCGTATTTCTGATATAGATGCCATTCTGTTGCCGTCTCATCCCAACTGAACCTAATTTGACACACCTAATATCTCTATCTTGCTCATACAATAAGACCATGACAAGGATGGCATTACAGTTGGCTACCAAGAGCATGAAGTATCCTTAAAACTTGCTTGACCAAGACAGACAGCGCCATTATATGACAAGTGTGAGACCGTAGGAACTTCCATAGGTCTTAACTAACTAAAGATGGCGTGGTCTAGCCGTCTGAACGAAGACCAGGGCCCTAACTAGGCTAGCTTCTCAAATCGTAATAGAAAAGCAAACGCTCGCGATTACGTTTCAAACGCTCCGCTTTTGACGTTTTGCTGACACCATACCATATCAATATCAGTAGAAATCGTGAAACTCGTGTCAGTAAAACGTACATGGTGGTTGCGGGTTCAATTCCCGCCGGGGCAATTTTCGTTATTTGCCAAGGTTTGGGTGTCACTGGGATCGCCCCCAGTCCATTCTACGGTACCCATAGTACAAGCGTTGCTTAGTTTGGGACCATACAGTTGGTTTGTTCGTCTGGCGATATTTATTATTACAAGGTCTTGCATAAAGTCTCCACAAGTTTAATAATAAAGTCATGTCTCAAGATGGAGAAGGGTCTGAGGGCGAGACACTCCAAGTCAGGTAAGGGGCTAGGTGAAGGACACGAGGTCCATATATCTGTCAACATTTGGTGGGAATGCGCACAAATTGGAAGTGTGAGGTTTTTACTACAATTGAGTTGTAACTTTACAAGGGTTAAAGATTTTAGTAGGAGATTCGGAGGGGTGTTGCTACCTCGTTTAGTGCTAAGTTAAAATGGCATCACATCGTTCTTCTTAGACATTTCGAAGGTTTCTTGACGAACGCTTGGCGCAGTGGTTCGAGCGTAGGCCGCTCAGTTCACTACATCGGGTGGTTGCGAGTTCGATTCCCGTCAGGGTAATTTTCGGAAATGATTTTTTTGTAATTTGTCTTAGTCTGGATGTCCCTGGAATCGCCCCGATCCATTGTGCGGTAGCCATAGTACAAGCGTTACTTGGTTTGGGGCCACTGAGGTGGTGTGTCAGTCTGGCGATATTTATTTAAGATAAATCATATTCAAATACAATGACCATACAAAGGATATACAAATATTATGACACAATAAACAATTGAAAATATTGGAAGAACGCTCCGAGATCCCAGATTACTGAGGCACACTTATTTATTCACGAGTTCGCGAAGACGTGTGTATGTAATAACGTGCGATTTTCTCTTTGACAAAAGAGAATGGGCTGGATTGAGTGATGGATACTCCTTGTTACAATGTTTTATGTGATCAGCGTTAATGGTGAGGCTCATGAGAAAGTGGTGTGATGCTGTTCGTATCCTTTGTTTTATGAGACGAGTCCCGCCACACTTACCCACCATTGTTAGACCCGTGAGCCAGGGTCGGCAATGATGACCAATAATGACGCCGACGTTTGACCCTCTCCGAGGTAGAGCTACCGGGGTAGAGCTAAATTATCGTGGTACCCGCACGACAAAATTACTTGACAGGCTATAAAAGCAAGACTTTAGACTTAAGTAGCTCTCAAATTAGAGCTGTGTTCCAGTATTCAACTAAAAAGATAAATGCTATTAAAATTTGCTAAAACTACTTAGTTATGACGATAATACTTCACTAGCTAGTAACTGTTTTCGCAACTTGAAACGTCTGTATTTTTGCCAGTTTGAAAGTTGTTTTGAAAACTTGTAATTGGAAGACTTGTATAATAATGCAATAAAAAAATAGACTTGTGCCCAATTTCGACAATTCCTGTCAATATAATCGGAAAACCGTGTATGCCCCAACTCTAACAAGCCCTCACGGAATTGTTTTAGACAAAGGAATTCTTTATATTTTATATAAAAACCGACCAGTTTTCGGCGACAGTAATGGCATTGCTCCTTCAGTGGTTCGCCTTTGTGGGCGCCTTCCTTCCTCGACGCGTCTGCTGTGATTATCTGAATGTGTAGCGTAAGGAATTCAGACGACTAACTAGATAGATCGTTTTATTGACTTCTTTCAGTTGTGAAGATTTTAATTCCAATAACATCATGTAATTAAATGAATAAGCCTCAAGCATAAATTTTAATATTAATTAAAACAGAATTGCAGGAATTAACTTTGCACCCAGGAACCGTTTATAAAATCATGTAAGTATATAACAAAGAATAATTGTGCGACATTTAACATATTTCGTAAAACGGCGAAGCCACTCCATTATTTCAATCACGCCATTTTTTCCTGCCCAAAAAAACCTGATAAAAATACCGCGTCAGCTGTTACTGAAAAATAATAAAAGTGAGGAAACCGGTAACTAATAAATAGACATATTTCACCGGTAATCGCTGGTTCTCGAATTGCGATCGTTCGAAATCGTTTGTTGATGAATCGGGCCGCGACTCGGCATCGTTTACCACAGCGTGATTTATTGCCAGCCTCGGGGTAGTTTATAGAGGCGTGACTTTTTCACTTATCACCGAGTACGTGACTCCGCGGTAGATAGCGAACGGAGATAAACCGCAGTTTGAAAATTATGTTCCACTCTTTTGGTGGAGCTGGCGTACCTATCACATTTGAGTGTACTTTGTATAAATTGAAAATATAAGGTGTATAAAGACACAATTTCTGAAAACCTTAGAGGTTGTTTTATAAGACAGCAATACGAGCAGCAAGACGAGGAGGTGGCAAGAGGATTCAGACACATGAGATGCGTCTCAAATTCAACCACCATTCATGCATTCATTAAAGTAGAAAAATAGGATAAATAAATGAACGAATAAAAATGATAAATAGGGTGTCTTACAAAAAAAGTTTCATTGGCCAAATAATGTAGGTATATCTACATTCAACTATCACGCGACGAGATACATATACTTATATGATACACCGGAAAAGATGCGTCTAAATGCACCTGACCCCTGGTACAGGGATATTAACCACATAAAAGAAAGATAATTTTACAAAAGCCACAAGTCTCACATTTTCTAAATTCTGCGTGCCACGAAATGAGTAACGGCTAGTAAACAAGCGCAAGATAAACAATCATAAAATATGCGACAACCGTGAATGGATAACGTTTATAAATATTATGAAATTGTTTGAACACCGAGAGCGGAATTTATAATCTGTACACGCTATAAAAAATATTGTGAAGCGATTGGCGCCGAGGTTTGATAAACCAAGTGGAAATTTTGCCAATGTAGTGAATTTTAATATATTTTTGCATATGACGTAACGTAACTTCAACTATTTTTACAAATACAACGAAGTATTTTTTATGCCCGTTCGGTATCCCACTCCTGGGCAAAGGCTTTAATTAAATAAGTAATTTAAACTTTCTTAATAAATCAGCTTAACAATGACAGACGGACGGGTAGATCCATGTTAAATGGGATTCATATTTCAATCGTGGAACCCTAAAAATGAAATAAACAGTACATAGAAGATTTATGGTAATAATATTCATATGACGTTACTGAATCACAATCACATTGAATGATACAAAATCGGTCTCGAAGGAATGAATGTCGTGTACTTGTAGGGTGGCCAGTTGACATCTCAACCGAAAAGTTTACCATATTTACTACTCTATTACACCATATACTGTTTTGAAAAAAAAAATACCGTGAGTTCGCACTGGACGAAACATGTTGGCGAAACATATTGATGTCTCTATTTTATGAAAACAAAAAATAGAGACAACAATATGTTTCGCCAACATGTTTCGTCCAGTGCGAACTCACGGTTATAGATAATTTTACTAGTCCATAGATAATAAAATACTAGGTAAGTAAGGCCCGTATGAATAAACGGATTTAAAGTCTGGCAATGATTCTGAGTACGCGTTTGACAAGTCTTTTTGTACTGGGATGACGTTAGGATGACATTTCCAAGATCGCTCTCAGACTTCAGGTCTTTTTATTAATACGGGTCTAGACAGACAGGTTTTAGAAAGAGAACAGTCAGTATTCAGGGAAAGTTCCTGTATTATAACACATTTTTTCCCGATTTACTATTTGACGGATCACGGTTTGCAACTACTTTATTTAAAACATATTTTTAATACTAACTTTATTTAGTACTAAATATAAAAATGGTACAACCCTAGTCGTGAATTGCACTCACGTGGGTAGGAGTTAATTTAAGTTTGGAGTACATAAAAGTATGATATCATCATCACTATCATTATCACCACTACAGTTGATAAAATCGACGTCATCTGTAATTTTATTGGACACACACGTATTGTCTTAAAGTATAGCCAGTATTCATAAACAGATCCCAATGAGGCGTGTGAGTTTATCCCATTATAGAGAGATATACGTGGAACGTGAAATTTTTTTTAAAAAATTGCATGTCCATAAAAAATGTACGCTCGTTCGATATGGACACGTGGACAGGTGCCGCGATACGTCACGTTGACGTAACTGAATGATCGGGATGAATATCGACACATCGATTGATGTAATACAATTACTCGCTCACGTTTCATTGCAAAAAGTTACAGTTTCAGCCACTTTATGAAGGGTGAAGGAAGAAGGAAGAGGGCCAGTTCGGACATAAACGTAGCAGTCGTTCACACGGTGAACCCGGCATTGATAATTAATATACTGTATCCAGATAACAAAAACGGCTATTATCAATATAGAACGGCGTCAGATTATTTATATTTATCTTCTTTAGTTTAGTCGTAATTTGTAGTCAACAGAATTAGCGCCAATCGGTATCTTTATAAAAGCAACTGAGCGCAAACACAATGCACATTTCCAGTCCTAGAAATTTCAGTAAAATTTCAGTTTGTAGGAATATTCGCAGAAGTGGTGAACAAGTTGAAGTGAGCCAACAATTTTGCACCGGCGGCAAGTGTCACTGGCACATGTAACATGTGAACATCTGGCCATCTTTCCGCCAGTTCATAACACGCTACACTAATTAAATTTCAACTCCTTACATGCACTTCAGATGGAGTCAAAAGGGTTTCAGGATCTCGGCTTTTGTGCGCGGAGTATCTTACTATTTTGTGGAAATTGTACTGGTTCTAAACTGCTAACTTCCCCGTGGTCCTAACAAATTTTCAGTGCGCAAACAAGCGTACGAGCCGCCTGATGTTAAGCAGTTACCATAGCCTATAGATGCTTGCTATACTCGCACTTACATTGTTTACACGTAGCCGACCTGAAGTGGAGTGTAACAGAGGGAGAGGAAGGAAGGGACTTCCGGCTCTATTACTCAAACTAAATATACAAAACGCGGCTATAGGTACAAGCTACTGTGCGCCGATCTTTTGTGAGAGGTAGGTACTACTTTTGTCAATTCCTTACATCTTGGCTCTACCACCATATTTTTATAGATTTGACGTTATAAAATATAGCCATATGTACAGTACATATGGCTATATTTTAATTTCAATAGTGAAATAAAACTATTTTTCGGATTTTATCGCGTTTATTTAATTTATGTTCCCGACGTTTCGGCTGCTTTACAGCAGCCATGGTCACGGGGGGACTGAGGTGTTAGACGTCCTGATGTCATAGTTAGTAACTGGGTACCCTCATATTAAGTTGTTGTTTGCGGTCCGATCCACGCAGAAAGTGCTCAGTGTCTCGAGGTCTTGCAATGGTACACTTGGTTTTGGATTTAATTATATTAATTACTGGATCCCAAGTTGGTGGTAGCACCCAGCCATCTTCCCTATTGAAATTAGGATGTTTTTTAATTTCAATGGCCTCACGTAACATCCTTGGTCGGAATCGGTGTTCTTTTGCGAGGATCTGTGGTTTATCAAATCTGATATAATGGCGGGTGCGGTCCTGTACATGTTCACAGATTGCAGACTTCGTGGAGTGCTGTAAAGCAGCCGAAACGTCGGGAACATAAATTAAATAAACACGATAAAATCCGAAAAATAGTTTTATTTCAATGTGTAGTATTCGCGTAAATATAAGAAAGCCATATGTCTATTTCAAGACTGTCAAATAAGTAACCAGTAAGTCATCCAAGTTGCCTTATCTAAATCTCCTACTATTCTTACTGCTTACCGGAATAACCAGGAAAAGCTCACAGTAATATCTACATCTCAATTCGAGCGGTAGTATCTCGACCACAGGGCTGGCGCATTTATGACGACTATTGTTTAAGTATGCCATTTCTCTGCCCATAGGCCCCGTTTCACGACAGCGGGGGGTTTGATTCATAGCTATGGTGTTCAAGATTATTGCGATTCTGCCTACTTGATACATGTATTACTAGCCGTGCCCGCGAATTCGTCCGCGTGTAATTTAACTTAACAAAAATTTCGGGATTATTCATCCCCTATTTTATCCCCTTGGGGGTAGAATTAATCAAAATCCTTTCTTAGCGGATGCCTACGTCATAACATCGTCCTGCATGCCAAATTTCAGCCCGATCCGTCCAGTGGTTTGGGCTGTGCGTTGATAGATCACTATGTCAGTCAGTCAGTCACCTTTGAGTTATATATATTTAGATGTACAGTCAACTTGATTTACCCACCGTGAGGGGGTTCTGTCGACGCACTTGAGCTGGGCGGGCGGACTGGGCTAGCTTTCGGCCAATAGGATCGCTTCATTTTCCACAGCTCATTCAATTGAAGCGATCTTATTAAGTCTAATTTAGTAGCGTAACGTAGCAATTTCGATACCTACCATAAGGTCGAATTTCTCGTACAAGTATTATTGATTTTTAACACCCGGCGAAAAAGATGAGTGTTATAAGTTTAAAATGTGTATCGGTCTATCCGTGTGTCTGTCTGTGCCATCGTAGCGCCCAAGCGGATGATCCGATTTTAATTTTGTTTTTTTGTTAGAAAGGTATTCTGATCGAGAGTGTTCTTAGCTATGTTTCATGAAAATCGGTTCAGCCGTTTGAAAATTATCAGCTCTTTTGTAGTTTATAAAGTCGTGGCATCGGGATTTTCAAAATTTTCAATTTTAGTTATGTGGTTATTTATTTATTTGGGATAAGAAACTATTACATAATCTAGTTTAAACTAATTAACAATTTGTCCAAACTAATTATGCGATTACGCAACCAGAACTGTTTAAACGTTTAATTAAGATTATCGTGTAGATGGGTTGATTCCGTTGACCTATAACTATTTCGATGGTGACAATGGTGTTACCTTCTCTCATTCTATTGCTGTTCCTGATAATGTGCACCATCTTTTATTATTTGAAAACAGAAACCATTAAGTTTGTTGCCAGATCTGCTCAGTGGAAGCAGCATTCTGAACCGGTGGTGGATTCTGACTATTCATAAATGCTTTGTTAGCTTACATTAATAAAGACAATTTTGAGTTTGTGTTTTAGTTAAACCCAATTCTGTTAAATTCGAGACTGCAGTACCGTCCCATACCAAGATATTTTCATAATTGTAGTCGTTTCCCGTTCTCCGTGGTTGCGCGTCCTCGGGCTCACGTTTACACAGAGCGAGTCCCGTTTTACTTCCATCTAGCAAAGTATAGTCAGTTCATTTCACGAAACCGCCTGAATTATTGCAAATTGACCCATATACCATTATCATAAGAGTCACAGCACGCGTCTTCGTGAAATGAAAGAACTATAACCGGTACCCGGGTGTTTGCGCACAGAGGTCAAAGTAATATGATGCTCCGCGAGGGTAGTGAACGTCTTTCGAAAGCCGTGTAAAGTTTGCCAACCTGCACTGGCCATCTATAGACCAAATATTGCTAGGGGGATGTGCCCGGCGGTTTTATCTTACAAAAACATGACATGGCTATATCTATTTGCCAGAAATTTCAAAGGGTATTGGATAAATAGTTTCTGATTTACCCACAACAAATGTTTAACAATACTTTTCAACTCCGCTCAATTCTAATTACGTAACCCGAAACTTTCGACGGCCGCGGCGGGGTCCGGTCGACCCAGTCATAATTCTAAGCATTTACGGGTTGGATTCTGCGACCCGGATCAAAATAATTATCCTTTAGCTACATGGTAGCCGTACTAACCTGTCCATTATAGTATCTGATGCGTATAAGTAATTAATTACATTTGCTTCGTTTCGTTTCGATTCATTCCAATAACCTTGCACTTATTGGAATTTAAAATCGCAATAATTCTTTACCTACCCAACATTATTTAACGGAAAACTTTGACTGTAATCGGAAACATATCCGTCTTTGCCGGGTGAATGGCGCCAAACAAAAGTAATTGTAATAATTATTATCACAATTAATTTGCGCCAAACAATAGTGTTAGTAAATATTTCGTTAGGCGGTCGAATTCTATAACAATAGTTGTGAAAAGGCTAATGTAGTTACTGTAGTCTTGTAGGTCAAAATACTACAGTGAGAAAACCAAACATTTTTATGGGCACTGAGTCCGGCAAGCTCAACAAGTCACACGAGGGTCCCTCATTACGATCCATCCCGCTGAGTCAACAGTGGGCCGATTGGGTGAAAATGGCTATTTGGCTGGGACACGGCGGAACTGTGTTTATTCTGGCTTTGGACTTGGTAGGGCCTTTGAGACGATTGAGATGAATGCTAATTACGCAGAAGCTTATTTAAATAAGGTAATAGGTATAATAAAAATAACACGGACCGCCCACCCTTTCGACTCCACATTCTATGACAAAAGTTTCCGAAACACACAAGCTTAATAAAGTGTATAAGATTTACGATCGACCAATCACAATCTATTATTATTTTCGAAAGACTCTCAATGCGCTACCTCCGCTCGGCTCCCAACCAATCACAATACTGTAACCTTTGTTTCCGGCTCCGCACTTTTTCAGTTTTTTTTTTTATGTAACTTATTCCTAGTGCGGGATTGAAACGATAATCCGTGAAAAGCTGAAATTTACAAGTAACCCACTTACTTACCTAAATAAATAAAATAAATATAGCAAGGGAACACACGTGGCAAGCAAAAGTACCAAAGTAAGCGAGACATGTATTACTTATACTGCTATTACACAGCGAATTAGGATTTCGTTTAAAAACAACGCAAAATACTATACAAGTAAATTCACCGTTTTCGAAATTAGACTTTGCAGGGCAATCGCAGCCACATTTAGCAATATGCTGGAATTTAGGACTATTTCATTAACAAATATAGAATACGGCCCTCTATACTTCTCGCCTTATCTAAAGAGTCCCTTAAAGCACCATGTTCTTATGTGAACTACAAGCTAGACTCTTTTAAATTTCATAAAAAAAACCAATCATTTTAACATTTGAAATTTAAAACTAGAAAAATCCAGCAAATCCAGATTTCAAATAGAATAGAGTAATATGAATCTACGATCTGTATGAAGCATTCGAGCAATGCAATCATAATTCAAAGGCATTCGGCGAGCTCGTCCGAGGATTGGGGAATAATGACGTTATATCCGTGCCTGAGGGACGACTGCAATATCGAAAATACCGATGCTACAGACACTACAGCCGGACGACAAGCGGCAGGCGAGAGTTGCAGATGTATCGATATTGTTAGGACTGGAGATCATTATTCATCAGTGAAGAGCGGCGGTAAAACGGTTGGATAGGAATGGGAAGAACATATTTAAAAATAATTATAGAGGCTGATCGACCACAGAGTATCTTGTTGCTAGCAATTAGAAACATCACAGTGTTTTGATTCCCGTCGAAGCAAATTTCGGAATTTGCCTTTTCGTAATTTTCCCTAGTCTGGGAGTCACTGGGATCACCCCATCCATTTTGATATTGTATCCATAGTACAAGCGATGCTTAGTTTGGGACCGTACAGTTAGTGTGTTAACCCGGCGATATTTGTTTACTTAGATCGGTTACTCTTTTCCACAACATCGAAAGCAATAAAATAACATATTGTGTAGTTATATCGATATCGACCGACAGTATTCATCCCAACACTACTAGGGGAAGAATAAGGGGAGGACAGGACATACTCCGAAGTTTTCTGTTCAAGAAAACGATGCGAAGCTTTACTTCATTTCTTTCATTCTTGAGTCCTACGATCACTTGTCAAACTTGTTCAGAGGGCCCTCGAATATTTCATTTCAAAATCGAGACGTGGAACGTGGCTAACAATGTTCCTCGACTCCTTTGTACTTCGATTTGTACTACTTATAGGATACTGTGGGAGGCGTTCGAGATCAAGAAATATAATTAATTAAAGAAATTCTCAACTTAATTTTGTATTGTGTCACAAGTTGGTTGAAGATGCCTAAGTCAAATTACATTTTGTGATTTTGAATTGTCCATTATAAATTCTTAATGGTTCTTTAGGCCTTTAGTCCTTCATTTAATTAGAATTACTGTAGACTCATACTTTATATTGGTCACGATAAGGTTGACTCTGAAACTAAAGCGGAAGTACAATAAAAATGTGTACGAATAACAAATAAATGACTGCTCTATCAAACAAAGGACTACTTGACTTAGCGCTGAAGTTTGTGCTAGACTGAACTCTAGTAGATCCAAAGCGGCTATAATCCCTTGAACAAGGGGTCGCCCAAACAATGGATACCACATTGCCCACATTCCTGCGGTTCATACGATTGTCTTCGGATTGCGAACAAAGCCTATAGAGGATATTTGTCTCTAGAGGATATTGTTCCGGTATCTTGGAACTTATTTGATCGCTACTGGTGAACAAATAAAAAGCTTGATACAAAGTCAATGTTGGTATAATGGTATCAACGAAGACAGTAAAATTTGGACAGTCTGACAAAGAAAAATAAAGATATAGATGCGATAACAGCTTATAATAATAAGTCATGTATATCAATGTTTTGGGGTTCGCTATGATAAAATAAATAGCCGTAATTAATATTAAAAAGTCGGCCCAGGCCTCAGACAAGCCAGAAAATAACGGCATACCGTCTTCCTAATTTCGTATAAGTACCTATTGCTGACAATATTAATTTTATTCCTTCATTTTAATTACAAACCCGCCGTAACCAGAAGTTCGGATATTAAATACAACAGCAATTTTCTCCAACAAACGCTCCGCTCGACAAGTCTGTGTAGCCGATTTTTTCCGTATTATTTTCACATTGAAAATTCGGCAAAGGTTTCGCCTCGCTCGAAGTTTTATGGATCGCAAAGTGAATTAATATTTATTAGAGTGGCAGATGCTTGCAACTTCGCCTGCCAACCGAGTTTCATAAGTAATAAGAAGTTTTGAACTGGATAAAATACTTTTCACACTTCCCGTAAGTGAAGGCATTTGTGGTGTTACTTAAAATGGTGGCTTTACATAATGAAAAGACTAGGTTTTAGAACAAAGTCGGCAAACAAGCCTACGACCGACGATTCTAAGCAGTTACCATTGCCTATGTATAATTATTTGTGTAATTCTAGGTAACATCAAAAGGCAACACACTAGAGCTACTATAATATTTATATTAATATCTACTACCCTTTGTAAATATTGTTTATAAGCAACTGGCGATAAAAAAGTCATGTAAAAAGAACGGCAAGGGCTGAGTTTCTTGCCGGATCTTCTCAGTCGGGGTCGCGTTCGGATCCGGTTGTAGATATAAGAAAAAAATATGTAACATTGACAATTTGTAAGTGCCCCCGTAGGCCTAAACAAAATAAATGATTTGAATATGCTTGTAATACTAAGGGCATTTCTCGCACGTTTCTAACCTGGAAGGAAGTGGGACAGAGAGAGGGCTGAGCTTCCGCCTCTCTCATTTATCGAACGAAACGTAGCTAGAATAGTTTATAGAACTTTACCCCGACCTTCTGTGCGTGGGTCACTTGCGTGTAAGATTTTAAGTTTATCATCACACATAAATAAAAAATAAAAATAAAAAAGCCTTTTATTTCACACCTAATGATTAAAATGAACAATAACATTTTTTTTTTTACATATTCACTTTTGCAAATAATTATAATTAATCAGTATATTTACTTAAATCTGGAAATGAAAATAATCATGCATTAAATTATACATTTAAAAAATTATTTAATTTACAAACTAATATTATTGTATTATTATTATTGAATTGCTTGAATTGATTTGTGATTGAATTAATTTGCGTGAACCCCTCTATTTGAGGGTAAAGGCCTCCTCCAAAGATACCCAGTAGTCTCTACCTGTGGCGTTTTCTTTCCACAGTTTACCAGCTGTCCCTTCAATGTCGTCAGCCCATCTGCTTCTAGGTCTTCCTCTTTTTCTATTTCCCCGAGGGCCTGGCCATGACGTCAGCCGAGAAGTCCATCTCCATCATCATACATATTGAACCTTTATTTTCATTTGCCTACCATCTTTACTTCCGGGTCGACTGTATTGGATTTCGATTAAATAACGAGATGATTTGAACTCCATTGCGGGAACGTCATAGCCAGTACACACTTAGGTTCTCTATCTATATGGACAAGCAACGGACCATTATTTGAGGACAATTCGCCTTATACGCTTTTTGTTGGATTCGGCAGGGACACTGATAAAATTTAATAAGACAAAAATAGTTTTTGGTGTTACTAGTTTATTATAGATATTTTAACTTTATTTTTCGTAATTACAGCAAATATGAATGGAATGCGCTTCTTGTTCGACATCTAAATATTCATTTACTTATATTTAACCAGAGATAAGCAGTGATAATCTCATCCGGTACCAATGCATATAGCGACCAACTGAAGACTTGTTCATAACTAAGCGGTATTACCACACACCTACGACACTCCGCATAGTGAACGGCGGCAGACGTGATAACGAATAACGCCTGTATTTCCACGGAGCTTAATATATTATTTACTTTATGTGCCGGCGTTACAAATCACGAGTAGGGCTGTCCTTGCATTATTTATATGGAGGCTTTATCTTGAGCTCCTGTAAAGGTAAATTGTTTGAGTGCCTCCTTGAAGGTTTTATTTAAAGGTTGATTTTGTTTTTTATTGTGAAAGGTTATAAAGATGACTTGTACATAAGTACCTTAGCCTTTAAAGCATGAAATTTAATGTAGATATAGTCAATGAATAAAGGAGTATGCGATTTATTATTTATACAAAATAATAGCAGTTAAAAAAAACATTAACGATTTTTTAATGAGCAACTGACTCCAGAAATACGCCATCCCTATACCTACGCAACCAGTGATAAATTCAGCATGTAAGATATTATTCAGCGTGTAGGCTAGAGTGGCGGGCGACATAGTCTTAAATAATAATGCCTATGACGATCCCAGTGCGGTTTTGAAACTAACAAGTGATAAGTCGCACCACTTATTTATTTATGTTGTTTATTTAAAATGTAAATAGAACGGCCAAAGGCCAATTACACTAATTAACTAACTATAGATGCATTATCTATATAAATAAAATCTCTATTTCTTTGGTCATCGCGTCACGCGTTGGATGGAACGATTTCGCTAATTATTTTTTTGTTGTGTCTATTATTGTCAGGAAAAGGTTCTTAAGAAAGAAAAACATACGAAAGTTGAGCGGAACAATTCGAATTCAATATTTAAATTTAAGACAGGACAACGTCTGTCAGGTCAGCTAGTAAGTTATAAAAATCATTAATATTTTTCACAAAACCTCAACCATGTCGATATGTACCAGAAGATGTCACCTGATTGGTGTACTATTCAACCATTTCGTTTTATTAAAGACAATCGTCTCATTATAGCTGCACTAGTTTCCGCCCGCGACTTCGTCCGCGTAGACTTAAAGTATTTATGTGTTAATCCAGGTTATAAACTATCTGTGTTCCAAATTTCATCAAAATCCGTTCAGTAGTTTTTGCTTGAAAGAGTAACAAACATACATCCACACTCACAAACTTTCGTATTTATAATATTAGTAGGATTTTCATCGAAATTATAATAATATTTGCAATATAAATTTTGCATACGAATATATAGAATTGCCTGCAACTATGAGGTAATTACTATCCGCCGCAAACAGTGCCGCATTTTCAAAGAAAACACGGCGGTTATTTCAATTTAAAACAACTCCTGAAATTCGTGAGACGTTTTCCTGTTTTCAAAAACATGCCACATAATGAAACAAGTCGTCTGCAGTCGTAAAATATACTTTAAATTCTAATCCTATTTTCACGACATCAGCCATTCGCAATTACATCCCATAATAAACAAGTAAACACACCATCTATCCCTTTCTCCATTGAAACGTTAGAGGGGGAGGCATGTCGAAACGGTTGCCAATAAACAGTTTACGAGGCGTTACGATTACGATCTTGTGTATCGTAAATCTTCAAAATTTACGGTATTTCATTGTGTTTAGTTAATGTTAAAGAATGGACGTTTATTGCAGGAAAGAGCGGGCTCTATTATGTCATATTTGAAGAAATACTCCGAGATTAAAAGTGAATATCACACTATTATATTATTAGGTTTTAGTTTTCAGTCGCGTTTGGGTAGCTCAAACTATAACCAAAGATATAACAGGTTGAAATAAAACTATTTTTCGGATTTTATCGCGTTTATTAACTTTTTGTTTTGTTCCCGACGTTTCGGTTGCTTTACAGCAGCCATGATCACGGGGGGACTGAGGTGTTAGACGTCCTGATGTCATAGTTAGTGACTGGGTACCCTCATATTTAGTTGTTGGTTGCGGTCCGATCCACGCAGAAAGTGCTCAGTGCGTGAACATAAAGTTAATAAACGCGATAAAATCCGAAAAATAGTTTATTTCAATGTGTAGTATTCGCGTAAATATAAGAAAACAATATATAACAGGTTGGTTACTTTTTAATTATTAAGATATCTGCGAGTATCTCCATTGGATTCGGAGATGTAGCAACATAAACGCTTGTTTAGGTTTCTCTAATTTGACTTTATCAATTTAACTTTAAAGAAGTTTAAATAAGAACTACACTTACTAGTTTCATGCTAGGACAACATTATACAAATATTTACCTCAACCAGAAATATTTCCTCCGTAAAGATAAATTGCCGTAAGCGACACTTTTATTAAAGTTATATATCATCCGCGCACTTGAAGGCTCACCTTTGGAGTTTACAAGTAAACTTTATAAGATTTGTTTGAATAAGTCTAGCAAATTCTTGATTCAAGACATATCATTTGCGTATCTCCCTAACTTTTTTTAATAGCTGTATGAACGCGAAAGTAGAAAGCGACATTTTGTTATAAAAATAGAACGGCAATGTTTCGGATCTATTTTAAAAACCGTATGTTTGACAATACAATATGTTTAGTACCTACACATTTAGTAATTACTTTTTCTCACACCAAGTCATTAATTGCAAAAACTTTTCGTTTCGCTATCGTAAACAAGATTTTTAAAATCTTTATCTTATAAAATAAACTCATACAATTTCTAAACTAGTGGATTCTATTCTCAAAAATGATTTAGATTATTAAATACAAAGTAATTAATCATTCCAAACGTCAGTCGTGATATGCATAGCCAGCGGGAATTTGTAAGACTCCGGCACTAGTATTTATAATATTAGTATGGATGTGCCATATACATCGGCTGGTAGTTACTTACAGCGTATTTACAAACAACACGCCACCTCCAAATCTTATAAAATCGGTGTAACCAACCAGACGCGCCTGCGTTCATTCGTCGTCGCGGCGATATTTTCAATGGCACAGCGCACAAACATATTTGTGCATTTTTTATTTTTGTTTCGCGACTATCATGGAGCTACACATTTTAGATGCTAGACTGCTTTCTTTACTAACTGTACATTGGACTATATTTCGGCGAAATTGTGATTTTATTTGATTGCATTTTATGCGGCTGTGAGAGGATCTACATCAAACCGAATGCTGATCTCTCAAATAAAAAGTCCTCTATCAATAAGATTAAACAATCATAAGTTTGTTTTTTCAGACAAGACACAAACACAAACAGACAAGACATAAATTGCCAAACTGACACACCAACTGTATGGTCCCAAACCAAGCAACGCTTGTACTATGGGTACCGTACAATGGACCGGGGGCGATCCCAGTGACACCCACACGTGGACAAATTACGAAAAGGCCATTTCCGAAATTTGCCCTGCCGGGAATTGAACCCGCAACCACTATGTGTGAGCCGAGCGGCCAACGCTCGAGCTATTGCGCCAAGCAGTCGTCAATTGGCATTTACCTCGCTTTTGCAGAATCACTTTGGACTCACAAGTGCATTTTATAGATGGGAAGAATTCTAAGTTCAGCTGTTGCATCTTGAAGCAACTAAATTACCGATGCTAAATAAGGCTTTTCACAATAAATCTGCAGTTATACAGAACCATACAACCATTCCAAAATGACACCTATGCTATGTTCATAAAATAAGGGATTCTTATAAGGTTAAAGGTCGAAGCACAGCGGGCGAACGTCGTCGTTCCAGAAAATTATGTTTGGAACAACCGTTCCGGCTTGATCCCCGTGAGCTTTATGAAAGATAGTGAATTATGACCTGGATTACATACGTTTCGCGTTGTTAAAACAATTTCTGAGGCGTTTCAGGATTGTGAAATCGTTCTGAATCTTATACGAGGTTTGACGACTATGAGATCCTTAGATATTTGAATATTTTTTATTAGTCTTTTTCCTCCATAGATTTCAAATATTCCTCTTTTGTTTTGCTCTCGTGAAAATCAAGTGAAAATAAAACCAGGATCGCGACCTGTCAATGGCTGCCATTTTCAAATCCATAGACAAGAGAGAGGATAACTGTTGGCTGTGTTTCATGGAGCTTTCCACCTCATTAGCGTCATAGTATTTTAAAAACGATTTCGTTTCTGCGAAGGCAAACAGGAAATGTTTCTTTCATTTTTCTTTAAATAAAGGACGGAAAAAATGTAGAGGATTCAACCTTTTTCCAATTCGTTTACTTCAGTGAACGGGACTTAAATGTGTACGTATTATTTTATTTAACTTTTAGATTCCGATAAAACCACAATATTCGAACCTGTTTCTTTTTTAATACCTTAAACATCATATACTGAATTATGTCCAAGACCTATTTAAAATATTAAATTCGATCAGAGTACAGAACATCAAATTATGATGTTAAATTATTTATTTCCCAAAAAATGTGCACAATATGTCAGACCCAACGAACTAAACAAGTGCTATAAGCATTAACAAGATCGACAAAGTAGTCGACAATTAGATAAGAGACAGACAAATTGCCGACCATTACATGAGCAATTAAGTTTTAATCACATTCAACGTAATCACGAAACTATGGTAGTTTTCATGTTCTACCGTAGTTTTATTATAAGTACTGACATTATAGTAATAGACCAATTTATTTATGGTTCATAAACGACATACCAATTATTTCAGCATATGGTATTTTATTAATAATATCATTAAGAAGGCTGAAAAATAGGTAGTATTCTTCATTCTAGTCTTTTTCCAGTCGACTTCAGCTTATAGTATGATTTGGCTGATTAACTAGATTTACACGAAGCTATAACCAAATGCCGTCCGTAAACCAACTACTGGGATTAAACGCTAAAGTAATATTTTTCATGTGTGTCTCAGCGGGAATCAAACCCTCCATCGCCCGGTGCTGTGTGTTGAGTGGTTTTTGTTCAAACCACAGTACTAAACGGTCGTTAACAAAAAGTTTATAGGTCATCTCTGCAAATGGACATTTATTCCTTTTTTCTACGATATCTATGGAAAAACTCAGAGTAGTGCTACTCTACCAAGGGCCAAACTCTGTTAACCGCTATCTCGTGAATGGGACATGATATGTCAGGTATGACAGTTTTCCTGTATAACATCTGTCTAAACTGACGTTTTCACACACACGATATGTCAGTTTTGACGTATTGCGAGTCGATCGGCATGCCAGCGGTTAACAGTTGGGCCCCTGTTCCTTTACTACCCTTATCATCATGTACTACATATTTCCTCGTACTAGTTCCAACCAGTATACAATTTACCTGCCACACACGCGTATTGAATATTCCATTAATTTATCCAACATGGCTGACGCGGCCGTGGCGGCGCGCGGCGCGGCTGTTGAAGCGCGGCAATTTGCAGTAATGCCACCGCTCTGACCGTTCAGGTTGGGACTCGGGGGATCTGCCCGGGGTCTATGTATTAGGTACTTAATTGGACTGAATTACTGCGTGTGCTTTCTACGTTACAGTGGAATAACTTCACAGATTGTATGCTTCAGACCCAAACTATATATGTATACAGTTATTTTGGTCTCCCGCTTTGCAATAGAGGGAAGTGGATGATCTTCTTTTAACTCCTATTCTTTTTTCGTTCGGGTTGCAAGACCATTTAGCTTTTACCCGGGAATCGCAGACGTCAAACCTTGGCGTCTTTGTTGGAACACGAACACCAATACCAATCATGGTTTACAGGAGTAACAATGGTGGGTATGTATGGCGGACTATCGAGAGCTAAAATATCTAGAAAAGCCATATAAGTTGTGAAAACCTCATTAAATCGAACCTGTACAAGAAGCTGCGTTTCAGGTTCATTTCATTGTTATATGTAAACAAAATTTTTAGATCAGTAAAGATTTCTCCAAAGTGAATAGTGTTTTAACTTCGGGTTTAACATCATAATACATTTTTGGACTTACTCTTACTAATCAATAAAGTAAAGATAACATTGAAATTGATAGCTCTACCATTTATTTTCACAGACAAGACTTTATCCCTTCATTGTTTACGCACACCTGGTAATCTCCAGGTGATCAATATTCGTCTTTCATTCCCTAAAAACGTCTGGTGGGTAGGATTAATATTCCCACCCACCAACCAGAGGTGGGATATAAATTTAAAATGAAATATTATTCAGGGAACCGGTAGGATCCTCCTGGGAGGATCCATTTGGTTTAATTTCTAAAAGAGATAAGTATTGATCATATCTAATAAATCATCTTTAAGGTGCTTCTACTTGGATTAGTCACTTTGAATGGAACGGAATATTTGCTTAAGATAAAAGGATATTAGGACTCGAGTCTCAAAACTCAAGTTAGGTAAGAGTGGTTGACGTCTAACCGTCACGTCTCAAGTAGTAAGCTGTGCCAATATTGGACTAACATCCTATGATCAATAAAAAAAGAAAAAAAAAAGTGTAGAAAGCTAGAAAATTAGATAAACCGCTTTTGTATTTTAAAAAGAGTTACCGCCTGTTCTCAGTTGGATTAATGTTCAAACCGTTTCCACCTGTTTTCAGTGTGATTAACGTTCGCACCAGTGGTTGATTCCGAATATTCATAATTGCCCCATTGACTGACTTACATGAATGATATCAAAATATTTTGATAAAAACACAGATGTTGCTAACCTGCTTTTCAGCCGATAGTTAAAAAATACTTCGACATTATTATCATAATAAATAGCTAACAATAAAGAAAAGATGGAGAACACCATCCATCAGTCATAAATAAATAATAGTAGGTAGTCATAATAGTGATAATCACCAGTTTATAAATTCTGTGTCCTCTTTACCCGGCGCTAATCAATCAAAATAATCCTTTTGTGACAAAAATGAAAGGATGCGAGGCAAACACAAGACCGTATTAATATCTTCCTATTTCCCAGACCGGGGCCAACAGTAGACCAAATACATATAAATATATATAATAATAATAGCATCGCCTGATTGACACACGAACTGTATGGTCACAAACTAAGGAACACTTGTACTATGGGTACCGTATAATGGACTGGGGGCGATCCCAGTGACATCTAGACCAGTTACAAAATGGCCATTTCCGAAATTTTCTCTGACGGGAATCGAACCCGCAACCACCCGGCGCAGTGAAACGAGCGGCCAAAGCTCTAACAAGTGCGCCAAGCGGTCGTATATATATATATATATTACTAGCTGTACCCTGCGCGCGTTGCTACGCTGTCAAAGATTGGTCGTACCAACTCAGAAACCTTGTGGGGGTCATGCACAACACTTTGCTGAAGATCATGACACGATCAAATGCATAGTTTACGATTCTATAAAGGCCATACAGACAAACACTCATTTATATAATATATTATAACCGGCTGGTATACCAGCTGTGCCCACCGAATTTGTCCGCGTAGTATTTAACGTAACAAAAATTTCGGGATTATCGGGATAAAAAGGATTCTATTTGTTAATCCCGGTTATAAACTATCTGTGTTCCAAATTTCATCCAATTCCGTTCAGTAGATTTTGCGTGAAAGAGTAACAAACATACATCCACACTCACAAACTTTCGCATTTATAATATTAGTAGGATATTGATATATATTTGCTTACAGGACGTGGGCCAATTGTTTTAATAGGTTCCCATAACTTTCAACCCCAGTGTGCCCACCGAGCCGCTGTTGATCGATGGGACAAAAACTCGTTTCGTAATTAATCAAACTTTTGCATACAAAAGCACTGCCCGCTCGTAAGTGGCTGCGGACGTCGACTGAAAATTGTTTTGCACGTAGATTTAAATAATAGGGTAATTGATAAAATGCCTATATTTTTACTCTTCTTCTTCTTCTTCTTTGTTTATTTTTACTCTGGATTGAGACTATTTTTATAACACAACGAAATGCAAAGAGTTTCGAAATTTGACAGCTTTATCTGTTTGTCTGTGGTATCGTAGTCTGATTTCAAAACTGTTTTGTTCTTCTTATTAGATATGCATAGGAATGGACTGCCGTATACATATCGAGTTGTTGATGGAAATGTTCTAATCTACACACAGTTTTTTTTTTAAAGATTACTAGCAATGTGTGTTTATCACATTACTAGTATTCCCTTTAGCCCCTCCAACTAAGCTAATGCTTGTGCTAGGAGTGGGCTCACGTCAATAATTTAATGGCCAGGATGTGGATCGAACCCGGAACCTCTCAGCTACGAGGACGGCCCCTCTAACCACCAGGCTATTGACGCTTCAAATCAAGTTGTACCCTTCCTGAGAATGATTTCCATAAACTCTGCAATGACTAATGAACTCAAGTTCTGAAATATTTGACTTGTTCTCCCAAAGCCCTTGAACTAGTTATACACTCGTCGCTTGATTAAGCACCCTACACGCCCTTTCTGGCCGTCTGGCCTCACCACGCTGTATCTAATCGCGTTTAACATTTTTCATTCCGAAACGAAAATTAGCTGCCGACATTCATACACCCTCCAAATGATTAGCGGGAAACTTAATAATAATATAATAAAGAACTTTTGTCGTTATAACTTATGTTGATTGTCGGCCCACTGTGGGTCTGATGTTACGAAAATTTTTAAGCTTTTCCCTTCATTGTTGTTATTTTCGGAAAGGTGTGCAGAATTGTATACCCACACTTCTGGCATGTGGAAGACTTACTGCTACTAGCATTGACTGGCACACTTATGACAATTTGAATGATGACTTAATCACGATAGTACTTTGCACAACTCTAACATTTAACATTTTTTAATTCTGGGATCATTTCGATTTGCAGCAGAAGAGGTTCAGAGGCCTTTTCTCAGGTATATACCGATTTTGTTTGTGAATTCATACATACCGTGTAGTGTATAATGTTTTAGTAGTCATCATCATCATCATCATTTCAGCCGAAATACGTCTAATACTAGACATAGGCCTCCACAAAAGTTTTCAACATGGAACGGGTCCTGTACTGCTCGCATCCAGCGGTTTCCCGCGACGGTAACCGTTGCATAGAAATAACTAACTACTTCAGAGGATAATTTGCATACATTTTAATGGTGTTCTCTGAAAAGCCTCCCTACCAAAAACATAAAACAAAGTGCTCAAAAATATGTGAGAATCAAAGTGAAATCGTTTACTTTGTTTATGCCTACGGCGGCACTTATCAATTGTAATTTTTGCATATTTTTTCCTCAAATCTTTACCTGAATCGGAACGCTACCTCGACAGAGTAGATGCGGCAAGAAACTCGGCAAAGTTGTAATTGTTTCAACATTATTAGGTCTTATTAAGTATGGTATAGGAAAGTTGGAGTCTACTTATTACCTCTAGTTATAAGCTACCCTCGGCTTGCGGACTAGAACTATTCAATTTATTGATAACTTCGAGGGCTTTTGGAAACTTTCGTTAGTTTTCGGGTCCGTGCATACGATCCATGTGATCCACATAATGTTGGACTGACAAACAAACGATTAAACTGTTGTTTTGCATATTGGTGTTTTGGCACAAGTTTCGACGGCTTCAATCGGAGTTTGAGACAAGATGGGGTTGGAATATGAAACAAAGTTAGTTAATAAATGTACCTACTACGGTACGTATTTAAGTTTGATCTAGGTAATGAAACTTTACGCATTTGACACTAATTGCAGCCGTAACTTGGTCAGGGTTTTTGCCAATGATAGCATTGGCAAAAAGGGGCATTGCTATAAGATAAAAAGCGGCAGCTGTCATGCGTCCAAAGTAATTAAACCAGGGGGCCGATTCTGTTAACCGTTCCAATAACGCTCGACTTGCACTCTACGTCGGTATAAAAAGTTCGAAGTCCGGTAACGACAGGTTATTAAGTTTAGTCGAGAATCGGTTGACACGGGTGGGCGAGTGACTGGTGGAAACTATCAAAACTGACGTATTGCGAGACGAGCGCAAGTCGAGGGTTATTGGAACAATTCACAGACTTGCCCCCCCGTACCAAGGTTGAATAGATAGGTCGATTAAACGAAACCCTGGCTTGTGAGAGTACATTAATTAAATCTGTGACACCCCTGCAATTTTTATTAAACGAATAGATCTTGAAAACGCGACTATCGTCAGCAGTGTGCCGTGAAATAATTAGTGCAGCCACCGGCATCCCCTGATTAATGTGTTCGTTAATTCGTTAGAATTCTTCGTCAATTAGAGACAGGGACTATCCTACTAATATTATAAATGCGAAAGTTTGTGAGTGTGGATGTATGTTTGTTACACTTTCACGCAAAAACTACTGAACGGATTTGGATGAAATTTGGAACACAGATAGTTTATAACCTGGATTAACAAATAGAATACTTTACTTTCTACGCGGACGGGCGGGAACTAGTATACAATATTAGAGAATTATAGAATTTACTCTGTAGCTTTACCTGGGTAGGTATATGTACAGTTTTAATTCAGCTGTGATGAAGATGGTGGAGCCAAGCTGAATACATTTGATGGCCGCTCATATAAGGGCTTGACCGGGATAATAGCACCCTCTCACAGATGATCGCTGTAAAGTAGTGCCCCTTCGCGAATGCCCCTCGCGTTAAAGAGAGGCTTGCACCCAGTAGTGGTAAATTTAAACGTTAGGTCGTTAATTATGTTTTTTTTATTATGACCAGTATTTATTTTTATATTTATTATCATGTGTGCGTGAATTTTAAACCTTGTGTCGTCGTGAGAATACTCGTAAGTAGAAATCAGTGGATAAGACCCAAGGGTCATATAACGTTGTTCTAGCCCCGATCCGACTGAGTTTTGAAAGACTAATGGATGGAGTGTCCCAGTTAAGGACCGGCAAAAAGTTTGCTGTAAATGTACCTATATTGGAAAGCTACCATATCTTCACTACGATAGAGTACATTCTAGGTTTTGTTAATCTTTATAATCAGTGTGCCATTAAGTCAGCAGATTAAGATTAAGAGGTTGCGTGGGTTATAGACGCAATCAATCTATTGTAGATCTTATTACATACACTGTAAAATCATATTCCTTTAACAAAACGTTACGATGCCACTATTCTCCATACAAATCAAATATCGCCAGACGCTCACACCAACTATATGGTCCTAAACTAAGCAACGCTGGTACTATGGGCCCCGTACAATGGACTGGGGGCGATCCCAGCGACACCCAGACCTGGTCAAATTACGAAAAGACCATTTCCGAAATTTGTTCCGGCGGGTATCGAACCCGCAACCACCATGTGCAGTGAGCCAAGCGGCCTACGCTCGAACCACTGCACCAAGCGGTCATCAAACATGATTCCATACAACGGTTGGCATACAAGATTCCATTCAGAAACAATTTCCCGTTTCTACAGGGGAGACTGAATGCGGGCTTCAGATGCAAAATACGAAATATGCCATTTCATTAAAAGAAACGATCTCGCCGGCTCTCCTGAAATGTCTCGAATAAATCCCGCTATTTCTAGTACAGTCAGCCAGGAAAATCTGTAAAAAACCCTTTCAAACAATGAGCTACTTAAGTTTGATATATCTACCATATCAAACTTAAGTATCTAAAGACCGTCGGAATAATTAACCGCGACTGTCAATTGAGTCTAGATTTATGTTCAGTTAGTTTTGCTGCAGATTGTACTTTAATGTACAATCTTGTCTTCTAAAATCGTTTATGGAAGTCATAGGTATCTAGCGTTCGGCTGTTAATCCTAGATTGTCGAAATTAGTCTATAAGAATAAGAAAATAGGACACAACCATCATGATCTATGCTATATTGCTATTCTCCACCAAAACAACAAATAAGCCGACTTTCTATAAAAATATGACATTTATTTTCCACAGAAATGTAATCAATCAAAGGGATCCTGCCGAGTTCCTCTACAACCGTGATTCAGAATAAAACAGCTTTTTCGCATTTTATTATTCTAAATTAATAGTCTGACAACCCTACTCCCACGTGCCGTCAAAAAGTGAGCCCGCAACAAATTAATCAATCAGAAAAGGTAGGCATAGCTGGAAAAAAATCAGTTCATAATCAAGATGTGTTTCTCTAAAGGGGAACGTGTTTCGTGGAGGCTAAAATTTGAGTTATTTTTTTACGAATAAGATCTGAATTGTGCCTAGAAAGATTGTATACCTGCCGTAAAAAGTTATATTTGAGAAACCTTCATAATTAAAAGGAATTCAAAACTGCGTATAAAAAATAAGCGGGGGTATTTTCTTTATTTCCCTTCCAAACTGTTATCCCTTGGTTTTAAATTTGTTTACTTTATATATCATACTTAATATTATAAAGAGGAAAACTTTGTTTGTTTGATTGTAATGAATAGGCTCCGAAACTACTGAACCGATTTGAAAAATTATTTCACTGTTGGGAAGCTACACTATCCCCGGGTGACATATTTAATACATTTCTTTAAATATAGTTCCTATCTTAGTGGTCTCTCGGTTGTCACTGCCAGCGCACCGCAGAGCTTTCAATTTTAAAATTAATATTTTTCTTAATTCAAATATTCTTGTCGGCCAGGAACGCTTATTGCCAGTGGCTAGTGCGCCGACATGGACCTCCTTACATAGGCTATAATATATTTTCAAAAAAATTAGGGATCCTTACTAAAACTCGTATAGTGTAACCGCAATGTACCCGTGCGAAGCCGGGGCGGGCCGCTAGTAGTAATATAAAGTAATCTTTATTAAAAAAAAAATGTATATATAAAAATAGGTACCCTCTTCCTCGTCATTTTATTATCTAATTACCGGACATAAAATTTCCAATGTCTGTCTAATACCAAGACAAATATCAATAATCAAATAATAACATAACATCATCCATTAGCTTATTAGTCCAATACTTTTATCTACATTACGATGTAAGTGCGCGTCCATAAAAACTGTTAGCGAGGAAAAACATCGACTAATGAATACCTATCACTTATTTTATTGCTTTTTTTCGAAACCATCAATCCATCCACTAGTCATAGTCATCACCCAATTAAAGTGCTATCGAGTTATTTGTTCGAGTTTGAAATAAGTACCTTCAATAAAAAAAAATCTGTGCCGTCTAGAGACGTCCGAAAGAAGCGAAGCTTTATAGTATAAAACGTACCGCCGCAGCTGCCACTCTGTATACCTATATCTATCATGTAACGTTACTGACGTTATCATGTAACGCTACTGACGCTTAGCACGGTTAGAGTAGCCGCGCGGCGAGCGCCCCAACGTCCGTATAGAAGCTTCGATTCAAAACTTCGATGGAAACCTTTCAAAGCCAATGTTACCCCCAAGAAGATTGTATTGGTTACGCAAAGACCAATAAACACAAACATTGAACTCTCGAACGAAATTAATTCACAAAACAAGCCAGGACTACTATTGTAACCGAATTGCGTAAGTTGTGTAAACTTAGCCCCAGTTTCAGAGTTGCGGGTAACCTGAAATATAAATCAATGCCTGAATTGTTAAATTGTAATACTATTGAAGTTGTTTCGATACCTGGACCACAGAATTCTTAGTTTGTTTACTATTCTAACACTTGCTTTTTACTTTGCCCTATAATTAATTAAATCGTGTTTTATGTGCGTAGGTTGTATTCCAATGAAATGAAACCTCTTTTCTTTCCTTTCGTAGGTTGCGGGTTCGAATGCTGGCGAAAAAAAAAACGGAAATGGTCAATTCGCAATTTGCCTTGATCTGGATGTCGGGATCGTCACTTATCTCTACATTCAAGACAGATAATACCCGTAATTGCCACCCATATTCGGTAAAATATATGGAAAAATCGTTGTCGCTTTCACCGCGTTAAATGTTCTCCAATTATTTGCAGTTTTCAAGTTAAAACTCCGTCTCAATATTTCTTCATTCGCTGTAACATTGCTAGTACATAAAACACTTATAATGATTACCTTTCCTGGCAACAAGCCAGTAGGTAAGTAGCCGGCCAAAGCCGATGTCGGTAAGTGGATAGAGGCGGCTTCGGAAGCCGTGTAGCCTCGCGGCTTAGAACCAGCTCGTTGGTACATTGTTTATAATTAATTATGCTGTGTTTAATCTTTGGGTGGGTTGGAGTGTGCGTGGTGTTACACCCTCATGTGTGGAGATATTACATCGCTACATACTCCCCCGGGTAATGGGAATGGAGGGGAGAATGGAGGGTTGTACCTGGCTTGTAAGGGAATGTTATGTAAAGTGTAATGTCCTATTTTAGAATCCGAAATTACAGGCAATAATTTGGGGTAAAGATTTATGTTCTTGAGTGTTTCTAATCAGAAATACTTACTTAGTTTAAAAAAAGAATGTATAAACTAAATATACGTAGGTACCAACTAAGCAGTCATTCACACGAAGAATCCGACTCGTTTGGGCTAATCACGGCCGTATTTGACAAATATTGTAGTATATCTGAAATATATTGTATAGAAATTGTCGGTGCCGGGTTAACCGTGTGAATGACGCTTAGTGCGAAACAGAAAATCAAACTCTACCTGTCGTCTTCAATTTCATTATCGATTGAACGGTATTCCCGATCTTACCTGAAATTAAAACAAAAAAAAATACAATGAAAAATGTAAAGCGATAATAAAAACAAAATGCAAAACGCTATATTCAGCCGTTCTAATCCGGAATAAATATTGTTTATATGGGACATTGCAATTCCGCCTCTATTTACTTTCGGTTACGTAGTTGTCGCTAAAATGTTTACACACGAGGAATTGCAATTAATATTCCATCCATTTGCGATATACGAGTAGATACGATATAGATGTGCGCTCGGTGCGCGGAACAATTGTTTGGAACAACATTTGGCGCAGGATCACGCTGGATACATGATTCTTGCGTCGCATGCGCATACACACGGCTACATTTCACGCTATACGTTTCCAATATAACCTGTCCCCAAATTGTACGAAAATCCTATACGAATGCGAGATCATTTTATACTGGAAATATATAGCTTGATATGGAGTCGTTCGTAGAATATTGTTATTTTTATGGACAAAAAAAAGACGAAGGAAATTGCGCGTGTCTTACAAAAACATACACTACAACTGCTGATAAATCCATGATTCATAAAACATCAATAGGCTCGCGATAGGGGGTCAGGACGGACCGCACCTCGCCCACCTCTCTTTTGCATTCGGTAGGTTGTAGTAGGTATGGCTAGTCCACATTATTCTGAATAGTATTTGCAGTACTACAGTAGAAGTTCTGTCCACAAATTTATGCATTTTTTGTATTAAATAAATCAAAATTTAATTAATTTTTTACAAAATATTATAATTTTTACACAAGAATAAAAAGAAAAAACAGAATAATAAATATCGCCAGACTGTCACACCAACTGTATGGTCCCAAACTAAGCAACGCTTGTGCTATGGGTAGCGTACAATGGAGTGGGTGCAATCCCAGTGCCACCCAGACCAGAGCAAATTACGAAGAGGCCATTTCCGAAGTTTACCACAGCGGGAATCGAACCCGCAACCACCATGTACAGTGCGCCGAGCGGCCTACGCTCGAACCACTGCACCAAGGAGTCGTCAAAATGCGATTGAATTTCTTCTGAATATGTCCTTAAAAATTGTATGATGAATAAATAAAATATCGGTGTATAGAGCTGTTCTAGCCGAGCTTTCGACGAACGGTGAACAAAGTAGGTAGCCACCGAGTAATGGAATTGGATCGCTCGATCCGTATTCAGGGTAGTAATAGGCCTTTTCTGGCGTTCAGTTGGCGATAACAGGCCCACTTATAGTAGACGTGTTCGCGCAAATTGGATGCCTACGATTGCCTATTTTACTTATGAAAGGGCTATTAATATTGAATCATTCACAATGCTTGATTTGATAGAAATATTCCCACTAGGTATCCCATATTTAATAGGGTTCCGTAGTTTTTACGAGACCACACTAAAAGCTAGACAAACATAAGTGTTTGTTATTCACATGGCTACGGAACCCTACAATTTGCGTGGTACGACACTTACTTAATCGAAATCTTTTTTCATTAATTCGCGCGCAGCATCTAGACTTGTTTCTATATTTCCTATGTGTTATTTTTTACAGCTAGGAAATGCAGCCAGTATTCTTGCCACCATCCCACGCGGACGGAATTTGTTTGATTAGGGGTAGGTTTGTATTTTATTTTATCTTAATTTTAATTTTATTTAATATAATTTGTATATATGTATAAATAAATAAAATCGTTTTACTTTAATAGTTACTATTTTACTACTTCATAACAAATTATAGTATAGTGTATAAGTAGTAAGTACACTATTACATAAACTTTACGAATAAGTTTACCAAAATCATAGCTCCGCACAAATTAAAGCACTCAAAAATGTGCTCAGAGAAGGTTTCAGCACTCAACTCACTCATTGTACGAAACTCAGGTACAAGTGCTACTTTACACCAATATTCTGTGTGAGGGTGGTACTACCCGATCGATCCAGCCCGTATTTAAGCTTAAATATACCAGGGCCCTAACCACGCTAGCTACTCAAATCGCAATAGAAAAGCAAACGCTCGCGATTACGTTTCAAATGCTCCGCTTTTGACGTTTGCTGTCACGAGCTTCACGATTTCTACTGACATTGATATGGTATGGTTTCAGCAAAACGTCAAAAGCGGAGCGTTTGAAACGTAATCGCGAGCGTTTGCTTTTCTATTACGATTTGAGTAGCTAGCGTGGTTAGGGCCCTGGTAAATTGAATAAGTTTGCCTCTTCGGACTTAACACTTTCAACATAACGTCTGTACTTATCTATAGGGTAAGTACCTCTGCCTCTTCTATACAAATAAATAAAATTTGAGTGTCTGTTTGTCATATCAAAATACGAGTAAGACCTTTTCACAAAATGCATATGAAAGTACATACGATACAAAAACGGGGTTTAAAAAATGGTTGTCTGTCTGTCTGTGTGTTTGTTCCGGGTAATCTCCGAAAGGGCTGCACCGATTTTGACGGGACTTTCACTGGTAGATAGCTGATGTTATAAACAGTAACTTTAGCTACTTTTATTGTAGAAAAACAAAATTTAAAAAAAGGGTCCTGTCGCGCGGGCTCAGAACGCGGGAGCGGGCTTTTTTGTTAAGTTAAATTCCACGCGGACGAAGTCGCGGGCTCAGCTAGTCAGAGAATAAAGGTGTCATGCCTTTACAAACCCTGTATGCGACTGACGTCATTCCCTGTACATTAATAGAGCAACAGCGTCGCTTTGAACCGGCCTACTGAACCGGGGCCGGTCTCCGGGAGAACAGCCAGACACGAGTCTGTGTCGGGAATGATCGCGATATGTGATGAGACCTCTGTTTTGTTTGGTTGTGTGTGACGGGTGAATGTTTGATCTCTACATGAATAGTTCCATAAGATAGAGTGAGTAGATATGATACCGATGTACCTTTCTTAGCTGAAAATGTTATGTATTTGTTAAGCACTATCTATAGGTTTAGTGTCTCTCGCAAAGTAAAAAAAAACGACTACGTCAGAAAAAGTTAAAAATTGCGGTAGTTTTTATTAAGTTTCAATTGCACATTAATAACTTTACTAACATAGAGAAAGACCCATAGACATGCCTCCTGAAATGAATCAAATTTAAAATATCAGACTACTTAGCCGAAAATGTACGCTTTGCCATCATAAAATATGGAAACCACAATCCCTAATCCCGACAAACATACTATACGGGCGAAATTCTCTGAAGCGTACTATGCTCGACTGGGTGTGACCGCAAATGGCCAGTACCTAAGCGAGATACATAACAAAATATCCAGCTGTCTTTCACATTAATCACACAGTAGAGGACGCGACGGTCGCCAAAATCGCGGTGAACCCCTCTTGATTGTCCTTCATATACGAGTAACTGGACCCTTGAATATTTCAGCAGAAGGGACATGGGCACGTTGAAAATAGAATACGACCAAAATATTGCTGTTGGGATATATTTAAAAAAATGGAAGTTTGTATTTTTGATGGAATACAGATCGTGTGATGCCATAAAGTTCAAAATAATGACGAAGGCAGCATCTTTATTATAAATGTTTATTGATAAATAAACAACACTATTACAAACCACATGTTTGAAGTATTACTATAATTTACGAAGACACTTGATGTAGCAAGTTATTTGTAAACTTCCAAGCAATAGTACCTAATCAGCCCCTCTGACCAAGATTACTATCTACAACAGTTTCTACAAATCTTTACGCTGGGGGAATATACCGTATATTTTAATAGTAAATTAGTTTAGAAATCCTATAAAACATCTATCTTGGCCGAGCATTTTAGTACTAATTCGCTGGAAATCTTAACCAATGTCCACAAGGCTAATGGTATACGAAGTTACAAAAATCTCACATGAAAAAACCGAACTTCCTGTTCATGTAATGTTATTAAGTAATCAAAATCCAAGATGTTAGCAAAGCGTTAAAATGGGCGCGAACTATCTAAGCGGCGATGTGGAGACATATTCCTGAACAATTTTGAAAGAAATGTTGATGTTGTGAGAACACTCCCCTCGAAGTTGTTCAAAAACACATCCGCCTGGTGCAGTGCGTTAGTGCGTTCAGATGTTAATAGTCAATGTTCTAGAGGATCTTCATGATGCCCAAACCTCGAAGACGGTAGTCTCTGTCGTAATGGCTGGAGGAAGTTATGGAAGAAAGCAAGGATGGCCTTGATTGGAATCACAGTGTAGACAAGAGCGACAAAAGCTGTCTCCTTTGTGATTGCAAGAACCTGTCTCCACTGTGATTGGAGTAAAAACGAGGAGGCAATTTTTATGTCGTTTAACTTATCTTCTAGAAATATCGTTCTAAACAAAAAAATATATAAATCTTCACTTTAAATAGTGAACAAGAGTATTGCCGCAACGCTGTAGTAAATTATCCCTATTGTCTCGAACATTAGTGTCGAAATATAGCGTTTGAATCAGGATCGTTTATTACGCTGATTGCGGCCGCCCGCCGCAAATCAGCGTTCATAGCGGATGATTCAAAACAGAAGCGCCTTGTTTAGCATGGATTTCAGTTTGTATCTCGTGCTAATTCGCAAATGGTGAGTCAAATAGAAACATATAGTACTGCTTTTTAGATCCGTTCCTTGTTGAGGTTTTTTCCTACTGGTGTAGTCATCGTAAAGGGTCAAATGCTAGGGTAAATGTTATGTTAGAGAGGCAACAATTCATGAATGTATCTCCATTAACATGGAACATTTCGCAGGTAGCATATGATAAATCATATTATATCGGTATTCATAAGTAGCATCTGAAACCGATGTACCGACCAATCATTGCAATTAAATCGCAAAGCGTTGGGTACTGACCCGGTTTTCATGATAAATCATCGACCAGTGACTTCATGGGATTAAGTTTCATAGTGAAAAATCACTACGAATAAAATCATTGACTGTGAAAAATCACAGGAGAGATAACAGTGAAAGAAGAACATAATTTGACGTAATGAAAATGAATTTGAAGTAGCATTCATTTCCACGTCTACTCTCTATTATACATAAGTATATTCTCGTTAATTCTATATACATTTATCTTATTACTAGGTCCTCTAACTCAAACCCTCCGTAGCAATACAATAAGTCTTTATCCGTGCGTAACATTAAATAACCTAACAAATACGTCTCTAGCTCCAAAAACCGTATTACAAACACAACAATAGGCCGCTAGATTACTTCGGCAACCAATTGACCTGACATCAAATACTACACTCGCATGTATAGAGCACAACCCAATTCCGAGCCGGTAGAGCTCACGGCCCATTGGTTTGGAAACGTCTCTCTCACTAATGCGATCGCTGTTCGTCCGTATATTAGCAATAACACATTTTTCTCTACGGATTTCACGATTCAGAATGAGGTTGATATAATTATAATGATGATTGATAACGCTATCACCTTATTTGTGACTCTCCCCTTTCTGTGTCTAGCCATATTGGTACTAAGTACTTGATCAAAACTTTCTTTTGTTGGAGCTTGTATATCTTAAATTAACCCCATGGTTTCATTACTGACCCATAATTATTTCCGAACTTATGAAAACCGATTACCTAATTATTATTATTTTATTACCAGGCGTTGAATATTTACGTGAAAAAAGTAAGAGACAATAGAGTACCTACTCTTTCCAACAACTATTAAATTTACTGAAGTCATCTCTATATGCTATTTGGCAATAATTTACTTGCATAAGACCATACAGTATGCGCCTTATTGTGGTATGATTCATACTCAACTTACCGGCCAATCAAATGCAGATCAAGTTTTCCCTTCAGGTTTTCGAACAGTGAAAAGGGTTCGGATTATCGGCTTTCAGAAAAGGTGAGTTGGATGGTGAATCAGGATACTGAGATAGTGACGGACTGATTGATAGGTAGTCGGGCGAGAAGGAAATTGTTTTAAGGGTTTCCTCTGAGAGAACATGTCCAATAAAATAAGTGGAACATACTTTAAATTTCCTTTATGAATTTACAAGCATTTTTTAAATTACGCGACAATTAGACGACTTTTAGGACACTGTTGGTAACTGTACGGCGCAGCGCACCCGAACATAGCATCCGGCTCGAAGGACCAAAAACATATACGGTTCCTTGCTTGTCCCGTACACCTTTTGCTTGCTGGTTGTGTATGTGAGCGGAATGAAACACTAGACTTCAGTTAGGTACCGAATGTATTGGGTAAAACAAATGCGTATTGCTAAGGATGATATGATAGGTGAGCCCGCGCGGTTTTCTTGCTAGCCAAACGTGAACTGATGTGTGCATTGCCAAGAAAACCGCTCGCTGTACGAAAATGCTGAAGGGGTGAAATGCTATGTTCGGGTGCGTTGCACCGTACAGTAACCTTTGACGGTGGTGGTGGTGGAGCCAAGCTATAGCCATTTGACTACAGCTCATATGCGGGCTAGCTCAAGCGAGGTAGTACCACGCTCTCACAGAACATCGGCGTTAAATAGTTATTAAAGCTGTATTTCGCACGATTAGTGTGAGACCCGGAAGCCCAACCGTCCATTTATCCCATTCTCCTACCGGTCGGCGCTGTACGAGCAATGCTCGTACAGCGCTTTCGTATTAAAAGCACCTCTAGGCTACTTTTACTGGTTTGTACGCTAGTTTGCCTACTTTATTGTATAAAAAATAATTGGTGATATTGGCAAAATTCTGATATCAATTTCATTCTGAAATTCTTCATCGTCTATATTTTTCTCTGACTTGCTTTTAAGTTGGAATTCATTCTTACATATTTCATGAGTGTAATAGACATCTTACATATACCAGCAGGTTTGAATATAACATCGATCGAACCCGCATTTCTCATAAAACAGGAGAGGAGCGAGCGGAATATGAAAATATTTCGCCTTTGTTTACTTATCCCTACTCTCCCCGCGCCTCCTGTGTTATACAACTGCTTGCGTAACACAAGAAGTTCGTTTTAGATTGACATAACTGTTATGAGAGATTTCACGACACCTTAAAAGCTGCAGTTCTAAGAAAATCAGTTGTAGACATAAGAAAAAAGGTAAGCCGAAACAAAATACAACGATTTGAGTTTAATTACGTGTCACTAAAATACCCTGTCATTTAATTATTATCATACAAGCTTAGTAAAATACAGTTATATAAAACAGTATAGTAATGATATCAACAATTATTTGGACACTGATTTGAAGAGCTTCATTACGATGGATGAACTACCCTTGTCTCAATTACTTCGTTAGAGATTGTTAATTCTTGCCGAAATACCAGTGGAGGAAAATGAATATTAAGTATTAAGACGTCTCATAAAGAGAGACTGTATGTTAATAAATCATGCTTATTTATATCGAGTACTGAGCCCACCAAACACAAACTCAAAATAAATTTTATTCATGTAAGCCAACAAAGAATTTATGAATAGACAGAATCTACCACCGGTTCGGAATGCTGCTTCCACTGAGAAGATCCGGCAATAAACTCAATGGTTACTCTTTTCAATGAATAATGCCGTAACGCCCTCCAGCAAAAAGTGGAACTGTGGCCAACAAGAAAGGTTGCATCACCCGGCGAGGTGCTTCCGCCGCGGAAATTACCCGAAACAAAGCGTCGTCGCCAACAGCGGTAGTGACGTCACCACTGACGGCTGGCAAACAGAAGAGCGGTGTTTCAGTAAAAGTGGACAGGTGTAAAAAATAACCAAGGCCGTAGATTTTAGTTGGTATTCTGTGCTTATATTGAAACTAAGGTTTTTAATCCAATAGAAGGCATTACTCACACGATAAAGCTTCATCATCAGTTGAATACCAATAGGCATCTCATATCTGAGAGTTGATTTTACGGCCTCATACGAAAAAATGTTAAATTCTCAAATTAAAAATATGACATGTGAAATCCGCCAACCCGCACTGGGCCAGTGTGGTGTATTATGGCCTGAATCCCCCTTGTGTTGAGGGGAGGCCCGTGCCCAGGAGTGTGACGTCAAAAAGGCTAAACATTTTTTTTATAAGAATAATATTAAATGACATATTGAAATAGATTTAAGACGGACTTAAAAATTTGAGAAGCTATAGAATAATAACCCGCTAAACTCCTATATTACCTTTAAAACCCACACCTATAAACCAGTAGCTCAAGCACAATCTTCTAACGTTTTTTGCATCGTCACTAAAAAAACAAGCTGTCACTGTCACATTAAGGGGCCTGTGCACACCACTTTTTTTTACGCGCCTACTGGCTGTGTCTGACTCGTATCGCGTCTGTATCGCTAAAAACGCTCTTTAAAGTATGTGAAGTGCACATACCCTTATTTGTGACGGAAGGAACATGTTTCTGTATCGTAGGCTTTCCGTTACTACAGTTCACTTGGCATCCCCATCTGATGAATATTATAAACGACAAAATTTATGTCAACATCGATCTGAATAACGCTCCGTTCAGATAAGTAAACTGATCTATAAATATACTGATCTATTCAGTGGAGGAGGCGTTCAGGCGATATTAGCCGCTGAGTGGGACAGCTAATAGGATCCGCAGGAAATTGATTCCGCTGGGTACTGAATTGGTTTTCGAGTATTAACGGGCGGGGTTGCCAGTAGTTGGAGTGATTTTCCTGAAATGTTACGACAATTAATTAAGCTGACTATTATTTTTACATATATTGACCTCAACAGCCCGACACATGTAGTAGACGGTAACACAGATTTCGTATAAAACAATGAGGGTTCTGGTATAATTTTATTCATAAAATATTGAACGTTTGATTCTAGATTTATTTCTAACTAGCTGAGCCCGTGACTTCGTCCGCGTGGAATTTAACTTAACAAAAAAGCCCGCTCCCGCGTTCTGAGCCCGCGTGACAGTACCCATTTTTTTAATTTTGTTCTTCTAAAATAAAAGTAGCCTAAGTTACTGCTTATAACATCAGCTATCTACCAATGAAAGCCTCGTCAAAATCGGTACAGCCGTTTCGGAGATTACACGGAACAAACACACAGACAGACAAAAACAAATTAAATCGCGTTTTTGCTATAGGTGTCGTTTGTACTTTGATATGCAATTAGTGAAAAGGTGTTATTTTGATATTACAAACAGACACTCCAATTTTATTTATTTGTATAGATATAGCGCCATATTTACGGATTGCAAAACATGTTTTTTTTGTTATTATTACTCACAATCCTAAGAAATATAAACTTTAATCTTCAAAAAGTTTATACACTTATGTATGTAGATTTTGGTTGACTCTACATCTCAGTAAATTAAAAAAATAAGGTGCAACTTCCTAACATTTCTCCCTAAGAATAAGGTAAACGTCTTCCAATATGGCAACACAAGGTTAACGTAACTTCCATTTAATTCAGGTTGTCTTAGGGTCCCGAGGTTCGCACTTAGGGAATAAGTAATAGCCTCTTTCGTGCCCACTCGACCGAGCTAATACTTCTCGCGGGGTAATAACTTCGATTTGCGTCGACCCAACAAGTAATAGGTAATAGATTCGCACGGAACTATTATAAAGTTGAGCAGATGTATCTACACAAAGTAATTTAATAATTACCAAGTTGCCATTACTAATCGATTTCCTATGTTTTAACAAATGATAAACGTAGTAAATATTTATTTAAACAATGTTGCTTTTGACATTTCTAGCTACACAAACACTGATATGTCATAATTTAGCTCTCTAGTAGTGTTAATTTGGTTGTTTACAAGTGACTAATAAACATTTGTAAGTATATTATTACAAAAGAACTAAACTATTGAAAAATGAAAATAACTACAAGAGGTAGTGTGAAGGAACGGACGAACCGACAACTATTTACCGGTACAACAATTCCATATCCTTCATCAATATAGTAGCAAATGATAAACGGACCTCAATCGATCCCAGTTTCCGCTTTTAACGGCCACTTCCGGTCTGAAGTAACGTCCCTTATTGGCAAATATTGCTACGTGTGTCAATATTATTTTTTCACGAACGGAATATAGATATTTTTATTGGTGTCGACTTTTTGGGACATCCGCGACAGAATTGTCACGCCGGAAAACTTTCAGTGACGTGTGCCCTTTAATAATAGGGAAGTAAGAGCAAGCAAGGAGTTACGAACCATTTTAAGGGGTGGTTTTAATACAGCACACTAGTTACCTGTAGCATAAGATAAAAAAATAAACTTACTAAGGCGATTTTATAAGAAATTTATGAAGATAAGTAACTTACCTCGTCCTCATTTCCGTAGGAAAAAGGTCCGGAAAGTAAAAACTATTCATTACTAGCTTCTGCCCGCGTGGACTTCAGTAAAGTTTGTTATATGTTGATCCACGTTATAAAGTTCATCTAAATTAATTCAGCCGTTTTAGCGTGATTGCATGCAAACCCAAACATACAAAGGTTCACATTTAATATTATCACTTAAATGTATTGTTTAATTCAGTTTGTGTATATTTCGTTCGGTGTAAATCCTACTAATATTATAAATGTGAAAGTTTGTGAGTGTGGATGTATGTATGTATGTATGTATGTATGTTTGTTACTCCTTCACGCAAAAAGTACTGAACGGATTTGGATGAAATTTGGAACACAGATAGTTTATAACCGGGATTAACATATAGGATACTTTTTATCCCGATAATCCCGAAATTTTTGTTACGTTAAATACTACGCGGACGAAGTCGGGGGGCACAGCTAGTAGACTATATTATCTGAAGGACCTAGTCAGCTGTTCGTGACATCAGCCGACTCGCGACGCATATCCTTATTAGCAGACGGGGACTGAACTATAAATAAACTATCATTTGCAACAATATATCTTTACGTTACGTTTGTGGTGTAAAATAGCTGATTTCTGAAAATATATTTTCTTAAATGTGAGCTCTTTCCTTAAGTTTACTGTTTATGTAATTACTTCCCAGTGTTTGATCTTTATTAGCGACACTATGCAATGGTGTAATAATGGTGTGTTCATTTTATTAGAATCAAATTGTCAGAAACCAAATTATGTAGCTTTAGTTTTCATCAAAATCGTGGCAAAATGAGTATTTTTCGCTATAGATCCGGATTTAACCATCCACGTCCCCTTAAAAATTTACCTGTATATATTTCCATGAAAAAGGTAAGTAACAAAAATACAATTTGGGTCAGACCTGACACGTGTACCTTATCTCATAATTAATTACCTTCCCGTTGGATTAGGTATAAGGAAAAGCATTACCTACGTTTATATTATACAGGGTGGAGACGACATAACGACGTTAAATTAAAACACCATCACTACTAGTCAATCAAAATACTTTATGATAATGAAATTGGTTGTTACATCAACATACAAAAAGCGAAATTTTCAAACAAACTAATTCCGAAAATAATTTAAATGAAACACAACACCCTTTAGTAATATTATCTACTGACCTCAACTGACCTGTAGGCACTACGGGTAAGATCGGCAACATCGCTTTTGTATACACGTGCGCGCGGCATCTTTGTAGGTTTACCTATCTAGTTTCATTCATGTAGGTAGGCATCGAAGTCCGCGCACCGCGCCCCGCGCGCTCTGCGCCCGGGGCCGGGCGGGCGCCCGTGGATTGGCAAGTGTTTATTTTAAAACATTGTAGGTAGGTAGATAGTCTTTCTTAACACTAGGTACACTTTTCACGGTAATTAATCACTAAATAGTCACATTTTAAACACAATATTTAGGTACGTACCTAACCCTAAGGCGGTATCACACTATTGTTTGTTTACACATTGGGTTGGCACCGTCTTCCCAATAGGTAAGTAGGTAGATAATCTTTCTTAACACTAGGTACACTTTTCACGTTAATTAATCACTAAGTAGTCACATTTTAAACACAATATTTAGGTAGGTACCTAACCTAAGCCGGTATCACACTATTTCTTGTTTACGAGTACACATTTGGTAGGCACCGCACCGCCTTCCCAAATCGCGGCATTTAAAACAACACAATCGTATTATCAATAACATAAGAGTACGTACTAAAACTAGATCTACACTAAATGGACTTACGGCAAAAGAAAAGGAATGTCCAATTTTACACAAAAACAATTAACAATGGCCGCGCGCCTAACAACTCTAACACATTGAAATTATTAAAAAAACGAGCTCTCACACGGACAGCTAGTCACGCACTGGTGATCGGGAATAAAAAACAAACTCCAGCAAAAGCCTAAAACCCCAGACGATTTCTTTCCTTTTCTTGCACACTAATTCTTCCAAATGCGGAAGTGATTATAAACTATTTTTACTTACTCTTACTTTGTTTGTGCAAAGGTGTCTGATTGGCAACGTAGCCATTTTCCTGTCTGTTTACACTATGCCGACTACAAATCGAATAGTACAGCTTATAAATATTCATTTGCTTATAATAATAAGAAGTTTAACGTTATGGTAATAAGGTCGAAATTTAATCAACAATATTGTGATATTTCTAAGTAACCGATGATTTCTGAACCGCACTTTTTATTTGGTTTTGTTTTACGCATGTAGGTAAATCTAAATGTTTTTAGTCCTTCTAGGTGAATGACCTTATAAACTAGCCCTGCCAAATCGTAATGTATTCACAGCATGTGTTAAAATTCTTAAAGTGAAAACTAATTCCTGGGGCTATACCGTTCAATGCAATTTGATGATAGTTTGTGTACGAACTACTATGGTGATACCCAATATGTGGTTAACATTAATGTTGTCATGTCGTCACCACTCTGTATGTTTAGCCCGAACAACTAAAGCTATAAGGAAACACGCCGATCTTGCTCACGTCTTCCTCGACGGGGATGATGCTAATATTGAATTTAGTATATTTCGTATATTAACGCATAAGTCCCTACCAATTATTGTTTCGTCTTTGTAAGCAGTGATAGCCGATTGTTTAAGCACGCGTCTTGCGGGCTCAAGGTCCTGGGTTCAAACGCCGGCTCGCACCTCTGGGTTCTTAGAAGTTTGTGTGCGAAAAATAATTTTTCACAGTATTTCTGTGTAATTACTATAATTATGATTATCACTCGCTTACGGTGAAGGAAAAAATCGTGAGGAAACCAGCATTTCTTAGAAAATCTAACCAATTTTCGAAATACATGTGAAGTCCCCCGACCCGCACTGGGCCAGTGTGGTGGACTACGGCCTGAATCCCCCTCGTAGTGAGAGGAGGCCCGTGCTCAAGAGTGGGACGTCAAAAGGGCAATTTTATGATTTTCCTTTGTTTTGCGGAATTATAATATTTATGGCGAAAATATTAAATTAATACAAAGATCATGTCTTTCAGGTCAAAATATTCTTTTTAAGGCTGCACCCCGAAAGTTGTAGCTAATATTCAAAGGCGTGTGACTCAGAAAATATCAAAATTACGTTTAGTCTGTCTTCACTACACATCTAAGTACACATAAATAACTTATATGTAAGTACTTAACTTACTATTCCAGACTGTGTCAACCTGTATAAACCCGGGTGTATATAAAACAATAGACTACATCTATCCATTGTATCTGCGTATAATCACTAGTTTAGTTTGGTTAAGCCCCACAAATTAAGTTGTCTCACGAACATTATTGTCTGCAGTCCCGACATCCCTACATACTTCATGAAACTGCAGTAGGTAGGTATATTATTCAATTTAGAAGTAGTACGGAGTTGTTGCTAGCTAGATTCAAGTCAGCGGGGAGAGTGCTGTAAAACCCCTGAAACGCGCAGGTAATGCACTGAAATGAGTTTCAGTGCGCTTACCTGCTCAAGTTAATCCAATGTAAACGCCACATATTTGGTTGGGACACTCGAATTATTTTGGTGTGATTTGGTATCGGATTTTTTTTGTGAAATGTTATCATTCTTCTATCTCTATAGGATATTAAAAATAGTCGCTACCCACGTCTCTCTGTTGTCTGCTTAGTTCTCGTAAACTACGCTATCGAGTTTTATGAGGTTTTCACTATGAGAATTTCTTCTGAAAGGTTTATAAGTATGATAAAGTCTGATTACATTTATAGTTAGTAGAGAAAAGCCGTGAGAAGCCAGGGTGGCTATTTTTATAAAGTTCATTTTTGCATTTTAGTTCACATGCGGCCGCGTAGCCTAATTTTTAATAAAATATCTAATATCATTTAAATAATAAAATAAAATACTAAGCAGGTACGTAGAGGTAAATAATATAAAAAAACAAACAATGAAAAGTTTAAAAACCATTAAGTAACAATTTCAGTAAATTCATTACAGTGCTGTGATACAGAATAAAATTAACTTATACGATTAAGCACAAAAGCATCAACCGTATTTTTCAACACAATCCAACTTGTGTAAATTTTAAAAAATGTATCCTCAGTTTACTTTTTTTGGACGGATTTTTTTTACGCCATATTGGAGCTCCAATTTGGCGTATTTCAACAATATGGACGCCCTTTTGTCCCGCCTTGTACACGGCCAAAATAAATTGTGTAACAATGGAATAAAATCACAAAAATTTAAATTTGTTAAGTTAATAAACATGCGTTTTCCATTAAGAAATTAATTATTCTGTAAAGCATTTATATATGTGCAAGATACTGCGGCCATAGAAGTGATATTATAGTATAACGAATATTATTTATAACCAAACAATATTAACTATTAATGCACTTGAGTATTGTATTGTAGTGTTGACTACTTTGGCATAGACACAATCATGTAATTGTCTAGACATTTTGTTTTAGAATCCACGAAAACTACAACCAACATGTATTACAGTATTAGTAGTATTACAGTAGACGCATTTTTTAAAGAAATAAGTACATTACATGGAAATAAAATTACAAATAAAACAATCCCAAACACCTGTACGTCTAAGCTCCTTTATATTATATTATGAGTTCTAAAAATACAAATAAATAAAGTTGGAGTATCTGTTTGTAATATCAAAATAACACATTTTCACTAAATGCATATGAAAGTACATACGACACCTAACAAAAACGCGTTTTTTTATCTTTTGTCTGTCTGTCCGTCTGTCTGTCTGTCTGTGTGTTTGTTTGTTCCGGGTAATCTCCGAAACGGCTGGACCGATTTTGACGGGACTTTCACTGGTAGATAGCTGTTGTTATAAGCAGTAACTTAGGCTACTTTTATTTTAGAAAAACAAAATTAAAAAAATGGGCCCTGTCGCGCGGGAGCTGGATTTTTTGTTAAATTAAATTCCACGCGGACGAAGTCGCGGGCTCAGCTAGTGAGTTCTATTGCGAAAACGTGCGAAGCGTCTTGCAAACGGAACAAAAATCTTAAATGTATTCAGAGACAAGTTCCCGGCAACTTGTAAGATGAATTTATTCCCGAAGTTGGGCTCCGCAGATCTGTTTATATGTAAAGTGGTTTATGTTTACGTATTTCTCAAGATTAACTTGTTACGAACGCATCTGAAACACACTTTATGTTTTGAATAATCTATGTGACATTTTTGGTGATTTTGTTTCTTCTTGAACATTTCCTGTTCCAGAAATTTGAATCCCTTTTATTGGAACTGTATACCAAGATCCTGTACATACACTGTAGACTGAAATAGTACATTGTTACATGAGTGGTGAAAGTTACTTATTTTGTCCCGAGACGGGGTTTGGCGCCCGAGCGTAGCGAGGGCGCTAATAGTTAGAGGGACAAAATAAATCTTTCACCCGAGGTAAACACTGTGCTTTTCATTACGAATACAAGGAAAATAAAAATAAAAACAGGAATTGGCTAAAGAAATAATACAAGGCAGTATAAACAATACTCTACAACTCGAAAAAAAAAATCGGATTGCCGCCTATTTTGTTTTTTTTTCGTTGGCCGGCCATTATTGAGTGACTGTAGAAAAAGTTTGAACATGGTTCCATAGAAATGTGAAAATGGAACTAGTTTTTTTTTTATAATTTGACAGCTGTCAGTTGAAAGCGAAACTCCCGGGCCTGAAAAGTATTACTTTCAACCCGCTTCTCAGGCAACTTCAGACCTACTTTCAGAGTATGAGTAATGAAAAATACTAATCTGCTATTAGTCCAGGCATTATCTAGCAAGAATTTTATTGAAATTGACATGTAAAACATCTATATTTGCATGACTTTTTTGTAAACCAGAGATACGCTTTACACACTACCTTTGAAACTATTTTTACAAATAAAATATATTTTGATTTGAAAACCTAGATAACACAAAAACATGTTGGAAAGATGTGAAATTTGCCCAACCAACTAAATTACTTAAACAATTTTGTAAGTGTCTGAGTTAGTTCATCATTATCTAACAGATAATCACAAAACTGAAGGTCCAACACCTCCTTCAAAGGTATCAAACGATCCACCTTACAAACTTTCAGATATTTCTGGCTTTAAACCCGGCCGAACAGTAAACCTGATCGTATCAAGGGCATACCCGGACGAACACCGGCCGGGTCAAGATACCCGGATTGATATACCCGATATGAACAGTATTCGGCGCACGTGTGGTATTCAAAGGAAAAAGGTCGTAATGTACTAAAACGAATACGATTTTCCGGCCGCTGTTTGCTTCGCCTCCGGGGTCGGAGAAATATTTTAAAAGTAAAATAAGAGAGAAAAATACGGGATTCTTTCATCTTTTTCGATTAAAATTTACGAGGTACGTACGTAATAAATAATTACGATGGGAAAACTTTACTAGCACGAATAAGTATCTAAAGCTTTTGTTGGAATATATTTTGGACAATTTAATCTGTTGAGGTCGTCTCACGAGGGAGATAGGCGCTCTCAAAGCCTATGATGCGTAGCACACCTCGACGTCGCATTCTCAGTTAAAACGTGTGTATAAAAACGCGCAGGGAACCTCCCCTGAGGCTCGTTTCAGTCCTAACTGAGTACTCTGCATAATGGCGAGCGATCCTACGGTTTCATAAAAGAGATCGCACCAAATATAGGTATAAAACAAGTAAAATTTTACCGCGTGCGCCGTTTATATTACTGTCATATATGATACCTTTTCGGTGAGCAGACACTGTCATGTAATTATTATGACTAGTATTCCCGTTGTAATGGTGGAAATTCGACCATAATTCATTTCAAGTTTAAGGCTAAAGCGCCCATCTAGCCCGCGAAGTTCAATTTTTTGAGGTTTTTTAGCAATTTTTCAAAATCTGACAATAATAAAAGGCACATTTTGTAATTCGCGACAAAAGACCGTGTGCAGTGCATTTATTAATATCCAACTTACTCTAAAACATTTCAAGAACGACAGCTATCCAGATAATCTGGCATGTTTTGTATATTTAGTGATTTACTAGTATCATATCCACCGTGATAATATTTAGAGTAAAATAAATGTATTAATAAACGCACTGCATACTGTGTTTGTCGCAAATCACAAAATGTGGTCTTAAATGTTTTTAGATTTTGGATAAACTATAAAAATACTCGAACATTTTGAATTTCGCGAGCTAGACAGGCGCCTTCACCTTAATTTTAAACGTTATTAAGGTTTTATTGTCAAAGACGATTTGATACTGGCACGCAGAATGCACTAAGGAAGTCCCGCCCTCCAAAAACGGTCACTGTTTATCGGTCATACAGTCAGCCGGTGTGGAGATTACAAATGTGTGTGTGTCAATCCATGGTAGTGTGTGTAATGTTTTATTTATTGATTTTAATGTATTTCTAAGTATTATATTATAAAAATATAAGCATTCTGCACCCCTTCCCTATATAAACTATAAGTGTGGCGCGACATTTTCGTATTCAGCGTTTGAAAGTTTTTCCTTCACGTGTTAATATATATAGATTCCATGTAATTCGCGTTCCGTAAATAACAGCCACGCAAAAAAAATATACAAATTATGAAGTGGAGTGGGACAGTAGGGGAAGGGAGATAGGTTGGGCTCTCTCTTAGTACGACACGGAACCATATAGCTATATAGTTAAGTTATATTTTATGCCCCTCTCCTTCTTTTACCCCGTCTAGTCATTGTCAATGGCCAAATAGCTTCACCCACCTTAGCTCAAGTGGACGAAAAATGAAGCAATCCTATTGGTCGAAGCAGTTGACCCGCTTCAAAGCACAGCCATGTGAATGGTCACCGTAAAAGCCTATTCCAAAGGCAAATTTATACAAGCATAGAATTTCCTGAAAATACTATTTCAGGATCTTATTCCTATATTCTCTAATGAAAATCGTCTGCAGGTCCCTATCAATAAAACTTTATGGGACTTTTTGCTTCTGAAGCACTTTAAAACCAAGTCGTCTTATTATTATCTTACAAAAACACCAGCGGTAAAACCTAAAAGAGGTTACACACATTTCAACGACTCTCTTACAATATTAAACCCTATCCTGAGCTGAGCGGGCCCAGATAGGAACTATTATACCGCCTAGAAGGGCAAAGGGTTGAACTATCAATATTTATTGTTGGCCCCGCGTACTGAAAATATTGGTCGTAAATATTGACGGCCCACAGCAAAGGGTTGAGTGTAAAAATTTAAACGGTTCCGCGGCAAATGTAGGCGGATTTTTTCCTCGGGCAGTTGGTGGGTTTCCGATTTTTATTTGGAATATCCCGTTAGGTCTTAAAGGTTGATTGAATTTTCACAACAGTCTACATGCCAATATTGTACGTGTATTTTGAGGTAATTGAACGACCTTCCAAAAGTACAATGTTTATTAGATAATGCCTTTTATTTTTCTTAATTACATAATTATATTTGCCTTTCAATATTACCGTAGCGCGCTTGCTACGAACTAGTTTCGTCAACTACGGGCGTAGCAACACTGATGCTACGCCGTAGCCGTAAGCTCCAGTGTAGGCCAAGCTTACGCTACAGCGTAGCTATTTATAATAGCGATACATTTGCGTAATTACCTTTCACCATAATTATAATTACACTTAATTTCTTAAGTTAAAAGGAATTTACCTTGTCATAGATTTTGCTTTAGTTACAAAGATGACATCTACCACAGGGATCTTGTTTTATTAACATAAAATAAAATAAATACGCAAAACATGCGAACCGAAATGAATCTACTAGAGTGTCCATTTATTAGATTTCATGGACCATTAAGAATATGAACACGCCCTATCAAAATGCTACCTTATGCCAATATAATATCTACGCTCTACCATTCTAAGTTTAATTTGCAATGCGCTATATGTTCCACTATAGCGAAGTGTGGTTTAACGGGACAGCTCTCAACGTTTGTGCTTGGAATATTTTAATACAACCACTTTAATAAATTATTCGAATTAATTCTGTGAAGTGTCCACAAGCCTGTTTATGAGTTACGGTGGGAACGCATTGCATTAAAATGGAGACAAGATTGTTGAAAAATACAGAACATACAAAGTAACTCTAAAGCTATGCGAGCGAGCGAATTTTGCAAGCTTGCGCGAGCGATGCGTGCATAAACCTAGCTTAATTAGACTTGTCATATTAAATATATTTTGTATTGTATTGTCAATTTCCACCCCATGAAACTATATATTTAAATACAAGCAATGTAAGTTTATCAGATTACTAGTAGGCCAGCTAAGTTAATGCTTTTGTTAGGAGCGGGCTCTCGTCAATAATTTAATGGTCAGTATGAGGATCGAACCCGGAACCCCTCAGTAACGAGTGCCACTCTAACCACTTGGCTATTGACGTCTTAAATATATGTAGATAGTTGATCACATAAAAGCCTCTTTTAAAAGACTATTTAAAGGTTTATTTTCTTTGTCCCTATTTTATTTAAAATAAACAATACTCAAGCACAGCGACACTTCCCTGTCAGTAATTTGCATTTGTTTACCCGGCCATTATGATAATGGTGTTGCTAGGTGATTGTGACCTGTGCAGGCTTGCAACACCCGGCGTAATCTTTTAATGGTTCTTGTTTTAATAGAATACTTTATTGTTCAAATAAATGGTTTGTTGTGTTCGTGTCCTTTTGGAAAATATATTTTCCATTCATTTATACATTTTATTTTTTATGCCGCATCGTATGCAGACATTGTGCATAAGTATGTAGTAGTAAGATATAGTTATAATGACGGACTTCCGAACCACGGACAAGGTGGTCAGTATGGGTTTTGAATGTATTCTAATATCGATCGTGTAAGCGAATGCCACCATTAATTGATCAGCTGCACTTAACTATCAAGGACTCAGCAGTAAAATGTGTGGAAATATTAGATCATACAATTAGTATTTGTTGCTGTAGAAACTTGTACTTAGACCCCAGAACCCAGCAAATTGAAGGAGTGGTCCTAATTTTTTATATGTTATTAATAAAATAGTTTGGTCCCAAACTAAGCAACGCTTGTACTGTCGGTACCGTACAATGGACTGGGGCGATCCCAGTGACACTCAGACCCGGGCAAATTACGAAATGGTCATTTCCGAAATTTGTCCGGCGGGAATCGAACCCGCAACCACCATATGCAGTGAGCCGAGCGTACTACGCTCAAACCACTGCGCCAAGCGGTCGTCAAAAGGAAATAATATAATAATATTCGTTGTCTTTCTCGTGGTTCGCCTTAACTTTTTAAGTTCAACCCTTATCCGAAGCACATCCCAATCAACTTTTTGTCGGTGGCCTGTTTCGCTAAAACATACATACACAAAGCCAACACTTTTTGCGAGCTCACAAACTTCCGACACGCCGCAATAATTAACGCAATTCACGCACAGCTGATCCCAACGACTTTCCTTAATTTAGGGGCTGTGAAGGCCACTGTTTTCCAACTCTTTCTTTATTAAGTTTTAAAAATTACGTGGGGACAAGTGCCTATATATATTGAAAGAATAACGAAAATACTGGTCCCAATTAAAGCCATGAATAAAATATCGAAACTATCCCTACTCCCAGATCTTCCATTACTGGTGATATCACCTTCCTAAAGACAAGTGAGGATCGTACATATCCATTTGACGCTAATTAAGGAAATTGTCCGGAGTAAGAAACGTTAATTAACTTCCGAACCCTCTGAAGATACGTTTTATATTATACTAAATGTCGGGTGGCCAACCGTCCTGGTATTTTTAGGACATATCTCATGATGAAATTTTTTACGTGTTAGTCTATTTTTTTTTCAGGCAACCTGAACGCCTCTGTGAATCCAGAGACACAATATAGATTCATATTTTTTAAAAATTGGAAATGTATACAATATTAAACCGAAAATAACTAATTTTGTGGAGAACCAAATCGTTGCAAATTCTGACGTCGACTTCGACATTCGACTGACGTTATAAGTCGAAATTTTATGTTTTTAAACTAATTAAAAATTAATTGCGATTACAACAAGGCTAGTCTAGACTTCAGTACTATGTAGACGTTTAATTTAATAGGTCGTTAAAAGTGTTTGCAAGATTTTAGCATTGGTATATAAAGTTGTGCTTATAACAATATTTCCTGACGTTTTACTAATACACTGGAAGAATCATTACTAAATAGAAGAACTTTAGTGGTCTATGTCCTGTTTTCTTTACATTTAAGATGGTTTCCCCAATTAAATATCAACAGAATCGTTATCGATTTTACCTCAATATACATCACACTGAGTCCGAATTAAAAAGCGTATTAACACGCAAAAATTGATTTTAAACTTTTATACATAAATTTTGTTTTTTCCGACGTCCTAACAGCATTGCCACTAACAGCATACAACCATTTAAAACGGGCCAGATGACCTTAGACCTTTCTCAGATTAAGTTGAACATTAACAGTAATAAAACATCTTCCGTCCACACTATCGCAAAGCAGATGGCCTAACCAGTGGCTGGTAATCCGTATAATTAGTCACTAGAGATCGGACGGCGGATAGAACCGGCTCTATCCAGTTTAATCCGGCGCTAACAGGTAGCTGAAATACGGAGTACGAATGAGATGTGAATTGTGAATGGGTTAGTGAATATGTTAGCGGTTCTACCCTAGTTTTGAGTCTCTTTGAGTATCCATCAATGAGGTTGTCAAGAGCTAGTTTCTGTATTGAATTTATTCAGATATTACGTGAGTACTATTACCTACACAGTATGTGAGGCATACCAAGGAAAATATCAGCACAATCAAAAGTAAGTAGATCTATGGTAGCAACAAGGTACGTTCAGGCTTGTATGTCTGATAAATAAATAAATATTGCCAGACATAAGAAATTGTAATAATTCCGTAACAAAGCAACGCTTGTACTATCTTAATAAAAGGGCCATACGCTTTGAAATAATAAAAACAAAGTCAGCGGCCGCTATCTCTCTATACCGCGGCCATTACGCCCTTTGTTTCCTCTGTTCACGGCTCATCGATTCCCAGCGCCCCTGTTTATTTTGATTTAAACCTCAGTTTGGAGGAAAAAAACCGGAAATGCCTTATAGGAACGTTTACCTGTTGTGATAAAAGAGGGAAAATGTTGCGTCATACAGATACCTACTACACTATCAGTTTATACTCTGGTGTACGTGTATTCGTAATTCCTCAACTCCTAAACGGCTTCACTGACTTTGATGTTTTTTGTACTCATGGGTTCACCTTGACAGATTTCAATAGTAAGAACGACAGTGTCAGCACGATTTCTCGTTGACACAGCATGATTTCCTTCTAAGCACATAGTTCTATGAGATAATCTTTGCAAATCAACCGAAATCCGTTGCATGCTGTGTATATGTACCCATTGTCGACGTGTACTCTGATTTAGTATATCCAAATGAGATGATGATGATATGATATTAAAATGAAAAATCAAGAATACTACAACAAATTAGGCCATTAAAAAATAAACAAGTAATAAGCTCGATTCTCTCAGCATATCAACAAGTTAATAATTCATTCTGTGGATGTAAACGAAAAAAATATATTATGTTTGAAAATAATCGCCGCACAAACAAACGCCGTTTCGACTGAGAAGTTATGAATTATTTACATTTCATTAGTCACATAAAGTCATATAAAATTCTGAGAGTAAATACTCGCTACAATTTGCCGGCGGATTATTATTTATGCAGCGTTGGACATCGATGTCGCTTTCAGATGAAATTGTGTTTGAAAATAGTCGGTATTTTTATTTAAATGCCCAGTTGAATGACCGATGACAAACACGGGATGATAAAATTCTTAGCGGCGAATATCGTATAGCTATTTATAGATTTTAATCCAATTATTATGATAGTCAAATTAGTATTACGCCTCGGATGCAATGGCAGCATTTTCAATCGTGATTATTGTTAAACGGTGAAGGAAAACCTCGGGAGGAAACCTGCATGGCAGTGAAAACCTAACGAATGTATACCTAAAGCAAACTTGCGCCGGGACTACGTAATGGAATCTGACCTGAATCATTGTATGAAAATGTTTAATTATTATAAATGGTTATTGTTTTAACTGCATTTATGGTGTCTTTGACACCACTATATCAAGGACGTAAACAGACTAGATTGTATGTACCAGGCGGCGGATCCCCAAGATAAGTAACCGACATCTTCCGTAGATGTCAGATACACGAAGCAACAGCGTGGGTGAAGGCGGGAGTAGGGGCACATTTTTATTACATCACGAACATTTTATTTCAACGGAATACTTTTACTTGAAGAAATTTTCAATATATTACTAGCATATCTAGTAATCTATAGGTAGGTAAGTAGTTTATATGATTATAAGTGCGTTTCCTTATAATACTTTAAACTCATTTGTATTTGTAAATATATTGTAACAAATAAAGTCTTTTAGTATTTTGAAAAGCTTTTATTTTGTGACTAACTGTGCCCAGGACTTCGTCCGCGTGGAATTTAACTTAAAAAAATGAAATTTAACATTTGCAAGTCGATGTTTCGTGTTTTATATACCTACTATCGCAAAAGCCCGCTCGCGCGTTCTGGGCCTGCGGGCAGCATTTGCAATTATTTTTTTTGTGTTTCTAAATTAATGTAGCCTAAGCTACTGCTTATAACATCAGCTATATTCCATTGAAAATCCCGTCAAAATCGGTCCAGCCGTTTCGGAGATTACCCGGAACAAGCACACAGGCAGGCAGACAGACAGACAGACAAAAATTGTTTAAATCGCGTTTTTGTTATAAGTACCGTATGTACTTTCATATGCATTTTGTTTTAAGGTGTTATTTTGATATTACAAACCGACACTCCAATTTTATTTATTTGTATGTATATATGTATGCATCTATGCATAAATATCAGTAATACAACGACAATAAATAAAACGTTAAAAAAATATGACACAGAAGTTTAAATGTAATTTTACAGCAAACAGTTGAAACAAACAATATGTGTTTTCAATTTATCCATGGTCTGGTATGTATGTACCTACTAAAGCCGCCGGATAAAAAGATTAAACTCTACCGCGCACGCTTTAAGCTTCTCATTTACGTATTCAATTTTGCGGCACACAATATTAATTATAGATAAACATAATTATAGTAAGTATAGCCAACAAAAATATTGCGAGGTAAATAAATAACAGAAGATAGGGGTAGAGTAGGTATGATAGCTGTGTTTCGTCCGATGAGTGAGAGAGCCAAGTCCGACTCTCCCCCCTTCCATATCTATAGGCTACGGTACCGCTATTATCAGACGATTGGTATACTAGTTTGCCGACATTGATATAAAACAATTGTCACCACTATATTTGTTCGGTACTTTTGGCTTGCAAAAGTTGTGTAGATAGCTACAGGTCCTAGAATGAAAATGCATGCCAGCGTCTATGCAAATCAGATGACTGCATATGAATAGTGTTATGATGACAAGACTTTAGCCTATGAAACTAACCCTTCGCAAAGCGGCATGTTTTATCTTACTCCTATACCCCATGCGAACAAGCAGGAACTGATGCTAACACCTCTTTCGTCTCACCAACATTCATATATACATTTAAAACTACTACTTCTTTGTGATTGATTATACAGTCTGTCTTCAATAAATGTTATCTGTCTGTAATGTAGACGTAAATCCTAAATGTGCCTCATTAACTGTATAATGTAATGTAATGTTATTTAATCTAGTGTAATGACTCTGCCTGAGTAAGAGGTGTATTTCGCATGTATTAGAACTGCTGAATTCGTGTACACTGAGAGTGGGTTATCCTGTACATTTAATATATTTCAGATCTTGTATCGAGCATAGAATATCGTATAAAAGTTTAGCAATATCTTTTTATCCTATTCAATCTTGGTAACAGGATACGATTAAGTAAACATATCGCTACGTTAAAAAAATTGAGCCACAAGTCGTACTGTACAATACGTTACATAACTTAGCTACTTCAACAGTTTTATAAAAGCTACTTTACAAATACTAAATCGTCTATAAAAAACAAAGTATTATTGTCTTTTGAAAAATTTACGGTTCTTTAAAAGACCATTACACTGGGAATGGGAGTTACCTGGCCATTCTGAAAGGTAATTTTAAAGCCGCTACGGAATTTAAATACAATTTATATTCCACGAGCGAATTACATCTTGGTAACAATTGTTAGTAATTTATCAAGTACAACCCTAGGGACTTAATTAGGTTTGTTGCTACTACATATAACGCTGCGGCGGAGCAAACCCTCAAAGGTCACATTACAAGACTGATGGGTATAACAAATGGAATCGTACAAGGCCATTGTCCGAAGGACCTGCCTAACTGGAGTCAATTATTTATCCATTGTTTCTAGGGACGGGTTAGTGGGTGTAATAATCATTGGGAATACAATAAGTATGGAGAATTTCCCTTTAAATATAGGCAAAGCAATTCCATCAATACAGAGGTAATTAAGTCTTCCTAGAAACTGACCTGATAGCAACTTCAAGGTGAATACTGAAGCGATAGGAAACAATGCCTAGGTAACCTTATGTGATATTTAAATTTAGCGTACCTTAATGTATAATGTCCTTATTTTCTTCAAAATTATTAACGTATTCAGATGTTATACCTCACTCAAAATCCTTTAGTGTCTCAAACATCTGCTGGCCCATCGGTTTTAGGTTATTTTAGCAGCCAAAGGCACTTTTTAAACCGAACACAGGATACTTTTGCAACCTAGCGGTATTTACACGAAGATGTCGACACCGATATGTCACTTTTTTGAAAGATAATGGCCTTATTTGACAACTGAATACAATAAAATGTATAGAAATATCGGTGCCGGGTCGACCGTGCGAATGACCGCTTAGACAAAACAAACTTTCTATATTTTAGAATATCAATTTACATCGTAACTATCCGGTATTTCAATCTTCCCAAGACCCTTGACTAAACTTTAACTAGAGCCCAAATCAAAATTTCCGACCCATCTTCACTACGCTCAGTTCAAACATCGCTTCATCTTTTGTTCCAAATTAAAAATGGTATAATCTTCGGAAACTTTCCGTTCAGTCCGTCTTGAAGTTCTGAACAAAATTAATCGTGATCCAGAACTTTCTATACTTACTTGAAAAGAATTAACGATCCTTAGAACAAGAGGAGCGTTCGTTACTGACAAAAACTTTCTAACTAATTAAGGTTTGGGAGCAGTGACGTCATTTATCCCAATGCGAATTGCTTTCAGCAGATTTGAGTGAGTTCTACACCAGATTTGTTTATTGCATGATCTAGTAATATTCGACGAACGAAGGAACATGGAATTGCTGCACAATAGGGGTAGAGCACCGGTAGTATTTTGGTTCTAATTTGACGACAGCGTGGCGCAGCGGTTCGAGCGTAGGCCGCTCGGCTCACTGCACATGGTGGTTGCGGGTTCGATTCCCGCCGGGGCAAATTTCGGAAATGGTCTTTTTGCAACTTGCCCAGGTCTGGGTGTCACTGGGCGGATCGGGCTGAAATTTGGCATGCAGGTAGATGTTATGACGTAGGCATCCGCTAAGAAAGGATTTTGATTAATTCTACCCCCAAGGGGATAAAATAGGGGATGAAAGTTTGTATGAAACTTTGTCAATTAAATTCCACGCGGTCGAAGTCGCGGGCACAGCTAGTCATTTATAATTATTAATGATCCTGACGTAAGCCACAATTATTTGCGTTGTCCAATGTGAAATAAAGATTCACAAATCAACTTCAATCATAATGTTTCTCACATCTGTGCTGTATCAATTAACTCGCTTGACGCACGTGAACAGTGATCTCATTATTTATTAACGTCGGTATACAATAAAAATGTAATGATAATCAAACAAGTGTTGGGACTCAATAAGAGGAATAAACAATGGGTACAAATAAATAAACAAACAAACAAACTAATATGGGTATTCATTGGTACACATACCAATTCTTTGTTCTAATATCATAATAGACGAGATTAGCTCAATCGTTGGAAATAGGTAAGTACCTATAGTCTGCAGCACCATAAGTAATATAGGTACAAAAGATACCTTATTAGATAGATTTTTGATGCTGGATTGCTTTACCTTGTTGCATAAATGACTGACTCGAAGGCTAGCCTGATATTTTTGTATCTTTTTTAAAAAGATTATTAGAAACATGAGTTTATCACATTATGTACTAGTATTCCCGTTAGCCCCTACAGCTAAGCTAATGCTTGTGTTAGTTACGACAGTAGTTTAATGGCCAGGATGGCGATTGAATCCAGAATCTCTCCGCTTTAACGGCGGCACCTCTAACCACTAGGCTATTGGTGAAGGATTACGTTCCAAAAATCTCAAAGTATGTTTAGTGTTAATTGCATAGTCGTACGGTTGGCTATTCCATATCAAATTGTTGACTCCAGAAAAAAATAAAACCTTTTGCTACGTCATTTCGAAAAATGTACCTTATATTCCTCAACCAACATTGACAAGTAAAAACTAAAACAAAACTCAATAGTGACCAGAGACTTGACAGTTCTCGCTTCGCTTCTCGCAAAGTGACATAAAAATAAAACAAAATGTTTTCGGCCAGCACGTAGCTAACATTTTAAGGTGACGGTCCACTTGGCTGTGTTATGCAGCGGGCTCGCTTGCTTCAACGAATAGGATCGCTTCATTTCTTCAGCGTCACTTGGCTTAGTTCAAGTCGACAGGGAATGACATCCTTAGATACGTTCCAAGTGGCAATTAGAAAACTTTATTTTTTAAGAAATATTTTTTGATAACTTTACTTTTGCTCAGTGATCTTAAGTCCTATGACCAATAACAGAAGCTCATGGGTCCCCAGATATAGTTTTTGGAACGTTAAATAAAACATAACTGATCGTATCAATATTAACACACAAAATACCAACGGTATTGCTTACGTTTGTACATATTGTATTCATATTATGTTTGTGTGCGGAATACAAAAGGACTTTCGAGATGTCTCCGATGCTGTATAAATACATTTGGATTCGTATTGTATCAATATTATTGCAAAATGTTTTGGTAAGAATCTCTTAGAAGGGATACGGTGAAATTCAGTGTTATGTTAGTGAAAACATAAAAAATGGTGTATGTAATATTCAATTAAAGGTTGAGATAAGGAATAAGCATTACCAGCGAACAACGTTACAAATTATTCCCTCTTATTACTGCACCCGGTAGTTGAAGGTTTGACTCCCGCCGGGGCTAATTTCGGAAATAGCTTTTTCTCAATTTTCCCTGGTCTAGGTATCACTAGGATCACTCCCAATCTATTAAACGACTCCCATAGTACTACAATCGTTGCTTACTATACGACCATACAATTGGTGTCTTAGTCAGGCCATATTTATCTTTATAAGTATTATTTACTAGCTGTGGCCCCCGACTTCGTCCGCGTAGTATTTAACGTAACAAAAATTTCGGGATTATCGGGATAAAAAGTATCCTATATGTTAAACCCGGTTATAAACTATCTGTGTTCCAAATTTCATTCAAATCCGTTCAGTAGTTTTTGCGTGAAGGAGTAACAAACATACATACATACATACATCCACACTCACAAACTTTCACATTTATAATATTGGTAGGATTCATTTAAGTTCTTCCTATTTAGAGAATGGGTTTGTACATAAGTAAATCGACAAAAGCAGACTTGTAATACAAAATGTCCAGCGGAATAAATCTTACCCGCTGTTCTAAATCAGTTTACGTATACCGGGGGACGGTACGTGACTCCACATAGCGATGGAGCCCGCACATGACGGATCTTTACTGCTTTAGAGCAGAATATATACGAATATGTTGCTTTAGTACAGGAATACTTGAGATCTCGCGACTGTGCTCCAGTCGAATGCTTTAAACGAAAACCACAAAGCTTCTACCTACTTGATACTTTTTCATGTTGTTTATTGGTGTTTTATGAGACACGTGAAACCACTAAAATTGATTTAATTTTACACTTAAGTAACCACTAAATTTAGACGGTTAGTTTTGTTGGTTATGAGAGAGACAGCTAGTGAAGGTATTGCCACAGCAATCATTAAAATATTTTTTTAACTAAAAAAAAAAATTGTCACAATCAATACCACCTTGCGATTTAATTAAGTTTTTTTTCCCACGGGACTCGTCGAGGGTCAAACTTTGGCGATATCATTGGTCATCATTGTCAATCCAGGTTTACAGGAGTAACAGTGGTGGGAGTGTGGCGGGACAAGTCCCATAAGAAGATATTGCGATCGATTTAAGCTAATAAAATACTGTCAGAAGTTCTGTGTTCATATCTGTATCTGTATGCTTTAGCTCTCCAATCTTGGGATTTGGTTAATCAAAAGTTGAATTGATAACTGAAGCCTTTAAGCCGAAATTTAAAATATAATCCTACACAAATATTGAGATGGTTGGACTGTTATATTTAATTATTTTGTATTTGCACGCATATAAGTATGTAAATTACAACATTGCTTTTGTTTTTCAGAATTGCAAACAATAACAAATAAAAATATGTAATACTAGCTGAGCCCGCGACTTCGTCCGCGTGGAATTTAACTTAACAAAAAAGCCCGCTCCCGCGTTTTGAGCGCGCGCGACAGGACCCATTTTTTTTAATTTTGTTTTTCTAACATTAGAGTTGCCTAAGTTACTCCTTAAAACATCAGCTATCTGCCAGTGAAAGTCCCGTCAAAATCGGTCCAGCCGTTTCGGAGATTACCCGGAACAAACACACAGACAAAAGACAAAAAAAATTAAATGGCGTTTTTGCTATAGGTGTCGTATGTACTTTCATATGCATTTAGTGAAAATGTGTTATTTTAATATTACAAACAGACACTCCAATTTTATTTATTTGTATAGATGTATAGATAATTTTGTTCATAACATTGTGAAATAATTTATCAATACAAATAAATAAAATTGGAGTGTCTGTTTGTAATATCAAAATAACACCTTTTCACTAAATGCATATGAAAGTACATACGACACCTATAGCAAAAACGCCATTTAAATTTTTTTGTCTTTTGTCTGTGTGTTTGTTCCGGGTAATCTCTGAAACGGCTGGACCGATTTTGACGGGACTTTCACTGGCAGATAGCTGATGTTATAAGGAGTAACTTAGGCTACTTTAATTTTAGAAAAACAATTACGGTTCCGCGTAAAAAAATAAAATCACATGACATCAAAGAGTATCTCCGAAACGGCTGGACCGATTTTGACGGGACTTTTACTGGTAGATAGCTGATGTTATAAGCAGTAATTTTGACTACTTTTATTTTAAAAAAAAAAACAAAATTAAAAAATAGGTCCTGCCGCGCGGGCTCAGAACGCGGGAGCGGGCGTTTTTGTCAAGTTAAATTCCACGCGGACGAAGTCGCGGGCTCAGCTAGTTACGTAAATAAGAAGAGAGAAATTTCAGTCAGAAATTGTGAAATTGAGGCTTATTATGTAGGTACATGAAAGATAGGGTATCTTCACGTAATAAGCCACACTTTTACCTCAATTCCCACCTCACACATTATGGTAAACAGCAAGAAAGATACATATCTCTTCCATCCGTAATGTTTACATTTTATTTTTACAATGCCGGCGGGAGGCAACCGCAGCCTTCCTGAGGAAGACACCGGCCGCGTCACAGTGTAGGAATTTATTAACCTTGGACATTAGTTTATTGGCACAATCGAGTTTTATGTCCGTCTATACCACGTGGGCCATTAATGTGCGTTGTTATACTGCGGTTTATGTCTTGAAGTTTTTTTATGCTGTGGTTATGTTCAAGACATAATTAACTGTTTATGAAATGATAAATAAATATTGCTAGAAGAACACACCAACTGTATGGTCCCAAACTAAGCAACGCTTGTACTATGGGTACCGTACAATGGACTGGGGGCAATCCCAGAGACACCCAGACCAGGGCAAATTACGAAAAGGCCATTCCCGAAATTTACCCCAGCGGGAATCGAACCCGCAACCACCTTGTGCAGTGAGCCGAGCGGCCTACGCTCTATCTATTTTTATTTTACAACACAACAGTGTATCGCATTCGCAATGGAAAGAGGTATTCTAAGGTCCATGATATTCTGTAAACATTATTCAGGCGAATCGAAATGTAATTAAAATAATTCATGCGTTGTGTTTTAATATTTTTCTCATTTCACTCACTCACTTGGCCGCTCACTGAATTGTGACTTACTTTTGGGCTCCCTAAAGTGAGAAAAGATAGAGAACGTTGAAGAAAGAAATCGGCCTAATGACAGTAATTGCTTACTTAAATAAGTCTATCGTTATTTATACAGCTACCATTTATCACCCCATTATTTAACAACGACAACATTACCACGTTATGACTTTGTTAATGCCTTCTACTATTTGCAAATTCTATTCAAAACGCATAAAGGTTCGCGCCCTATCCCAAATTTCGCCGTTACTTTACATTTTCGCTGAGATTTCACCTGGTTTGTGGACCGACACTACGCTTTACGTAACCCACTTCGCCCCATTCAAAACCAAACCTTATACCGCCCACACAGAAGTCCGAAAATAGCCTGGCTGATGGCAATTACGTAGCTTACAAAAGCACAATACAGGCAAGGACGAATTTCACTGACTAATCAAGGGTTCGTTAATGACGTGGAGCGTAACATCAAATATTATATTGTATTGTGTGAGAATTAGGGTTTATTTTGGTGTGTTGAATTTTTTCTATTACACAAAATGAATATTTATTTTTTTGAGATGTCATGGGAGTAATAGGATGAAAGATTGCCCACGATTGTGACGTCAGTCACGCGTCGTGTTTGGGTTCGGTTTTGACATGTGTCAAACGCTAGAGATGGGCACGCCGCGCCGCGCCGGAGTGGAATCGCCGCTCATTAAATTATTGACGTCATACCGCGAATTGTTGACGCTTATAGATGTCACAGGGCCGTTTGGAATGTTCTGATGCTCTGCTATTGTTTATATAAAAACAAGTTTGTTTTTTATAATGCGCTTACAGTGAAAACATAAATAGGGACTATGAATTTGACCGATTTTAGCGGTCCTTTTCTGCATATTTGGTATAAATATGGAAATTAAAAATGTTAATAAGGCTATCTATTGTGAGACCCTGACGCATCGATTTCAGTCGATTTTATCGACTGAGGGAAGGTCCGTACTAATAAATCAATCTCAAGTCCGAGATCAACTCAACTCAAACTCAAAATTGTTTTTAATCATGTGAGCCAACAAAGCATTTATGAATAGTCTGAATCTACCACCGGTTCGGAATGCTGCTTCCACTGAGAAGATCGATCTAGAATGATATGTCATAAGAAAGACGTTTCCAAAATGGCTCTCAAATTTGAGATCAATGTATTAGGTAATACGGGCCCTTTCTATCTCCCACTTTGTGAGCATTCCCCTAATTTATCAATTCCCATTTTAAACTGTGTCAAAATAGTTAGGTAACAGACAAATTAATTAAGTTATTTCAGCGCGCCAATTCGCGGGGTATTATTATTAAACTAATTTTACAGGGTCGTGTTAATTGCCCCAAATGATAATAATTGTTTTACGCAACTGGTTGGTTCAGCATGTTAATTTATTATTTACCCACCATATACTATATGGGTCTTATTTCAATAACAAACGATGTACTGTGATGTAGTGAAGTATGTTAAAGATGATGTACCATTAACAAATAAAAAAGATTTCTTTATAACTGTACCAAAATAAAGATATATACCAACAGATATAGTTCGCGAAACAGCATAAAATGTTTCGACCTACAGCCAAATTAATGTTTTTAAAACGTTTTCTACTTACGAATATTCAGCAGTTGACACTCATATCCTTTCATCAGACAGGAGCACTTACCTGAAAAAACAAATTAGAAACCTCATTTATCTACATACTATGCCTTTGAACCGTGAAATTATGTAGTATATATCAAACATACGCGAACTCGAAGCCATGTTCAGATATAGGCGTTACCAGACAAAACTGTGCTGTCTGCGCCATAGTTCGATTCTCTATTGTATTGTAGTGTGGGCTCCACAAATTACCCTACTACGAGCCGGGGCGAAAGTCTAAATAGGCCTGTACCACTTACACCGGAGCGTAGAATAAACAGTATTAAGTAAATATTGGATATAATAGTGTTTGAATACGAAATTAGTATTAGTTTCTTATTATTTTCTATCATTGTACTAAAGACAAATAACCTATCATAATACACATTATCATGACCGCTAAAAAAAGAGATAAAAAGTACAAAGTCCAGCATTCATTAAATTTCTATCACTTGAACTTATGACAATAAATGTTATTTTCCACCAGTTCGGTCTCGAAAGGTATATGGTAATCGAGGTTGACTGGAAGATGACACTTATATATTGTTTTAATTAAAATCCTACTGTGAAGAATCCATCATCTTTACATATAAAATTTCAGTGTCCGTGTTTTCATAATTCTTTTCCTATTAAACGGTTTGACCGATTTTGTTTTTTTTTTTACTTAGATGATTCTTAATTGGATACAGTTTTGAAAGAATGTAATAAACCCACATGCACTGCTGTAGACCAAAAACCACCTTGCGTTAGTGGTTCTAGGTTGTTTTTAATTTTCAGAAAAGTATGTGGGTTGGATGCTATTTGCTAAACTGCGTCCAATTATAACTTCTTTATAAAAGATGGATCCTAGTAGCAGCGCTGTTTTCAACATCCATCAAATAAAATCTACGCTAACGAAACTGCGGGCAAAAGCTAGCAATATAATAATATCAACAAAAGGTACTTAAACACCTTCAATACAAAAGCAGTCGATATTATAGAGAAAGGCCACTGTCATCAGTGTAAATGAAAAATTGCGGAGAGCGCGTCAAGGGCGCCCGCGCCGCCGACCTGAGGGCCCACTTAAAATCACATTAGCCGACTCCGCTTCGGATATCCTGCCAAGTGTTAGACGAATAATATATGAAGCTGATTTTTGATCGACTAGGTCATATATAACTAGGATTAGACTCTCTTATTTTGTGCTGATGTGTGCACTTTTACGGATAAAATTCAATTGCCTGCAGGCCACAATGTATCTACTAAACATAAGTTGGATATGGAATCTCTATCAAATAACATGATTCAGCTTTTTTGACATTGTTTTTGATTTGGTGTTAATAGTAAACACTTATTATATTACTAACAGATTATTAACATCTGCTACTAGATAACGGTTTGTTATTAAACATTCCATATCGAGTTCGGCTTTCATATAGTCACCGAAGAGTAAGTAGAACACAAAATCAGTAGCCAGCTTTAAGTAGGTAGCTTTAAGTAACCGAAATCGGATGGGAGACTCAATTTACAATCGCTAGTTCACTTATTAAGTTATAATTAATTCCATTTTGTACGAGATACGCGGCTCTGCTTGAAGAAGACTTGTGCAAGCATATGATAATACCATGTCCGCTAGCATTAAGCGATCTTAGCCATGACTTGTTGATACCTACATCAAGATACATACCATGTCCCCTGTACCCCGCACCCTCATTGCGCTTAATGACCTCCTGGATTCAGACGCAAGTTTAGATTTGTTTGCGGATGAATGGATGAAGATTATGTCGGCATGCTTGAAGTTCTGCGAGATAGATGCCTGATCGTTTTATATTTCTAATTTGTTTATACTTAATTGTTATTGCTTGTATTGTATTATTCGTGTAATTGGTTAATTTGACCGTTCTAATAAATAAATAAATAAACATACATGCGACATACATCAAGATTAAACGTTAAAGTTCCCTTAAAATTTCAAACAATCCACTCATCTCAATTGAGACTTCTTCATGCATATAACCACCCAGTACCCGAAGGGATAGTTTATGCTCCGTTATATTTCAGAATCGTTCGACCATACCACCCCCGGAATGTGGCCGTATTTGCGTACTTTATGTCTCCTCCCGACGTCCATTCACTGCGCTGAAGAGACGTTTACATAGAGCTATTTGGACATAAGTTATATAAGTCTTTTAGTTTATGAGGTGAAATAAAATTGGAATATTTCATGAGCGTTTTTATCTGGTCGTAGTTTTAACATCTCTTTGTTACCGTAGAAATTTAATAGAACATCTTATTCTAAAGTATCGAAGGTTTCAGGAAACCTATTAACAAGTCTTCTTTATACAACTATTCACTTTGACTACTTAATACCTATTTTCTAGTTTAACCATAATGAAAAAGTCCAGTCCGCCCAGTCTAAATTCATGCTAAGATTCACATATTGTAAACACATCTACGGGAAGAATAACGAAAAGGCAATTTCCAAAATTTACTTCAGCGGGTATCAAACCCGCTACTACCTAGTGAAGTGAGTCGAGCGACCTACGCTCGATCCACTACGCCAAGCGGTCCTCAGGTACTTACGAGATAAGGTCCTGAACGATCCACCTAGAACGATTTGGTTAAATCATCCTAGCATTACACCCATCGTTTATGTAAACAAAAAAGCAAATGATTTACGTAATCTCCAGTCATTAAGGTGAAAAAATGCTTCATAAATGTAAGAGTGCCATTAGGACGGGCTAATGAAGCCTCGGCCCGGGCGACCCGTTGCGATGTTCAGGGGCGACGCTCAAAGGGAATTCACTTTTTATGGAGAAGGTCACGTGGTTTCAATGCTGTGAAGGTTGGTCCCTGTTTTTATGGAAAGTTGTTGATTTGGGATCCTTGTAAGCGTTTGAAACGATAATAAGACAGCCGAATGGTCTAGTGGTACTAGTATGGGGCCCAGCTCACTGGATCACATGTAGCACATGCTTCTTCTTTGGGACTTTTATATTAATAGGTAAGTCGATTACAGATTGGACGATGGTTATTCTTTATGAACAGCAAGAATATTGACTCTTGTTTTCAAAGATATAAGCCTGATTCACTAGCTTTAGTAATATTAGATATTAGGCGAATGTGCACTACTGTATTATTATGTCCCTTAAGTTTTGTCAAATTGAAACTTTGGTGTAGGTACAATTTATTTATTTATTTAAGCCTTATTATGTATTATTATTTATTTATTTTTCCTCATTCATTTATATTTCATCCCACTGCTGGGCAAAGGCCTCCCCCTTCTTCTTCCACTCTTTTTTGAAGTTTGTGGAGCGTGTCCACAGTTTCCCTTCGAATGTTTCTAATTCATCCCTCCATCTAGTCAACGGTCTTCCTCTTTTTCTTGTTGCATCTCTGGGATACCATACTGTAGTTAAGCTACTCCATCTATCCTCTTCTGCTCTTGATATATGACCTGCCCAATTCCATTTTCCTGACTTGGCTATTTTTACTATATCTCTGACTTTACTTTTCTGTCTGATTTCTTTCTTTGTAATTTTGTCTAATAATTTAATTCCTAATATGCTTCTTTCCATCTTTCTTTGCGTTACTTTTAGCTTCTTTGTTTGATTTTTGTTAAGAGCCCATGTTTGGCATCCGTATGTTAGGGCCGGTATTATACAGCTGTTAAATGCTTTTGCTTTTAGGCTAATAGGTATGTCTTTGTTTTTCATAATGTGTTTCATAGACCAGTATTTGTTCCATCCTTGTTGAATTCTCTTTTCAATCTCTATCTCTTGCCAGTCTTTGAACATTACTGTTTGGCCTAGGTATGTATATTTGTCGACTACTTCTAGTTTATGAGAATCTATCATAATGTTGGGGACCTCGTCACTATTTGACATTATCTTTGTTTTTTCTATATTCATTGAGAGTCCTACTTTTCCGCTCTCTTGTTGTAAATCTATCAGCATTACTTGTAGATCTATAAGTGTTTTTGAGAAAATCACTATATCGTCGGCAAATCGCAGGTTGTTGAGGTTTTGACCGTTTATGTTTATACCAAGCTTTTCCCATTTTCCCTTGAGGTTTTGGAATATATGTTGTAATACAGAGTTGAATAGCTTCGGAGACATAGGATCTCCCTGTTTTACACCTTTTTCTATTTTGAATATATTTCCTTTCGTTTCAAGTTTGATTAATGCTTTACTGTTTGTGTATATTTTGTTTATGATTTTTATGTATTTGTTCGGTACGCCATCTTGCTTTAACGCAACCCATACTGCATTATGGTGAATAGAATCAAATGCTTTATTAAAATCTATAAAAGCAATGTATATATTTAATTTATATTCATTGGCTTTCTCTATTATTTGTTGAATACTTTGAAGGTGGTCACATGTCGAGTAAGTACTTCTGAATCCAGCCTGTTCTGGTGGCTGTTGTATGTCTAGATAGTTGTTAATTCTTTTTGTTATAATTTTAGAGAAAACTTTGTACAGGTTAGTAATCATGCTGATTGGTCTGTAGTTGTTTATCTCAGATTTGCTGCCTTTTTTATGTATGAGTGAGAATTCTGTTGTTGACCATTGGGTTGGTATTATTTCCTCTTTCAGGATTTTATTAAAAAGATCACTTAGAACATTGAGGAGAGTATTTTTTCCTATTTTCAAGCTTCTTGGGCTGATCCCGTCTGGTCCTGGTGATTTATGTATGTTTAGTGTATTTAGTGCACTTTCTACCTCACTGTCTAATATGTTTGGGATCTCTTCCTCATATCCACTGATCTCCATGCTTCCAGTATTATTAGTCTCGCTTGGGTTTGAATACAACTTTTCATAGAACTCTGTAGCTATTTTCAGTATTCCTTTTCTGTCTTTTTCAATATCTTTTGATAAATGTTGTATACCCGGAATCCATTTTTTCTTTTGTAGTAGTTTTTGATTTATATTTTTTGTTGATCCTGAGCTTTGTAGTGTTTCTATAATAGTATCAGTGTTAAATTTTCGTTTTTCTTTTTTTGCTAGTTTTTTAACTTTTCTGTTGGTTTCTTTTAATAATAGTTTTTCTTCATCTGTTCTGTCTTTTATCATATTAAGTTTAGCCCTTTCCTCTATTAGTTGGCGAAGCTCATCAGAAAACTGTTTAATTTTAAAATGGTTCGCTTTTATCTGGCTTTTTTCTGCTTCTTTGATGCAATTTTCTAGTTTGTTATAGTAGGTTTGAACGTTTGCTTTGTCTTCCGTTGTAATCTGTGATATTAGTTTTTCTAGACTTGTGTTATATTCAAAGTGGTTTAACAAGCTATGCATTTTTAGACGAGGGGATGGTATCTTTCGTCTTATTTTACTCTTCAATGATAAGGTTCCTCTTAGAATTCTATGATCCGAGAAGAAATTGAAATTGTTTATCACGTCGACGTCTTCAAATATTTTCACATCTTGGCAGAGTAAAAAATCAATTTCATTTCAGGTTTTGGAGTCTGGTGAAAGCCATGTCCATTTTCTGTTATTTCGTTTTTTGAAAAATGTGTTCATTATTTTGAGGTTGTTCGATCTGCAGAAGTCTAAGAGCATTTCTCCTCTTTGATTTCTAGTTCCATATCCATAGTTGCCTATATTTATTTCCTCTTCTTTCGTTTGTAGTTTTCCTATTTTGCTATTAAAGTCACCTTGGATTATTATTGTTTTGTTGTTTATGGTTTCTAGTAATGCATTTATTTGATTATAGGTACTGGCTATTTCTTCTGTGCTATAGTCACTTGTTGGCATGTATATTTGTAATATAGAAAATGTTTGGTGTTTGGAGAGTTGTATTTCTACTAAAGCGATTCTATCTGATACAGCTTCGAATTTTTGTATGTTTTCTTTAAGTTTTTTATTAATTAAGAATCCAACTCCATTCTTTTTTGCTTCTCCATAGTAGTAGAAAATGTGTTGGTCTAGTTCTATTATTTCCTCTCCTTGTCTTCTTATTTCGCTCAGTCCTAGGATATCACATTTTATTTTACTTAACGCTTCCGTGAGTTCCGTGAGTCTGGCTTCATTTTTCAGAGTTCTGACATTCAGTGTTCCTATGTGTAATAGTTCTTTGTCATATTTAGTTTTAGATTGAGTTTTAAGGGGTGTATCTTTGGTTTTATTTTTCGAAGGGGGGATTTGGTCCTTAGTTAACCCCACGGAGACCAGCCGGCTTGGGGTTACAGTATTTATGCTATATTTGTTATTCTTATCTATGTTTTCCCGGGCATCCGGTGTTAATTGCTATTTTTTAATTTCAGAATTAGTTGAGAAGGAGTTGGATCTTTGTCTCAGCATGTCGAAGGCATTTGCCCTGCTAACTTTTTGTGCCGGTTTCGGAACATAATCTATGTTTGAGTTTACTTCTTGTGGACTGTTTGTTGCTGATCTCCTTCTCTTTTCTATTTTCTTATTATCTTTTACTACTAGTTTATCGTAATTGATATATGCGTAATTTCCTTTGTTTCTTTCCTCCATGAGCTTCTCGTGTAGTGAGCGTCTTGTTTCAAGAACATGCTTGGGGAAGTCTTCTGTAATATATATGTCCTTAGACTTCTTCTTGTTTCTCAATATCTCATTCCTCACCCAATAGTTGTTTAATTTAATGACAATTGGTCTTGCTTTGCCACTCTCGTTCTTTTTGCCCACTCGGTGTGCTTTGTTGATATGGTGTAGTTCCAGCTGTTGCACCCCTAGTTTGTGGATTTTGTCCATGACTGTCTCGAGTAGATCCATATTCGTTTTTTCATTCTCATTCAGTCCAAAAATCATTAAATTATTTTTCTTTTCTTCTCTTTCTAGTATTTCAACTTTTTTCTCTAAATGGATTACTTGATTTTTAAGTTTATTATTTTCTTCCACAAGTGGTTGGAGTTTTTCGTCCATTTTCGCCATGAGGTTTTCTGTGATCTCTTTCGTTTGGTTCTGCATTTCGATTTTAATTTTATCGAATAGCTTTTGAAAGTTAGTTTCCATATTCGAGGATAGGTTTTGTGAGCGTGGAAAGAAACGTTTTTTTTTTTTTTTTCTTTCTGGCAACCCTGGCCAACGGAAGTAATTCGTCCTCTTATGGTTTCTTTGTCACTTTATGACACATAACCTTAAAGGGCTTCAATATTTGCTCGAGTTAATTTATATCTTGTGTATTCTTTTCGCCGTCACTTTATTGTTACTTGAGCACTGTTTAACTTTGCACTTTGCCTAGCCTTAGATTCACTGCGATATTGTATTTTTTTATATTTTTTAACTTGAAAATTGTAGCACGGATAATAACAGTAGGTACAATAGTGTTATTCAATTGTATTAGGATTACTTGAGGCAGGGCAAAAAGAGTGCCAAATCTATGCATGTATATACTATATCAATGCATGTCATTACGAACTTTGCTTTATTGTGAAGAATCGTCATAATTATTTTATAAAATAATGTGTCCTTTTGCAGACATTTAAATCGTTATGAAAATACTCGCGGAATGATTTCGGAGCGCGCATATTAATTGACTGAAGGTGTTTGATAAGGGTCATATTCGCTTAATATTGCCTTATAAGCGAGAATAATGTAACAAGGGTGGGTGAATACAAACAATCCGATTCAGTAAGGTCCCACGCTGGGCGCCAAAAGTCAAGCGAGCACGTATAGGCTTTATCACTGTCTTTTCACAAGATACAATAAATATTAAGCCTTTTTGCGACAAAATGCGCTGCTGCGTGACCCATTATTGCTGACATATCGCGCCTATTCCCGTAGAGTGTAGGCAGACTCGTATCTAAAAGACGTGTGTAATTAAAAGAAGAAAATATACTGCCAGTAATATGAAAGACTTCAAAGACGCTAGACTCATGTTGATTTAGCCTGGAAATTATTCGTTGCACCATTGATAAGTTGTTTGATAAAGCAAGCAAGTGATTTGGCTCTCATATTAAGCCCTCTAAGATACTGTTGATCCATCGGCTTCATATGCAATTGACATTTTAGCTGTCTACTTGGCTATACTAGTTATACTGCTACTAACTTCAATACGCCATTCAGGTGCAAACGACGGGAACGTCGGTTATTATAAAGGCGAAGGGAGAGATAAGACGGAACCGGCAGTGACGGGGAAAGGCCGGTAACGATATTACATTTCAACGCCATCTACCGCCAAACGGTACAATTGTGTTTAAATGTTGTTACACCGCACTGAGGATCTAGTGTTCCATTTTTAATATCAAATTTAGAATTTCATCAAGTAATAAAATAATATAAATACGAATATACGAAATACAGCTGACTGTACTGGCGATGCCAGTTATGTGGTCCCTGCATCGAAATAATATTAATAAGTATAAGAAATAATAGGTCGGTTTGGGTTTTCTTTTGAAATTTGAGATAGAGGCAAGGTCTTCAAGCGATCAATAAATTCACGAGTTTATTATATTTTATAGGCCATCGTAGTAATAACTATTTTATAAACGTTAAAAAGTTTTCGGATAACCTTTATAAAACTTCAGTGTCAGAACGAGTATTCTTATAAGTAGTTTTGCCATAAATTCTAATTCTAAAGAAAAGGAAACCCATTATTTTTATCACGTACAACAATACGCTTTCTATCCCATATGAAAATATTTTGCAAAGGCCAAATTACGACCAGCATGTCACTGGAGTTTGCATTATGAGAAATCTGACGCCTAAGCTAGGTAAAAGTAAGTACTTACGTTGAGATTCCTCACTATCCCTCTAATATTATAACAAATCTTTTTTCGACAGTATCTGTCCAAATCTTCAACACTATCCAGCTCGAGGTTAGATCCGACCTTTTTGGTCTTAGCACTAAATCTGTGCGGGGTCTCCATAAGATCCCTTAATCCTCCCAACGGATTAGTATCTCTTACACATTCTTGTAACGCTTTTTGTTGCCCTATCGACGTCCTTTCATAAATCTTCCAGAGATCCGGTTATTTGCATGTTAAACATACATTATTCAGTACGAAAATAGAACGTAAAATATTTTTTGGGGAATTTTCTACGGTAGTATATATTGTCTAGATTCTGGAAAGAATATTATGTATTGTTTTATATACATTCAGAATCCTGTCTGCGGCACTCCTAAAGGTCTGGTCGAGCGAATTTAGTTTCATTTTCATCAGTGGTAACCCGTTGAGAGCAAAAGCCTTCCCAGATAGCAGACATCCTTGAAATTAATAAATGAATATTAACGCAGATTTTTAAATCAGATACGTATGTAGTAAAAAGCCTTAAAATTAAAAATCAATCAACTAGAAATCCTAGTGGCTGAATAGCAGTAATAGATTATACAGAGCCACCAAAGGTCAAGATAACAAAGACAGTTTATGTAATCAATGGAATTCCGCAAACTATTATGATGACTAGTGGTACATGGCACCTGTTAAAACAACCGGCAGATGTGTTTAAGACTGTATTACGCAAACGAAGACGACTCATGATTATATCAGATACTATGCGAGTAGAAATTACCAATGCGCTACTATCTCGACTCTGTTCAGATCAGAATGCCATCCATACAAAATTAATTTCACTATGATTATTACCTGCTTATGGTGACATGAGAAATCCGCCAAACCGCACTGGGCCAGCGAGATGGATTATGGCCTGAATCCCCTCCGTATTGAGAGGAGGTCCGTGCCTAGGAGTTAAATGGGCTAAATGATTACTTACAAAATATGAGAAATAACCACATCTCAAGACTCTTGAACGGCATTTCGGTATTCGGTAATACTACACATTATAATACAGACGTAACTTGAAATATTTACGTCTCGCTTTAACATAACAAACAACCTTTCGCAGAATATGGCTAGTCAAATTATAATTGCTACAATAAGCTTGTAAGCTTGACTGAGAATTAGCAAAAACAACTGAACTGTGCTGAAATTTATACAGCGATGTAAAGTGTACTTACGCTAGCTAGAATAACGTTTGGTTTCAAGCATTTCATATTATGTATGTACTTATTAAGCCCTATTAGTCCATGGTTACTATATCTGAAACCATTATTATCATATCACACGCAAATGTAAATAAATAATGAACCATTTGATATGTATATGAAGTGATCACAGCCGATTAAGCAACTACGGGTAATCACAGATAATAGGTAATTCACTATTGAACTCAATTCCATTCAATAAACCCCACCTCCAAACTAGAACACCAATAAAGACGATCATACAATACAAAAAGTTACTTAACCTGCGCATATTTAAACTCTAAAATCGCTTGAAATATATCTCGTCAAATATTCATTGTGGCAGTGATGGATGGTTATGGGTCGTGAAAGACACATTACAACGATCGACACGCACCTACATCGATACTGGTGTTAACACACGACATGTAATCTGGTCGTGCAACTCTACTATACCAAAGAGGAGCGATACGAAAATATATAATACCGCCTTGGCGCAGTGGTTCGCGCGTAGGCCGCTAAGCTCGCTCCACATGGTGGTTGCAGGTTTGATTCCCGCCGGGACAAATTTCGGAAATGGTTTTTCATAATTTGCCCATGTTTGGGTGTCGCTGGGATCACCCCCAGTCCATTTTAAGGTACCCATAGTACATGCGTTGCTTAGTTTGTACCACACAGTCAGTGTGTCAGTCTGGGCGACATTTTTTTTTAAATAAGGCAGCTTTTGTGTGTTGCCTATAATGCCTATATAATTAAGGTACAGTTTCTAACATTTGACCTCCAATCTTATGGTAATTCTAGAAAACATGCGTTAATCACACGTGTATACCATAAATTAATGTGACGGTACAACATAAATCAATACCAACATTTCGCACAAAATAAAACGAATCGTATTTCAATTTAATCGTCCAAGTCAAGCTGACAGGATTTCAATTACAATAAAGTTTTAGCCTCGAATGAGTTTCGGACAGTTTAAGCGGTAATAGTATAACATTAATTTGTTTTAGAAGTCACTCGAATTTCGTTGTTCCATTTTCCATGAGAATAGCCCTTAATGCTCCGCAAACGCGATTGGCATTGAGTAACGAAAAATAAAATAAAAAATTAATTAGACAAGCTTTAACTCGTAGGTAGGTACCTCTCCGACGACGACGACGTAGACGTTGAAAGAAACGTATAAAATTGTTATTTACGTTGTGTGAAACGTAAATTTTTATGAATATTTGGTAAGTAGTATAGGTCAAAATTTTATAACGCACGATATTTTGCATTGGAACGATGAAGTCGATACCTATCTACTTCAATAAAAATATCTGATAGTTTAAATCTTTGTTGGTTGGTACAGCTGGTTGGTGGGCGAGTGTTCTGATCAAAGTTCAGCCGTTAGAAAGAAACCTATCAGATTTTGTTTATGGTGATAGGTAGATTATCTTTAGCACTTACTAAGACGCCATGACCAAAATATCGTGCATTCTTAAAACAATACCTCACGGTAAAAATACTAGAATTCTAAAAATACTAAAATTCGACAATTCTGAGTTATAAGTTATTTAAGTTCCAAAACAATGAAAGACTTCATCCATTGTAAATTGTAACATTGTTTTTTTTATTGTTTCGATATAGGCAAGTATTTGACCACAATCTCACCTGATGGTAAGTGACGATGTGGTCTACGGTGGTGCATACTTGCCTAGAAGGTACCTGTTCACTCTCGACTTGAAAACATCCAGGTTATAGTCAACCGGGTTCAAAGACGCCGGCAAGGTGTTCCATTCCTTGGCAGTTCGCACAATAAAAGTCGATTCCCAAACACGTTAGTACAAGACAGCATCAACCACCAATCAAGTTATTCAATCTTTCCAGACTTATAAATACTACGTATAAGAATATTTCCATAGAATGCACAGCAGCGGCTATGCGGAATCATACAACTTTACTGGTGAGGGTATGAAATCGTCCTAGTATGCCTTAGACAATCGTGTGTCTCTGTAGTATGCTGACAATTGATCTCTCGATCGAAATTTGAATGCAATCAAATCTCATACTACCGCCCGGATTTTATACACAGAATTTCGTCAACAGACATTTCACGACATCAGCTGACGTTGAATGACTCACGCCAAGGTTCACCTTCATTTCAGTCTTGTGTCTACACACCGTTGTCACGTCATACGGTTGTTTGTTTACAGATTAAGATAAATGCGCTGATGACAACGATTTCTCGACACTAGATAACACTTATGCACGAAGTGTTAATATAAGTTTCCTAATTAAAAAAATACTAAAAATGTTATAACGGAACAAATAATTAGGGTAAATTCACTAGAAAAATAAATCAATGCGATTTGTGAATATTTTCTGAAGCGTTGAAGAACAGATTCTTTCGGAGTGTTGGGCTATAGAAGCGTTAGAGTATAATATTTTTCAACATCAGGCAGGACAATTCCACAACTTAAAAGTCTGCTTTAGAATTGTCTACCGATCTCTTGACATAAATCCTAACAGCCTTAGCAAACAACTTGAATTAGTCACCTAAAAGTCGGAGATAGTACATACTAAAGTAATCGAACAGGTTTTAATGATACAACAAAATAATGGCTGGACGAAATAACGACACCAATAAAATACTCATCTAAAAGATTGCTATTAATTAAGTGACGTAGTATATAGCAGTGATAGCCGATTGGTTAAGCACGCGTCTAGTGGGCTACCAGGTCTCGGTTTCAAACCCCGGCTCGAACCTCTAGATTTATCGAAATCTATGTGCGAATCATAATATCTATATGATTATCACTTGCTTACGATAAAGGAAAACATCGTGATGAAACCTGCATGTCTTAGAAGATTTAACAAATTTTCGAAAGACATGTGAAATCCGCCAACCCGCACTGGGCCAGCGTGGTGGATTATGGCCTGATTCCCCCTCGTGTTGAGGGAAGGCCCGTGCCCAGGAGTGGGACGTCAAAAGGGCTAAAATCAAAATCAAAATCAAGTGACGTAGCCCTAGAACCATATTTAAAACGAATAATAAAAACATCAAAATGGCCGAGATCAGACCTCGGAATCATAAAAGCCTAGAAGCAATCCGCGTTTAAAGAATAAAGCATAACTTAGTGTAATGAATCCTTGGAAATAATTCCTGTTTTAACATTAAGCAGTAGATTTGGTCCCGCAATTGGAAAGATAATAGCCACAAATCCGCCGAGTCAGTAGTTTTACTATCGTTTGGCCGTTCCTATTATTTTTATCAAAAAATATCCTCACTAACGGCCATTCGTTACCGATAAAATAGGGATTATCCTGTTTGCTCGCACATTACTTGTTGAAATGAGCCAGATTATCCCTTTGGGCGCACAGTAAGAGTGAGTAATTAACGAGAAAGGTACAACTAAACGTAGTGCCGAGTGGGACTTGAAAATTTCTTCGGAATGGTGCCACGCAGCCATGTATAAATGACAATGATTTTAGACAGTAAAAATTTAATAAAAATGATAAAATGAAAAAAACAAAAACAAGTGCGTCTCAGGCCACGTAAATTATAGGGTTCTGTAGCCATTTCAATAACAATTATTTATGGCTAGCTTTGAGGATTGTCCTAAACACAACACAAGCATGAAATGTGTATTACCCACATACCTTACCTACGCATTCTTTCCACATAATCATTCCACACATTCTTTAAACCCTTACGAGGTAAAAATCTCGCAAACGGCACGACTTATATTAAAATGTTGTATGGAAACACTAATTTGATTGAAACATTTTCCATTACAAACCAGGTGAAATGGTATTTTTTTTAATACTTCTCTTTGCATTAATGGGTGCACCTCAAACGGACGCACGGTCTGGATGATCTTATAAGAGTTCGTCGGAGGGACTACGGAACCCTAAAACGGTAAGGGTATTGTTATAATGCTGGTTTTTGTAATAATAGCTTGGATTAAGTAAACTAAATGCCAATACTTGTTAATAAAGTATAACCTACAACGATTTAAATCATCCTAGAGTAGTAATTTCATAATGAACGAGAGAACAATTGAATATGTCGCAGAGCGACGTAAGAAATATGAGAAATCGTTCAACACATAAGTGATGGGCGAAAAGAAATCGTTCAACACATAGACGATGGGCGAAAAGAAATCATTCAACACGTAGGCGATGGGCGAAAATGAAAATAAGTTATGTTATTTAATGTTATATGATAAATGTTTTGTTGAATAACGTGAGATAAGTATATTAACATGTTAATAATGGTTATATGATTACAGGGGGAGTGTAGTTTCAGTGATGGTAAAGGTTAGAGTTTAGTGATTAATGAGTTGTAATGTTTGAATAGAATTAGATGGATAGATCTATTCGGCTAGTTCTATTTCTTGGTGTAACATGATAAAGCAATAAGCTATTGATCATGGATTCCTGATTAAGGTTTCACGCATTTAAGGGATGGAATATGGACGGTATAGTATCTGGATTGTAAATGGTATGTTATTATTATGGTTAGAAGTTGGTAGTGGATAGTGGATAAAGTATAGTTAAAGTATGTGGAGAAGTATTATGGGTTATTGTAGAAGGTGTAGTAGATTATTAGACACATAGTGGTTGTGTAGAAATTAGTATAAGATGGTTTTATAGTAGGTGGGTTTAGTGTATTTAATAGTAGGTTAATAAATTTCTCTCACGATAAGCAATTTCTGATGTGGAATAGAGCGCCTATTCTCATAAGCATTCGGAATTTCTTGGTAGAAATCTTACCTAAATTATTTGTTGGGATGCTGAGAATCGTCTTATATTTTCCAAAATTAGTCGATGAACCTCTAATTCTATGGATTATGCGGGAATATTGTATCTGTGGGCATCAAGTCGTAAAGTGGACTTTGACCTATTTTTGGAATTATATTTTAGCCTTATATTTGAGCCTCTTGAATACTTGAGAGCTTTAATTATGATGGTGTTGAATATTTCTCGTATTAATAAAGTTGAAATTATCTTCTTTGAGTCTTGTAGTCATATTTCATTTTAAGGATGACGGTCACACCTTTCTATAGTTTGAAAAGTTATTTATATTAATTTAAATAAGATGTTGATGGATAATATTAATAATGATGAAGGGTGGTGTGGGAGTCCTATTATTCATAATGTAGTAGCTATTTTAATACCTTGTACTTGTACTATAACTAAGCCTTCAAACAATAAAAACGAAATTAAGGTAGTTATTACAGGCTACATATTTTTTAATACTTACATACCGATAAAAATTACCGAGCTGGGAGTAAATCAAACACCGCTTTCAACATCAATATTGCCAAAAAATCGGTTCAGCTTTTGGCCTTGAGCTTAAACCACTCACTCCAAGATAAGATTAGATTTAATCGCGTTCAATCCGGGCGCCGCATGACACCCGATACACTGCTAAATATCTACAACTGCTTGATCAACTTAAATACGTCCCATAAACTTATCTCTTTCAGTAGCCCGACATTAAATATATAATAGTTTGTCCCTTTGTTGGTACGATGTTCCTTATCGCGCGTTGCGAAAGGGGGCCAGACGGAAAAAATTAAGACCAAAAGTTGTAACGACACTGTTTGCTATAGTAGTAAGCCGTGCAGCGTGCGCGTGTTTCTCTGTCAGTCTCTCTCTCTCTCTCTCTTGTAGAAAGCAAGCCAGTTATTTTCGTTTCGTCTTTCTATTTCGAATTGAAAAGTGTGGTGTCGCGACGATCATTTTTGTTGAGTGTATACAGGTTTTTTGTACATAATAAATAATAATAACAATAATGAATCCTGACAGTGTTTCTGAACAAGTTCCAGATATTGCAACTTCGTTCCATTCGTGACAAGGGATACCCCCCTTGTCACCTGTAAAGTTTTTTTTTAACATGCCCACTTTTTGGCCACGCTATTCAAGGTCTGGGCCACCTCTAGCGCAGATTTAGCCATGTGTTTGGATTCTAAGATATTCCTGGGCACAATAATGCGACATTGAATGGAGTAAATACGACACTTATGATTATATTTTTTATTCACAAAAGTTGTACGCTAGACATTGCTTCATAATGATCTCGGACGGCATTCCCCAACAACCACTACACTAGCAATGAGCATTACTCACGCGGAAACCCCGCGAGACCGACCAATTAAATCCTTTTTAAACGGTTTTTTCATATCACGCTTCGCTCACCATTCACCACGTAATAATATGAATCACCAATTTTTTGTTCCATGAACTTTTTTTAGTCCTTGCAAAATCTGTTACACTTAATCTAAACTAAGTTTATTGTTCTTGAGAATAAGCAGCTCCAAAATAATGTTGCGTCTCGCCAATCTTTGTTAACCAAGAACGAACAAAAAAAATGTCATTTTAATTTAGACCGTACTGTGTTACGATTAACGTCCATATTTCTGAGGTTAGGAGCATTATTCCGAGGTGCACAATTTATTTTGTTGTTGAACACTCGCGGGTAAAGGATTCTTTGAACAGGATCAGGATAACAGGAGATGGCAGGATGTAGGAGTTTTCGTTCAGGAGTACCTGGAAATTAAAATTGGAGTTACTAGGCTTGTATTAATACATCATCTCAAATATGAGAGCGATCTTGATTACGCTTTTGACATGTAAGTAATTTTGTACTAGTATGACATAACATTAACAAGATCGCTCTCACACTGGAAATAGATCTATTAATACGGACCTAACACTGTTGTCTGACTAGTTCTAATACGGTCAACTGTCTCATTTAGTATCTAATGGCTTTTTTTTTTTTTTGATATGACTATATGTTGTTGGCCAGGGTGGCCATAACAACTTCACCCGGACAGCGGGCGAGCGCAAGTGCGCTCCAGCCAGAAATCTAATGGCTGACGAATTGATACCTAATAGGTAATTAATAATAACATTAATGAGTTCCTCCTTATAATATTGAGACGTATTATACCGCAGTTATGCAGTATATCAAGAAAAAAAAAATTGAGACCCATTTAACGCAGTTTCTGTCGATAGCGAAGGGTTAGTAGATTAGGAAATTTTATGGATAGCTATTTCAGTCTTATCAGCCGCAAAATGTTCTACTTTTGGGCCAAGAGGTCCCCTTAACTTATTTCACACATAAGTCTATCTGTCCTGAGTAACTGATTACCACAAAGCGTGTGTATTAAAATTTTGTTTTTGTCGAATATAATGTCTCTTAATCCACGCCGTGTGTGAATGAGGAGACTAATTTTGTATTCGAGTCGCAGTGGAATCGAATAGAAAAAAGTAATTTATCACAGACATGGCGCTATTTATAAAAGTTGACCTTTTGATAAAGGATCATGTCAATGTATATTGGAAACAATCCAGCTGCTGATTATATATAAAAATTTGTAAAACCCATAAGCTATTAGATAATACTTCTTTTTATTATCATACATGTTACGTTTTCTCGGCTTTTTAAACTATTACTTAGGAGTTTCAAGATCAGACGTTGAGCAGCCGGTTCGCTTGCGTACAGATATGAATGTCATAGATATGTCTAAGCGAATATTTTTTATTTAACCGCTGTGTTACTGTAACTTTACTACATGGAAATATCAGCTACAATTGACGCGCGGGGTAACCACTTATGCCGTTGTGACTTATGTTAATATTACTTGAGGACCGGTTTATCAACTTTTATTATCATCAATCAGGTTTGTGCACTTTATAATATTAATGACAGTTAATTAGAAGCCTGACGATACGAAGGTATCTATGCTACACGACGCATCAATACCTAATAACAATTTATGTAGTTGCAAGGTTAATTATCCCTATATCATTTAATCCTTCCTTCATCGTTATTGGATGTATTGTCTACAGAATTAAAATAAAATCGCAACTAATAATGTCGTCTCACACATTACCTACGACCATAACAATAACGGGGACAAATGTAGTTACCTAATTATTATTTTTTATTTAAATATTGTAAATACAAATTAATTTTCGTGCCAATTCTTGGCCCGCGCTATTGGTTTGCCTTTCGGTCTCTAACAATAAATCTATTCTATTTAAACTGAGGTCTACAGCCATTCAATAGCATTGATATATAAGCTATTATATCAATGATTTATCGCCGCGCATGGCCATGTGAGGCAGGTAACTGACCAATATTATATTCGTGCCTTTCGTTAGATGCATTAAAAAACCTCGTCATACCTAAATCTAGCTGTTAATCATTCGTTTATAGGTGTATACGAGTAGCTACGTACGTACACATGGTTTAAGATTTTATGTATGAAAACCTCCTCCGTAGTCCCGCTATTTAGGTTTCGGAGGACAAGTGACAGTCTGTGTACCAATGTTGGTAATTAGGGTACCTATACTAGAAACCCACCCCTATACAAAGAATAGGAATTACTCCGAAGAAGATTAAAACCATTTCTGATCAAAACGAAATTAGCCAAGTATTAATCATCAAACAAAAAGGTAAGGTGGGTGAGACTCGGTTCGTTATTACAAAGTAGATTACGTTCCAGATTCAACGCTACACGCATTAATTTGTAATCAGCCGTACGAAGCCGAGGCTAATTAGATCGCTGGCTTCTGATTGGGTAGCAATTTTCAATGCATGGCGGTAAAGTGGTATATTCTTGATTACTCCCTTCATGGATCATTTACATATTTACATGAGAATGGGAATAAGCATTAGATGGTTGTATCAATAGTCTTTGGGTTGCTTTTCTCACTCCGAGTTGCAGTGCAGCCTTATGCAGCATTTCTTTCCATTCGAAACTGTTTAGCGGTCGCGATTGAACAAGATAATTCAAACTGTGGCAATTCCATATTTTGTTATATTATTCCAATAATATATCTTTCAATGAAGCAAACAGTTCACATTGCCAACGACCTGGCCATCAAATTATGAACTCAATACTGTTACTTCTTTACAAACTTCTAGTTTATAAGCACCGCTTTCAATCGCTGATGTATTTATATGACCGCGAATTTACCTGTTGGCGGACAGAGATTCGGTAGTACCTTGGCCCCAATTCAAAATTTAACCAATAAACGTTCCCATTCAAATATAACGTGACGATATAACTTCCAGTTAATAATATAACATTTTAAGTGGGTAAAATCAATAAATTGTGCTCTGGAGCCAAATTCTTGTCATCCTGTGCGAGTTTTGTGTAACAAAATGTTTCCCAACGATTCTGTTATTAAAAATAGCATCGATAAATCCAACAAGTACGAATTCTGAGTTATATTTAGTTCCGTATAGGCATAGGAAAGTTCCTGTTGTAGTTGGGCGGCGATGAATTTACACATAGTACCTAACTATTGACATTTGTATTGATAATCCGCCATCGGAACTTCAGTAACTAGGTATGTTGCGATTATTCTGAATTTTGTTCCTTGTAGTTTTCACGAGTTACACGGTCTGGTGACTTAAATGAGTGATAACCAAGATGCTGAATACTCTCCAGGGAAAATGAAGAAATTCATTCCATGTAGGTTTTGTCAATTCATTTTCATTAATCTTAGCGTCATAGGTATATCGTAAGGACACCTGAAGGCCTAACAACCGGCAGAGAAGACAAATTCACGGGGGGTATTCACACCTTCCATCCTTCGGAAACTACAACTTCCATCCTTCTTCTAAGTGAGTTGTAAAAGAAGGATGGAATCTGTCCCTTCCAACGTCAGAACGTCCCGTCAATCGTAAATATCCTCCCTGATCAATATCGACTATATTCCATTATTCTATCTTAATGGCGAAAGAGATGACGCGACTCGGCGTAACAAAATCCGTGTGATGAAGTCTTAGGTCGTTGATGAACTAGCTCTCAGAGAATCAAACTAGTACTTGAAGATGTCAAGTCCCCGAACCCATGCTGGGCTAGAATAACCATTCTACATTCAACATTCACTATTCTACATTCCGTTCTACATTCTGGACAGGGCGTCCACTTAATATCTGAGGGCATAGACCACCGTCTATGCCCATGCCCAGCAGAACCATATAAGGCCAATTATTATTAATATCGGGCGAATTTTGCGCGAGAGTTTGTTATCTCTAAATAATATATACTAGGTGAAACATAAAGGGTATACAAATTTTTTTGCAACTTAACTTTGTAAATCTAAAACTATCAGCTTTGAGGGAGAGTTCAAGTACTAAATAAAGGTTTTGTAGACTTATGAAATCTGTCAACAGCTGTATCCCTGTAACACCTTTTGTATTTCAAGTTTCCTCTAAAGCTGATAGTATTAGATTTACAAAGTTAAGTTGCAAAAAAATTAGTATACCCTTTATGTTTCACCTTGTATAACTGAAAGGTGACTGACTGACTGACTGACTGGCACAGTGATCTATCAACGCACAGCCCAAACCACTGGACGGATCGGGCTGAAATTTAGCATGCAGGTAGATGTTATGACGTAGGCATCCGCTAAGAAAGGATTTTGATTAATTCTACTTCCAAGGGGATAAACTAGGGGATCAAAGTTTGTATGAAACTTTGTCAATTAAATTCCACGCGGACGAAGTCGCGGGCACAGCTAGTTCAGTAATAAACTTATTTATCAAGTGGCCATGACCCAGCCAGATTTTGAAATATGCATACGTACGCATTGCGATCCCATACGTCACGATGCATAGATACGCCGCACAGATTTTCTAACGTAAATAGACGGAACAGTTCAAGCAATTTCAGCGGTGGAAGCTATAAATAAATGTAGTTTAACTTCCTTTTATTGTTTGTATCCTGCTATTTGTTAAGTCATTAGGGATATTAATAACGCCGTGAAATATGCTGAAAATGTGTTTTAGACTGGGAGACAAAATATATTATATTGTACATGTGAATGTTTAACCATAAAGTTCTGCAGCCATCCTGCTCAGAGTAAGGGTAAAGTCATATTCCTGGATAGTTCTATTATTATGAAAATGTATTTTTCAAATATTTCTTCGGACCTCCCAGGAATATCATAATATACAAACAAATAAAATTGAAGTGGCTGTTTGGAAAATCAAAATAATAAGCTTTTTAGTAAATGCATAATGATAGTATAGAAGGGATCAATAAAAAAAACGTTTTGTGTGTGTCTATCTGATTATTCTGGCTAATCTCTGAAAGGGCTGGACTGATTTTGACAGGATTATCACTGGCAGATAGCTGATGTTATAAGGAGTAATTTAGGCTACTTTTATTTAATCCAAGTGGGTGGAGTAGAGTGGTGAAAATAATTAAATAAATGATATAGCAAAATAAGTTAATGTACATAAATCCTTGGTAACACATCATTATTATCAACTTGGCCACTCAATGGGAGGAAGATGTCTCCGCACCTACTTAGTGCGGGTTGCCAGGGGCACATTGTAATCTAATAATCATGTCAATGAATTTTAAATAATATTTAAATAAAATAGATAATAGGCACATAACTACATAGTTAATTACGAAAAAAAATATTTAAGTAAATACCTATTTCAAGAGACATAAAATATACGTAATAGAAATATGATAAAAATTCCATCAAAAAATTCCAAACAACTTCATTATAAATATGAAGCTATTGTATTGTAAATATTTTCTAGGTAAGGAGGTAGATACCTATTATATTTAGTCATTAGAAATACATATAAATAAAGTAGACATAAATAATCTTCACTGCATAAACTTTTTAGTGATAAATATTAACCACCTATGCCTTTAATAATATAATCACATTATGATACAGTATATAACTATTATAATTATACCTATTCATCAAACCCTTTTCATCTAAAGGTTAAAGGTCTTATTAATATTATACTAAGATTATAAGGCACCTATGCAGATTCTAACAAGAACTGATAACAGATATGATAAAATAGGATAAAACATATATTTTTGTAATATGTACACATAGTACCTATACAATATAATTTATAAATTATGCACAGAGTGAATAATTTATAATTTATAAAGGGACAGGAAAATATAAAAAACAATTATATTATAGGAAACAGAATAATAATACATAATATCAGTCGTAACATACAATCGTAACGAGCTCAACACAATGTTATCATCAGCACGCCGCACAAAAATGCTAATCCTAACATAGGGCGCCTCCTTTTTGTAAACAAATAAGAGTATTTTTAATTTTTTATTACTATCATAACGCGCTTACGTCAAATTACGCGGAAAAAATATAATTTGAATAACTTACCATATAAAGTCCTTGCAGTGGGAACAGAAGGTAGGCTGCTTGAAGAACCTCGGCATGAACTTGTGGTCTTTCACCAAGTAAACATTCTTCTTTTTGAGCGCACCCTTTCGGCCCCGCAGCCGAAACGCCTGCCCCGCTTTCAGCTCACCACCATCATCACAAATATTATCCTCGTCCGCCATGGCGACTCGCGGTGGCCGGGACGCCCGGGAATTCGGAAATAATTATCAACTCACAAAATATTCGCTAAACAGCGCAGCCCGGTCGGACAAACCACCGCTCTCAACCGAACGTCATCACGATTTGTCAATGTACAAGGCCTGCTGTCAGGTTGGGCTGTCAGTGTCAAACTGGAATGTGTGGCTATTTAAAGTATTTCAATTTACACTTAACAACTGTAAATTAAGTTTTACTATTATTACTTATTAGAAATCATAATGAAAGTAGCCAAATTTTGAAAATAGGAAGATTTTAAACACCTTGAACAAGCAGCACCTTAACTCAACTTTCAGTTACCTTATTTTTATCCTTGTCAATCGTAGTTACCTACTGTAGGTATTAATAATAATAATATAATAATAATAATATTCATTTATTGCAGGCATAAGTGTCCCATATACATTTTACAAAGTAAAGATTATAAAATAAGATAAAATAAAGGTACTTAAAGGTAAATATGTAAAAGAAATAGGCATGTTAACAAGTTACCTATAGTCCACGGAGAAGCACCCAAAAGATTTGTCACTATTTGTTATCGTTTAAATGAACAAAAGTCCAACGCTTGAAAATATGACTTCTCACATTATTTATCACAGCCTTTAATATTTCATTGCTGGAACATCTCAGACGTTGCCAGAAATTTGCGACTCGTGATCTATTGTAAATAATTAATTATCTTTTCACTTTTGAAACTGATTGCCTGACCATGATATTTAAAAATCAAATAATAAAATAAAGATATAAAAGTGTGAAATATACCTAGTAAGTACTGACCCTTCCATTCGTACCCTTCCGTTCCTTCGTTTCCTTCGTTCCTATACATCTGTTTTCAAATATGAATAATTCAAATTAGGTAATTATAATATAATTATAAGTGACTTCAGACTTGTCATATTTACCCCTTGTATGTGCAGAATTTAAACTATGGCAACGTAACCCCATGTCTTTAACGTTCGAATACCAAATGACAGTAAGAATATCAACAACAATCATATTGAATTTAATTTTGAATGTTAAAAATTATAAAATAGACTTGATATCATACTAATATATTATGAACACTGAACATAATAATGGAAATATTTAACATAAAATGAAATAAAAATTATCCTCTTTATGATGCTGGAATTAGAGTTTTTGAACGACCTTATTACCTTACCAACCCTAGGGATACGACCTTAATTGTAAACTAATATATCTTATGTATCGATTATTTCATAAAATATTTTACTTATATGGCCCTGCTGATTATTTGAATTAGGCAAATGCCAGCCTTCTTGTAACCTGATGTGGACGCAATCAGTTTGAAAATAATTTATTCACAAAGATTTTAGTTATGTGAAAAGCACACAAATGAGTACGTAGTAATAACAATTATGAACAATTCATATTTGCATCTCTTATTAATATTGCGCTGCAGACATTAAGACCCGTATTAATAAATCGATCTCAAGTCTGAAAAGCTATCTTGGATAAATCATTTTTATGTTATACCAGTTTAAAATGACTTGTCAAAAGCGTACTCAAGATTGTTCTCAGGCTTGAGATCGATTTCTTAATACGGGCCTCAGGACATTGATATCCTAATTGAGCCGCGCTGACACATCCGTCAGGACGAATCATAGAATTGCGATATAAAATAATATATAATCGATTACTTCTTAGAAATATATCGATTTGAACGGCTCCTTCCTTTGCTTGCTGCTGGCCGCCCCCCGTTTCGTTTGTGTTTGACAGCTAGCCGTTATTTTTCAAGTTTTATGCGGTTGAAGAAATAGTTTGCTGTGCAATTTATTGTGAAATGTAAAAACCAGAAAATCTGTGTTGTAAACGCTCCTGCTGTAGATATACCACACGAAATTATATCAAAATGAGTTCAGAGAATTCAGATTCGGGGCCTGGCATAACGCTATCTTTAGTGGCTCAATTTGATGATATAAATCGCTTGAACAATGTTCTCAACGACGGTGCCGCTGAAGAATGTAAGTAAAATCTCAATATCCACATAATGTAAACCAGTTTCAGGTATCCTAGTTATGTAGCACCTAAATACGGAGTCAGTACAGAAAAGTTTTGAAACTACCTCCTGCATATTTTATACTTATCTTTGAGCCTTTTCAACTTGCAAGACTTCAATGTACTTTTGTAAAGTCACCCTCAAAGGTAAATCCTATAGTCAAAACCTATTGTGTTATCCACAGTAAGTCCTGAGTGATACACTTGCATTGACCTTGAACTTTTTAAATTATTTACGAAAGAGTGTTAGTATAATACTATGTTATACAAATGCATAGGAATATTGTTGACATACTTGAAAATGAAGGTTAATTTAAATAACAAGGTGCATTTTAATTTGATTTGTTTTATCTTGAACCTAGTAGAAATGTAGGTTTTAAAAATGTATCTTCCTAGGTACCCGTCATTAGGTACTTGCCACATCATTTAATGAAAATGTACTTAGATTTGGTATCAAATTAATGTATCTAATGCCTACCATGTGTGCTCAAACTCTGTTATTGTCAAATTCATTGACATAATTTCAAGAGTAGTGAACCTTTTTTCCACAGGTTTCTTAGCATTTGTGAAGCAGATGGAATGGGTCCGCTGTCAGTGGGCTGCAGCAGAGGCGGAGGCATCCCGGCTGCAGACAGAGCTGGACGAGGCTCTCCGCACCCTCACCAAGTGGGAGGCCAAGTTTGCACATGTGAGAAAATTACTTGATGGTGAAAAGCGGGAGAGAAATATTGTATTGAAGAAGTATAATGAGTTGGTAAGTTCACTTTAATCTCCATTATGGAATGTTTTTGGTATGCTTTTCAATGTAAAAATGCCAAATGGCTGCTTCTGCAGGTCTAGCTGGCTATCACACAGCAAAATGTGAAATATGAAGATTTTATCTTGCATATTATATTTGTTGATTCTTTTTTTTACCGTTCAATACATTTCACTCAATTTTATGGTCAGCAAATTGTTATAATTGGATTTCTTGCAGCTTAACATATTATCCAAAGGACACCAAACCTTAAATTCTAGAATAGAAAAGCAATAATTATGCTGAAAGTTTAATGATTACCAGGATGGTCAACATTGCCATATACCTTAGGTTCACAACATATTCTGGCCCTCCCCCTCCTGTAAATAATATATAACCATAGGGGGTGTTGCCATTTATTTATAACTTGCTAAATGATTATTATGAAATAATAAAATATTGATGCAAATTTAATATACTATAGCCATGCAGGAATGCTTGCTAGAGAGAGGTACCACCATTTGGAACCACGGGAATATTTACATTACTGAACATACTTTTGAACAAAAAAAATAGCAGATTGAACAGTATCCAGCAGCTGCTTGGATTTCTTCTCTAATCCACACACTTGAGCCACCATTGACTGTTGCAGCTTACTCTTCAAATTGTTCAAGGCTTCTTGTCTCACCACCAATTCTTTTCGTACCATGTCTTGAACGGGCTTCAGATTTTTTACATAAGAATCAATTAGAGTAGGATTGTTTACCACCTTATCCAATCCAGAAAATATATTTCCATAAATGTTATCCATTTTTCGTTTGTAACCATCAATTGTAACTTTAATCAGATTGTCAATGTTCAGAGAGATTTCATCTAAACTCGGTGCATCAGTGGCTTGTAGAAGTGATGTAGTTTCTGATGGTTTCAAATTATTCTCTGGCTCATTCTTGAATGACATGCGACCTACAATAGTAAATATAGGAAATTATAAAAATAATGTTTAATATTGAGTTATCATATTCTAAAATACGAGGTATGGTATATTATTTTGTACTAAAAATTTTAAGACCTTTTAAAAAACAGTAGGTATTTATGCCAAAAAAAACAATCTTAATTTATATATCGCACTGAGTACATTTTCCTTAAATTTGTTTAGAGTGTGGATAATTAGCGCGCATTATCTTCGACAATCGGTTAGCGACTAACCGCGAAACAATGCAGATAAATTTGACTGTCCAATATTCCAACTGATTTTGAAGGATTATGCTATAAGCTACAATATAAGAGTTCACTTACTCATTTGTTGAGGTTTGCAATTCAAACAATACTGATGATACTTTGCTACACCCTCTTCCAGATCAATCAACTTGAATTCAATTTCCAAAGTATCCTTTCTAATCGAGCTGAACACTACGGTTACGTTATCTCTAGTATTCAATTCTTTAGCATAATTTTGATAATCGTCTTGCAAGCTCAATATCTCGTACATAGTCACACCAAACATAGATATAGCACTCTCTTTCACTTTACTCCGTATATTATCAATTTTCTTTATATACATTTCGTTGTCGCTACTCAGTCTGTGTGTAATGAATTCTACGTAATCATGTTGGAAGGTAGTTAAGCTTGTACTTATTCGTTTATGGAGTTGTTCAAGTGAAGTGCAGTAATAATCTGCGTCCGTGTCCGTTTGGGTGACAAGATTGAGAGGATTATTGTTTTGTCCTGGAACATAAATTTTAGATTAAAGCCCTTCGACTTTTGGAAGCGCGTGTAGGCGAGTATAGGCGCGCCGTTTGCAACACACGCAACTCGTCCAAGCGTTGAGGCGCTTATAAGCGCGAGCTGAGGAACGTACGCGCAGCACGTGCGGTTAGCGAGCGTTTAGTTACTAACCAGTTATTTTTTTGGAAAAGGATCCTGTAGATACCGCTTTGGCATTCTAGCATTAGTGATTTTAATTGTTAAACAAAAGGGTACTATATTCGTTCGTATGTTGGATGAAGTACTATAAAAAAAAACTTACTCTTCATCAATTTCCGTTCACCGCAATTGTTGAATTTGCACAATTGCTTATACTTCTCCAGTGGTTCTAGAACCTTCCGCACACGCTCATTTGAATCGACGAACTTATTTTCATAAGTGGTGTATTCTTGCAATTGGGACACGATCGCATCAACCATAGGTTCCAATTTCATTCGGGTTGCGTCAATATCTTGTAGAATGTTTTTAAGATGTTCAGGACGTGATGTCACACGTTTTTCTATTTCATTTAAAGTAAGTAAATGATTGGCCGAAACGTTTGACGCTGCAGGAACGTAAATTTTGTTTATGTTGTCAATAATATTCAATTCCGATTGTAAGTAGTTGATAAAGACGATTATATCCTTCTTGCTCATCAAACTCTCGCCTGGTGGACATTCCGACGGAGTTTCTGAAACGAAGATTAGATTTTTTTACTGAAATAGTTAGGTTCCCCAGAATCTTACCAGTGATCCGAAAGCCCTTCGTAAAGTTGCTATGCAAATAAACGCTTAGCAATTCTAGAGCATAACTTAAAACGTGGCTTAGAAACTATAGAATTTTCGGATCAGTATACAAAGCAAACCTGAATTCTTGAAATCGGCGACTCTGCGAGCATATGAATACGAACTACTTTCGTCGCTACTCCCATCGCTGCTGGACTGCCAGGGGCCACCTCCGAATGTGTACTCGTCCCTCGACACATCGTTCAACAAATTCTCCCACGAACCCCACACATAGTCCACACCAACCCCGAGTGAACAACTCAGTAGATGTGTAAACGTAAACAATGGTAGCAATAACATTATGGAGACTTTACAATGTTTTTTTATCATAGAACATCCGTTTATATAGCATGTTGACTGGTGTATAGAATTTCAATAATGTAAGGTGGCTATAAAATTAGGAATTCGAAGTGTTAATTCCATTATATATGGCACCTCTTCAGGAATTTATTCATAATTCTTTTGCAATTATGGCATTTGTGTATGTAATTATAGGTATTTTTCAAACAACCATTCCTATATACTACGCAATTAAAATTGATAACTGAACTTTTAAGTAGGTATTTGGTCTAGTTTGTGGGGTGCCAAATGCCGGATTATCAATGTTTACTGTTCATGGCCCTTCCCATTGAAATGTTATGTTATCTTTCTACAAAACAAACTGTTTAACAGTGTTAACATCAAGCTGTAGCTAATTGAATACACCTCTTTTACAGGCTTGGTCGACCAGGGTAGGGAGTACTACCCAGGTCGACCAAGCCTCGCAGATAGGCGTAGAGTAGCGATTACAGTTCCGTTTCGCGCTGTAAGGAGGCCGACCCTGTATGTCTTTTTAAAAAACAAACAAACAGACTTTTAACACCATACTAATTTATTCCAGCAAATAATATTACAATAAAAAATGTGCTGACTCCCGAATTTCTGAGTTGCTGTAGCGAACTCCGCGAGTTCTAGAATCTGACTAACTATTCTAACAATAAAATTTAACTCAATAAAGTAAAGTGAAACAGCAGTGATAGCCGATTGGTTAAGCACGCGTCTTGCGGGCTACCAGGTCTCGGGTTCAAACCCGGCTCAAAACTCTGGATTTTTCGAAATCTTTGTGCGAATCATAATTTCTATATGATTATCACTTGCTTACGGTGAAGGAAACCATCGTGAGGAAACCTGCATATCTTAGAAGATTTAACCAATTTTCGAAAGACATGTGAAATCCGCCAACCCGCACAGGGTCAGTGTGGTGGATTATGGCCTGAATCCCCCTCGTGTTGAGGGGAGGCCCGTGCCCAGGAGTGGGACGTCAAAAGGTCTAAAATTATTATTATAATATAATGTAAAGTGGCAAAACTGCTAAATTGTATATGGGATAAAACAGCGTCACACGCTATAATGCAGAGTGAGCTTTAAGGACATATAAATAAGGGTTATAACAGCACGATAAGCGAGAGAGTCGAACCTCAACGACCAGTGAAACTGCGTTTAATGAAATGTAACGTCTGTCAACAGAGCAAACTGCTGGACATGGCTCGCGACCTGCTGTTCAACGACAACCGCGCCAAGCTGAACGACGAGACTCTGCAGAAACTCGCCTTCTTAAACGGCACAGCTCAGCAGGACCATAATGCTAAACTAAGCGGCGTGCCCGAGCTTAATTCTACTGGTAAGAGATACAGGAAGACACTGCTAAAACAGAATACAATACAATATTGTTCCGAATTTATCGTCGTTGTCGTAGAAGCGATACGAAATAATAAATATTAATACTAAATATCGCCAGACGAACACACCAACTGTATGGTCCCAAACTAAGCAACGCTTGTACTATGGGTACCATACAATGGACTGGGGGCGATCCCAGTGACACCCACTCCTGGGCAAATTACGTAAAGGCAAGGTATCGAACCCGCAACCACCATGTGCAGTGAGCCGAGCGGCCTACGCTCGAACCACTGCGCCAAGCGGTCGTCAAATTGTAATAATATTCGAATTCAAGTTTGGGATTGGGCGATTGAAATGTTCAGTGTGGTGGTATTTTATTTTCGTATCGCCACTCGTTGGACGTGGTATAGATCTGTTCTTTATTTCGTGATATACCTCCAGGCACTCTGCTCTCGGAGATGTCGTACTCCCGCTCGGAGGACGACCTGGACCTGTCGCTGGCGTCCACCCGCCGCTCGTGGGTGCAGCGCGGCGGGTGGAACGCGCGGGAGAACCAGCCCGTCACCAAGAAACGGCGTTCGTCGTCCTCATCCGCTACCAAGGTTAGTGCTCAACACTTCTTCTTATTCTTTTGCGGACGGTTTCCACAAATCGACGTCTGTTGTGCCTGTTTTGTGTGTTGGAGGGTGGTGAGCCGGTCATTCCAGCCATCCACGTTCAGCCAGGAAGTTCCCCAGCTCTACACTGTTCTACACTTATAAATATATAAAAAAGGTTACCAGCAATGTGTGTTCATCACATTTCCGGGTATTCCCGTTAGCCCCTCGAGCTAAGCTAATGCTTGGCTGAACACTGAACATTTCAGACCTCTCTGCAGTATGATATGAATCCTAATTTAGTGACATGGTCTTTTTATTTTAAATTCTAATCATTTTAAGCTATATAAATGCACGAGTAAAACTCCCAGGTGTCAGATGTGACTAGTTTTTGAGATATGACTGCTCAAATATCGTTAAAATAAATCTTAAAATATTGGAAAATGGTGTTAATAAACCATATCAAGCAAATGCCCACGCTATGGGGCTATCAGGGTAGTTGAAGGATCCCTTCGTTTTGATGTAAATCAGGGTTTAATGTTTTTTGTTTTTATTTTCTTTCTCGTAAACTCCGCCATATTATGCTATGATATTTACACACCAACTTGCTTGGTAAGTCTTCTATACCCCTTAAAAATATCAAGCTATAATTCTATGGACTATTGATGCGCTAAACCCAAAGTTTCGCTGTAGACCAGGCTGATGCTGAGGATTGTAATGGCCTTTAGTCATTCTTCCACCCGGAGGCAAAACTTTGTTAAAGACTGGCTCGGTTCGGCTCGCAATACGTCAAAACTGACGTATCGCGTAAATGAGTACGCCAGTTTTGTCAGATTTTCTATAGGAAAGCTGTCAAAACGGACGTCAGTTTTGACGAATGTAAGTCGAATCGAACGACAGTTGTAGCAGAGTTGGGCCCCAGGTGTTTCTGCTGACGGATGCATGGATGGGTTAATGGACTCTGTTACTCCAGATGGTGGAACTGCAGGGTGGTAAAGTGCTGGCCACTGCCACCACCACGCTCACGCTGGAGCGCGCGCCGACCAACCACGACTTGAAACCGCCGCAGAACTTCGTAAGTGTATACACTTTAGTTACACGAATCTACTTGACCGACATTATCTTTAAGAAAAATATTGTCGTCACATCACTTCTAATCGCGGCTATCCTGTAATAATATAATAACCAATTTTTTATTGATATATGTTAAATCTGTTTTTCAAAAATATTGAGCGATTGCAACGATATCCGAACGATGTTCGCTATTTTACTGAAACTAATAAGTTATGACGTCACACGACAGGTAGCTAGGTACAGTTTTCGAAACTAGACCTATGTATTTTGTCAAATTTTAAGTTATTTCGAACATGACTTCACTCGTGTTAATCCCAGGACATCTACGGAACCCTTATTGTGCGACATTTATATAATAATGCGATATTCTTTTGTATGAATTCTGAATTTATAGTCTAATTTTGATTATTGTAGACTTTAGGGCCTTCTAGTGTTCAAGGTTTCAATGTGGCTTGTTGTATAGCAACCGATATCGGAGAGCAGCGACGAGGCGCCGCCGCGCAAGTCCTCTGCGCGGCTGTCCGCCAACACGCCGCACGCCGTCAAAGAAGAATGCACGCCGTCCGCGCCGCCACGCACCGGTACCGGTACATAGCTTTATGATTACGAAAACCTGAATACCTTATAGACTCCTAAATAATAATTTTACTGATTCCACTCATTTTAAAATTACTTCTAAACCATGACTTAAGTTATAATTTTTCTGGACTAAGGGATACTTAAATTGTCGTAAGATTTGTAATACTACCGGAATAATGTGTGGAAATGTATTATTTATTTTTATTATCCATTTGCATTTGCAGTGATGGGTTCAAACCCTGCGTCGCCTCTGGGTTTTTCGAAATCTATGTTCGAATTATAATTTCTACACTATGATTATCACTTGCTTATAATAATAATACTTTGTCACTTGCTTATGGTGAAGGAAACCATCGTGAGGAAACCTGGCATGTCATAGAAAATCTTACCAATTTTTGAAAGCCATGTAGAATCCACCAATCCGCCCTAGGCCAGCGTGGCGGATTACGGCCTGAATCGTCCTCGTAGTGAGAGGAGGCCTGTGCCCCGGAGTGGGACGTCAAAAGCAGGGCTCGGAAACCGGTTAATTTTCCAAACCGGTTTCGGTCATTGACCCCGGACCGGAATGGATTTCGGTTTAGGTTTCGGTTACCGGTTATTAACCGGTTAATGTGAGATACCGGTTTATTACATATTGCGGTTCCGGTGATCGAAATTAACCGGTTAATTTCAGATTCGGCGGTATTAGCAGACACTGTTCGCGCCATCAGTTTTATACCTACACCGAATAAAAGCCGCTCTTACACGAATACACGTGAAGTTAAGAGATTGAATAGGTAGATAGGAAGTTAGGAACCTACTTCAAGTGTAATTGGTATTTCTGTGAAGTGTTATATTTTACTGTTTTAGATTATCGACTGTATTTCGTTAGGGTAAAGGTTTAGTAGGTTTGTACCTAATAAACCTATTAGGTACACATGATAATCCTGTTTTTTTTTGCATAGATGTTATAGGTGATATATGCAAAAAAATAATATAAAGCTAAGTTTGACAGGGTACCTACTGCTATTTAGCGCCACCAGAATGGACGCTAAGAGTTATTTTTTATATTTAACAAAATTAAAATAGGAAGTACGAGGAGTTTATCAAGATGACATATACCTATGTAGGTACCTATGGTATATTATTAAAACAGCATAATAGGATAGGTATTCACTTATGATAGTCTACATAGGCTTCTCAAGAAATGCACCGAATTTCGCCGTCATGTAGGTAGTTACTAGGCAGGTACAACCTAAGTACTTATGTAGTAAATGTGCATTTTTAAGCGACAGTTTTGTTTGGATTTACATCGTATATCTAGTGATATAACGAATTTACGATTTATCACATTCGCGAATGCGAATTCGAATGCGAATATTGGCCTCTAATATTCGCGAATCCGAATGTTCACTTCCAAATGAAAGACGCGCAAAATGTTAGACAGGGAGCCTATACAAGATGAAATAATGAAGTCAGTCAAATAAAGTTAATTCGAGGAGATTTGTTTTGATTTGAGGGTAGTTTAGTATTATTGCATTAATCAAGTTTAATTGATATTAAAATACGATGAAAATAATAGTGTTATCTATATTTACACAAATATTATAAAAGGCGAAGATTTGTAATTTTGTATGTTTGTAACGAGTAAACACAAAAACTACTGGAACGATTTAAAAAAATATTTCACCATTAGAATGCTACATTATTCCTGAGTAACATAGGCTATATTTGTTACTAGAAAAATTGGGGATCCCTACTAAAACTTCAATAACTACGAGAGAGGGGTGTGCTCATCTATAAAATAGGCTAAGTTAGGCAGTTCTTTTCAGAACTACTTAGAAATTGACTCTGATAGTCCACCCGTGCAAAGCCGGGGCGGGGCTCTAGTGATGTTATGGAGTGAACTTAGTTGGTAACTACTTTTATTACACACAAGGATAGTTTGCAGCCCGAGACAAACGCGAGGGCTGTGAGGGACTCAAGATGTGCAATGAACAACGCTTACGCATTTCATAAGACATGTTACAAAACACTTGCGCGTAAAACATATTATATAAAATATTAAAATCTTAATTGACAATAAAATCACAATTCATTAATTTGCTTAAGACACACATAGCTAGAGAATTGCAGGATGAATGAAAAATATAATAAGCTGGCGCACCGTATGCTTTTAGGGTTTCATAATCAAACTCGGAACCCTTATAGTTTCACCGCGTCCATCTGTCCGTCTGCCCGTCCGTCCAACGTCTTAGTAAATTTACTCGAAAATCCTCCATGAACATTTAGGTCAGGAAGCTTTGTGCCCGGTGGATACCTCATAATTTGACAGAGGCCCAAAAACTCCGTCGTATAGATTGGTGTCGTGAAATGGTTCAAAGATTCAAAGGAGGTTTCTCAAATGATGTGTTCGATATACTACTCTGTCAAGAAAGTACCGGGAAAAGATCAATAATACTCAAAATGTTTGTATTCATCCAAAATTATTTTATCACCTTCAAAGTATGCTCCTTCAGAAACAATAGACTTACGCCAACGAATAATCCAATCATCAAAAAAATTTTCTAACGCTGTTTCCGGAATTGAGTTCAGTTTTCGCCGCGAATTCTCCTTAATGTGTTCTAGCGATTGAAAACCACCAAGTGTGCCACGAAGTGGTAATTTGAGTTTAGGAAAAAGAAAGAAGTCGGCTGGAGCCATATCTGGTAAATATGGACAAAAATTCGTTCACAATGATGGCCTTGTGCGAAGGCGCACTTCGTGGTGCAAAATCCAAGAATTTTCTTTCCAGAAATCTTGCCTTTTTCGTCGAATTTCCTGTCTTAAACGCCGCATAACGCTTAAATAATATTATTTATTTACCGTTTGACTTTCCGGCAAGAATTCCGAGTGCACAACATCGCGATAGTCAAAGAAAACAGTCAACATGACTTTGACTTTTGACATGACTATCACATCTCGACCGCTTTTGATCGCTTTGTACCACTCATAAGCACGTGTGTTTGATAAAGTCGATTCACCCGTAAGCCTTCTATAACATTTTCAGTGACTCCAAACACGAAATTCCATTGGCGATGCAAAATTTAAGACGAAATCTTTGTTCGATGTTTTTGTCCATTATGAAATTCGCAATACACACTAGATATGATATAACTAAAAACAGCACTGTATTTAATATAAATAACAGATGCAACTCAAACTCCGTACCAAAATAGAAAACAGTTGTGCCAATCTAACAACAACAAAAAAAAACAAAAATTTGAATTTAGAATCATAAATAAATCATCCATTCCCGATACTTTCATGACTGAATGTACTTACGGGTGAAGAAAGATGGATTTATTGTTATGATTCTGAAACTAAGATACAGCCGGATATCTGGGTGTTTCTTTCCGAGGAGTTGCCAACTAAAGTGAAGAAAGGTCGAAGTGCGGGAAAAAAGATGGTGGCTTCGGAAGGACAGGTCATTACGCAACAATTGTTTTAGAGAATCGAAAAACAGTTACTGCAGAGTGGTACACTAACAATTGTTTGCCATTTGTCTTGGAAGAAGTTCGGGAGAAACGACCTCGCAGTAGGATCCTTCTTCACTACCACAACGCCTCGTCGCACACCGCCAAGCAAACAATCGACTACTTGGCGTCGACAGACGTGGAATTACTGGGTCACCCGCCCTATAGCCCCGACCTCGCACCTTACGATTTTTATTTATTTCCGAAAATAAAAGAAAAACATCGAGGAAAACGTTTTATGGACGCTGAGGAAGCAGTGGCTTCGTTTCAAAAAGCCGTCGAAGACACCCCTAAGGACGAGTGGGAAAAGTGCTTTTCTCAGTGGTTCCATCGGATGCAGCGATGTATTTATGTAAATGGACAATATTTTGAAAATATTGTTGCGACCTAGAAACTACTTGGTCAAATATCTCGAAGGATCCTTATTTTATCAGCTTGATACAAAAACGCATTTTTATTCTAGATGTACTCCATCGATTAGTTACGAAGGATCTCTAAAAATTGAATGTTCGAGACTGTAGGTATGTAGGTATAAAGTGAACGCCCTTGCGTTATCGGCGCGACGGCCGGCGAATACCTACTCGCGAACTAATACAAAGGGAAGCCGACAATGTGTCTCGAGATCATTCGATTCCGATTATTATTACGTACATACCTACCGAGAATGTTCAGGAAAATACCAGCTCGCATCTTTATTCCGTATATAAGGTGTTGACGACGGGCAGCGAGTGAGTTACTTCTTGGAAGCGACAGTGTACGGAACTTAAGTAAGCGAACGAAGAGTGATATACCAGTGACCTAGGCGATAATATTGGAATACTGTGAGTCTGCTAAGTGATTTGGAACAGTGCTTGTTGTGTGTAACTAGTATTAGTGAACTAGTGTAGAACTGTGCATTTGTCAAGTTTGTGGAGAGCGGAATAAACCCTTTATACACGTAGTCGGCATTAATTGTACCTACCCCTAGTACGTGTACGTAACAATATATAATAAAACGAATAACTTGCTAGTTTGTTCAGTTTTTGATTTTCTAAGTACTATCAGTATCACCCTCGTAATAAGGTGCTTTATTCACCTAAAAGCGATGCAATAAGAGCAACATTAAGAACAAGTGTGTTGAAAAAATATATCATTCTTACGAGTTGTATTAACATTCCATATCCAAATATATATAGTTTCCTTTTTATTTGTCAAAAACGTTCGCCAAACATTCGCATAGTTTCTTGCGAATGCGAATGTCAAAAAATATGCAAATATTTGCGAATGCGAATATTCGTTACATCATTAGTACATACCTATTTTCGCACCTGGCTATCATCAACTGATAATGGTGATGATCATATTCATCATAATGTTCAATAACTGCGATCAATAATTGTATTCCGGCAAACTACGTGACACTATTCAATATGTACCTACCGAGCGTAGAACTAAAATCATAAAAAGTAGGTTAAAAATAAAAAAGGTACCTATTAAAAAATATAATTAATTTATCATAATTATCATCACCATTATCATTATCATCGTCATCATCATCATCATCATCGTCATCATCGTCGTCGTCATTATCTTAACCAACATTATCACAAACGTTATTATACTCATTCGGATAAACGTGATCGGAAACTCAGAAAAGTGAACATCATTAATCATTATGCGCCACACACATATTAATCGACTTCATATAAATCAGTGTGCGGCGCCTGGCCAGAAAACATAGTGGATGAAAATGATGTATCCCACATTAAAACGTTTTTTTCAAAAATATATCTTAATTCCATTATAAAGACAAAGCTTTGTCCCAACTCATGAGTACCGACTGACTGAAAATTAAGTATTATCATTATTGTTAAAATAAACGACTGTCACGGTACGTTAATGTGTATGCAAGACGCAACTCAATCCCCTTAGCGGCGAAAATGAAAGAAACCACAAGTATCCGCGTGAATGAGACAAACGAATTAAAGGCAGCGCATGCTGGAAAGAGAGCGCATGTATGACTCAGCGCCTGGCCTTGAATGATTACTAGCCAGCGCGGCGCGGGCGGCGTGCTTCTGAGCAAAACCGGTTTATTCGAGTCTCAATACCGGTTAGCGCATGTTATGAAATTCCGTTCTCGGAAATCGAGCGCGCGTGTCGTACTTTTGAGAAAAACTTTATTTTCAGGTTTTAATACCGGTTTAATTGATTAACCTAATTTTTTTCGGTTTTCGCTCTAAACCGGTTCCTCCATTAACCGGTTACTCAAAGAACGAAATTTTAACCGCTTCATGAACGAAATTAACCGGTATTTCAAAACCGGTTTCAAGCCCTGGTCAAAAGGGCAATTTTCATTTTTTTGCTTTTCTATTCTCTTCTGTTCGTCAAAATTTATTTTCTACTAGCTATGCCCCCCGACTTCGTCCGCGTAGTATTTAACGTAACAAAAATTTCGAGATTATCGGGATAAAAAGTATCCTATATGTTAATCCCGGTTATAAACTATCTGTGTTCCAAATTTCATCTAAATCCGTTCAGTAGTTTTGCGTGAAGGAGTAACAAACATACATACATACATCCACACTCACAAACTTTCACATTTATAATATTAGGATACTTTAAGCGCATTCTCAAGATTGATGCGACTATTTCTTAGCATTATTATTGAATATAGACACGGAGAGTGCGTCGGACACGCCGCGCGGCGCGCCGCAGCGCACGCCGTCGCTGCTGTCGGCGGCCGGCTTCGGCGCGTCGCCGCGCGCGCGCCAGCGGCAGCACCACTTCGTCGCCAAGAACTTCTACAAGAGGGAGACCTGCGGCCCGTGCGGGAAGACGTGAGCGCCCTGACCTTATACACAAGCGATATTGTTTACTACCAACTTGTTTTCGCTCAGTCCATGTGCATAAATGATGTGTGTGATTTGTGTGTGTGCAGTATAAAGTTCGCGAAGGTGGGCGTGCGGTGCGAGTGGTGCCGCGCGCTGGCGCACGCCGAGTGCCGCGCGCTGCTGCCGCTGCCCTGCGTGCCGCCCGGGCCCGCCGCCAGCCGCGCCAGGCCGCTGCAGGTACCGCCACTATACACACACACCCTCGCTGGCGCACGCCGAGTGCCGCGCGCTGCTGCCGCTGCTGCCGCTGCCCTGCGTGCCGCCCGGGCCCGCCGCCAGCCGCGCCAGGCCGCTGCAGGTACCGCCACTATACACACACACCCTCGCTGGCGCACGCCGAGTGCCGCGCGCTGCTGCCGCTGCTGCCGCTGCCCTGCGTGCCGCCCGGGCCCGCCGCCAGCCGCGCCAGGCCGCTGCAGGTACCGCCACTATACACACACACCCTCGCTGGCGCACGCCGAGTGCCGCGCGCTGCTGCCGCTGCTGCCGCTGCCCTGCGTGCCGCCCGGGCCCGCCGCCAGCCGCGCCAGGCCGCTGCAGGTACCGCCACTATACACACACACCCTCGCTGGCGCACGCCGAGTGCCGCGCGCTGCTGCCGCTGCTGCCGCTGCCCTGCGTGCCGCCCGGGCCCGCCGCCAGCCGCGCCAGGCCGCTGCAGGTACCGCCACTATACACACACACCCTCGCTGGCGCACGCCGAGTGCCGCGCGCTGCTGCCGCTGCTGCCGCTGCCCTGCGTGCCGCCCGGGCCCGCCGCCAGCCGCGCCAGGCCGCTGCAGGTACCGCCACTATACACACACACCCTCGCTGGCGCACGCCGAGTGCCGCGCGCTGCTGCCGCTGCTGCCGCTGCCCTGCGTGCCGCCCGGGCCCGCCGCCAGCCGCGCCAGGCCGCTGCAGGTACCGCCACTATACACACACACCCTCGCTGGCGCACGCCGAGTGCCGCGCGCTGCTGCCGCTGCTGCCGCTGCCCTGCGTGCCGCCCGGGCCCGCCGCCAGCCGCGCCAGGCCGCTGCAGGTACCGCCACTATACACACACACCCTCGCTGGCGCACGCCGAGTGCCGCGCGCTGCTGCCGCTGCTGCCGCTGCCCTGCGTGCCGCCCGGGCCCGCCGCCAGCCGCGCCAGGCCGCTGCAGGTACCGCCACTATACACACACACCCTCGCTGGCGCACGCCGAGTGCCGCGCGCTGCTGCCGCTGCTGCCGCTGCCCTGCGTGCCGCCCGGGCCCGCCGCCAGCCGCGCCAGGCCGCTGCAGGTACCGCCACTATACACACACACCCTCGCTGGCGCACGCCGAGTGCCGCGCGCTGCTGCCGCTGCTGCCGCTGCCCTGCGTGCCGCCCGGGCCCGCCGCCAGCCGCGCCAGGCCGCTGCAGGTACCGCCACTATACACACACACCCTCGCTGGCGCACGCCGAGTGCCGCGCGCTGCTGCCGCTGCTGCCGCTGCCCTGCGTGCCGCCCGGGCCCGCCGCCAGCCGCGCCAGGCCGCTGCAGGTACCGCCACTATACACACACACCCTCGCTGGCGCACGCCGAGTGCCGCGCGCTGCTGCCGCTGCTGCCGCTGCCCTGCGTGCCGCCCGGGCCCGCCGCCAGCCGCGCCAGGCCGCTGCAGGTACCGCCACTATACACACACACCCTCGCTGGCGCACGCCGAGTGCCGCGCGCTGCTGCCGCTGCTGCCGCTGCCCTGCGTGCCGCCCGGGCCCGCCGCCAGCCGCGCCAGGCCGCTGCAGGTACCGCCACTATACACACACACCCTCGCTGGCGCACGCCGAGTGCCGCGCGCTGCTGCCGCTGCTGCCGCTGCCCTGCGTGCCGCCCGGGCCCGCCGCCAGCCGCGCCAGGCCGCTGCAGGTACCGCCACTATACACACACACCCTCGCTGGCGCACGCCGAGTGCCGCGCGCTGCTGCCGCTGCTGCCGCTGCCCTGCGTGCCGCCCGGGCCCGCCGCCAGCCGCGCCAGGCCGCTGCAGGTACCGCCACTATACACACACACCCTCGCTGGCGCACGCCGAGTGCCGCGCGCTGCTGCCGCTGCTGCCGCTGCCCTGCGTGCCGCCCGGGCCCGCCGCCAGCCGCGCCAGGCCGCTGCAGGTACCGCCACTATACACACACACCCTCGCTGGCGCACGCCGAGTGCCGCGCGCTGCTGCCGCTGCTGCCGCTGCCCTGCGTGCCGCCCGGGCCCGCCGCCAGCCGCGCCAGGCCGCTGCAGGTACCGCCACTATACACACACACCCTCGCTGGCGCACGCCGAGTGCCGCGCGCTGCTGCCGCTGCTGCCGCTGCCCTGCGTGCCGCCCGGGCCCGCCGCCAGCCGCGCCAGGCCGCTGCAGGTACCGCCACTATACACACACACCCTCGCTGGCGCACGCCGAGTGCCGCGCGCTGCTGCCGCTGCTGCCGCTGCCCTGCGTGCCGCCCGGGCCCGCCGCCAGCCGCGCCAGGCCGCTGCAGGTACCGCCACTATACACACACACCCTCGCTGGCGCACGCCGAGTGCCGCGCGCTGCTGCCGCTGCTGCCGCTGCCCTGCGTGCCGCCCGGGCCCGCCGCCAGCCGCGCCAGGCCGCTGCAGGTACCGCCACTATACACACACACCCTCGCTGGCGCACGCCGAGTGCCGCGCGCTGCTGCCGCTGCTGCCGCTGCCCTGCGTGCCGCCCGGGCCCGCCGCCAGCCGCGCCAGGCCGCTGCAGGTACCGCCACTATACACACACACCCTCGCTGGCGCACGCCGAGTGCCGCGCGCTGCTGCCGCTGCTGCCGCTGCCCTGCGTGCCGCCCGGGCCCGCCGCCAGCCGCGCCAGGCCGCTGCAGGTACCGCCACTATACACACACACCCTCGCTGGCGCACGCCGAGTGCCGCGCGCTGCTGCCGCTGCTGCCGCTGCCCTGCGTGCCGCCCGGGCCCGCCGCCAGCCGCGCCAGGCCGCTGCAGGTACCGCCACTATACACACACACCCTCGCTGGCGCACGCCGAGTGCCGCGCGCTGCTGCCGCTGCTGCCGCTGCCCTGCGTGCCGCCCGGGCCCGCCGCCAGCCGCGCCAGGCCGCTGCAGGTACCGCCACTATACACACACACCCTCGCTGGCGCACGCCGAGTGCCGCGCGCTGCTGCCGCTGCTGCCGCTGCCCTGCGTGCCGCCCGGGCCCGCCGCCAGCCGCGCCAGGCCGCTGCAGGTACCGCCACTATACACACACACCCTCGCTGGCGCACGCCGAGTGCCGCGCGCTGCTGCCGCTGCTGCCGCTGCCCTGCGTGCCGCCCGGGCCCGCCGCCAGCCGCGCCAGGCCGCTGCAGGTACCGCCACTATACACACACACCCTCGCTGGCGCACGCCGAGTGCCGCGCGCTGCTGCCGCTGCTGCCGCTGCCCTGCGTGCCGCCCGGGCCCGCCGCCAGCCGCGCCAGGCCGCTGCAGGTACCGCCACTATACACACACACCCTCGCTGGCGCACGCCGAGTGCCGCGCGCTGCTGCCGCTGCTGCCGCTGCCCTGCGTGCCGCCCGGGCCCGCCGCCAGCCGCGCCAGGCCGCTGCAGGTACCGCCACTATACACACACACCCTCGCTGGCGCACGCCGAGTGCCGCGCGCTGCTGCCGCTGCTGCCGCTGCCCTGCGTGCCGCCCGGGCCCGCCGCCAGCCGCGCCAGGCCGCTGCAGGTACCGCCACTATACACACACACCCTCGCTGGCGCACGCCGAGTGCCGCGCGCTGCTGCCGCTGCTGCCGCTGCCCTGCGTGCCGCCCGGGCCCGCCGCCAGCCGCGCCAGGCCGCTGCAGGTACCGCCACTATACACACACACCCTCGCTGGCGCACGCCGAGTGCCGCGCGCTGCTGCCGCTGCTGCCGCTGCCCTGCGTGCCGCCCGGGCCCGCCGCCAGCCGCGCCAGGCCGCTGCAGGTACCGCCACTATACACACACACCCTCGCTGGCGCACGCCGAGTGCCGCGCGCTGCTGCCGCTGCTGCCGCTGCCCTGCGTGCCGCCCGGGCCCGCCGCCAGCCGCGCCAGGCCGCTGCAGGTACCGCCACTATACACACACACCCTCGCTGGCGCACGCCGAGTGCCGCGCGCTGCTGCCGCTGCTGCCGCTGCCCTGCGTGCCGCCCGGGCCCGCCGCCAGCCGCGCCAGGCCGCTGCAGGTACCGCCACTATACACACACACCCTCGCTGGCGCACGCCGAGTGCCGCGCGCTGCTGCCGCTGCTGCCGCTGCCCTGCGTGCCGCCCGGGCCCGCCGCCAGCCGCGCCAGGCCGCTGCAGGTACCGCCACTATACACACACACCCTCGCTGGCGCACGCCGAGTGCCGCGCGCTGCTGCCGCTGCTGCCGCTGCCCTGCGTGCCGCCACTATACACACACACCCTCAAAAGTTCTCATTCTTATCCATTTCAATAATATACTTTGAAACACTAGGAGGGCTGCATAGCGGACTACGCGCCGAGCACGCCGCCTATGGTGCCGGCGCTGCTGGTGCACTGCGTCAACGAGGTGGAGAAGCGCGGGCTGAGCGAGAGAGGGATATACCGCATCAGCGCTACTGAGAAGGACGTCAAACGACTCAAGGTACCCAATCTTCAGTTCAGCTGCTAAGTCATCAAATTCATGACACAGAATAATGTTGTTTGCATCTCTAGTGACTGATTTATATTTTATTTATGAGATCTTGCATTTTACATATGAGGCTTTGAACCCTCATATCTCCGACTGTGTAGTACAACGAGCATGCCCTGAGACGACGTGGTTGTGATCGTTAGGAGCGGTTCCTGCGCGGCTGCGGGTCCCCGGCGCTGGCGGGCGAGGACGTGCACGTGCTGTGCGGCTGCATCAAGGACTTCTTGCGGTCGCTGCGCGAGCCGCTGGTGAGCAGCGCGCTGTGGGCGGACTTCATGGACGCCGCCAAGCTGGCCGAGCCCGGCGACGCCGCCGCCGCCGTCGTGCAGGCCGTCAGCCAGCTGCCGCAGCCCAACAGGGACACGCTGGCGTTCCTGGTGCTGCATCTGCAGAAGTTTGTATCCACTCCTAGTTAGTTAGTCCTAGATGCCTGCTAATATTCTGTTGCTGTTCCTGAGAATGTACACCCATCTTTTATTCATTGAAAAGAGTAACCATTGAGTTTCTTGCCGGATCTTCTCAGTGGAAGCAGCATTCCGAACCGGTGGTAGATTCTGACTATTCATAAATGCTTTGTTGGCTTCGTGAATAAAAACAATTTTGAGTTGATGACTAATCACACTGACTTCTACTTACTTAATTATTCTATGGTTTCATATTTACATTTTTCCTCCTACATCTATATGAGTAGCTTCAAGGAGTAAATGTACCTATCCAAAGGGTGGACACCTGGTGTCCTGAAATACAGACCCGAGTGTAGCTTAGGTGCATCAGTCTCCCACAATATTATCTGCGACTTTATTACTTATGTAAATTAATATCTGTAATAGTTATTGTTTTGAGAAATACAGCTTATTATTAGTATTACTCCAGCGGCTGAACGAGGGAAGGCTCCTTCGTACCGCCCTAAAGGTCTATCGTGTTCTTTGCTAACATTTAAAGAATTTCACCAAAATTTTAACTTGTGTTACTCAATAAGTCACACCACATGTTGCTGTTAAGATTTGTATATAAACAAATGACAACAAATTTTCATGATAAGCATTCAAGATATCATTTTTAAGCCCGACAAAAAAGAGGGGGTGTTATAAGTTTGACATGTGTATCTGTGTGTCTGTCTGTGGCGTCGTTGCGCCCAAGCGGATGAACCAATTTTTTTAAATTTTATTTTTTTTGTTTGATCATCTAACAAAAAAAAATTAATTAAATTTAACTTAGATGGGTAATCTGATCGAGAGTGTTCTTAGCTATGTTTCATGAAAATCGGTTCAGCCGTTTGAAAATGATCAGCTCTTTTGTAGTTTAAGAAGTCGTTGCATAGGGGTTTTCAATTATTGTTTTTTTTTGTTTTTTGGTATTATGTTTATTTGTGGCAATATTAAGAAGTAGGACAAAATTTTGTGGATACCAACCATCGCGATATTACCGCCTATTTCTCTTTAACGTACATATCTCGTGGTTTCAGGGTAGCAGAGAGTCCCGAGTGCGAGATGGGCATAGACAACTTAGCGAAGATATTCGGGCCGACGATCATCGGGTACGGGCTGATGTCGCAGGCCGCCGAAATGTACAACGCCACTACGCAGATGTTTAGCGTACGTATTTTATTGGGGACACACACTATCATTGGAGATTTGGGTATTTTACCTCCAAATGAGATTAACAAAATCTAAAGCCTTCGATTTATTGTTCAGTCGTTCTTGTTTCCTCGGCTACGTTTACACTTATGTGTGTCTGGTATTTTTTATGAGTCAATACAAATGTAGTTAACTAGCTGTGCCCGCGACTTCGTCCGCGTGTAATTTAACTTGTCAAAAATTTCGGGATTATTCATCCCCTTGGGGGTAGAATTAATCAAAATCCTTTCTTAGCGGATGCCTGCGTCATAACATCTACCTGCATGCTAAATTTCAGCCCGATCCGTCCAGTGGTTTGGGCTGTGCGTTGGTAGATCACTAAGTCAGTCAGTCAGTCACCTTTGAGTTATATATATTTAGAAGTTTGTGCGGGTGCAGGTGATGCAGCTGCTGCTGCGGCTGGCGGGCGACTACTGGGCGCAGTGGGCGTGCCCGGACGCGCTGGGCTCGCCGGCGCCGGCCCACACGCTGCCGCGCGCGCGCGGGTACTTCTTCTCGCCCGCCGACACTGGGTCAGTCCTTTACCTGTACTACGAAATCGAATCATTTGTATTTATATTTCTGTATGGAAGCAGGTCATACGAGAACACCGTTTGGTATTGGTACCGGGTCAATATATTTACTTGTAATCACTGTAGATATGTTCCCACAGGGTTTGAATTTTGATAATGAATATTTATTTCTTGGCAATGTTTAGAAAACGTCATCCGCCGCACTTGTGCATTGGTTCATTTCGATAAACATGAAAATAATGCATGTATTTTATTAAGTGTGAATAAATCTATTTATTTACACGTCTTTAACTGGTCTTACAATGTTATTCACGCCGAGTTGTAAGCGGGAATGCAATTTTCCTAATTTTTATTCCAAGAAGCTTCTGATAATGCTGTAAGTCGGGCGGTCTTCTACTACGGCATAAATGATGATCCTAAATGTACGTTTCCTTCTTCCAGTATATCAAGAAAGAAGAGGAATTACTTTCAGTGACATTAATATTAGTTACAAAAATTAGTGAATAAAATCATTTTCCGTTTGTTCGTGTAGGAGAACACATTATGTTAACCATTTCATTGTATATTCTAAGTTTCTATTTATAACCACTTGATGATTTTTTGTATTAGTTTTTGACTAACAATTAAGTTGATTGACGTATTTTATAGAGCCCTTAATATATTTAGTTTTAGTTAAAAATTAACATCACTTAACTACTCCTTAGCTCCTGATGCTATTGTACAAAATACTGTTTTCTTTTGTATTAACATTAGTTTGTTGTTGTAATGTAGAGAAGGTGTTTCCACTATAGAAAATTTAAGTATTGCCCCCGAAAAAACAATTTACGCTTCAAGCCCACATCGAAACAGAGCGTCAAAAATACTCTCAAAGCGTCAAATAGTAATACTCTATGTGGTCTAATCATTTGTCCACACTTTACGCACTTTTCATAAGGTAAGGTTAGCCCACACACTGACAAATGACGTATCACTCTAAAATGAGATCTATGTTTCTATCATACAACTTAAAATGCCTCATCGAAACATTTTTATTAAATCCGCCATTCTTTGTTTCGCCATAGTAAGATAGAAATGTAATATTTCAAATCTATCTGTTGTATAAACTTGAACTATAGTGGAACAATTAAATTTAAAAAAAGTACTTAATTTTGTTAATATTACTTTCATTAATATTAATTGTAGTTTTATTTGTCACTGATTTATCAGGTTATTAGATATCTGCAAAAATAAGATTTACATTCAGTGCCTTTCTATTAGCATTACCTAGTTAATAAAATAATGGTGATGTGAGGTTACACTCAAATATGTTGTAACCAACAGACGACTTGATTTAGTACTCTGTGCTTAGTCCTTTTGGCGGGGGCCGCACCGGTAAGGCGACTGCGAGGCGATGGCGATCACCGCTATAATATGTTTATAACGAAATCGCTTTCGTATTGTAATCGCCTTACCACCGCGGCTCCGGCTCAAATGTGTTTGATCCTATAAATACCGAATCCATGCCTGCCTTTGATTAGATGTGTTTAATCAAAGATGCCTGCTCATTCGACACATCACTATGATATATCCATAAAATTAGATAAGTAGGTAGGTATATTTTAGCAAATTTCATCAACTGATAGACCTTTGTGGGTACGGAATACGCTTCCGTTAACTTTACAACCAAAGATGAAAAGAATAAAGTAGTTGATTAAATTTGCTATTACAAAGTAGTATTAGTTCATTTTAGTTATTCTTAAGGTCGATGGGGCGATCGTGTTCTCCATACATATTTCATTCCGAATGTATACGAGACACACAAAGTTTTTCCTTACAACAATGGATTTTATCACTTCTAAATAAATTATTGTATTCGCATCTAATGATTTCAGGCATTTAAAAATAGATAAACATAATTAAAATCGATCGTAAAATTTGTTAAAATTTACGCCTGTGTGTGTGAATTTGTCAGCGCCATCTGACTAAATTAGGCCATTATTAACATAAAATTTGTACTTTGAGTAAACTGCGTGCTAATAGTGTACTAGTTGAAATGACAGATGGTGGTGACCAAATTATTATTGCAAATATGTATATCCCCTATATTGCGCCATCTATATTAATAATTCCGTCAAGGGGTACGGTAAACTCGATTGAAACGTTACCAGAATAATAACACTTAAAAAAATAATGATTTCGAGTCGACAACATATATCCGCAAAATTCGGATTGTCGTGATAAACAATATTATAATTATAATATTCGGCACAGTACCGCCATATTTTCTATGAACGCATGTCAGTCAGTGTCAGTGATGACTGCGCCAGTGTTCTCAGTTGGTGGGCCATATTTTTAAAGAAAGAAGAAGAAGAAGTGCATTTATTGATTGAGCTGTCAGAACAAATTCAGTGTTCAATGTTCATGATGTTTCCGTACGAGTATTCAATTCATTAATTTTGCTTTGCATAGTGATTAACTTTCATTATCATCAGCCTATGCTTGTCCACTGCTGGACATAGGCCTCCCCTAATGAGCGCCATAGCGCCCTGTCTTCAGCTTGCCGCATCCAGAATCTGCCCGCAGTCTTTCGCAGATCGTCATCCCACCTGATCGGAGGGTGTCCTACACTACGCTTGCCGAGTCGAGGTCTCCACTCAAGAACACGTTTACCCCAGCGGTTGTCGGTTGTTCGCGAGATATGGCCAGCCCACTGCCACTTCAGCTTGCTAATTCTTTGAGCTATGTCGATAACTTTGGTTCTCTGTCGGATGTATTTGTATTTCTATTAACTTTGTTTGGATGTAAACACATCATGCCGAAAATTGAAATGAGTCACATTTCACCCGAGCGAAGCCGGGTTTTCATATTTTATTATCATAATAATAACATTCAATAAAACAATGAAGTAACGAGCTAAGTGTTTTTAATATTTTCCGGACATAATACAAAGTGTCTAATAAATAAATTAATGTATCGCTGACATGATAGGTATCAGATAAATAAATAAATATCGCCAGACTTACTCAGCAACTGTATGGTGCCAAACTAAGCAACGCTTGTACTATGGCTACCATACATTAAACTGGCGATCCCAGTGACACCCAGACCTGGGCAAATTACGAAAAGGCCGTTTCAGAAAATTTTCTTTGTCGGGAATCGAACCCGCAACCATCCGATGCAGTGAGCCGAGCGGCCAACGCTCAAACTACAGCGCCAAGCGGTCGTCAATTCGCCACACGAGGTACTACGTTGTTGCAGACGCGACGTTGCCAATTGGTAGAGAGCGGCGACTTGACAACGTCGAATGTCTATTATAAAAGCGTTTGCTGTCGGAAATATTTTTTCGTTTAGTGTATTATAGGTACGATCACAGATATAGATTTATATAGATAACGCAAGTATCACGATTTGTATTGAAACCAAGCGTGCCAAATTTTTAACACTTACTGTGACGTCACAGATGACGGGAAATCCAAACCGATTCAAAGACACCGATGCCGCAGATGCCCCTCTGCCCGCTACGATTCTCTCGAGTGATTATCTCGCTCATATTCATATTTTTATATCTGTAGTCGCGATGGACTGTAAGTTTTCGGCGACAAACCTTGACGCTTGGTCGGGGTTGAGGGTTTTCGGACACGCTAAGTACATACATTTGCGTTATCTATGTAAATCCAAATCTGTGGGTAGGATAATGTTGCCGCTGGCTTAGGATTACCGTATAGGTACATAAAAATGAAAATTTACTGTATTTGCCAAATAAATACCGAACCTGGTATATACAAACCATAGATACTACATTATATATGTACACAGGTACTAGGTAAGTACGTAATAAATATTGGAACGAAGTTCCTTATCGCGCGTTGCGAAAGGGGGCTAGACGGAAAAAATTAAAACCAAAAAATGTGTAACGTAACGACACTTTTTTCCCTTTTCCTTTTCCTTTTCCTTTTCCTTTTCCTTTTCCTTTTCCTTTTCCTTTTCCTTTTCCTTTTCCTTTTCCTTTTCCTTTTCCTTTTCCTTTTCCTTTTCCTTTTCCTTTTCCTTTTCCTTTTCCTTTTCCTTTTCCTTTTCCTTTTCCTTTTCCTTTCCTTTTACTTTTACTTTTACTTTTACTTCCTTCCATTGTCCAAGCCTTGCTTAGTTTGGGACCATACAGTTGGTATATTTGTCTGGCGATATTTCTTTATTTATTAGTATTATTTTGATTGAGCTGAAGCTGTGATAGCCGATTGCTTAACGCACCAGGTATTGGGTTCAAACCCCGGCTCGCACATCTGGATTTTTCGTAATCAATGTGTGACTCATAATTTCTATATGATTATCACTAGCTTACGGTGAAGGAAAATATCGTGAGGAAACCTGCATGTCTTAGAAGATCTAAACCGTTGTTGAAACCTACGTGGTGGAAATCATCAAAGCACTGGCCTGTTTATAATTAGTTTTTAAATTCCGTGTAATTTATATTGACATTTGTTTTTACATAGAATTCTATTCTGTCTGTCAAAATACGCTGTACATAAATATCTTATCTGGCCTACGTATATATTTTATTAATCTGCTGAGCTTCGCAAAATTAAACGGAAGCGTCAACTACGCGACTTGGAGCTTCTCCATGAAGATGTACTTGATCGACAGCGAACTATGGCACTGCGTCATGAAGCCTGCGGAGGAAGTTGACGACTTTCAACGCAAAGATGCCAAAGATCCAAGATTTGCTGGAGTCTAAGCGAACATCTATATCTCATCGTTATGACAGCTGAAACTTCGAAGGAAACATGGAAGCGACTTCGGGAAGCCTACGCTGACAGCGGGCTTGCTCGACGCTTACAACTTATGAAGAAATAGCTTGGTACTAAACTTGTATTGTACTCGAACATAGAAGCCTATGTGAATTACATACGGCATGTGCAACAACTGATTGCCAATCAGGCTGGCCTGGAAGATGAACTTGTTGGTGTGATTATGCTGGCAGGACTTAACGACAGCTACAGCCCAATGGTGATGGCAATAGAGCATTCCGGCACCTCGATATCTACAGACTCGGTTGCATCGATCCTGCTGAAGGAAGAACGCCGAGATGCCTCTGCTACATCTAGTGCCTTTTCGTAGTCTAGTGTAAATAGTGTGCCTAAGGTGTCGTGTACATATTGCAAAAAAGTAGGCCACGTAGTGTCTCAATGTAGGAAACACTACTAACGCTACTCTGTATAGGACTCTAGGTCCTATAATTTTTATTGAGACACGATTTTTATGTTGATTTCTTGTAATTATTGTTGTTGTTATAAATAAAAATATGTTTACATGGAAAACCACATCTATTTCTCAGTAATGTACCTCATATGTTAGAAAAGTGGAATACACTAACAAGTGTATTACAATTATATTTTCACCATTTTTAGTAACATCTAGATATATATAACAACTCAAAGGTGACTGACTGACTGACTGACATACTGATCTATCAACACACAGCCCAAACCACTGGACGGATCGGGCTGAAATTTGGCATGCAGATGTTATGACGTAGGCATACGCTAAGAAAGGATTTTGATTAATTCTACCCCAAGGAGATAAAATAGGGGATGAATAATCCCGAAATTTTTGTTAAGTTAAATTACACGCGGACTGTCGCGGGCACAGCTAGTCAGACAATAAAATTATTCTATAACAGACGTATATTTTTATCGGTTTTTTAGAATTATGAATACACATACAATAATGTATTTTACAATAGCAAAAATATAATATTTTCGCTATTTATTATAAAATAAAAAGGCCGCAATAAATATAAAAGTACGCCCTCTAGTGGCTAGTGGCTAAAATACACTTTTTGTCAATGTGTGCGTGTATGTATTACAATAAAAAGTGACAGAAGATTTTTATCGGAAAACGCTTAGATTATGAATAATTTTAGGTTGATATTATTGCATATGTCAATGCAGTATAATAAGTCTTAATCGCAAACAATAGTATTATATCTTAGAAATGCTCAAATTTTGCGTAAAAAATTAATAAGTAGAATTTGTTGACTACAGCGTCATCTTGAGAGAAACTGCAATAAACCCGACCGACGCTTTAACCTTAAGTTGTTTTCCGTTAACGTGACGTCACCCCGCCGCCTTACGATCAACGACTGTACAACATTTATATATTGTTTAATTTAGTTTCGTGTAACATTACAAAAAAGTTCTTGTAGCATAATAATCCTCGGCACACCAAATAAAATGTCCCAAATTACAAGTAATTATTTATATTGCGCAATCAAGTGTGTTGGTTGTATGGAATAAGCTGTCCAATCACAAAATTTTCTATTTGCACCTAATAAAAAATAGGAAAATGCTAAGATGCGAGTCTGTAAATACACAGATTGAAAGGCTTGATTTTCATTGGAAGGAATTCCATACATTTGTTTTTATTACCAAGTTTAACAGGTAATTTAATGCTAACACTGTTTGTTAAATTGCTAATAATGTGTGCTGCAAGTATCTGTGTAAATCTTTTGCTATAACAACTGGGTAACACGACTTGTTCATTATATACAAGGTGACACATAATGGGTATACTTTTTTTTTCAAAACTTAACTTTGTAATTCTAAAACCATCAGCTTTGGAGGGAACTTGAAAAACAAACGGTGTTATAGGAATACAGCTGTTGACCGATTTCACAAGTCTACAAAACCTTTAGTACTTCAACTGTCCCACAAAGCCGATAGTTTGAGATTTACAAAGTTAAGTTGCAAAAAAAATTGTATACCCTTTTTGTATCACCTAGTATAAATACCTATATCAATAATATGTATGTATTATCCATTATATTATATTGTAACGTACGCTCGCGTCATTTCGCCCTCTTGCCGTACAAAAGCAACTTGCTTTCGCTGGCTCGCGCTGGCCTACGCTGAAGAAGTGTAGGCAGTAAACTATATTTGGCTGCTTAAAAGATGTCATTCGTCCGAACAGAGGATATCAACACTAGTCGGGACAGGTTAGTATGCAAGCTCGCTAATGTAGTAGCTTGAAACAAATAAACAATGTTTCCCATACGCCCCCCCCCCCCCCCCCCCCCCCCAAAACCTTCCGCGACATATAACTGTGTCTCTTCCCAATAGAGAGAAATGGATATATATTCATCCAAGTCATATTTAATTTTCAATTAAATTCTTTGCGGTTTCCAAGCCTTTAGATTTACGCCTACAATTCTCTTGAGGGTCAAACTTTGAAATCTTCCGTTAATCGGAGTGTGCCGGGCAGAAAGAGACCTTATATTCCTCACATCAGGGGCGTACTGTCAAGATCACTGCTCATAACTGTAACTAGTCATCATCGACTAGCATTTGGTACACAACACGTGTACAATGTTTGTAATCACTGACTGTATGTAAATGAAATAAACTTGTTTAACTAATATTGTATTTCGTATTTCGCTTTTACCGAGGCCTGCATCCCCCTTGTATTGGAGGAGAGGCCTGTACCCTGGGCTGTGATAGTCAATTGTAGAAATAATTCTATAGTAATCTGTAAGCTGTGATACTTATCGCAAGGTTCATTATCCTACTAATATTATAAATGCGCAAGTTTGTGAGTGTGGATGTATGTTTGTTACTCCTTCACGCAAAAACTACTGAACGGATTTGGATGAAATTTGGAACACAGATACTTTATAACCGGGATCAACACATAAGATACTTTTTATCCCGATAATCCCGAAAATTTTGTCAAGTTAAACACTACGCGGACGAAGTCGAGGTCATAAACTAGTTGCAAATAAAACTTCAATCTCCATATCACTGTGATGTCATTTATTTATAAAACAAAAAAAACTGAGCAATTATTTATCTTATTAAATAAAGTAAATAAAACTACGTATTCTAAAAAAATATGTACGTAAATAAATACAATTAATTATATATTAAAATAAATGTAAATATAATTTGGTACCTAAATTAGGCAACACCTGTTGCGCAAGGTTTTGCAATTTTACGGGAATCAAGATCATAAATGACATGATATCGAAGCGTCTAGAAAATATGGCTGTATAATTATTCCTACATCTTAAAAGCTTTCATGGCATCATGTATTGTCGTGCAAATAATGAAATAATAGTTAGCTGAAGGAAGTCCTTCCCTACCTGTCGTTATTTAGTAAACAGTTTTAATAACCGATTGGAGTGTTTAATATAAATTAAATGTAGGGGTTGGCTCCTTAAGAAAAGTCACAATTTAAGGTGCCTTTACTTTTATACATAAACAGGTGCCCATAATAGTGGTAATAGAAAAAAAATATTGCTTGACGAATAACCCGCAACGTTTTCTGTTATAAGAATGTTGCTCGCGATTTAAATCAGTGCCTCAAAAGTATACTAACTTTCGAGTTAAATAAAAAAAAACTAACAGTTTCTGTTACCAGCTAGAAGTGACCATCAAAGTCGAGGTAAGAATAATTTCTGGATAAACTTTGTCACGTCCGAAATCTTAATATTACATTTTATTCGACTTAGATTGAATTCGCTACATGAATAACACAATATTATTCTAATTATTACGCATCAGTAACTACGTGTCTTTCCAAAAACACTACCAAAGTGCACTTCATACACACACTTATAATTATTATAAGTATTACACACAAAATTTTCCTACGTATAATTCTTAAATCTATTAAGATTCTTTGGTTTTATTATGCTATTTGAATTTTATTATTTTCTTGATGACACAGATTTATCCTAATTAAGTATATTATGTAACAACACATCGATCAACACTACGATCTTATATTATTTAAGATATTTCAAGGCAGTTACTTGTTTACTCTACATTGAAGTAAACTCTTGCAAAATATTATGTACCAGTTACGTTACCAGAGATATGTCGTCGAGAAAATAACAAAATGAAAATAGCATTGGTCTTGCTTTACAAGAAAACATACCACGAATTCAGACTAGTAGTCTAACTTTGGATGAGCCATTTACAAGTTATACTTAAAAATAAATTAAAGGAACGTTTACGACTTGAATGTAAGCTGTGTTTACAAACACAAATAATGCGAAACACAAACAATTGTAAATGCCTGAACACCCTGATATCAAACTAATTAAACAATATTGTCAAATTAAATATTATGCTCTTATAATTATGGCAATTAGTTTTGACCTGACATGGCCCAAAACTTAAAACAATAAAGCCACTATTCGTTAATCGATCTTAGCTCTGAAAGTGAACTTGGAACTGTCATTCTCATGAGCGTACTCAACTTTGCTTTCAGAGTTCAACTCTTATAATATTTCTGAGTAATAAATATGCTAGGTTGGCTCCTTTGTACACATAGCGTGTTAAAATAAATAGGTAAGTTTCTTTATTTAAATATTGAAATATAGGGTTATTGGTAAAACACTAAAATCATCCAAGGTATACATATACTACTCGCATCATAAATAACTAGTTATGTTGCCAGTGTTTTACCAATAACCCTGCATACAAGCAAATTATAATAGTAAAAAAATGAATAACAATATAAGGTAATTTCATTTAGTATTTGAAGCTGAAAAATAATAGCTTGGACATGTAGGGTAAAAGTATATATATAATACTAGCTGTGCCCCGCGACTCCGTCCGCGTTCTGGTGAAATTTTTCCTGAATTTTCTTTGCTATAAACCTCACGGAGCCCGAGACCTTTCCAACGAATGCAAAACCGTGTAAATCGGTTCGTGCGTTCTGGAGTTATAGCGTCAGGAAGGAAAACCCGACTTATTTTTATATAGTAGATATAATATAACTGGCTACTCTCAGTAACTACCTACGGAATTACACGGTCTTAAATAAGTTGTATTAAAAACAACGCCAGTGATAACGATAACCGATTTTTACATATAATGTGTATTTTTAATACACCTCTTATTTGAAACGTTTAAAGAACATAATGGTACTGAAAGCGGTCAATTATACCTAGTTTTACCAAATACCTATCCCTACCACTACTTTACTATTATACTATTAGTAACAAGAATATTATGCCGGTATGGTAATGATTTTTTTAATTATGTATTTTACTTTTTTTTTATTATTAATAATATCAAATTTTTAAATATCCATAATATATTATACGCATAATAACTACATTATATTATACATTTTTAACAGATCATTTTAATTTTCAGACTTCAGTCGAAAGCAGTCGTTTAAGGAATGTATATATTTTGCGTTGGCAAATAATTGTATGGCATTTTGACACTTAAATTAACAGATGCCTATATGTTATCAAAAGGGTTTTCCTATATTTTTTATTAAATTTTAAAAGGAGCGAAACATTTAAATTTACCGAAAAAAAATATAACTTTTTTATATCAAATAATTCTCTATTATATTTGAAAATGACGTAAGTTACTACTAAATCATTGAAACACAAAGCCTTCTATAACGAAGGAAGCTCCTATTTTTACTTTTGTCTATACTATCAATAGGCTAAGCATGTACCTCCATAGAGCCACCTGTTAACTCCAGCATCACTACTATTATATTAATTATGTTCGATCTCTGTAGTGGTATTAGATCTAAGCAATTTGGGCAATGTGCTCGCCCCGAACCTGATGCCATAAGGTCGCAAGTGGTATATCAGGTAGTCTAGCACATACATCATTTCCGGGTCCACGTAGTGGAAGGAGACCGCGTGGTCTGAACAACAGTCTAAACCCTGGAAAAGAAGGATTATGTAAGCTTTGTTGCTATAATATGTACTAAAGTGTGGTCGCGGAGCAGGAAGAAAGCAGTTATTACCTGTCTCTGTCACTCCCGCGTGAATCTAATACGTCTCGCTCACACAGTTGCCGTGACCGCCGTCCTCGGGGACTGTAAACCTTTTATCTGAGTGCTAGTTATAAGCTAGTATTTTTTCCACTTTAAATATTTCATATAAACCGCACTTGATGCAAAAATGTTTGTGACCACTGTCAGTAGGCAAATAGGTCATTGTACGAAATTCTGCCTGCTCCGCGACCGCACTTTACTACTAATACTTTTGTAGTTCTAACGACTATTTTCTACAACCGGCGAATTTTGTGTGTCGATATTTTATGAGGAAATGCAGCGAAAGTTATTATTAACGCTACTATTATTTTCTAGGGCAGGAATGTTGATTAAGGAATTGTTAATTTGTCTTTTTCTTCTTTATTACTTTAGTCAACACGCAAGTTGGTGGTAGAGTCAGACTATTCATAAGTGTTAAGTTTGATTTTGTTTGTGATTTTTTTTGGTCTGTCCATAAAGTCGAGCGACGTGATTTTTTTGGACGAGAATAGATGACAGTTTTTTTGTATAGCTGCCTTTCTCTTTTTAATAAACTCAATTAACTCTACAAAAAAAATCGATTCACCACTTCAAACTATGCTCCAGATTTTGCCGAACTTTATAATTAAAACCGTTTGACGACCGCTTGGCGCAGTGGTTCGAGCGTAGGCCGCTCGGATCACTGCACATGGTGGTTGCGGGTTCGATCCCCGCAGGGGTAAATTTCGACAAATGGCCTTTTCGTAATTTGCCCTAGTCTGGGTGTCACTAGGATCGCCCCCAGTCCATTGTATGTACGGTACCCATAGTACAAGCGTTGCTTAGTTTGGGACCATACAGTTGGTATATAAAAAAACCTGTACCTCATCCGTTGGGTAGAATAGATAGGACCAGTACCAAAAGGTCTTGTCCTTGGTCGGGAACAGGTGGTCGTGCGGAATGAACGGGAAGAACCGGCCGCGATGCAGCTCGTCGCGCGAGTCCATCGCGCGCACTCCCACGTTGTCGAGACATTTGCCTAGCCGAATAGAACAATTAATTAACAACTTTATTGCGTTAACACTATTACCTTTGACGACCGCTTGGCGCAGTGGTTCGAGCGTAGGCCGCTCGGCTCACTGCATCGGGTGGTTGCAGGTTCGATTCCCGTCAGGGTAATTTCGGAAATGGACTATTCGTAATTTTCCCCGGTCTGGGTGTCACTGGGATCGCCCCCAGTCCATTGTACGGTACCCATAGTACAAGCGTTGCTTAGTTTGGGACCATACAGTTGGTGTGTTCGTCTGCCGATATTTATTTATTTATTATTATTTACCTAAATTACCGTAACAATATGGTTTTCGAATGGGCCTTCAGAGTCCGGGAAGTGAACACACAACACTAAAAGTTCAAAATGATCTCCAACTTTTTATGTCGTATGTATACTCTGTTTAATTCCGGAGAATAAAATGACAATCACTATTGTCAAACTTGAAATACTGTTGAAATATTAATTTCTGAAGTGTCGTTCTAACTACGAGTTCTTTGTGGTTCCGATAATAATAATAATAATATTAGCCCTTTTTGACGTCCCACTCCTGGGCACGGGCCTCCCCTCAAGACAAGGGGGATTCAGGCCATAATCCACCACGCTGGCCCAGTGCGGGTTGGCGGATTACACATGTCTTTCGAAAATTGGTTAAATCTTCTAAGACATGCAGGTTTCCTCACGATGTTTTCCTTCACCGCAAGCAAGTGATAATCATATAGAAATTATGATTCGCACATAGATTTCGAAAAATCCAGAGGTTCGAGCCGGGGTTTGAACCCGAGACCTGGTAGCCCGCAAGACGCGTGCTTAACCAATCGGCTATCACTGCTTAATTTCCGATAATGTGAACCATAAAATTTTGAATGTCGTGCGTGTATACCCCTGATGTAGGGGGGATACGAATATATGTATCAATAACTAATTATAACCTACTTATCTAAATATATATAACTCAAAGGTGAGTGACTGACTGACTGACTAACTGACATAGGGATCTATCAACGCACAGCCCAAGCCACTAGACGGATCGGGCTAAAATTTGGCATACGGGTAACGAGATGTTATGACGTAGGCATCCGCTAAGATAGAATTTTGATTAATTCTACCCCAAGGGTGAATAATCCCGAAATTTTTGTTAATTTAAATTACACGCGGACGAAGTCGCGGGCACAGCTAGTAGCCTATAAACGAGTCATTTGGAAGTCAAAGTTGATGCGCCTTTCATTAATAACATACATAAAACTCAAGTAATCTTAAGTCTGTACTTAAATGTATGTCGCCGCCAATTTTAAAGTTATTTAAAAATTCTTTGATATTTGATAATCGTAAGAGATGATTCGACTGTCACTAGGGATTGCAGGACCGGTACTCTCCTCATTACCGGTCCTGCAATCCCTAAAGGTTTTAAGAAGAGCTAGGCAATTCCCGGTACCAGGCTTAAACCAGTACCGGGAATAACCGGGAATTTTGGTAAATTCGGTACCCAATACAAACGTTCAATAGTTATTTAAAAACAAAAAAATTAACAAGCTAATTTGTGCTTCTTTTCATCAAAATTTAATCATTAACATGTATATTAAGTATTTACTTATTTAGTGAACGAATCCGAAATTAATTTCGAAATTTTTGACCATTTTTCCATAGTTCTCAATTTTCAATTGGCAGCGTGTTATATTTCGAACCTAAGATGTGGCCTAGCGGCCATTTGGAGTGGATGTGGACACCAGGAGCTAGATGCAGGGAGTTCAAAATAGTCATCTATGTGCCTAATATTGCGAGAGGAGTCATTAAAAGGTTATTCTTCATATACCTGCTTGAGCATTATTTTCGTCACAAAACTTAATTGCACCACCACAACGGATAGGAAATCAAAAATAATAATTTTGCCCTTTTGACGTCCCACTCTTGAGGACGGGCCTCCCCCCAACACGAGGGAGATTCAGGCCATAATACACCACGCTGGCCCAGTGCGGGTTGGCGGATTTCACATGTCTTTCGAAAATTGGTTAGATCTTCTAAGACATGCAGGTTTCCTCACGATGTTTTCCTTCACCGTAATCTAGTGATAATCATATAGAAATTATGATTCGCACATAGATTTCGAAAAATCCAGAGGTGCGAGCCGGGGTTTGAACCCAAGACCTGGTGCCCACAAGAATCGGCTATCACAGCTTCGGAAATCAAAGAATAGTAGTTAAAAATAAAGATGAAACATTATTGTCATAAGGCGCAACAAGGTCGCCGTGGCCAGTGACGTACCCATCTCGGCGTCCTCGGCGCCGTGGTCGTCGGCCCGGCACAGGTGCGGCGTGGGCAGCGCCTTGCTCACGAACCGCTCGAGCGCCTCCCTGCTCAGCACGTAGCCCGCGCCGCCGCTCATGTACCCCTGCAGGATGGTTCACACTCTATATATGAATGGGGACATTCTTCGCATAATGACGGTGTAATTTTGCACTGTAAATCGTTTAATTTATCCCAAATTAAAAATCGTGCCCTAGATGAGTATAATTTTGCCCACGGTGTATACAGGTTGAAACAGAAAGGGTGTACTTTATTTCTCAAACTTAACTCTGTAATTCCAAAACTAGGTATCAGCTTTGGAGGAAACTTGAAAAACAAAAGGTGTTATAGGGATATAGCTGTTGACAGATGTCATAAGTCTACAAAACCTTCAGTACTTCAACTGTCCCACAAATCGATAGTTTTAGATATACAAAGTTAAGTTGCAAAAAAAATAGTATACCCTTTCTGTTTCACCTAGTATAATGTGCCCAAGAATCGTTCTTATTATAGCGTAATTTAGTGAAAACAATGTGGTTATTTTAGTTCGACCCAGAATACATAGGTAGGTACATTTTCCCAACATAGCATAAAATGGGTTTTTTTTTTTTTGTAACCACTGAATTGGATTTAGTGGATTTCAGGAAATAAAAATTATGGAACAATTGTTTAATAATTGCCTCAATGTCATGAGACCAAAATTGTCACAGAAAACTGTGCCATATTAACAATAATTAGTAGGTACATTTTGTTTGGTACCTGTTTGGTGAAAGGCTTGAATCTGCATCCGAAATATATTGGATCGTTGCTGTCATAGTCGGCCAGCATGTACCGGAGATTCTCTACTACCATGTATCTGAAATAAAACATAGTTGTTTTCTTATATTTACGCGAATACTACACATTGAAATAAAACTATTTTTCGGATTTTATCGCGTTTATTAAATTTATGTTCCCGGCGTTTCGGCTGCTTTACAGCAGTCATGGTCACGGGGGGACTGAGGTGTTAGACGTCCTGATGTCATAGTTAGTAACTGGGTACCCTCATATTAAGCTGCTAACGTCGGGAACATAAATTGAATCAACGCGATAAAATCCGAAAAATAGTTTTATTTCAATAAAACATAGTTTTTAGTGCATACTTACATGGAATAGCCATGTTGAAACCAATTTACTTTCCTACTGATGACTAATATCATAAATGCAAAAGTTTGTGAGTGTGGATGTATGTTTGTTACTCTTTCACGCAAAAACTACTGAACGGATTTTGATAAAATTTGGAAGACAGATAGTTTATAACCTGGATTAACACATATAATACTTTACTTAAGTCTACGCGGACAAAGTCGCGGGCAAAAACTAGCAGCTCATATACGCGGGCTGGCTCGACCGGGGTAGTACCACGCTCACACATAATATAACATCTAAAGAAGCTACTATAGCTGCATTTCGTACGATAAGTGAGAGAGCCAGAAGCCAAAACCGCTCCGTTCCCCTCCCTTTGTCTCACTCCCCTTAAGGTCGGCAACATGCGGGGAAAGCCTTTAGTGTTGCAAGCATCTACAGGCTACGGTAACAGCTTAACATCACGCGGATCATACGCTTGTTTGCCCACTATTTTACATAAAAAGACAACAGTCAAATTTGAATTCTCAATGTAAACCCCGACGACGTGTGTCGTATAAAAATAAAATAAAACTAAGAATCTTTTAAATATTGTCCATCACTAAATCGTACCGCAAATATTTCGTTTTAAATTCATTCAGAGTACATCTAACAGGCCGCAGTGATATACGAGTACCAATGTCCGTCTGTTCCCGTTGATAAGAAACTATTGTTACTGTCGGGCAGCCTTGACCAAGTCATGATGTAACACAAAGCCAGCAGTGCCGCGCTAGTATCACTACCACCGTGTCTAATGAGGGTGTAATTCGCTTCATATGTAAATTTTTGGGCGGATTACATATCTTTGCTTGCGAAAACCCGCAATGTACCTACTTACTAGTAAAATCTATACAAATAAATAAAAATCAAGTGTCTGTTTGTAATGTCAAACGAACAGCTTTTTACAAAATGCATTATAATATGTGAAAGTACGGTATTTATAATAACAATCATTTTTAGGGATCCGGACCTTAAAAGGAAAAAACGGAACCCTTAAATAGGATCACTTTGTTGTCCGTCTGTCTGTCTGTCTGTCTGTCAAGACCCTTTCTCTTAGAAACTAATAGAGATATCAAGTTGAAATTAATATTAAATATCAACCGCTATGGTCCTTGTAGGTGTAAAAAATAGGCTTCTAAGACAACGCAATCAAAAGATATGGCCATTTATGTCGCATATTTTGATACTTTTTGCAAATTCACTTATCAAAAGAAGGGAGTCAACGCACAACCCAAATCGTTGGGGTTACAATCACGAAATTTTGACAGTAGGTACCTTTTAGACCGTAAATATCCACTAAGGAAGGATTTTGTTAAATTTCACCCCTAAGTGTGTAAAATAGGGGATGAAAGTTTGTATGGGTAAAAAAAAATCTCAACTTAGATCCATGAAAATTAGTATTAGGGTTAAGTACTCATTACAAATAAAAATATATTTTTCAGCGTTTTATAAAATTCCATCCCTAAGAGTGTGAAATAAGGGAAAACAGTTTGTATTGGGGTCCCGAATTTGTTTCAGCTGAAAACGTGGCTTTAGGTAGATCTAGCTGTAAAAACTTGAAACACAGTGCAGAAAATCTATAAAAAAATAAGAACACTAGCACATGGCACGAACTTTCAATTAAAATTATTACAGGACAAATGGGTTCACTAAATCACGAGCTACAGCCGACCAAGTTAAAGTTAAGTTGATTCCCCGTCGTTACTGAATAAACTCAATACTGAGATTTAAAAATCAACCGCAAATAATACTTTGTTTCTTGTGTTGCACTACTTTGGTTATAGGTAGATACGATAAATCTTCGCTAATTAAATGGGTCCAGAAGCCTTCATTGTGCATGTCCTAACGTGCACTTGTCCAGATTTTTTTAAATTTTTTGACCGTCGTTCGATCTTCCGTTTGTTCGGGCTAATGTCCGAAACGGTTGGACTGATTTTACCGAGACTTCCACTGGCAGAAAATCATAAGGAGGATATCATAAGGAGTAACTTAGGCTACTTTTGCCGCGAGTAACAGGTAGTAGGTACTAGTAATATGTACAGTTATCTGTACCAAAGCATCCGGCCGGTGTGGATAAGTCCAATATTCATTTCCATCTACGAGGGCGGGATGATAAGTAACTAGCCTCTGCTATTTAAAAAGTTAAAATTATAAAAAAATATATGTCATTTTTAAATTCGTATCTCTGGCCACATGTGTTCTTAATTTGAATTTGGTGGCATGAAAATTTTATTGTTTTTTTGTCATTTGAAAATATATTTCGTCAACTGTTTTCAAAATGGATAAAATTGAACAAAGAGCGGTGATAAAGTTTCTTCGTATGAAGGGCATGAAGGGGAAAGATCTCTATGACGAGTTAAATAATGTTTTGGGTGAATGTGCTCCTTCTTATGCCACAGTAAAAAACTGGGTGGCTGAGTTTAAACGCGGTCGTACATGTGTTCAAGATGAAACCCGCCCAGGACGTCCAAAAAGCGTCACGATTCCGGAAATGGTCGTGAAAGTACATGATATGGTTTTAGCAGATCGACGATTGAAGTTATCTGAAATAGCTGACACTACAGGTATCTCAAAAGAACGGGTACATTATATCCTAAGTGAGGAATTAAATATGAAAAAGTTATCGGCCCGTTGGGTGCCGTGATTGCTTACGCACGATCAAAAAAGCTATGGCAAAAATCAACGAATTGAAGTATGATTTGCTGCCCCACCCACCTTTTTCGCCTGATCTAGCGCCATCAGACTTCCACTTATTCCCTAAGCTCAAAACTTTTTTGGGCGGACATAAATTTTCCACAAATTATGAAGTCATAGCCGCTGTAGAGGAGTATTTTGCAGGCCTCGAAAGAAATCATTTTATGGAAGGCATTACTGCTTTAGAACGAAGATGGAATAAGTGCGTAGAGGTTCACGGAGACTATGTCGAAAAATAAAATTAATTTTATCACGGAAAGTTAAGTGTTTTCTTATTAGGCTAGTTACTTATCATCCCGCCCTCGTACGAGGGATGCCTTTTAAGTTTTGTCGTTTGAAGAAAAAAACACAACTAGAACCTTATAGTACTTTTTATTGTTTTTCAAAGTATTCACCACGTAGCTGAAAACACTTTTCCATTCGCTCAAACCAGTTATTATAACATTTATACCTCTCTAAAGTGGGGGTGTTCAAAATGGCTGACTTGAAAGCGTCGACTGCTTTTTCACCGGACTGGAACCTTTGACCACGAAGACTTTTCTTAATTTTAGGAAATGTAAAGAAATCGTTAGGGCTTAGGTCAGGACTGTATGGAGGATGATCAAGAATTTCTACTTTTTTCTGCTTCAAATACTTAATCGTTTGACGAGCGCTGTGTGAGATTGCGTTGTCGTGGTGCAGGATGATGCGTCGCTTTGAGTTAGATTTTCGAAGTTGGCGATGACTTGTGGTAAACAAACTGTGCTATACCACTCTCCATTAACCGTTCTACGATCTTCAAGTGCAATAGTCGCAATATGGCCGGTTTTTCCAATGAACGTGGCCACCACCTTCTTTGAAGTGCTTCGAGAACGAACAACTTTAGTCGGTTTTGGCTTGTCTTGAAAGACCCAGATTGTAGATTGTTGTTTGGAATCAGGATCGTAGGCATAGATCCAAGATTCGTCACCACTGATGATGTCGTAGACGTGATTTGACTCTCCTTGGTTGAACCTTTGCAGAGTTTTCTTACACCATCTGACGCGGGCCGCCTTGTGATCGTCGGAAAGCAGATGCGGTATCCAACGGCAAACTAGCTTTCTTACACCAAGCGCTTCATGCAAGATTTTCTGAATGGTTGTCCCTGAGATGCCTAATAGAACCTCTATCTCTTGATACGTCACATGACGATCTTCGAGAATTTGTTGTCTCACAGCAATGATGTTATCTTCAGTGAAGGCGGATTTTGGCCGTCCTTCGCGAGATTTGTCACTAAGAATAGTATGTTTACGATGGAATTATAAATACCAGCGTTCGACTGTCCGCAGACATGGGACTTCATCACTGAACACAGATGTTAGCTCTTCAAAACACTGAAGCCGTGTCAGGCCTCTTCTAAAGTTGTAGAAAATTATTGCACGAACATTTTCCTTAGGAAGATTCATTTTCGTACGTAACCTGACAGATTCTAATCGACGCTGTGACTAAACAATAGCATTAATCCTAAAACTTTCAATTGTTTTGAGATTCGAAATTTAAACACATTCGAATATAGAACAGTTCCAAATTCAAAATTGCCGGGAAATATGGAAACGACAGAACTTAAAAGGCATGCCTGGTATACTTACCGTAAACAAAATCAGTTTATGGCGCCCATGCGCAAATTGATTTGGAAACCCCATAACAATGTTTATGGATGGAAATAACTGACCGTAAGATTTTATTCTAAAGGAGGATTTACTACATAATAAGCAGTGCAGTAAATCATCGTTTTTAGGATTCCGTAGAATCTACGAGAAAGCGTTACTAGATTATCTAACCCGGACGAGTGCAGACCCAGTTTGTGACAGTGCCACAACTTCTACAGTTTTCAACGGAAGTGGATCAAATTTTATACTGCAATACCTTATAGAAGATCGCATTGCCACAATTATATTTTTTGTTTCAAGGTACTCTTCTCCCCGTACATGTAAAGTGGGGATATTTATTTAATCCTAAAAGTGAGAATACCATAGTAGGTGTGGGTTTCCATCCGATAATAATGTTGTCTGTTGGTTTATCGATGTCATAGTTTGTCCCAATCAATCATAGATAGCAAGTGGAAAGGAGCGACGGATTTTTTTCAAAAATATACTCACGTGTCATCGTCAGCTTTGACGAACCAGTCGGCGTCTCTCTTGTGGTGTTCGTACACGTAACGGAATGCAGCTTTTGTCTTTGCCCAGAGATTATTCCTCCCCTCCTCAACTGGAAGCTTCACTGACGGTAGTGAAGGGTCTGGAATATCGAATCAGATGTAGATCGATCAGACGTAAGTGTCCATTGTGAGTTGTGGCTAGCTGCATCCGGATTTGTTCGGTTCGGAGAAACGGTATCAAAACTGCCAACAGATTGCCAGCGGACTGCACACCGACTGCAAGCGGACTTGCATCCAGATTAGCTTATATCTACTAGATAGGCTTGCATCTCTCAAAAAGTGTCTTAATGAATGCTGGCAGATCATCGCGCCATTTTCTTTGGTCATATTTAGTGAAGCAATCTGTTAGGAGGCTCTGTTCAAAATAACAAAAACCCAAGGCTTTTTTAACACACGCGATTTGATCAGTAGACTTGGGGCAGAGGACGTGTGGGTTGTGGTAAGACTACAGCAGATATTATAAACCCTAGCAAGAAATATTTAGGTACCGTTAATAACACACATGGATTTCATAAATAAGTATGACAGAAACAGCATGCTTTCTCTTTGCCGATAAGATTTAGTTAAGAGTTGCTGCTAGGCACAAAGGTCGGTCAGTGTGTACCATTCGGGGCGCTAAGAAAAATAGGACTTAGAAAAATTTCACCCAAAAACAACGCCTAATCACACCTTCGGGATCCGGTGGGATGTGGGAGTATCAGGGTGGGGAAAAGGACGCGGTTGGTCTTTGACCTTGAGTCTCACCTTCGACACTGCTCATGAAAAGTATCTTGTTGCACCTCTTCCCCCAGGTGGCCTTGACGTGCTTGGCCTTGGCCTCGTGGTTTTTGGGCTGCGTCATCACCCAGCACAGCACGCGCACGCGCCGCGAGAGCTCGTCCGCCACCGTCCGGTCCTCGTCCCGGTGCGCTGGCTCGTCGCTGCTGTGTTCTCCCACCGACACTATTGGGTGCTTCTCGAAATCCCGCATTGACTCTCTGGAAAGTTCGTTGACCTTTAGAAATAGTACTCCACTTTACTGGAACAACAATAATGCCTTCTATATTCCAGTAGTAGTTAGTTATGGTACGTTTCACGAAATAGTTCTCTTCGAGGTTAGGTATTTTTGTTACTAGCCTATTTGTGTCCCACTTCTGAGCAAAGGTCTCTCCCTGAATTCTCCACAAGAGGTTGGTTAGGCCACCTTTATGTATTGGGGTTCCAATCTCTTTAGATTGGCTGAATACTAAGGCTTGCATGCACAGCCACTGCGTCTACCCTGACGTTAAGCACAATAATCGTCTTAACCGTAATGGCGATTATTTCGCACATAACCCCTCGTTTGTACTGACGAAATATTTACACAGTTTTACGACGAACTTGTCTCTGTTTTGTGCTGTAAAAACAGACACATGAATATAAATTACGCCGGTTCAAGGTTATTGTGTAGCCTTAGTGGCGCTATGACGTTAGACCAGTGATCAAAACGAAAAAAAAAACTCGAAAATTCGTCTAAGTCCTGCCTCCATAGCCCCCCTAACTGGGAACTAAGATAACCTAACGACACATTCGGATTCTGCCGCTACGACCGCCGCTGCCGCGGCACGCTCGCTTCGCTCGCTCGGCTCGCGCGTTTTGGTCACTGTTCTAACCTAAACCAAGTTATAGCGCCCCTAAGGCTACACTCCAACCCGGTTCAATCTTAAGGGTGAGACCTTCTGCAATCGTAAGACTTCTTAAAACTACCCACATGTTGAGATTGGGATATTTGTAGAGGATGGCATAAAGTGTGAAAACAGAGCTTGAGTACATTGTTTAAAGTTATATATTATAAGAAGTGATTTATCTTTTCGCGTTCCGCGAAAAGGGTCGTAAGCACATTATAGTCACATAAAAAATAATCAGTGTGTTTATGTGTAATTCGTATACTGTAATTAGAAAAAAGTTAAAATAAAATAAAGAATCCGGGGCCCAACTCTGTTAACCGCTGGCACTCCACTCGCCAAATATCAAAACTGACGTTTCGCGTATCTGAATATGTCAACTTTGACAGATTCTTTCTTCTATCGGAAAACTGTGCGCCACATCGCTTGTAGGGGGCATTAGTTTTGTTTAGCAATAAACAAAACGAAACGTTATTAAAACGACATTGCTTGTGATGTCAATGTCTCGAATTCATAGTTGTATTGTCATAATACTTCACTTGTAAATACTAATTGCAAATACAGGTGTTATTATTAAAAACAACAAGAAAAATAATGTATACGCACTGACTTACTGTTTATTCAGCTGAATAAAACTGTTATTATTATAATTAAGTACCTAGTAATAAAATTACTTTATTAACGAAATTAGTTAACTATTCAAAAACTTTTGTTATTTTCCGTACATTTAACTGAAATAGACTTATCTAAGCATGAATTAGCTGAAAGAAACGGACAAAAGTTTAACAGCACTAATTAACCTTAAACAAAAGTATACGAGTATGTACATACTCATGTAAGTATATACTTACTTAGATACTTCATGGATACAATTAATGAACAAGGCAGCGATATATTTAGTTGGGTCTTATTTAGTTTAGTTTAAGTTTTAGATGTCCTCTAGTTAGTGTAGACGTTTAGTCTTCAATGTGTACAGTTGCGACAGAATTGGCGAGAGAGTTAATGCTATGTTTACAAGCTCTATTCTCAACTTTCCACTAAAATTATTGAGCAAGCACTATACGTGTGATAGCCATAAGCATGATAACAGAAAACCAATTCATATACTGAACTACAAATACACTAAATACAAAAATAGTAGGTAGGCAGGTACTACTCAAAGCATTGAGTGAAAACAAGCTAATCTGATTTGATGGATATCTGAAAAGTTTTTAACTACTCACATTAGTTGCAAAAATCTTTGCCCTAAATATCCTTGCAAACTAATTAAGTGTTTACCTAGTAGGTATACGATCATAAGACAGTCATACATAACTGTCCGTAAATTGGGTTCAAAGATAACTTGATAGTGAGAAAACACAAACCAAGATTTATGCATAGGTATATAAAGTTTATATAACATAAAATATAGTACTTAAGTAATAGACGAAACATTGCGAGGTGTACATTGGAGCCAGTTCTGTTATCTACAAATTACGACAAAACGAAATTTGATGACGACGCGACGTAGTTGATTTGAACTGCAATACTCTTAATTAAGTCAATTTTACCAAGAGTACCAGCAGAATCAGCACCAATGGTGCATTGTGTATTGAAAAAGCTTGAGCACCTAACTGAATTAGCAACTGAATTGACACCTTTTTTATAATCGTAAAGTATGAGCAGGACAGCAATATTTCAAATGTGTCCAATTTAGTTTAAACTCGACATGACGACATCAGAATTGACACCATTGTAAACCTATTTTATCCCACCGCGATATTTTATTGCATTTAGCACCAATCACAGTCCCGATAGTCAGTGTGCACTTGATGTTAAGTATTCTCGATAATGATGCATTCCGATAAGCTATTATGATAAAGGCCCGCAGATTTATTTATATTGAAGATATACTTACCAATGTAACTAACGTTTAGTGTGTTACACTTGATAATAATTAAATAGTCATTTTTAAAGACCGTCTCCTCAGCATAACTAAACGATAACGATAAACGATTTTAAATAAAAATATAAATACTCCAACGGTATTGTTACAAAATAAGTTAAATACATTACAAATATGAGTAATGGAAAAAATACTTAGTAGAATTTTACATAAGCTAGGACGGTATTTTCCAAACCATTGTGTCGCAATTTGAAAAGCGTTGTATTTTGCATTTGCATAGATAGGAATTGTATTCAATAAAAGATACTAAACAGGAATATACTGCCTTAAGGTGAAGGCACCTGCCTAGCCCGCGAAATTAAAAAAAATCGAGTATTTTTATAGTTTATCCAAAATCTGAAAACACGTAAGACAACATTTTATGATTTGCGACAGACACAGTATACAGTGCGTTTATTAATACATTTATTTTACTCTAAATATTATCACGGTGGATATGATACTAGTAAATAACTAAATATACAAAAATTGCCAGATTATCTGGATAGCTGTCGTTCTTGAAATGTTTTAGAGTAAGTTGGATATATTAATAAATGCACTGCACACGGTCTTTTTCGCGAATTACAAAATGTATGATTTGTCAGAAAATGTCAGAATGTCAGATTATGATAAAATTCTAAAAAACCTCAAAAAATTTGAACTTCGCGGGCCAGATGGGCGCTTTAACCTTATTGTCTTCGTATCTTACGTACCTACCTCATTTATCTAATGTAGGTAGTAGGCAATAGGTAGGTAAGATGCACGTGCGATACTGCAGTGGGCCCTACATTATAAGATAGACAACTTTTTTAAACATACATTTGTCCGAGCTTTTATAACAAAGTTAAACACGAATTTTACATAACTCTGGTTTAAGTATGTGTTTAAGTTTTTATAATAACGATGCGTAAGTATATTTACATGATGCTAATAATAAAATTATAGTCCGATATAATTTTATGATGTATATAAATAAACGGTGAAACAATTACCGAAATTACTTTTAGTTTCGAACGGATAAAAAAACGAAACCAGAATAAGACTGTTGGTTAAGAGCTAACGCAGCATGTAACGTCACTGCTGTAAGTCAGAGCATGGGCGATAGAGAAATAACAAACAAAATTATACTTGATTTTACCCATCTCAGTTTTTACAGCAGTTAGCTATTTATTGCTGATTCCTTTTATGGACAAAATAAACTTGACTAAACTAAATAATGAAACTAAAGCATTACAAGTCCTCAGCTGTAACTTATGAGCAAGGCAGATATAATTTCAAATGACTTTAGTTTGGCCGAGTGCTGTAAAAGCTGAGATGGGTAAAATCAAGTGAATCTTACACCTGAATTGGCTTCAATATAATAATCATCAAAGCCATTATAAAATTTCAAGTCATTTAGTAATACCTACTTATTATTTCATAAATAATAATAATCTTAGCCCTTTTTGACGTCCCACTCCTGGGCACGGGCCTCCCCTCAACACGAGGGGGATTCAGGCCATAATCCACCACGCTGGCCCAGTGCAGGTTGGCGGATTTCACATGTCTTTCGAAAATCGGTTAAATCTTCTAAGACATGCAGGTTTCATCACGATGTTTTTCCTTCACCGTAAGCAAGTGATAATCATATAGAAATTATGATTCGCACATAGATTTAGAAAAGTCCAGAGGTTCGAGCCGGGGTTTGAGCCCGAGACCTGGTAGCCCGCAAGACGCGTGCTTAACCAATCGGCTATCACTGCTACATATTTATATTATTATTTCATATATAAAAAAATACCATATTAACACAATTTAATTTATTTATATCTAAACAGGATTTCCCTATGATAAGAGCCACCAACATAATCCATATTCGGATTATCCTTGTTAGTATAAGTGCCACATAGATGAGCAAAGGGGTTTAAGAGATTTAAAAATTATACCTATTAAATAATTCAAAAATATTCGTGACCTTCACTAAAGTATTAAAATAAAAATTCTCAGCTTAAATGGGTAATATACAACAAATTGCTAGTTAAGTTAACCATGCTCCATGCAAGTTATTGGACAAGCAATAAAAAAGAAAAAGAAAGAAAAAACATGCCAGGCCATGCAAACATTAACAGATAGAGATAGAGTTACCTGTACGTCTGCATAGTGAATCCGGTCGATGTTAATAGAACGTATGCAAAACTAAATCCAGCAGATATCCCAATCACCAGTGTTAGAAAGAAACGGCGACCCGTCACCCGACCTTCGGCCTGCAGAGTGTACATTATCATTTCGCATTCAAAAAAAAAAACTTTTTTTATAAATTATTTTTTTTAAATCGCGGGCTGTATGCGGCGGCGGCGGTGTGCCCACGCAACGAGTCGTCGAAACAATGTTAGAATTATTTTTGAACACGACTTGCCAATACATGTGTGCGAACACGATACGCTAGGTGATCAGTAAAAGGTATTAAAAACTGACTAAGAACAGCTCGCACAAGTGTCTTGGATAACAATAAGAGTTATGGGAATCGCTCAAATATAGATAATATGTTTACATAATATAGATTATGATTGAGTAGGTGCTGTTTCATACGCTCTTCAGATCTTCGCTTATGAATGGGAATATTTTTAAACAAATTCTTCTTGTTTGTGTTTTTATAGAAGTTTATTTGTAAATAATTACTTAAATTTGAGCAATTAACATGAAGTCAGAAATTCCTTGATTACATCAAATCAAATTGTTGCGACCAATTTAAGAGCTTTTAAAAAGATTTACAGGTATCTCGAGAATATTGTTGATAACTTAAATATTTGTACGTTCTCAATAATTATATAACTAGACTGATATAGGTAATATGGTAGGTCTATGCCCCTTGGATCCATATTAATTCCAACACCTCTTTTTATAGGTATCATTGAATATTGCCTTTTGACTATGGTATGCAATCAATTTATTTTACTGTCCAATGAAAGCCAATTTGGTTTCATTGACGACCTAGTTTACACATATAAAATAGACTGAACTAAAAGATAACTAGTTGATAGTCAAACCGACATTGGTGCTAATTCTGTTAGTATACCTACTCTACTCCTTACACAAACTAAGCTTGACTAAACTAAGAGTATTGCAGTCATATTTTGTCTATTTCGTCTATCAAAATTGTATTTTATCCTAATTTGTAGCTTACAAAATTGGCACCATAACCTAACCTAATTAAAAACTAAATTAACCAGCACCAATATTTTCGCGCGTAAGTACAAAAGTGATCATTCATAGGACTGAAATGTATGCTAAATTCATTATCAGATAGACACTTTAACATGTAAAAAACGGTTAAAAAGTATAATTGACGGACGACTCATAACGTAAACACACATACTTACTAAATTCGTGTACGTAGTACGGAACATATTGACAAATGAGGATAAATTTACTCTTCACTATTGTGTACCACCGACCACCTAGGGACGGCGTGTAGAATAAATCGCCACAAACGAACGGACAAACAACACAAACAAAACGCAATGTTTATTTGTTTACAATGACTGTGCTTGTTGTTTCAGCACGTGCTTTTCAAGCCATGTTGTGGAAACGAAGACGTCATAGATACCAAACATAATGCAGTGCTATTTTATAAAGTCCCCACACCGGCCTATGTCTTCCTCGATATATGGAACGTTTCTGAGGTCTTGCTGCCTACGTCAAACTTGTAGCTTTGAGGACACGCCGGTTCAAGTATACAGGTTGAAACAGAAAGGGTATACTTTTTTTTCCAAACTTAGCTTTGTAATTCTAAAACTATCAGCTTTGGAGGAAACTTGATAAACAAAAGGTGTTATAGGAATACAGCTGTTGAAAGATTTCACAAGTCTACCAGTAGTTCTAGATTTACAAAGTAAAGTTGCAAAAAAATAGTATACCCTTTCTTTTTCACCTAGTATTTTAGATACTAATACTACTAACCATGCTAGGCGGTACGTTGCGACATGGCTCATTACATTGTAATGGGGAAGAAAACTGTTAATTTATGCCTGCAGATGTCCCTGGAGTTGGACTCAAGTGAACTGTTAAAAGCATACAGTTGGTTTATTTTAGTGAATTCTATACGATTTCGCTCGATGTTGTAATGAAAAGGATACACGAGTTCTCAGAGGCACCTCATATATGAAAAAATATACACGCGCTAGTTACTTACTAAAATAATTATTTTTATGCCAAGCGACGACGGGGCTGTCTGGCAGTAGTATATTTGTTGTATTTTTATTTTTTAAATACTCATAATATTTTATATCAAGTAGGTGTTCCTGGCATTTTGAGGAATCAGACGCTCAAAGCCTAAGTTCTCTCACAGATAAGTGGTACCACATAAATATTTAATAACACAAGGATGTTAATCATTTCTACTGAAAAAATAAATGAGCGGCCAAGAGACCCCCGTCAGGAACGAAGTTCTCTGTTAAGTGATTTACATGCACACAATTTTAAGTTTTTCGATGTCGCACTGTCCAGTCACATGAATAATTCACTTACGCCATCTAGTTGATTTTAGAGATAACTTTTTCACAATGGAATTTACTGGTTACGTGTAAACGCTTTTCAAGCGTGACGATTTCGGCCATTTAACTCCTACTGCAAGCCGCGTAAAGGAACATGGTTCCAAAAATACAAAGAAGATTGATAAAAGATAGGTATACTCATCATTCAACAATTAAATAAATCAGAACGCTTTAAAATGTCAGAATGATTCTTATAAGCCAAAGGAACGCGGCGTCTCCTGTAAATAGTTTTGCGTTTTCTTCCCCACTAGTCGCACTACCTGCTTCTGTAATTGTATGAAACTTTATGACCCATGCAGCATGTCGCGTCTGTTGGTATGATTCATATACATTTCATATTTCCATCTTGTCTTTTTAGGCGTCGCAAGTGGCCTGTCGCGGCCGCTGCTTGTCACTGAAGCTCATAACCGAGACATCGGCTTAGTTTCAAATGGATCTCTCTTGCACTGGGTCAATTAAAAAGTACTCTGGGCACTTTGTTGATTTTAGTCCAGCCTCTAATTCATAAAATTTTCGAACAAGATTTTTTTAATTTTAATACTTTTCAAGAGGTTTTGTTTCGAAACTCTCTATAATTGGAAGTCAAAAACTACTAAGTTGGATTGTGTATAGGTAATTTAAAAATCTATTTTACGAGTAATAAAAACTTTATTAAAAGATTTTACTATCAAAATTGATTACCAGTAGGTTACTACGACTTAAACACACCTATGTAGCGAACGAAATAGCTATATAAGTGCATGTTCATAAAGTTAATAGGTAGGTACTAGATATAAGGTACCTGCAATTTGTTTTTCTCATTTTCAAGTTTGCCGTGTGGTCCCGGCTTTATAATAGGATTACCCCATCTCCTCCCGCGGGTGCCGTGCGAACCGGCAAAGGGATAAACAGGGAATGGGCAGCAGCGTTCTTTATGTATGTACCCACTACCAGCTACTGCGATCACCAAGACGCCTGCCAAGCGCGGTGATTATGGCAAATACCCCATGAAAGGCACAACAAAGTTACGGCCCCCAGTACCCCGCAGCTCCGCTATTCCTAGCTTTGGTAGCGGCCACGGTAACGGCGGGGCAGGGGGTGCTAAGAATCCCTGGCAGAGATCTTGTGGCGTTCCATGGGGGAGGCCTATGTCCAGCAGTGGACGTCTTCCGGCTGATGATGATTTTCAAGTTAAATTGGTTTTCTTATTCCCAGTACCAGTATCTACCTACCTAATAAAGACCCAAAATTTAATTTTAATCTCATTCCAACAGACTTATTTTCTTATGACTCAGTTGCCGTTTGCACTGAATGGACGAAACATTCACACACACACACATTTATTTACTGTTCGTCTTAAAATAGATAAAACAATTAATTGTTTTGTGTGCATGCTTCATTCAGTGCAAACGAAGGGTTAATTCCTCTTGAATACAAATTAATTATTACACATAGTATAAAAATGCCTTCACAATTTTTATCGGATAGACTAGCTAAAATTGCCAATAAAAATTTATTGCCATAACCAATTAGTGAAAATGTGAGTTATAATGGTGTGGTAAGATTTTTATGATTTTGATTTATTGCATTTTATTACTAGATATGCTACCATTTTATAGCAAGGAAGGAAAGGGAGACTCCATAAGTAAACATATTTAAATTTTGAATAAGTAAATAATCTTAATGGGTATTAAAATATCTACTATGAAGATAAGCTACAACTCTCATGAGCAGATTTATAAAAAAAAAAACTTGGTAAAAATGCGTGGCCAATCACGAGGTTTATGATTATGGCCCTAAGGCAATGACATCCATCTGCACAATGCGAAATTTTGGCATTTTGTTAGCAAAACCGACATTTATAACATTATTTTCGCCATAAAATCACAACATTATTAAATAAATATTTAATAGTTAATAATGTTAATAATTTTGTAGCAAACATAATAAAAAAAAAAAATTACTTTAAAAATTGTATGTCCCATTTAATATCCCCCTCCTGGGCGCGGACTCAATGCAAGGGGGATTCAGGCCACAAACCACCTGGCTGTCACACGGTTGGTACCACTACACTACTTTAGGACTAGTTCTTAGGTTGGTACCTACCTACTGCTATTTACTTGAATTCGCACTTGTAACAACTCCAAATGAAAGAAATAACAAGGACCCCACTTATTTCTAGCTTTTAGTGCACCCGGTTTTTTTTTTAATAGTATAGGATTTAGTACTTCTTTGCTAAGAAATTATTATAATATTTTATAACAGTAAAATAGTTGAGAACTTATGCTACTTTCAAACAGTTTTTCAACAGAGTAAGTAAAGATTTATAAAGTTTAATTAACCAATTTTAAACTAGTAACCTTGCATGGTACCATGTCTTCTTGAATATTTAAATGTCAAAGTGGTAGTTTACAAAAATATTGAGGCCTTATCCAATTTGCTATTTGCAAGCAGTCCCATATAAGTGTAAGTGTGAAGAAACAATCACATCGCACACCTAGGGAGTTTAGTTTTGGTGTTTCCGTAGATGACACTTCAAATTAATATACTAAAACAATAATACGCATAGGTACACATTAGTATTACATAATGAAAATAATTTCCAAATAAATTGAAACCATTTAGTTTCTGAAGACGGGACAATAAATAATTATAATCGGGGACTTTGGTAGACTCCATTCTGAAATATAAATATTAACTACAAGTCCAATATATTATGTACATAATCCCATCAAACTATCTACATGACTGCCTAAAAGAAACCGACCTCTCCGTCAGAGATACCGACCTACCCAATAAACAACAAGAGTTAGTAAGTAATGTTCTCATAACAAAACTGTACACACAACCAAATTAACCTTTATTTAGGGTGATATAGGTTAATTACATGTTAATAAACAACATAACTGAATCAAAGCCACGAAGTACTTAGTACAATCAGAAAAATAACTAATTACGAATAACATCTAACACTTACGGTCATCTTGGTCGCTTATTGATACTTCATAACAAACTAGGCAAAAAGTAAACGTTATAAAATTAATTTACTTCATTCTTTAGTACTTTTTACTTGTGTTATTATATGTTTAGAAAAGCAACCCACCAACCCATACATCGATTTAACCAGCAAACACAGACCACAGACCAATAAGAGAACAAGTTCAGACCGCCATCTCGGGAACATTGGTGTTAAACCGTATGCAAGAATTGAACATGACGTTTCTTTTTTTTATTTTTGTAATGCGGGTGAGGCACCGGTATTCATGAACGTAAATCCGGTATACGACTGCACAGCCTATATATATATACTATATATTTTAATTCTGGGATTTATGTTTAGGTTAAATAAAACAATGACATACAAAATAAATAAAAATTTATTTTCGAGTAAAAAAAATCGCTTATAGAGTTCAGTACAGAGTTCTTAGAAATTAAATAATACAAATATAAACGATTACACAAAGTAATTTCTGGCATCCACACTAGGTAAAGAACTGTCTCGCGGAAGTTAGCTTAGAAAGAATTTCCAATTACAAATACGTTATCCCAAATCGATAAATTACAAATGGTAATTTGTAAGTAGTTATATACCTACAGTGAATTAAAATACAAACATATTTCTTTTATAGAACATAATAAAATTAATTTTAAACGAAACCTAAAATGAATATTTTATATGGTATGGTATGGTATGTTTTATGGTTGTGGGAGATGTGTGAGGTATGGTAAAGCATGTGAGTAATGGTATGTATGATGAGTAGGTGATGGTTTGGGAATGTAGGTATAGGAATAATTTACTTAATTATTCTAATCAGCTTGTCGTGACTGAGTTAGTTACTATTTTTGAATATTATGTACTACTTGATACAATTCTATACGAAATTATTATATACTAATAATAAAATAATTTCAGCCCTTTTGAAGTCCCACTCTTGGGCACGGGCCTCCCCTCAACACGAGGGGGATTCAGGGCATAATCCACCACCCTGGCCCAGCGCGGGTTGGCGGATTTCACATGTCTTTCGAAAATTGGTTAAATCTTCTAAGACATGCAGGTTTCCTCACAATGTTTTCCTTCACCGTAAGCAAGTGATAATCATATAGAAATTATGATTCACACATAGATTTCAAAAAATCCAGAGGTTCGAGCCGGGGTTTGAACCCGAGACCTGGTAGCCCGCAAGACACATGCTTAACCAATCGGCTATCACTGCTTCAAATTATTATATACTACTTATGTACAATATTTATATAAACTATTTACAAAAAATGTACAAAATATAGCCCATACGGAAGTGTAGCTTACAATTACTTCGATAACTCTTACATTAGGCTGAATACTGTCTGTGGTGACAGTCTGAATAATGTCTGTGGTGACTGTCTGGACTGTTGCTGGCACCATGTCAATATCTGAAAAATATATGTTTATATATTACTACTATGTTTATTTACCTTTAATTAAATATTAGATTATAGTTTTTTTTTTTAATAAAAGTTATAATGACCTGATGGCATTTGCATGGACGAAGGATGCAGAGACATGCATGCAGCATCTCTTTGATGGCTCGAAGTAGATGGTTGAACACAAGTATCTAAAAAAATACCATTAAATACATGTAATTAACCATTGGAGTTGATGTTATACAGATCAAAGTATAGGGCACTGGGCAGAATAATAAAAAAATGTTATTGGACTCTAAGCACCTAGTAAAAAGTTCAACAAAGTACTAGCTTTACTATACTATAGTACAGAATTTGTATGCCAGTCGCTACATGGTGGACCAATGTCGAAAAAGACATGAAAGCCCTAAACATTGCATCAACAACAACCTAAGATTGATCATCCTAGCACTGATGTATGAGGAGGCCCAACCCCACATGAACTGAGAATATGGCAGGAGAAAGAAGGAGTACAGAATATATTCGAGTACTGTATTGTATTCAAAATAAAGGTGTAATAAAAACATTGTATAAGTTGGTATGTGCAGGTTGATACTTACCAAATACTTTTGTAGGTCTTTGCTTAATAGGAAGTGAATATGAATGATCAATGTGGCGCTTCATTGAGTAACTATGATCAACGCTTGTAGTCATTCCAAAATCTGAAAAAATAAATAAAAAAGTGCCACTATCTTTATAAATAGAAGGAAGGACTAGAGTATTTTTTCAGAATTTTTTTTTAATTATTATTTTTAATAATTCAATATTTTTTCAGTAGTTTACCTGTTTTTAAACAGACGCTTGTCGGGATTCCTGAAGAAATCTCCAAGGCGGTGAATAAGCTTGGATAAGCGCCACTTATCGGACGATTTGTCGCCGAATTGACAAACCTTTGTTCAAAATGTTTATGACAAATATATGTATAATTTGTTAACAGTACTGTGCATAATGCTCTCACAATTAATACACTTGATCCACAGTCTCTTATTTTCCTCTTTAGAAGGAAACTGATGAAATTTAACATCCTGTCGTAAACTGTTGCACTTGCGGAACATTTTATAAAAATGCCGAAGACACTGTATTTGTGATGTGAAGTAGCGGAAATTAATCGACGCGACGGCCGGGCCGACGGAAACACTTCTAAATAGCATTAACTTTGCTAAATAGTCTCATTAAAACTTTTAAGTACCTGCGCCTACGTTTGTTTTTGTTGACGGATGGAAAAAAAATGGCCGTCAACCGTTCAAGGGCGAAAGCGGGGGTGAAGGAAACAAGAGAAGGGGGTGAAAACGTCAGGTTCATATCTTGCACCACAGATTGCACAGATTCTATACGGTGGTTTTTTTTCCTTAGAGCATTACCAGGCGTGACACAGACCAATAAGAGAACCAGCAAACAAATACGATACATAGAACAACGTCAATGTCACCGTCATCTTCGACCAAAGAGCTCGTAGCCATATATACAAGGTACTCTGTGCTCGTAGCATGATTCAAATAAGAATAGGATCGACTGAGCGCCATATTGTGACGTCATAGCTGTCAATTCTGACTAGTTTATTAGGTAGGGTGAGCAAAACAAGATATTATATTGGGTCCTTACCAAGAAGCTTAGAGTAAAGTTCTTGGTCCTTACATATGAAATGAGCGTTTTGTCGTACTGACCACTTTGATCTGAAATATCTCCTCTTTGGTTAAGAATTCCAAATTCAAATTTATTAATTCATTTAGCTGGTACATTTGAGTTTTGAAAACAGTTATTCATTTGTTTTCTCCTCATTATTTTTTTTCTTTGGCGTCACTTATTACCGCACAATGGAAAACATGAAATATCGGTAAGTATATTTACGAGTACGAGTTCTACCGTGGCACCAGTGCTGCAGAAACAGCTAGAACGATTAATGATGTATACGGCGCTGGTGTCGCAAAATAAAGCACGGTACGTTTTTGGTTTCAACGTTTTCGTTCTGGAAATTTCGACTTTCAAAGCCAACCTAGTGGACGGCCGGACACCAAAGTGGAAAATGAAGAATTAAAGGCTATTGTGGAAGCGGATCCATCACAAAGCACTTCAGAGATAGCTGCAGGTTTCGGGGTAAGTGATAAAACTGTATTAATCCACTTGAAGCAAATCGGGAAAGTAAAAATAACTTGAACGATGGGTACCTCATGAATTGAGTGAATCGAACTTGCAAACACGCATCGACTGCTGTGTTACTTTGCTCAACCGACACAATAATGAAGGGATTTAAAATCAAATCATTACTTGTGATGAAAAGTGGATACTGTACGATAATCGGAAGCTCTCGTCGCAATGGCTGAACCCTGGAGACCCAGCCAAATCCTGCCCTAAACGAAAATTGACTCAGAAAAAGTTACTTGTGAGTGTTTGGTGGACTACCGCAGGTGTCTTTCACTACAGCTTTCTAAAATCTGGCCAAACGATTACGGCAGATATCTATTGTCAGCAACTGCAAACCATGAACTAGCTGCTAAACAACCGAGATTGGTCAATCGCTCTAGGCCACTGCTGCTTCACGACAACGCAAGACCACACACTGCACAACAAACAACCACTAAGTTAGATGATCTACAATTGGAATGTCTGCGACATCCACCGTACTCCCCGGACCTTGCTCCAACAGATTACCATTTTTTCCGGAATTTCGAAAACTTCTTACAACGAAAAAAAATCTACTCCGATGCGGCAGTCCAAACCGCCTTCAAAGAGTTTATTGATTCTCGCTCCGATGGTTTTTTAGTAAAGGGATCAATGAACTACCTATGAGATGGCAAAAGTGCATATATAACAACGTTGCATAAAACTCAAAGGTGACTGACATAGTGATCTATCAACGCACAGCCCAAACCACTGGACGGGTCGGGCTGAAATTTGGCATACAGGTAGATGTTATGACGTAGGCATCCGCTAAGAAAGGATTTTGATTAATTCTACCCCCAAGGGGATAAAATAGGGGATGAAAGTTTGTATGAAACTTTGTTAATTTTAAACCGACCGGGCTGAGACTTTGCATGCATAAAGCTACTATGACGTAACATCCCCTAAGAAAGGATCACAATTCCACGCGGACGAAGTCGCGGGCTCAGCTAGTTATTACTTATATTACAAAAAAATGTCAATTTTACATTTTTTCTCATTGGTATTTGAGTCAAGTCAGTTTTGGCATATTGCGAGTCGACAGCGGTTAACATAAGTAGTTGGGTCTTCTTCTCCTTCCTTTTAGGTTGGGCCCCAGGTATTCAGCTTCATGGCCAAGCTATTGATTACATACTCTTTGGCCTATATAATGCGATTCAAATAAGAATAAGGAATGTCAATAACCTCTATCTGTCAAATGACACTTGAAAAGTATGGTTTGCAAAAAAAAAAATTGCATATTATCAATAATAATAATAGTCTTACATCAAATTAAAATAAAAAGGTTAAATTGGTAGTAAATTATCTTAATATTGGGTTCTTACATATGAAATTGGCGTTTTGTCCGGGAGGAATATAAAGTCAATTTGTAAATGCCCCCGTAGGCCTACACAAAATAATCGTTTTGACTTTGACTTTACCTTAGTGTTGACAGATATACTGTAGGAAAACTGACGTATCACGTATCTGAATACGTCAGTTTTGACGGATTTTTATAGAAATATAAGTCAATAACAACTCTGCGGCTTACCGTTACCTGCTCTGTGGTACGCTTCAAAGGGCCCGTACCCAAGGCCGTCAAATAACTTAAAAAAAGGTTTCTTGTTGCGACTCAGTTTGTTTCGCCGTAAACAATTTTATTATTTTCACCTTTTATTTTAAATAATTTCGATTAGACGGTAAATAAATTACATTAATAATGCACTCGTAACCATTTTCTTGATTATGTATGTGCTTACTCCGTGAACATCGACGGATTTCGACCAGAAGATGAGGGGATTAGTAGTTATTGGTTTTGTTTGTTTTTTGCAATATGTTGCTGGCAACAAACAGTTGAGACCGTTGTGTGATAATAATACTAAGGAGCTGAGCTGTACTACAGAGGTAATTATAATCGTTAATTGATAGTGACGCAAAACTGCATCAATTATTGATTTTTGCATACTGACAGTTTTGTCCTTGAGACTGCTGCAATGATTTCCTTGAACACCCTTCTTATAAAATAATTTGATTTTATTACTTATTATGTTTTGCAATTCCTCACCTACCGACCAAGTGGCCTATCAAACTTTGTTGTTGGCAAAAGCCAATTTTTTTTTCAAGTGATTAAAATTAATCATCTATTTCATTATTCATCTCATGCTTTGTTGTATCGTGAGTTATTGTTAAATTCTATTATCAGGTTTATCTTTAGGTAGTGTCAGGGTCATATGGTAGAGTACCTATTTGTAAATGCAAATTTGAGTAAATTTGTCTTGGTTTTATAAGGTGAATAGGTTTTTCTGGGGTATTATTGATTCTTAATTCCAGCCAGTTTACCTGTTATCTGTACCAACAAACGCAGCCAACAAAAAGCGATATGAAATGGTAATAAAGTATGAGTTCAAGGTGGTTACCGCAGGGCTTGACAACATTTGGGCAGGCTTTTTATATTTTTGGTTTATTTCATGCGGGCAACTGTAATGTTAAGAACTACAAGTCAAAACTACAAATAGGCTGACAATACCATCAAGATTGAACTGGTTAAAGCCAAACTCAATTTAGACTGTTTATTAAGAAATAATGTTTAGCATTTTGATAGATTTTCTACTTAATATTGTAGAGTTATCAGCTTGTCTGGAGTTGTTTTTACTTTTACAGTCTCAGGAGTTTTCTTGGACATATAGTATAAACCACCAAACATAATATTTACTAAGAAATAACTTAAGGAACAATTATCAATAACAATATCTTGAACAGCTAAAGGAACTAAAACATTTGAGCACAATTTCAATATTCCGTAAAACAAAATAACTACTTAAGGTCTGAGATTTAAGGCTTTACTGAGGTCCAAATGGTTGTTTAATTAGTTCTATAATTACAGGTTTCATCCAATGTGTGTGATGCACAGATGAATTTTGTTGTATATTGTATGAAATACTAACAATATGTCGTCGAGGACACGTTGATAAGGTTTTCCTTATTGCTAGCTTGTTTACATATTCACTTTTATAATAAAATTTAAATTTTAGATGATTTTTTAGAGCATTCATTGAAATATGACTAATATAGGTGCTTTCAAAACCATTTGGTCAAAATAATATAAAAAATTGTAGAACCCTGGTTCAATGCTCTAACTTATCTCTGTATTTTAATCATTTAACTCTTGCATTTGCCTGCGCCTTCGTCCACATGGATCTAGGAATGGAATTTACATACAAAATACTGTTTTATATTTCACCCCCTTCAAGTTTTATTTTCGCGACAACAGGTAGCAATGTCCTTCTCCAAGGTCCAATCTATCTCTATACCAAAATTAATTGAAATTAGTTCAGCGGTTCAGGTGTGAAAACAACAAACCGACAGATAGTTACTTTCGAATTACAATGTTATATAGTACCTAAGGATATATAGTTTTGATGATCATAAATGCTATTAGTTTTATGACCGTCTACCGCAGCTGTCTGTTTCTTTAGTGAACACGCCCTTTTATATATATTTTTTCTAGTTGGAAGTCCCTTTATGGGTCCCTTTCCACCTCGGGGGAGGCGGGAGATGTGGCAGTCCCTGCGCCAAGAGGGCGTATATATGCCGACTAAAAACCAACGGTGTACCGCCCTCGGCCATATAACGGAAAGCTACGGGTCCACCCGTAGCGTCCCGTGGCATGCACCGCGATGCCCCGGCAAGTGAATACGCCCTAATGCTTATAACGGCCTTTTATTTCCAGATTCTCGGCGAAAACCGTACCGACTATGACATGTGCCGGATGAAGGTGTACCCCGCTGACAGCCAGCAATGCGGGTCGATGTCGTTCGGGGCGCTGGCCTCGAACACGCACATCGGGGGGGTCACACTCAAGCCGCACATCGTGACGACCGTGCGGTACAACAACATCAACACCCGCTTCAGCATGAACCACACTGTCCTGAACATCACTTTCAGTAATATCAAGTGGAAAAGTGAGTGATGGAGCGAATTTAAAATAGTCGAAAGTCAAATTGTTTATTATTATTATTATAAGCGAAGCTTCTTTACGGACGTTCGGGGCGCTCGCTGCCCGGGCACTAAAACGGTGAAAAGCGTAACGCGTAACGCGTTATTTTTATGTTACACTCTGCCTACCCTGTTTCAAAACCCTATGCACGCCACTTATAATATATCTAATATCTACTGCAAAGCTTCGCTTCTTTCGGGCGTCCCTAGACGGCACTGATTTTTTTTATTTATGTCCTTGGGGGACATACCAACTGTCATTTTGGTATATTTTTTATAATCTGCATTCTCCGATTGCAACGTGACTGAGAAGATCTGGCAAGAAACTCAATGGGCTTGTTAGTAGGTTAGATACTAATATACCTGCATTATTTTATTCCAGCCATGAAATTCCGTTTTCAAGATAAATATAGAGATAATAAGAATCACTGCAGGAAGATAACAATATCAAACGACCTCCCAATCAATGACCAGTCGATACTTTACTACGACTGTTACTGGGCCAAGACCGATGACAAGGACGGCCAGAGCCACATCCTCGACTTCGAAGCCACCGCCAGCGACGACACTGTCAATAGGGGACAGTATTACTTCAATATACCTTCTGCGGAAATGCTAAGTAAGTAGCGGCGCGATTGGCAAATGAAAACAGAACTATGGTGAGAGGTACCCCACCTTAATAACTAATAATGATGATAAGTGATTCTGTTCTCATCAATTTATTTATTAATTTCTTGGTCCCAGCATCAACCGTGTCTTTAGAAGGGCAGGTTGTATTATTGCAGAAAAACATACTCATACAATAACCTATCACTGCTTTTTTATTTAATAATGAAGTCTGCAAACAAGCGTATGACCCGCGTGATGTTAAGCAGTTACCATACTAGGTGATACCTATACTAGGTGAAACAACAAGGGTATACTATTTTTTTTGCAACCTAACTTTGTAAATCTCGAACTATCGGCTTTGTGGGACAGTTGAAGTACGAAAGGTTTTGTAAACTTGTGAAATCGGTCAACAGCTGTATTCCTATATCACCTTTTGTTTTTCAAGTTCCCTCCAAACCTGATGGTTTTAGAATTACAAAGTTAAGTTTTGAAAAAAAAAGTATACCCATTATGTTTCACCTTGTAGATGCTTGGAATACTAATGGCATTGCCAACACGTTGCCAACCGGAGGGGATGGGCATAGAGAGAGGGAAAGGGTGGGGCTGGTCTTCCTTCCTGCTTTCCAGTCATCTCGTACGAAAGCCAGCTATAACAGCTACTCTACACCAATATTCTGTGATACTAACCCGGTCCAGCAAGCTTGTATATGAGCTGGCAGCTGTAGTCAATTGCTCTATCATCATACATGATTTCCCATCATTGGTGAACTGTTTCTCAACAGGTCAAAACACAACCGAAGAGATATGGAAACCGTTCATATATATAGAGATATTCCCGAGCATCATGAGGCTCCACATCATGCCGCCGCCGAGCCAACTCAAAATCAAATCGTACCGCATCAAAGTAGTCACTGTGTGCGGAAAGGAGACATGCAACGTGAAGTCCAAGACCATACAACTCCAGAATAATACGGACGAAGTGACTTATGATTATAACTTTGTGGGTGCGAATGGGTCCTTCAGTTTTGTGGTGACTCCGCTTCATGAGACGTGCGATGGTGACGGCCCCGGTTGTCAGATTGTGGAGAGCCCTAGGATTACGATCAGTGAGTAATAATAAATTAAAATTGAGCCATTTTAAAGTCTCACTCCTGGACACGGAACTCCCCTAAGTAAGAAAGGGACTCACGATTACACATGTTTTTCGAAAATAAAACTAAACTGTCATATTTATTTTACAAAAGCAATGTTTAATTTTCGTAATACTAGGTGAAACAGAAAGGGTATACAATTTTTTTTTCTACTTTACTTTGTAACTCTAAAACTATCAGCTTTGTGGGACAGTTGCAGTACTAAAGGTTTTGTAGACTTATGAAATCTGTCAACAGCTATATTGCTATAACACCTTTTGTTTTTTAAGTTTCCTCCAAAGCTGATAGTTTTAGAATTATAAAGTTAAGTTTTGAAAAAAAACTGTTTGTTTCAACCTGTATATTTGGTCCGTTTTGGTCAAGTATTCACTTGGTCCTTTGCGGGTAAAACTTGGTTAGAAACAGCTCTAGGCTAGTGATTGTGGAGGATTCAAGTAGAAGCCTTTAGATAGCAAAATAAATAGCAGACACACCACACAACTTTAAAATAAAGTCCAAAGTAAAAGCCAAAGCCAAAAGAACCAGATTAATAAAAAATCTATTTAAACCGTATTAGTGGCCATAGCCTGTTGCTATTACAAATTTGCATTGCTAAATTATTCTCATCACAAATTACATTGAAATACAGTCGAAAATGAAGGTCATGTGTGTCCAGGCAGCGACGCACAAACCTTGAACATCTGCATAGCGAGCATCACCGCTCTGGTCGTGGCGACGCTGTTCGCGTACTACATCGTGCTGCGCGCGATCCGGCGGTACTGGTGCAACGACAAATACAAACTGGCTTTGGGTGAGTTTTTTAATTTTTTTTATTACGTTATAGGCAAGTATTTGACCACAATCTCACCTGATGGTAAGTGACGATGTGGTCTACAGTGGTGCATACTTGCCTAGAAGGTACCTGTTCACTCTCGACTTGAAAACATCCAGGTTCTAGTCAACCGGGATCAAAGACGCCGGCAAGGTGTTCCATTCCTTGGCAGTTCGCACAGTAAAAGTGGAAGCGAAACGCAAATTACGAGCAGGCCATTTCCGAAATTTACTCCAGCGGGAATCGAACCCGCAACCACCATGTGCAGTGCGCCGAGTGGTCTACGCTCAAACCACTGTGCCAAGCGGTCGTATTTTTTGTACAATAAAGTTCGGTAACGTGCTCGCAATGCCTTTGATATTGCAAGCATCTATAGGATACGCTAACTGCTTCACAAATGGCAGGTCGGTCGTTTGTTTGTCGATTGTATTGTATTACAAAAATGGTAGACGAAATTGTCATTCATCACTACATAGTATAAAACAAAGTCGCTTCCCGCTGTCTGTCCCTATGTATTCTTAGATCATTAAAACAACGCAACGGATTTTGATGCGGTTTTTTTAATAGATAGAGTTATTCAAGAGGAAGCTTTATATGTACAATACATGCATAATATAGTAGAGTAGACAAACACTGATTTTATTAATTGCACCTGTGCGAAGCCGGGGCGGGTCGCTAGTATACGTACCTATAATTGTAATTTCCAGAGTCGTTTCGAAAAATTAAAACGGCAATTCAATCATTGCACTTCCAGGCATGGAAATCCCAACACCGCCGAAGATCCTTGTAATATACTCACCCGTCAACCGCCTCCATGCCGATTGCGTCGCCTCGTTCATCAGTTATCTCCGCATCGAATACGGGTTCGATATGATGTACGACAGCGACATCTCTGCCACATCCCACGGCGACCCCTACATATGGGCGGAAGAAGCCTTTCGACTCGCCTCTCACGTCATGTACATCGTCGGCCCAGCGGAAGAGGTAAACCCATACAATAATATCTACGACAAACCAATCATTAGCGTGCACAAAGACATAGACACCCTACTCCTGTCGTTCGTCAAAACTAATAGAGCCACTCGATGCCCCAAAGACATGCTCAACGTGTTCTTCAAATACTCCGACGGCCGTGTCCCAGTGGAAATGAGCATGACTCCCGAATACCGCCTATTGAAGGATTGGCAGAAACTCATATCGTGTCTATCCAAAAATTTGCTGCCAATCAATCATATAACCCGCTCTGAGAGAGGCAGATGCTTCATCGAGGATTTAACCAGAGCCCAGAAGTTGTTGAACGTTAAGAGCGATGACGTCATCGTCAATTGCGGCAAGGTTAAAAGTTTCGAGAAGAAAATACTGCTGTAATTTAGTCTTTGTTTCGATACGGGGAAAGACCTGCAAGTGCTCGTGTTTTGGTCAACGGTTGATTGTTAAATCAGTGTATAGCGTGTCATGTTGTATTAATTCACGAACAAATTCTACTTCAATGAGATAATAAATTGTAAGGTGTGTCACCCTTATTACTTGTTAAAAAATCTTTATTTTTTTATTCGTCTTGGGATGACTGAAATTCGTTAGAATTAGATTTACAAAGAACCTATCAAAGTTGAGATCGACTTATTAATACTGGCCATAGTGGTCATTTGTCGTAGATTTTCAAGGCGAAAGGATGTGTGTTTGCAACTCACTCAAATAGCGTGCGAGTGAGATGCGGACATGTTTCTGTTGCACATTCAGCTTGGAAGTAATTTCTTACTGAGTTGGAGCGTGCAATCTTGATGCATTCCTTGTTTCGTATACATATAATAAAGTAAATATTATATATTTTATAATCGTTTAAACAATATATATTACAGACGGGATTGCTTTACCATTTTTAATTTATTAAAATTGGTAAAACAATGGAAGAAAATGTCTATAACTAAATAATAATACTTTTTGGCGAATGCAGAGTTCACAAAAAGAACCTGTTAATTAAGGATGTGTATATTTTAAGACAAATTATATGATGAAATTTATTTTTATCTATAAAATATAGGTAGGTATTGAGAGAGGCAAGGTCAAAGTAACTGTGTACAGGACTAATTGAAATTTGGTGTATTGGGGGTCAGGTTTCTTCAGTGGAGATTGACCCGTTCTAATGATTGGGGTTTCGAAAATATTTTTGTGATTGTTTATAATTGTTGTCACTTTCCCAGTCCGATGCTAATCGATTGCTTTTAATAATAAGCGTTTAATATTATTGGATTTATTTTTGTTTCAACCACCGACTTTTTCAATGTCAAACATTGTTTTTTTTTCCCACCTACAAAGTGCTTTTTGCTTCTCAAAATTGGTGTTCAAACCATCTCTCATATTTTTTCGCCTCAGCGCGTTGATATTGAAAAAGTCGATAGATGTTAACATTCGAGTTTATTTTATGAATTGCGTCTTTCTAACAACATCGTCGTTGTATTTACACTTTCGTTATTTTTAAGATTTTGTTACTATTGTTTTCTTTTCTATAAATTCTTTGATGCATTTACTTTAATACTCGCATTGCGTGTACCTACAGCATGTGAACTAAATAAATGTAGAATAACTTTTGTAAAAACGACTTTCTTTCAAATGTTTAAATTCTATATTGGGTGTGCCATATTAAACTGTACTGTAAATGTATACTGTTTCTTCATATCAATTGATGCTATACGACCCGCGAGCGACTAAACGCAACAGTGAAAGACTAAGTATATAGGAAAATCGACCAACGATTGGTCGTTATTGGGGCACTATTAAACCCAAATGCGCGCCCAACAAGGTTAAAATAGCTGGTGAATATTGATATAATAATGCATGTACTTATCGCGTTTATCCATCGTACGTTTCGTATACTTTTGTTGCACTCAGGTTAAAAAAAACCAGTTAGAGCACCGTTTCTATGCCAGCCAAGTTATTAAAGTGTTTTACCTCCAATTATACGGTTAACTGGGGTACCTTTAATTCCTTTCGTATCTTGTATTTTTTTATTTGTGCACTGCAGCCAATGGGGACTTAGTATCGTATATGCATCAGGCTATTTTTTCAATAATATTTCTTATATATTACACGTACGTAGCGATCAATGTTCTCTAGTTATATTAGTGGTATACGTTTGTACATTTTATATAAACTATTATCTCGTTGATCTCAATTGGTAAAACTGTTGAAGTGTGTTCTATCATGATACAGGATCTTCAATTATTAAGCTCAAAATATTATACCTTGTGATGTATTTTTATAAAATAAAGTCGTAAGTATGTATTACATAGCTATATTTTATTTTGCTCACCCCCCCCCCCCCCCCATCTTGCGGTTAGTGTTATGTAGACTATGGCCTCGGCCATACATCACTACACAATGGGGAGACTGGCGGAGAAATAGGTGTTTTGTTATGGGACTAGTCGCTAGGCTTGCGCAAATAATATCGATAGTTTTTTGAGTAATTAGATATAAGGTAGTTTATTTTCAGTACAATTTTATATTTTGCGACCTAATACTTTAAGATAACTACTGGCCAGTGGCCATGGACATAAATAGAGGTTATATCGAAATACAGTATAATCTCACTAATCCGGCACTATTAAAAACCAGAGGGTGCCGGATTATTGGAATGTTCGAATGACTGGATTATAAAGAAAAAATCACACCAAATAAAATAAAGCATTTCATAAAGAGAATATATTTGTGTTCTTGTCCGACAGGTTTTATTGTAACTGTACCATATCTCAAAATTAACATGTTTTAATATAATCCTTGATTGAGGTCTCAGGTGGAGGGTGCCGGATTATTGGACGTATCGGTCTATTGAAGTGCCGGATTAGTGAGATTATACTGTATTTGTATTTAATTCGACAAAAATGTGGATAGGCAGGTTCTGTTTGAAAATATCGATTTTATCCGGGGATTAGAACCAAACTTTCCAGTTTTCAAAGGATCAAAGGATTTTAGTAAAATGTCTTACAATCAAGAAACAATGTGAATTATCATTGGTTTATTTATCACGATTAGGATACACCAAAACACCAATATTGGAATGTTGTACAAATACAACAACAAGTCTTTTACAATCGAACAAACTGAGCAATTAATTGGAAGGCAATTACAATTATTAATTTGGTGATGTTTACAATAAAATCGATAAAAAATATAACAAATTACATAACCTGGCTTTTGAGATACCTGTTCGCTTTTGTGTGGGCGTGGCAAAAGTTACTGCTATGGGTCTCATTGGGTCCCTCCCACAACTTTGGCATATTGAGAAGTTGTTTTATACACAATTCAAGTTGCATAAAATCTTCTATTTTGTATGAATTCTCTCTAGACTTAGGGGGATTTCACAATGGAGCATATCACGGCTCAGGTTTGCGGAGTAACGGAGCGAACGAGGAACGAATGTGTGACGCATTTCACGTGTGATCATACAATATCATACTTAAACCGCAGTCCCGCGTTGCGCTCCGGCGTGCGGTGCAGTGTGATATCCGCCTTAGTCTGCAGGGCCAGTACCCTGCCCAATACAAGACTTATGCCGCACTGAGTTGCTATCTCTTTTATTTGTACATCAAGAAGAATGAGACGTCAATGGCTTTGTTAGTCTCACATTTAACTTACATGAATTTCGCCCACTTTTGCGCCCACATAGCATTGCGCAGGTTACAATAACAACAACACAATAATCGTAATGACTACGTAAATTATTTTAAGGCGAACAAACATGATTATGCAAAATTAATTGAACTAAACTTTAGGTTCAAGAACGCCAATCATTTCCAGAAGAATATTCCAGGTCTATTCAGACATGCGCGGTATCTGTATTGCATGTTTAAGTAGTTCCAGTAGTCCTTATACTAATTTTCCTGACAAGATACATGCTTGTCAAATACAATAAAATAGCGTTACATCATATTAATTGGCGTTCGAAAACCGAACACCCATATTTACAACTAATATCTGTACAACATAATAAAACCATCACACAATATATAAAATGGCAAATTAGACATAACAGCCATCTAAAATGTCATCTTTGTCTCAATAATTCGACTTTGGTCATATAAGACTTTATTATTAAAAATATACAGCGGGACTCTAGTAGGGGCTCTTGAGTTGATATTCGTTGTCATTATATTGCGTAAATACTGCGTACCACGTGTATTAGTGGGAGCGAATCCTGCTCCTGTCTAAACAAGCCTAATGTCTGGTATACACATGTTAGGCTTGTTTATACTAAGTCTACTTAAGACTACATCTAAAAGTGTATGAATTAACTGTCACGAATATATAACTCTCATACATTTTAAACCATCGTTTTGTTTAAAGCCTCAAGCTTGAACTAACTCATACATTTTAGATACACTTTGACAGCTGCCACAAACATTTTGACATGCAACATATCAACGTCCTTGTTTTATCTTTGATGTATGAAAAGCACGGCAAATTAAATTTTATTATATTTCATTGAGACACAATTTTCTAAACGCGATAAGTGTTGAATTAAATATAAATTATATAATGAGGCGAACAACTACCAACAGTACCAACCTATTAAAATCAAGGATACATATTTATTATTATTATACATTAAAAATCACATTTTTATTACCTACAATTCGTATCGGATTTTCAAGCATTTTTGACTTGTAGAATGATTAAATGTCATTACGAAATAATATAATGTAGTAGAAAAAATGTAGTTATCTTTGTATAATTTTTATTGTGATTGTCAATGTATAATTAAATAATAGGTGATATCTACATAATACTTAACGCGTAAAGAAAATGCTCATTACATAATACTAAAGTAATAAAATGCTCTTTGTGTCAATTTTAAATCTTTTTGACATCAGTAATAAGAACTGGGTTAAGCGCTCGAATCTCGCTCGACTTGCAGTTTCACTAATCGGCCGTAAACTCGTGCCTGCCGATTGCCAGTAGAAATAATAATAATAAATATCGCCAGACTGACCGCCCGGCGGGAATGGAACCCGCAACCATCATGTGGAGTGAGCTGAGCGGCCTACCCCTCGAACCGTTGCGCCAAGCGGTCGACAAACAGGTCGATAGAGTGGTTAGTAGACTACGGAAAACTGTCGAAATGGACGTATTGCGAGTGCCAGTCGAGGGAGATGCGAGCGGTTAAGACTTGGGCCCCGACGTCATGACTTTAAAAAGCTCTGAGTGGACTGACCCCCTTTTGCACTCACCAACATTTACAACGACATGCAAGGTGAAACAGAAAGGGTATACTTTTTTTTTTCAAAACTTAACTTTGTAATTCTAAAACTATCAGTTTTGGAGGGAACTTGAAAAACAAAAGGTGTTATAGGAATACAGCTGTTGACCGATTTCACAAGTCTACAAAACCTTTAGTACTTCAACTGTCCCACAAAGCCGATGGTTTGAGATTTACAAGGTTAATTAAAGTTGCAAAAAAATAGTATACCCTTTTTGTTTCACCTAGTATAATTATGATGTACTTTCAATTTTCTCCTATAAAAAAATAGAGATACCAATACTATAACTCAGCGTAAATATTGACCCAGTGCAAACTGACCGTAATATTGAGTTTTTAAATAGTAAACAATTACGTTTCATACTCATCTAAGGAATATTTTGTACTTCACAGTATCACTATCAACCTCTAAGAATACATTTATGGATAATTTACTTTACCGTAAGTAGTTAAAGTTTAAATTTAATTGTTACATAAAACAGTGAACTGTTAATACGTTTAATTTATTTCTCCTATGAAAACCTTTTTAATGACGACACTCAGTTGTCAACTTTCTAAAAATGATAAAGGATATTTTCTCGCAAAAATGTATATACTATAATAATATACTCATTAAGAAATATCACGTCACACTATTTTGATACGACTCGTGGGTCGCTTTTAGTCGAGTGTGGCGCCAGCCTAATGCATACAAGGAAGCTTATATTTGTGCTGTTTTCTTACCAGACCTTATAGTCTCCATATTGCGGGATTTCTCGGAACTAATTTGTTTGATCCGCGGTCTGGTTTATGCATAATGCAGACACTGCATTGGTGCTCTCCACAGCTATGATGGTCCCGTTAGCCTAAGCTGGGGAAAAATAATAATTGCTACAACACATTGTAAAGTGGAGTTTGTATTATATGTAAATTTTAAATTCATGCACAAAAACTACAAATTCTTTGCATATGGAATCCAGAAAATAAATTGAATTAAACTTATGATGTTATAGTAATTAGCTCATTAATGACATCACTCGCTTTACGGACTCTGGAAAACAATGACATAAATATCGCCAAATATAGAATTGGCGTCAACTATAAAAATATTTTAGCACAACGGTAACCATACCGCCTTAATATTATGTGAGCGAAGCGCGCGCCATGATCGGACCGGTAGCAATCAACGAGAATAAGTTCAATATGCTCTGGGTCTATTAGCGACTGCAACCCTGCCTACACTTTTGTGGAAATAATCAGATTTATATTCTCCTTTAAAAGGTAATTAGTTTTAGTATCTCTGCGTGATGTGTGCTATTAAGTGTTTGCATACAACTCTATTGTACTTCTACATTGCTATACGTGAAAACCTTTAATTGGCTTTCTGTTACTAGAATCAAATGCTCTGGCCATAGGTAGGACTCGTTGTCTTATTAAGTGTGTGATACATAAATAGAAATTAGAAACAGGACCTTTTAAGGTCCTTGCCCACAAAACTGCAAACGTGATGTAAAGCAAGTAACGTCATTCAACATTTTAATAAGCTTTAGTTTTTGTTATTGATCTATTTTTTTAATACAATATACTTATACTAAAGACAAAGGGATGAGAAACATGTGACTAAAAGAGTGATGAATATGAATGTGGATGGATACAGAGCGAGAGGAAGGCCAAAGAAAAGATGGATGGATTGTATCAAGAGTGATATGAACGAGGTTGGAGTGGATGTGAGTATGACAGGAAAGCGCGATGAATGGAAGGAAAAGACATACTGCGCCGACCCCAGATAATGGGAAAAGTAAAGGCAGATGATGACGATGATGATGATACTTATATTATACTTCTTGGTCATGCAACATGCTTCAAACTACAAACAGACAATACCTCACTCACATGATCTCCAGACTGCTGTCGCTGTTCTTGGTCGCCTGCTCCCCCTCGCTGGAGTTGGAGCCGCCGGACTCGGACCGGTGGCTGCGGCCTCTGTGCGGCTTCTTCTTCTCTTCGGAGGCCGCTTCTGTGGACGTCGCTTCCTCGGATTGCCGCTGCCACGCCGGTATGGATGGCGGCTCAGCTGGGGTTTTGAGGGTGGGGAATTGGTTTCTAAAATGAAGTTATTTGTTAGTGTAGTTAGTATATTTATTAGTGGCTTATTTGTCATTGAAGTTGCATTAAATTAGTTGCACTCTTTTAAAGCTGGTAATTGGCCTCGAATATGGGAGAAAAATGGCATTCTAGTCCGAAATTCCATCGATTTTAAGTCAGGACTGAGCAAGGTTTATTAATATCGACTTAAGTGTAAGGGTAAAAGGTCGTAATTTGTAAACGTCGACAATATTACGCGCTTTTTTTCTTTTGTTATCTGGTATTATAGATTTTCTAAACTGTTTGAAGAAAATCAGTTCTGTTTCTCAAACATTGGAGAATTTTATTATATTTTAGTCTTCAACTACATTTTCATTTTAACAATGACATAGCCTTCAAAACACGGAAGAAGCCAAATACAATTCGGCAATCTATTATATGTATATCAGCTGTGCTACGAAAATAAATGCTTCAAACCAAAATCCCACAAAAAAGTGAATTGTACAGACATTCACGAACTTATCTGCACATCTATTCAGATGGCCATAACTGAAGTAAAGTCACAAGTATAAAAAGTCATCGTATTATGTTTAAGTTTTAAAGACCGTAGCAACGCCAACAGAAATATACCTTATTGTATTCTATTAATAGAGTACAATTCACCTATTCAGCAATATTCCTTTCACAGACGCGAGATCAGACTTGATATTATCTATTTGCGACCTCAGCGCAGTCTGGTGGGCGCTCGCTTGCATCTCAGTTCGCAGTGACGTCACGTTCGAGTTGAGAATGTCGAGGGACTTGCGAAGCTCGTCGATGCACTCTGACGTTGTCTTGCGTTTCGGTTGCTCGACAAATAGTATCCGCCGTATGTAGTTCTATGGAAATAAAATGGGAAGGTTTCAAAATTTATAGGGATCTCATATAATTTGTTAGCAATTATTATTTCAACGATTAACTTATAACTTACAAATTTAAATATTATTTAATTTGATTTTTACAGACTTCCTTCATTTAATAAAAGTATGGCTACATCAGCCTGTAGTTTTTCTTTGTTGACAGGCGTTTATACGGCATTTAGGTACCTAACCCATCTAATTTTATAGTTGTGTATAGTTTATCAAACTCATATCTAATACTCATTAGACCATATTCAGTACAAGGGTGACAAATTAATTATTTATTAATAGGCCAACAGAGTAATAAGTCTAAAATAGTTAAAGACATTAATGTCAGTAATGGACAATTGAGTTGATTAATTATGTAACACTTGATTATAAACTCTCTCAATTACTTCTGGACTAATGAACTTCGTATCAATTGTTACCTATCCCTATCAGTCAGTGTGATAAGATAAATTCGGTATTATTTTCTAATATTAGAGAAACAAGCGACATTTTCCGACCTTTTACCTAACAGGTGCTTCTTCATATTTGAAGCTTTCTTATATTTGAACAAATTCATTCAGTTGATAAATAAGCCTTGCCAGGGAAACAAAGTACACGACTTTCACATTTCCAGACCTAATTGTCTTTACTGCTAGCCAGAGTTATTTAACAATTTTCATATGTAATACTCCACTCTTGGCCTTTTATGACCAATGTGCAGGCCTTTAGTAGGCACTGATAAAAGCAGTTTACAGGCAACAGCATTGCAGTAACATAGTTTACAATAAGGTTCACCTTATAAAACCAGTAGCATCCATACATGAAACCTCCATACACTAATATAGGAACAACATTGTCTCTGAACCAGGATCTCCTTGATTGGTGGAAGAACATGAGCTCTGACGTCATGGAAGGCACATCCAGGAGTTCGCTGCACTTTTCCAATGCCTTCTGAATCTCAAAGTCGGTGAGGCCCTTGCTTCTTAGAAACCGTTCCTTGCTATCCATAGTACATCTTTGTACATTCGGATTTGTTAAGAATTTTACTGCAGTTGTTACCTAGAACATAAATCAAATAAGATAATGTGCCAATAAAATATGGTATCAATCAACACAGAGGGTTTGACAGTGGTTTCTTTCACTTGCACTGATGAGTTGAACTGTGGGAGCAAGATGATATTTTTTTATATTTTTCATTCAGGATATTGTAAGTATTCATTCAATCATGAAATGTATATAATCTTTCACTGAAGTGATGAATTATCATTATTTAGGATCAGTGCCAGCCTAGGATGAGAATTTGTACTTTGTAGGTAATCCTTGCAGTTTTACTAACCCCCTATGGGTATAACTTATAGACAGTTTTAGTAGTAGTCAGTATAGTGTAGCTTTAGTTATAGCCAACTAAATTATATGTAACAAAGTCCGTAAAGAAGAATACAATCTGCCTGATGTTAAGCAGTTACCCTATACTTGCAATACCAATGGCACTGCTTGCACATAGCCAACTAGATAGAGAGAGGGCTACCCCTCTCGGGTCTACGTATAATAACAATGTGTTTACTGACCACGCAGCTGTTCTACACAATATTCAAATACTGTCTAGTGTGTGGTAATGCTTACATAAGTTTAAAATGTAATATGCAATGGATTAAGTTCAACAGTTATATAATTTATGTTGGTTCATCTGGGTTTATGTATTTTTGGGAACAAATTTCACCATAGTATTTTAATGGAGAGTGAATAAGGGAGTGATGATAGAAAAAATCACGATTTTATATAGTTTTTCCAGGTTGGAGCTAACCCACACATACAGCTGCAGACCAAAACCAACTCTAGTGCAAGTAACAGTAGATTGGTTTCTGTTCCCGATTTATATGTACTTACTGGCATCCCATTGAACGACTGGAGTTTAAACTGAATTTGTTTACTTTAATGCTCCATAATGTTTTATTTAATTGTATGTGGGAAAAGTGTAGACAATGGCAACCAAAATGTTTATTAATACAAAAAGAAAACATTACAAACAATGCCCCTTGGCTAACACAACTCTCACACTAAAGATTTGTTTTCCTTTATACCTACAATAGCAACGAAAAAACAAAGAATACTTACAGCTTGATTAAATTAAATGAGTATTAAGAAAGAAAAAAATAAGCATAGTTATGGACTTTTCTGTATTTTTCTCCACATCTGAACAGCTTATAGTATAAAAACGTAGCCCAAATAACTAAGCGAATGATCATAATATTGAAAAAAAGATAAGAGGTACCAACATAATTGAAGACCCAATTTATAGTGCGAAGGTCATTTCAAATTGATAGGTAACATCCATGCCCAATAATTACCACTAAAATGTATTCAAATAGGATCCAAGTACATAAGCTAGACAATTCATCTATTACTTATATATGCAAAAAGAAAGAAGTAGGTACCAGATTCTCGCGTATTTCAGCTCCCGCAGTTGCTAGTGTGTCGGAAGCCATTTCCACTGGATTCTTCTGAGATCCCACAATATTTGAGGTCAGAAATAAGAATATAAATGTTGTAAGATTTAGTATAATAAAATTTATGAATAAAATGAGAAAATTCCGTAACAAAACCGACAGACTTTATAATCAATTCCAATTCCAATTAAAGTTTATGGCCCCATCGACTACCGATGATTCTGCCAACGACAAGTTTGTGGGACAAGTTAAAGTACAGATAAACTATTAAACGGTAGGGAAAGATAGCCGGTAGATGGAACGCGCTGCTTTCAGTTGGGCAAACTGGAATGAGACGAAAAACAAACACAAGTTAGATATAAACTAAAAATTACTATGTTATTTTGAATAGATAAATACATAAATAATATTAATAAAATTACGTTCTAATGTTAAATTAGTATTTAACCTATATACACCAGAGGGAGATAAATAAAAATAACATGGAAAGGAAAATTAACGAACATAACAAACTAGTGAAAACATAACTACAGCTTGATATTATTAATACTTATAAACTTGTACAAAATTTTTATGAAGGGGGAGTGAGCGAGAGATAATAAGAAAGGAATATTTATAGGGCGAGGGATATCAGCTGGAAGAAAGTCATACAAAGGACGGACTAATCTGGGACAAGAGAAAAACAGATGTTCCAAGGTGCCCTCCGCCAGACCACACTCACAAAGGGAATGATCCCTTACCCGGATCTTGGCTAAAAATACCGGAGAGCAAACAAACCCTAGTCGGAGTCTAATAATAATTGAAGTAGCTAACTTATTAATGTTTTTATGCTTATAAAACCAAGGTTTTGGAGGAATCACTGGTTGAATAGAGCCATAATATTTACCTTTGACCTTTCTGGAAACATCCCACTCTTTATTCCAAGTCTCCAACAGAGATGTACTTAGTACGCTACGTAGATCACGTGCGTGGCAAAGATTATAATCGTCACACCCTGTTATGGCTGCAGCCTTAGCGCAAGAATCCACTGTTTCATTGCCTAAAATGTCTGAGTGACTGGGAATCCACGCCAGAGAAATCTGGATATTCGCACAGTGACATCTATACAGGACTTCCCTTATCTTAAGAGTGACAACAAAATTATCCCGAGATCTAAAAGGAACTTTAAGAATATCCTGAAGGCAGCTAAGAGAGTCCGAAAGGATCAGAGTATTATTCAGATTATGAGACTCCACATATAATAAAGCCTCTAATAAGGCTATCGCTTCACCGGTAAATATCGAGCACAAAGGAGAACACTTAAAACTAAGAATAACTCCAAATTTAGGAATCCACACTGCAGATCCAACATGGGACCCATCCGATAATTTAGAAGCATCTGTAAAAACAACTAGCCATTGGGACCAATCCGTTTCCAAAATACAATTCAATTTCTGATTAGCACCAGGGCATTGTTTAGATATACCAAGGTCGAATATTATCTTTGGTTCAAAAATTAAAGCGTCAAAGTCAATTTCGAAAATCGGATGCAAATTATGCTGTACTATGCGTGTAGTAACGTTTTTAAATTTATGGTAACTTTTAATAAGACGGGGAGGGACTTTATGAGACCAGTAATTCGAAGACAGTACTAATTGGGACAGGGAATCTAGAATAGAAGGGAGAGGATGGGAGTTAAACTGTGCCAAGTTGAACAGAAACCTGTCGGATAAAAATTGCCTACGAAGATGTAAAGGAGGATCCAGGCATTCTACCTGAAGGGCATTTGTAGGGGAGCACTTCATACCTCCCGTAATAATACGAAGGCATTTCGCTTGAATTTTATCCAGCTTGGCAATAGCAGATATGTGGCAAGGTTCTAAAAGGAAACTACCATAATCGAAATGGCTACGAATAATGGCATTGTATAGAAGTTTTTGTGTGGAGGGATGAGAGCCCCATCTAACTCCAGAAAGGGCGCGCATGATATTCACACTATTTTCGCATTTTTTCAAAATGTGATTTATATGAAAAACTCCAGATAATTTGGAGTCCAGAATCATTCCAAGGAACTTGACCTTGTTCTGGATAGAAATTAGCTGACCATTTATAATCAAAAAATTGACTGAATGTGAATGACAGCAATAGACTCGGCAGACTGGCTTGTCAGATTTGCCGTCAGCGTCAGGTCAGTTCAATCAGATAGACATTGACAAGATATCGACTTTGGTGACTGCCATGGGGTGCGTTCCAGTTAGGGTTCACAACGATCACGCTCACGACGCGACCGCAGTTTTTCCCGTTCCACTTGCTTGTGAGCGTTACTGTCGTAAACTCATGTGGAATGGATTATAGAGCGTTTTGAGCGTGGAGGTAAATAATACAAACAGTGAGTTAGTAAAAATAAAGCAAAAGATTTAAGAGGTTAGGTTTTAATCTATAACTTCTATAAGCCTTGAAAATAAACTTAAATAACTGTTGTTTATATCGATTTAAATTGAATAAAATAATAATTTATTTTTTTATATTTAATATTAGTGGTGTATTTAATTAATTTACGTACAAATGTAATTACCATATCTTTAACATTCACTTCTACTAAAATATCTCTATAAGCAATTATTATTTAAGTTTATTATAGATTATAACCTAACCTCATGAAACTTTTGCTTTCTTTTTACTAACTCGCTATTTGTATTATTTTTATTTACCTCCACGCTCAAAACGCTCTATTAACCATTCCACTTGAGTTTACGACGGTAACGCTCACAAGCAAGTGGAATGAGAAAAACTGCGGTCGTGAGCGTGATCGCTGTGAACCCTAACTGGAACGCACCCTAAGTTACAAATGTGTCAATGTCATGTTGTGTGTCTGTCATCATCAATATTTATGTTCAGTTTTGGTTATTCATGGTTATTCCAAATTTTATAAAATATCATCTAAAAAGTTGATAAAATGAGTGATTTTGATAACGCGACCGAGGCTGCCTCCCTTGCTGTGCAGTTTGACCAGAACGGACAAACTGATAATGCGGTAGAATGCTACAGAACAGCTGCAAGATTGCTGGATAGGATTCGGGATCGATTTCCACCTGAAAAACAGCTGGAAGTTAGGAGTAAAGTGCAGGAATACCTAGAAAGAGCTACTTTACTCAACGAGCAAAAAGGTTTGCACCTTTGTTATAAGATTGACTATTCCATTAAGTTTTTAAACAAGTTTCTAAACTTTTTTATTGTTGTATGACTCATAGAGTTAATAGCGTGTTGAGATTATATTCCAGCACTTCAACGAAACATTAAAGTGTATGATATCATTGTATGTTTAGACTAGTGCATTTAGAATAATGTTTTCATTGTAGAACCTCTGTATGGTCCTGGTGACCTAGTACTGAATAATAATTATAGTTTATAAAGAACTACAGGCAATTTCTCTAAGTCCTATTTTTCATAGCGCCCCTAAGACTACACACTGACCAAGCTTTTTATGGTTGCAGCCAGCACGCATAATAATATTAGAACTGTTCTATGAATAGTGTCAATAATTCTATGAATAACTTGCCTCTTGTAGATTTTACTATACTAAAGCCAAACTCAATGTGGTATGTTTAATAACAAAGCAGGCTGATGCCTGTCATTGTTTTCTAGGCAATTGTTAACATACAATATTTCAAGTATTTATAGGTGCCTATTTATTATTCATAACAAACAAAAAGCAATGACAAACATATAACAATATAACAAAAACAAAATAAAATTTGTTGATAAACATTTCATATCATATTCGGCTTTAGTATTGGGTTTTTTAATTTATCAGTAAACATTTACTAATATGTGAATAATCCTGAAGCCTAATGCTGGCAAGGATATGCTTTTGCCATTATCTAGTAAAAGTTAGTTGGCCATAGACAGGGCACAACAGGCGGAGAGTGAAAGAGGCATGCAGCAATGCTACTTCATCATGCAGCAGGCCCTGGATGCAGACGAGGATGATGACAAGGAGTCAGCCCTGCGCCTGTACACACAGGCTGTGGAATTAGCTGTCTCAGTTGTAAGTCTAAGCTAAAAATAGTATGCATGTGGTTTTGGTGTCTTTGTTGGCATTTGAATTTTCAAGCCTACCAAGAAATTTATTACACTCTGAATCCATCTCATAGTCTGGGGAGGCCTGTGCCCAGGTGTGGGACATAAAAAAGGCTAAATTATTTATTTAATTTTCAGGGTGAGCAAGATATAAAGTATCCAAAATTTTCTGTATCATCACATTGTCAATTTTCATCTAAATCCATTAAGAGCTATTTTCCTATCACCTCTCTCTTCTGATGAACCCGAAATGATATTTTTCAGAAAGCAAGTGATCCAGATATAAAAGCAAAGGTAAAGAGTTTAGCTGAACAGGCATTGGATAGGGCTGAAGCACTGAAGGGTATAAACAGGATGGGCTCATTGTCGATTAATGAACCACAGAGGCCAGGTAAACATAATAATAGTAATCGCATGTAATCTTATTTTTCTTAGAGGAACATAAAAAAAAAATACTATCAATTTGAGTTTTTCACATTACTAGTATTCCCGTTTGGCCCTCCAGCTAAGCTAATGCTTGTGTTAGGAATGGGTTCACATCAATTGTTTAAGGGCCAGGATGGGGATCAAACCCAGAGCCTCTCAGCTACGAGTAGCCCTCTAACCACTAGGTTATTGGCGCCTTTGACATTACCTACAATGTCAATAAAGCCGAAAATAAAAATCTGGTAATTAAAAAATCCAGCTCATATACTTGGTGAAACAAAAAGGGTATACTATTTTTTTGCAACTTTAATTTGTAAATCTAAACGTATCGGCTTTGTGGGACAGTTGAAGTACTAAAGGTTTTGTAGACTTGTGAAATGAAATCAGTCAACAGCTGTATTCCTATAACACATTTTGTTTTTCAAGTTTCCTCCATAGCTGATAGTTATAGAATTAAAATAAATATCGCCAGACAGACACACCAACTGTACGGTCCCAAACTAAGCAAAGCTTGTACTATGGGTACCGTACAATGGACTGGGGGCGATCCCAGTGACACCCAGACCAGGGTAAATTACGAAAAGGTCATTTCCGAAATTTGCCCCAGCGGGAATCGAACCCGCGACCACCATGTGTAGTGAGCCGAGCAGCCTAAGCTACGCTCAAACCACTGCGCCAAGCGGTCGTCAAAGATTTAAATTATTAGAAAGTTAAGTTTTGAAAAAAATAGTATACCCTTTTTGTTTCACCTTGTATGTATGGGCTGGCTCGCGGTAGTACCACACTCTCACAGAAAACCGGCGTAAAGTAGCTATTACAGCTGCATTTCGTATGATGAGTGAGGGAGCGGAAAGACAACACTCTCCCCCACACCTCCCTTTATCCTACTTCCCTATATTTCGGCAATATCCGAGCAATGCCATTCGTATTGCAAGCATCTATACCCTACGGTAACTGCTTAACATCAGATGTGTCGTCAGCTTTTATGTCGACTTAGTTACATAAAAAGGTGTCTTCATTGGTACGAAAGTAGCTGGACCTTACTATAAGACATCCACACGGATGTATTTATAGTTATACTAGTTTAAGCCCGCGACTTCGTCCGCGTAGTATTTAACTTAATAAAAAAATCGGGATTATCGGGATAAAAAGTATCCTATGTGTTAATACCGGTTATAATTATCTGTGTTCCAAATTTCATCCAAATCCGTTCAGTTGTTTTTGAAGGAGTAACAAACATACATCCACACTCACAAACTTTTGCATTTAAAATATTAGTAGGATGTATAGACATGCGCAATAAGGCGGGGCCACTTTATCGTAAAACATTCACTTGTTACTTGACCCAGGACAATCAGACACTTTGCAGAATGGTCTGTTGGTTCATTTTGGGGCAGAAAGTTTCCGGATAAAGTGCGCGGCCGGTCTGACGCTGTAGGTACGAACTAGTTTCGTCGGTGTCGCCATTCGGAATCGCCTTACCTGTATGATAACCTCATTATGTAACTAACTAACCGCTGTGACCGCCAACTTCGTCCACGTAGTATTTAACTTAACATACATTTCGGGATTATCGTGATAAAAGTATCCTATATGTTAATCTCGGTTATAAACTATCTGTGTTACAAATTTCATCCAAATCCGCTGAGTAGTTTTTGCGTGAAAGAGTAACAAACATACATTCACACTCACAAACTTTCGCATTTATAATATTAGTAGGATAACCTAATCCTTTAAAACATAAAGACCAATTTTCAGGAACATCCTCAAATAGACCGCTGCTACAACGCGAGCAAAGCGTACACCTCAAAGTCAGCGGCAAACAGATCTCGTACACAGAAGAAGAGAAAGAGGTTCTACGTACCACTTCCAACATAAACAACAATTGTTTCCTGCCGTTCATGGATGTGGACCTGTCGGAGAAGTTCCAGTATGCTATACCGTTCGAGGACAGAGCCAGCAAGCTGAAGCTCTCGAATAAACAGCAGAAGGAGTTTGAATGTTGGGTGCGTCCGCACGAGATATGCACGGATCCTAAGATGATTGTGGGTGATAATGTTGACTGCTTCAGTATTAAGCAGACTGTGAGTATACTTTTGATGTTTATTTGAAGATTTTACCAGTGTCTTATTTAATCCTAATAATGTTCTGCCAGTGAAAATCCCGTCAAACCAGTCCAGCCGTTTCGGAGATACTCTTGGATTTTATATTTTTTTATTGTTTTACGCGAAACTTTAATTGTTTTTCTAAAAGCCTACGTTACTCCTTATAACATGAGCTATCTGCCAGTGAAAATCCCGTCAAAATCGGTCCAGCCGTTTCGGAGATAACCCGGAAAACATACAGACAAAAATAAATAAATCGCGTTTTTGTTATTGGTACGGTATGCACTTTTATATGCATTTAGTGAAAAGGTGTTATTCTGATATTACAAACAGGCACTCCAATTTTATTTATTTATATAGTTATATCTATATGTTGCCCATCCATCAGTGTAACTTAAGACAAAGAAGCGAGATACCTGTCATCGGCGCTAGCAACTGGTTCTTGTAAAATGTAATAATGTCGACACACAAGCTTATGACCCTACGCGTACGTTAGAGTGGGATAGAGAGAGAGTGGAAGAGTGGCTTTCGGCTCGCCCACTCTTCATTCGAAACGCGCAGTTATAATTGCTATTTTAGCCGTACTTCCGTGAGAAGGTGGTACTAGGCATCCACATGCTGGTGTTGACCTTCGTTCGGCCAGGCTGACCTGACAAGTTGATGCTGTATTTATTCCTCTAAATTGTTCCTAGGTAGTATCAGACTGTTCGTTTGTGGCGTCTCTCGCGGTCAGCGCTCTCTACGAGAAGCGTTTTAACAAGAAGATCATCACCTCCATAATTTATCCCAAGAACAAAAGCAAGTCGCCGGTTTACAATCCGTTTGGGAAATACATGGTCAAATTACACCTTAATGGTGTTAGGAGAAAGGTGAGTTTTCGATTTTAGGTTAGTTCAGATTCAAGAAGAATTGCTGTCGTCCCTGGCCCCCTAGCCAAGTGGCTTCGTCTACAAGCGTTTCTACAAAACGCTACGCTTAAATGTATGGAGATGACATTACAAGTCGATAATTAGATCACGTGACTTATGTCATTTCCATACATGAAGCGCAGCGATTTGTAGAAACGCCTGTAGACGAAGCCACTTGGCTAGAGGTGCTGAGGTCGTTTGGCTGAAATGTGAAGGATATTTTTCTTTTTTTTTCAGGTGATAATCGACGATCGGTTGCCCTTCAGTAAATATGGTCGGCTATTGTGTTCGTACTCGAGCAATAAGAATGAATTCTGGGTGTCGCTGCTTGAGAAGGCGTACATGAAAGTGATGGGAGGCTATGACTTTCCGGGATCTAATAGTGTGAGTTTGGTTTTGTATTTCAGCTTGTTGTTTGTTCCCTCTATGTATTTATATTGCATTACTAGGGTATCGGTCATTTGACCAAATAATGAGATGAGATGACATTGTTTTAAATGATGAATCAGTTTATTATCAAAATCAACAATTTTCCTTAAGTTTGCTGTATGTCATTACTTTCCACAATTTGATCCGTATAAACGACACTATCGAGTGGTGTAATAATACAGTGGTTTCTTTTTTAAATTCAACGGGGCTTTGATTCCTGGCTCGGTATATAAACTTTTGAATAATCCAATGATGCAGTTTTAGTTTTATTCAACATCGGGCCTCTTTTGGGTATATTTCCTCATAGTTTCGGATTTGTTCATCCCCGCATACTTGAAAAATTCACCCAGTATATCACTACATAGTATTAAACAAAGTCGCTTCCCGCAGTCTGTCCCTATGTATGCTTAGATCATTAAAACTACGCAACGGAATTTGTTGCGGTTTAGATAGAGTGATTCAAGAGGAAGGTTTATATGTATAAAACATGCATAATTTAGTAGAGAAACACTAATAATTTTAGGGCCGTGCGAAGCCGGGGCGGGTCGATTGTAAAGATTATAATGCAATAAAAATATTTCTTTCTCAAATGCCCTATTGTCAATAGTGATTAGCGAGATCATAATAATATTGCCAGACTGACACACCAAAATATATATGGTCCCAAACTAAGCAACGCTTGTACTATGGTTACCGTACAACGGACTGGGAGCGATCCCAGTGACACCCGAACCAGGGCAAATTACGAAAACCCATTTCCGAAATTTACCCCAACGGGAATAGAACCCGCAACCACCATGTGCAGGGAGTCGCGCGTCCTACGCTCGAACCACTGCGCCAAGCGGTCGTCGCGGTACAAGGAGAACAGGTCTGCCCTTGCCCACAGAACATTGATCTGCACGCACTCACCGGCTGGATCCCAGAGCGGTGCGCGCTCCGCAGCGGCGAGGCGGAGTCCAGCGCGGACGCGCTGTTCTCGACGCTGCTGGCGCGGCTGCGGCGCGGCGAGCTGCTGGCCACGGCCGCCACCGGCGCGCTGTCCGACGCCGACGCCGAGCGCACCGGCCTCGTCGCCACACACGCCTATGCCGTGCTCGACGTCACGCTCGCCAATGTAACTGTCCATCACTGTTCACTAGCCGGACTAATGGCGTGTTTCTATGGCACTCAGCCCATACCAGCTATTTTTGTCTCCTGCTTTCCACCGAAGGGAAGTGGATTTTTTTCTTCCACCTCCAATTTTTTTTTCGCTTAAATTCGTGCGGATTCCATGGCAATTGAACTTTTCCCCGGGACTCGTCGAGGGTTAAACCTCGACGTCATTATAGGTCACGATTGTCGATCCTGGTTTATAGGAGTAACAGTGGTGGGAGTGTGTGGCGGGACTAGTAGCCGGATTAACCGGCTTCGCTTTGCCACTAATTTGTGAACCTTAACTGACCGTCAATAAGACGGATCTTGACTGAATCTAGAGACGCGTTAGCGTGTCAAGCCAAGTTCAGGTTAAAAGAACTGGCGACCAGCACGATACATATATTAGAACTAGTGAAGTCAGACCTTAGGCTTCAATATATTATCCTAAGTTATAAGAAGAAATTATATTTTATGTAGTTATAAATAAATTTCAGGACTGACCATTGAACTTGGCACCCATTTAGATCTCACTTCTTTGGTCGTTGAAGTCAACAACCAAGGCTTATATCATAATATTGAACTTGGCTCTCACTTCACATTTAAGTTTTTTATGGGTATATTACTACAGAAAGTAGCTATTAATAATTCTAATTTGAGACTGTCTTCCCTCTATTATGGTTGAGGAGAGTGATGCCGCTTTTCAAGTCATGCTCGTGCGCTTGCGCTGCTTGCGGGAATTGGTCCACTCACTTTCCTCTTAACAACATTGTTGTTAAACTCTATTCATTTATTTAGCATGGAAGGCATCGCTCCAAAGCAATTATTTTCTCAATGATCTTCTCAGTGGAAGCAGAATTCCGAATCGGTGGTAGATTCTGACTATTCATAAAAGCTTTGCTCGCTTACATGAATAAAAACAATTCTGAGTTTGAGTTTACTGGGATGGCTATAAAAATAAATATCATAATTATTACATTTAATTTCAATTCAAAATATATATATTTATACTTTGATTTAATTTATATTAATACAACAAAGCCCTTATGAATAGTCAAAATCTACCACTGGTACTGAATGCTGCTTCCACTGAGAAATCCAGCAAGAAACTCAATATTTTCCATAGAATGAAAGATACAGCAACGCAATGTGTGCAATCAACAACATTGTCACAATGACAGTTTTTTTGTCTCTCAGGGCGTGAAACTCTTCAAGCTCAAGAACCCCTGGTCCCATCTCCGGTGGCGCGGCAACTACTCGGAGCTGGACCTCTCCCACTGGACTCCGGAACTCCGCGCGTTGCTGCACTACGACCCCGACAGCGCCGCGCAGTACGACAACGGCGTATTCTGGATAGACTACGCGAGCATACTCAGATTCTTCGACGTGTTCTACCTGAATTGGAGCCCCGAGATGTTTAAATTCACCTACTGTATACATCAGTGAGTATCAGTTGTAATATATTTAATATATGGTCACTTTTGAGGACCGCACACTGGGCAAACTTAAGGTCTAAAATAGTATTAATATTTAAGTATCGCCAGAATAACATACCTGTATGGTTCCAAACTAAGCAACGCTTGTACTATGGGTACCGTATAATGGATTGGAAATTACGAAATGGCCATTTCCGAAATTTCATTCAATTTATTAACATTGCAACATTCAATGGATTTTCTGTGGTAAACTACGTATTGTATTGCTGTTAACGGTTAATAGTCAATACTTCAACGATATTGATGAAATTTGTATGGGATCATTACATGGGGTATTTATTAATGTTGTTGTCAGGAAGTGGGACGCCGGCACGGGCCCGGCCAAGGACGCGTACAACGTGGGCGAGAACCCGCAGTTTTCTTTGCACGTGCGTGCGCGCGGCGCCGTGTGGCTGCTGCTCACGCGCCACATCACGCAGCTCGACGACTTCCGCGACAACAAGGAGTACATCACGCTGATCGTCTACAAGAACGGACGCAGGGTCTACTATCCGTGTGAGTGGGAGGTGGGAGATGGGAGACGGGAGATGGGAGTTGGGAGATGGGAGATGGGAGATGGGAGATGGGAGATGGGAGGTGGGAGATGGGAGATGGGAAGTGGGAAGTGGGAGGTGGGAGACGGGAGACGGGAGACGGGAGACGGAAGACGGGAGACGGGAGACGGGAGACGGGAGACGGGAGACGGGAGACGGGAGACGGGAGACGGGAGACGGGAGACGGGAGACGGGAGACGGGGGCCGGAAGACGGGAGTTGGAGAGATGGGAGATGGGAGATGGGAGATGGGAGATGGGAGATGGGAGATGGGAGATGGGAGATGGGAGATGGGAGATGGGAGATGGGAGATGGGAGATGGGAGATGGGAGATGGGAGATGGGAGTTGGAGAGATGTATTGAGGCGATAAGGTTTATTATATACTAGCGACCCGCCCCGGCTTTGCACGGGTATTTTTTATCAGTGTTTCTCTACTATATTATGCATGTATTAAACATATAAAAGTTCCTATTGAATCCGTGTCTATTTAAAAAAACAGCATCCATATCCGTAGTGTAATTTTAAAACTTATTATTATTTTAACACAATTTGAACACATAATAGACCTTATCACATCATACGAATAACATTTTTCAATATGTAATCCATATTTGCCAGACGACCCTGAGCCCTACATCGACGGAATAAGGATCAACAGTCCTCACTACCTGTGCAAGATCATCGTCGGCGAGGGCAGCTGCGACAAATACACGCTGGTCGTGTCTCAGTATGAGAAGAGTCGCACGATATTCTACACTTTAAGGGCGTACGCCACGTGTCCGTTCAGCCTTAACAAGTTGGAGCCCTATCCTTGTACTAAAACTGTGAGTACTTGATACTGATAATAATCTATATATACAGATTAAAACACAAAGGGTAAATGTTTCTTTTTAAAACTTAACTTTGTAATTCTAAAACTATCAGCTATGGAGGAAATTTGAAAAACAAAAGGTGTTACAGGGATACAGCTGTTGACATATTTCATAAGTCTACCAAACCTTTGGTTATTCAACTGTCCCACAAAGCCGATAGTTTTAGATTTACAAAGTAAAATTGCAAAAGAAATTGTATGCCTTTACTAGCCATGTGAGTTTCATCACATTACTAGTAATCCCGTTCGCCGTTCAAGCTAAGCTAATTGCTTGTGTTAGGAGTGGGCTCGCGTCAAAAGTTGAATGGCCTGGATGGGGATCCAACACGGAACCTCTCAGCTCGGCTGCCCCTCGAACCACTAGGCTATTGGCGCATTAAATGATAATAAAATAATTATATTAATGAAACCCACTGCATAAGTTTACGATACAAGCCAATAAAAGTAAAAAAAAGTATAAATGTTATTTTAACCAGTGCAGTTTAATAAGTTATACATTTTAAGATTTAAAATATACGAATACGTTAACGTTTACGAAAGTTGTTTTTATCTTCAACCGCCGGTTTATCAGCTGTTGCGTACACGAAGCAACGCGGCGTGGTCATTGACCGTTAATTTTATTAATATAGTTTAGAGGCAAGCCTCCAACCTACAAGCCTACTGGTTTTTCTCATGATGTGTTTATTTCTTCTGCGGATGAAGGAGAAAATATATGTTTAATAAAGTGTTATATTGCCAATAATAGCCCTTATTTCTATACAGCTAAGAGGCGAATGGACAGCTCGCACCGCGGGCGGTTGCGAGAACCATCGCCAGACTTACCCGAATAACCCCAAGTTCACCATCACGGTGCCCGCGGCGCGCGCGCCCTGCAGCCTCGTGCTGGAGCTGAAGGGACCCAAGCAGTACCAGCTGGGGCTCGACGCGAGGGTGAAATCGTTAGACGACCCCAGTGTCACCGCACCCTTCTTGAAGGAGTCTTCTGGCGCTTACAGGTGAGGGCATAAGATTGTTTTAAAACCATAGACAATAAATATCGCCAGACGAACACATCAACTGTATAGTCCCAAACTAAGCAACGCTTGTACTATGGGTACTGTACAATGGACTGGGGGAGATCCTAGTGTCACCCAGACCAGGGCAAATTACGAAAAGGCTATTTCCGAAATATACCCTGACGGGTATCGAACCCGCAAACACACGGTGCGGTGAGCCGAGCGGCCTACGCTCGAACCGCTGTGCGAAGCGGTCGTTAAAATAAACCTTATCGCCTCAATACACCTCTCCATCTCCCATCTCCCATCTCCCATCTCCCATCTCCCATCTCCCATCTCCCATCTCCCATCTCCCATCTCCCATCTCCCATCTCCCATCTCCCATCTCCCACCTCCCACCTACCACCTCCCACGGATAATAGACCCTGCGTCGGGGGAGTGTGTGGCGGGACCACTCCCAAAATATGAAATGGCTGTATGGGTCCGTGATATACCACGTCCACGTCGGCAGGCCCGGGTTCGTGGTGCTGGAGCTGCGCGAGCTGCCGGCGGGCCGCTACGTGGTGACGGCGTCCACGTTCCTGCCGGCGCAGGAGGGGCCCTTCCTGCTGGAGCTGCGCGCCCCCTGCCCGCTGCCATGCGAGCCGCGCAACTAGCGCACGCACCGCACGACACGACCACACGACCTTAGGTACTAAATAATTAAATAGTAGATATTACAATAGTGATGTGCTCATGTATCGATATAACACTCGTATGTCGTGATCGCAGACACGATAGAAAATTTGTTATGTCACGCGTAGGTCTCGTTTCGGCATACGAAGAGTTGGGGCAAGGGTTGGTCGGTGGATAAGTTCTGGGATAGAATATTTTGATACCGGTCTCAATGTTTATTGGCAAAGGTGAGACGGTCAATATTAGGAAAATTATTGTGATATTTATTAACGGTATTATCCTCGATTAAGATATAAAAGCAAAGCATAAGAGTAAGGATAGTATTAAAATCGTTTTTTTTTAATTTCATGTCGGTGCAATCATATGTTCCAGAAGTGCACTCGAGATCGCTCTCAAATGATCGGTTTATTATCAGTTAAACAGTCAGAAAGTCACTGGTAGCTGGTCCTAGCTTTAGTACTCTAAGCTTATCCAGCGAGAAATTCGAGTATGTCAAGTTTGTTAAATAAACAACCGCTAAGTGTCAAAAAAATAATTCACTCTTAAACATTCCGGATAAAGTATAAATACTCCCAATACAGAATTCAAATAAGTAAGTACTCGACTCGGTGATTTTGTCGACATTCCAAGACTTGATCACATGGCACATCACTATTATTATATTCATGTTTTTATTTTGTAAAGTTCATGTTGTGGGGCATTAGAACTTATATAAATGACTAAAGTTAATTAGATAAGAATTGTATCTCTACATTATAGAAACATGATCACAACACGTGAGATTTTCAAGCTTTTCCAAATAGCGTTCCATAGATTCAATGTAATTAGTTAGTAGCTTTTGATTTTAAGTTTTAATTTTTTGCGCTTAATACACTTTAACGCCTTTCAATCTGAAGGCTATGAATTTATTTAGACAATAATGTAATACGTATAATAATATAAGATCTGTGGCTTTAGGTTTAGAAGGAATACAATAAGGGCGTGCGCATACGACGCAGTACACACGACGAGACAGCAATAGATATTATGTTGTATTTATCGAAATTAAATATGTTTATGTTACATTATCATAGGGTGACCTTGAAATTTATAGAATTCTACAATAGATTTACAATAAAATTGATAATACTGTACAGACTGGGACGGTCGGATGGCCGAACGGACGGACGGACGGACGGACCGACGGACGGACGGACGGACGGACGGACGGACGGACGGACGGACGGACGGACGGACGGACGGACGGTTGGATGGATAGATGAATGGACTGGATAATCTTATAACAGTTCCTCGTAGGGACTACGGAACTACAAAAAATATGACAGTCCCATAGGATAGAACAAAAAGTTAACATTTTTTTGCAGTGATATTCTTTGTGTTTTCCTGAAAGCCCACAATGGTAATGCTAAAAAGTAAAACATATAGACGAACATAGAACCACCTCCTTTTTAAAAGTCTGTTAAAAATGGAACATGACTCGGTATTCCCCGTAAATGTTAATCAAGCAACCCGAGACGGCAGTACATTCCGGTATTATTAAGTTATTTCCCACCCCCGGGAGGTGGCATAAAGTTCAATTTGCTTAAATTCAGCGAGTATTCTTTGCTCAAAGTGCTTGATCATTGTTCTCGTAATCATGTTTATGTGGCAATCGTTTTTTGTTACAGAGGGAATCATTTTTGAGTCTTCAGAATAGGAATTTACTTTTCATGTAGTATATTGTATTGTAGTATAGTGTATTGTAGTATACTCATGTAACAAGTGTTATATGGACCGAAATGGTTTGTTACAAACCATTTTTGTGTTGAAACCAAATTTACAGAAATTACACAAAATAATGTTAAGAAACTACACTTAGAATATAAATATCATAAAAATAATACGTACTAATTGTCTATGGTCCACGTTAATTTTTTCTGGTATCCATTCGGCATGCCATTCTTATACATGCAGAAGAATGAGCGAGATAATCCATTGTTACTCTTTTTTAAATGTTCATGTTACACCGTAACGTTACCATACTATGCATAAACTAAAACGACGTTATATTAAAAAATAACAAAAACTTTTTACACATGCCTCGCTTCGTAAACAAACTAACCTAAACTAACATGCTTGAAAACCGCAAAACCGCGGTAACCACCGCTAATTGCCTCTATGCAAATTCAAAGTGTTTTGTGCGGCGTCGTGTCGCGTGCGCCTGCCTTAATCAAGGCGATAACAGACGGTTATATGCACTACGAATGCATTTGGAACTCATTTGCTTTAAACTCCTTTTGTACATTCAAAAATTAACCTTATGTAAGTTCAGTAGAATTGTTATTTGTTTTTCTTAGGTACGTTTTTCATTGTAAGTAGGTCTTTAAAAAAAGTGAACATCTATATATATTTAAAAAAAATGTTATTCCTTTGACTTGTTGAATACTTATAGAATCTCTCTGAACGTATTGTATCCATTTTAATTATTTTTTTACCGCAATTTTATTATAGTCTATTCTATTCTATATTGTCCTGGCCTATACTAATTCTAGTCAACAAATTAATTTTGATAATCTGAAATTTTTATACACTGTGTTTCTTATGTTCTATATAATAATTTAAGTGGATACGGCAGCTGATATTGTATTCGTGTCGATATATCATATTTTCTCAGTCACGGGCCTCTGAATGTTGGTTGCAACTTTCGTGTTGTGGCCGAGGAAATAGTGTAACTTGCATTTATAAGTAGTAGCCTCCAATATTCCAAGTTAACACAGAATTTGCACAGTAATAGAGATTTTTTTTTTTTTTATATTTTAGAATTTTGTTTAAATTGTTAAAACCATTTAACTCTATGCACAAGACTCTTTCAAATCCGTAAGTATTATATTTCGAACTTTATAATACCCTGTAATATTATAGATGCATTAGCACTTGGTTATATAATTATAATATATACATTAAAGTCGAGTATTTTAATTATGTTAAATTAAATTCCGGGTTTTGTCTTGATATATTACATTAAAGGTAAGTACTATATGCATACTTGAGGCCACAGAATATATAATTAAAAAAATACAGACTCCGAGTCAGGCCTTAAGCCAAGTAAGTTTTTTAAATTAGTAACCAATCGTTGTATTATCTTATCAACTTTAAGTTAAGGGCTTTGTGTTCTAGCCCATAGCCTGTGAGTATGCTCTAAACTGTGGATCGTTCGTAAGTTGCGTGTTTTACATGCAATCACAATGCACCCTGCTGTGATAATCTAGTGGATAAGTCAAATCACAGTGTAATATAAAATGATGTTATGAATTTCTTTTTTTATGGGATGTTAATAAAATATTTTGCTAATTATGAACATCTTTTCTTTTATTGGGCCAGCCGCCAGCGAGATCGTCTGTGGCATGAATCCCCATCGCGTTGAGGGGGAAATTGTTCGTTATAGTGCATTTCCCGAAATACTATTAGGGGAAATGTGGGTAGACTGGTAATGCACACATGCTACCCCTTCGTGGAATGAGGGTAAGAATAAAGTTTTTATACTATTGGATGCTGTGACCCGCAAGCCACAAGGCTCAAAATATTACCAAGCAATATTCCTGTGGTAGAATTAGGTCATTGCAAGAATAAAGTCTTGTTCTCAGATTTATTTTACAAGGACTTTTAGTTTTGAAATGCTTTGTAAATCCATTGTAAATTGATTACTATCGACATAAATGTATGGCAGCCAAAGCCTTGGCTACCAATTTTCAAATATAGAACACGAATAAAAAATTACAGTCCGCACCTTTTAAACAAATGATATATCACTAGCTGAGCCCGCGACTTCGTCCGCGTGGAATTTAACTTAACAAAAAAGCTCGCTTCCGCGTTCTGAGCCCGCGCGACAGGACACATTTTTAAAAATTTAGTTTTTCTATAATAAAAGTAGCCTAAGTTACCCCCTATAAGATCAGCTATCTGCTTTTTGCTATAGGTATCGTATGTACTTTCATACGCATTTAGTGAAAAGGTGTTATCTTGATATTACAAACAGACACTCCAATTTTATTTATTTGTATAGATTTTAATAAAATTAACAATTATTAAGCATGGTTTACATTCAAACAAAGCTTGATGCGTGTATTGTGGTAGGTATAAGTGAGAAAATAATGGTAGTACTAGTGAATCAAGTGAATGTGAAGTGAGTGACGAATTGTGCATCCCTGCATCGTATCGTACGTACGCGCTTAACGGATTTAATGTAAGTACTTAATTTACCTATACCTTAATCTATATTTGTTCCCGACTTATCATACATATGTATCACATTCTTAAATGATTATGGTGCTTAATTCAATGTAGGTAAGTATCGGTTTATCTTACCCATCGGTGCCTACCTTACAAAGTATTGATTGCATTTCGTACCTACCTATTAGTTAGTCATAGAATTTAGGTAGGTCACTACCTGTAGGTATGTTCAAAACATAGATGGGCGATACCAGACTATCATTTATTATCGAAAGAATCACACATATCGTGATTTATATCACAGCAGTATTGTCGGTATAGCGAGAAAAATGTTCGGATTGAAAGGTAGGAGTAAGTACTTAGGTACCTAAATAACTTAAAGTTGACTTTAAGTTTAGCTAAATTCAGAACATGAGAAAGCAAAATGCATGTCTCAGATTTTCATTTCGGTAGGTTGGTAGGTAAATATACTAGGTGAAACAAAAAGGGTATACTATTTTTTTTGCAACTTAACTTTGTAAATCTCAAACTATCGGCTTTGTGGGACAGTTGAAGTACTAAAGGTTTTGTAGACTTGTGAAATCGGTCAACAGCTGTATCCTATAACACCTTTTGTTTTTCAAGTTCCCTCCAAAGCTGATGGTTTTAGAATTACAAAGTAAAGTTTTGAAAAAAAAAGTATACCCATTATGTTTCACCTTGTATATACTTACCTACTTATTCGTATGTATGTGAGGTATGCAGAGGCACTATTATCCTAGTGATTTTCACTTCAAATGAAGACGCTTTTATTAATGTGTTTGTGATGGAATCGAACGAAGCAGACGTAATATAAATGGTAAATCAAATACTCGTTAGGCGTTACGGCAGACACTAGATTACCGACCTTATGTCTTCGGGTTAAGGGGCTCGCTTCGTCTACGTCGCTTTACTTTGAACTAGATTGTGGTATAAAGTATGAGTTACGGAGGGTTTCCAGTTGTATAATATGAGTAAGATTAGGTACTTAGATACCTATAAATAATGCTTCGTGTTCTATATATTGGCTACCTATGTAAGGTAGAACATTTTGTTCATTGCGTAACAAAGGACAAATACTACTCCTGTTTCATAGTTTCATAGTTTACGTGTTACATGTATGTTAAACAGGATTTGCCTGTAGCTACGAAACGAATAGGTGAGTAGGACATAATGAGTAGGAACTTAACTACTGACTGACACTTTTGAAATACTTTTAGAACTGCAACTTCGGGTCCTCCCATCAGTCCACCTTTTGGGGGGCTGACACTACTTCGAGTTTCCACGTCCAGCTCATGGTCGCCATTCTAAAACCTTATAACGCCAACGGCCCCCGGGTACTGCCACTTTGCAATTTTTGGAGCTATGTCATCGCGCTAGCTCGTCCACGGATTTAGGCTTTAGGTAATTCTAAGTTTAAGTAACCAACGCTAGTTCTTCTGGCTTGTTCCCTACCCCGAACGTAAATGTTTTATAAGGGTACCAACGCTTCAAAATTTAATTTAGTTTCATGTGTGCGATTCCTCATTGTTTTTCTAAGGTTTATTGTCAATTCTGGGGAGATGTCGGCAGCGCCAGCTAATGTGTGTTGTCTCTTGTCTCTTGTCAAAGTGGGCTGAGGTATACCTGTCTCGTCTTGTTTACACACGTCATTCGTTATCGTTGAATATACCTACATGAAAGCGTTTCGGCTTTTTGTTGTATTTCACTTTACTAGCTCGAAGGCTTTTAATGTTTTATTAAACAGGCAGGTAGGTAGGTACATAAAAATAATTAACATAGCCCTGTCAAAATCCCCCTCCTGGGCACGGGCCTTCCCTCAATACGAGGGGGATTCAGGCCATAATCCACAACGCTGGCCCAAAGCAGGTTGATGGATTTCACTTGTCTATAGAAAATTGGTTAGATTTTCTAAGACATCAAGTAGTTACATATACCTACATCATTTAAATATTAAAGCTTTATCTGTATCTATCCATCAGGCATCATTGCTCTAAGTAAAGGTACATTATAAACATACTAGCTGTGCCCACCGACTTCGTCCGCGTAGTATTTAACATAACAATAATTTCGGGATTATCGGGATAAAAAGTATCCTATGTGTTAATCCCGGTTATAAACTATATGTGTTCCAAATTTCATCCAAATACGTTCAGTAGTTTTTGCCTGAAAGAGTAACAAACATCCACGCTCACAAACTTTCGCATTTATAATATTAGTAGGATATGTAGGTACATTACAGTAGGCTGTATCCCCACAGTTTCCCGTGGCATTTCAATGGAAATACCAAGATTTGATATAGGATTACGTCACGCATCATCTATCACGCGTATTACTTATTCGGGCGTATAACAAGCTAATCGCTATACCGGAAATCTGTATTATACGTATGAAATGTATTGTATTACGATAATGTACAAGTTAGGTAACAGTAGAGTCTGGAAATTAGTGTATATTTTGTAAGTAGGTACCTAGGTATAAGGGTTCGCTTTCTGGAAATAGAAAGCCATAGAAAATACCATCGTTTGAAAAATATTTTTCTATGCACAGATAAGGCTCTGTATAGTCAGGACCACGTGTAGCGTTTTCTGTATGTATGTGTGACATAGCGCCCAAGAAAACGGCAGGCGGACCGCAAATATATTTCGAAAAACCATAAAAGCAGCAATGGAAATCAGGCGCTCTCTATCTGTTCATAGCCTATAATAATGGTTTGATCGAAGTTTAGTTCGTGAGCACAAAACAATAATGATTTTGTTTGGGCGACCGCTTGGCGCAGCGGTTCGAGCGTAGGCCGCTCGGCTCTCTGCACATGGTGGTTGTGGGTTCGATTCCCGCCGGGGTAAATTTCGGAAACGGCGTTTTTATAATTTACCCTGTTCTGGGTGTCACTGGGATCGCCCCTAGTCCATTGTACAAGCGTTGGGGTTAGTTTCGGACCATACAGTTGGTGTGTTCGTCTGGCAAGATTATTATTATATTGGTGTGCTGTGCGTGAACACCTCGGCCCGCGCCATAAGTGGCAGAACCCAATGTTAGGCTATTGATCGCATTCCCAACTTCATTGATAATACTTCCGCGATGTAGATCACTATATGTGGTCATGTAGGTACACGATTCGAGTAGCGCCTACTCTATCTAAATGTATTTAGTACTTTACGTTGCTTACTAATTAATGTTTTCCGAGTGAAGTACCAAATGAGTAACATTTGGTTAGCAATTCATTTTAGCGTCGCTCGCGAGAGCGCGGAGCACAATCACTGATCAAATATTAAATAGTGCAAGTCTGAGAACATGAGCCAGGGCGAACGCTGAGTCTGTGAACGGCGCGAATTTTCGTTTAGCGTAAAAAGAGAGTTTAGTTGACTCTACATGTTATGTCGTTTTTAGCTGGTAATTATTTGTAAATCCACATTCATAGTCTTCCCCATTTACCTATAGTTTGGTGGATACAGATTTGCTAGTCCCTTGGTTAGCATGACGTAACGGAACAGTGTTGGGGCTACGTATGTTGATTCAAAGAAACTTAGGTCATTATTAATAAATCGACCTTAGGGCCTCAGGGCCTAACAGGGCCGGCCTAAAATTGGGTATTTTAATATTTTTTTATTGTAACGAAACATAAACCCAACTAAACAAAGAACTATTCGTGTGAAAGTGGTGATAGAATTGCTGCTTTCTTCCGCGATCAAATTTTTTCCCGAGAAAGGTTATTTGACCAAGTTCACGTATTAAGCAGTGAAGTCCCTTCGAGCTGTGAATTGGTACAAAATTAACAGGATCGCGCAGCTCCTTGCAGTGGTTTGCAGCTCTACATATCTATCCGCTTCACAATTGCTCGCTAGCTTTGTGATATAAACTTCTGCTTGCTGAATTAAACGCTTTGTTTCAAATGGAATAATGCACAAAATACGACCTGGGAACACCAGCATACCAAGCAACTTTAACTAAGTACTGTATTAGTTTTAGAGGTGAAGTAGGTATCGTAGCATTGATTATTTTATTTTATTTTATTTATTTGGGAAAGCAAAACAATAGGTAAAAAAATAATAATAATAGTGCATAATGAAAACATATAAAAGAGGAAAACAGAGTAATAATAATATAATAATCCTACTAATATTATAAATGTGAAAGGTTGTGACTGTGGATGTATGTATGTATGTATGTATGTATGTATGTATGTATGTATGTATGTTTGTTACTCCTTCACGCAAAAACTACTAAACGGATTTGGATGAAATTTTGAACACACATAGTTTATAACCGGGATTAACATATAGGATAATTTTTATCCCGATAATCCCGAAATTTTTGTTACGTTAAATACTACGGACAAAGTCCGTGGGCACAGCTAGTATAATAATAAGTGAGCGAGTGAGCCGCTCAGTTGGCAGTTGTTATTATTTACGAAGGTGCTTACTCAAATGTTAGGAGTTTATTGCACGGGCTTGATTCCATATTCTATTCTGATTCCACACACCGTGACATAAATTGGTTAGGTGACGAAGACAGGTAATATGTTATTTTGTATCCGATCGTGTCTTGGTTCCATAATAACCCATTTGTCCTTTTTTCTTTTGTCTGACCCCTTATCTTCATTCTCTGTCTCTGTTACATTCTGGTTACTTTGCACGCCTTGATAAACGGCACTGTTTAATTATTTAATATATTTTTTAAATAATTAAACAGTGCCGTCTAGAGACGCCCGAATGAAGCAAAGCATTATAGTATAAACCGTACGTCCTAAGCGTGCGGGCCGCAGCCACTCTGTATACTCATATGCCGTGTAACGCTACTGACGCTTAGTGCTTATAGAGTGGCCGCGCGGCGAGCACCCCGGAGGTCCGCATAGAAGCTTCGCTTTAAAACATAGCCCAGGTAAAAAAACACGGAAAATTATTCAAATACTGTAGACTGTAGACATTGGTGGGAGCCGTTACTGCTGTTCAGCGCTAGTTTGGTGATAAATTTTAATCGTGTGAAATTAACATCTGTCAGCAGTGTACGTCGCTAACGAGGAAATATCGGGTGTCATGTTATATATGACCTAAATGTTCGTGGGGTGAGTTTAAAACACTCATGTTGGGGCACTGTTGGATGATGATCACAAGGCTCACGGGGTTTCTGCTTCTAAGGAGTGTATACCCTTGACGGAACTAATGAGATCCATCTAACACTGGACTCAAAATATATTATTTACTTTATTTATTTACAAGGGCAAGTTTTTACCAATAGTACTTTTATGCTGAAGAGTGCTTGATGTTGTATATTGTTTGTCGATGGATTTGTAAATGTGTCTAATTATTTTGACGAAGAACTAAATGAAATTACATTTTAGTTACTCTGTAGAAAGTTGAGGTTTAGGCGGTCTGATTAACTTAAAGTCTAGCCCAGATCCAAGCGGAACGAATGACCCGTCAACTTAGCGGAGGAAGGTCGCCGCGGCTTAGGAGGAATTAAACCCCACTGCTCGACCCCTTTGCATAAGACGGTAGAGTTCTTTGCGTTTTTAAGAAAAAGGTTCCGTAGAGTGTATCTAATAATCCTTGAATGAATGGATAGTTTACGGATTTCAGAGCAGATGGGGGAAGGTGCGGTGGGAGAGTGTGGTAGCTACTCGTATTTCCCAGACCTTCCGAATATTCAGTCGAGAGAAAAGAGGAAAAATATCAATTTGTTTAGATTGCAATGCAACATGTATCTAGATTACAATATAGCTTTTAATAATATTCTTATTTTATTCAGATAGTGATTTGTTTTGTGAACTGACAAAGACGAAATTATACCGCCTACAATAATAATTAGGGTCAAATTAATCTTAGTCTCCTCATTGGGAACCATTGTAGGTCTCACAGAAGTGACATTGGCGAGTACCTATGGTGGACACGCAGAACGGGGAAAAGGACTGTGGAGTAGGGATGGTGGACAAAAAAAAACTAGGGTTGTATAAATATTAAATACTTTAAATAGTAACTTTAATTTTATTCCGCGGTTCCCTAAATCCTCGATCGGGAAGGCGGTCCCTGCCAATATTACAACAGTATAAATCCGGAGGTTACGACCGACCCGGTTTATTACTTTTGTTAACACTGCGAGATCACATCGCATTTAAAACGCCTTTTATTTGCTATCTGTACAGTGACATGTAAAGCAAAGTTCCATTTAAATATTGTATTGTTTTTTAACATTAGACTGTGATTCAATGGGATTTAGTTGGACATTATTTCCAGAAGTAATATATTTTTTATTTACGCGTTATCAGAGTACAGGATGAGCATGCCCCTTGGACGAATAAATCCCCATGGTGAGTTTTCAAGCTGAGAATGACAGTGTCCTCGTGGCAAATCGTATTTGCTCGTAAAGATTCTGCTAACATTTTGACGTTCGCTTGGCGCAGTGTTTCGAGCGTAGGCCGCTCGGTTTTACTGCACATGGTGGTTGCGGGTTCGATTCCCGCCGGGTAAATTTGGGAAATGGCATTTCCGTAATTTGCCCAGGTCTGGGGGTCACCGGGATCGCCCGCAGTCTATTGTACGGTATCCATAGCACAAGCGTTGCTTAGTTTGAGACTATACAGTTTGGTGTGTTGGTGTGGCGATTTTTTTTCTTTAACATATTATTATGATACTAGCTGTGCCCCCCGACTTCGTCCGCGTAGTATTTAACGTAACAAAAATTTCGGGATTATCAGGATAAAAAGTATCCTATATGTTGATCCCGGTTATAAACTATCTGTGTTCCAAATTACATCCAAATCCGTTCAGTAGTTTTTGCGTGAAGGAGTAACAAACATACATACATACATACATCCACACTCACAAACTTTCACATTTATAATATTAGTAGGATTTGGCCTATCGCCGACTAGCACGGTATGGGATAGATTGTGGTAGAGCCATGCTGTAGCCAGCTGACTACAGCCTAGACATTAGCTTATACAGGTTGAAACAGAAAGGGTATACTTTTTGGAACGAAGGTCCTTATCGCGCTTTGCGAAAGGGCGCTAGACGGATAAAATTAATACCAAAAGTTGTAACGACACTTTTTGCTATTAGTTGTAAGCCGTGCGGCGTGCGCGTGTTTCTCTCTCTCTCTCTCTCTCTCTCTTATAGAAAGCAAGCCTGTTATTTTCGTTTCGTCTTTTATTTCGCATTGAACAGTGTGGTGTCGTCGCGACGATTATTTTCGTTGAGTGTTTACAGGTTTTTTGTACATAATAAATAATAACATACAATAATGAATCCTGACAGTGTTTCTGCACAAGTTCCGGATATTGCAACTTCGTTCCATCCGGGTGTCCCTTGACACCCCTCAAGTTTATTTTTTTTTCAAAACTTAACTTTGTAATTCTGAACCTATCAGCTTTGGACAAAACTTGAAAAACAAAAGGTGTCACAGGGATACAGCTGTTGACAGACTTCGTAAGTCTACAAAACCTTTATTACTTCAACTGTCCCACAAAGCCGATAGTTTTAGATTTACAAAGTTAAGTTGCAAAAATAGTATACCCTTTCTGTTTCACGTGTGTGTATACGGGCTGGCTCAACGGGGTAATACCAAGGAAGATTGGTATATAATAATTAGTGACGTTTCGTAAGATCTGTGCGAGAGCCGGAAACTCGAACCGCACTCTCCTTTCCTCTGCCTCTGTCCTACTCTTCTTTGGTATGCAAATAGGCCACGCCTACGGTAGCTTGACCTGTACTTCGTTTATATAAAAACTAGCTGTGCCCGCGACTTGGAATTTAATTGACAAAGTTTCATACAAACTTTCATCCCCTAGTTTATGTCCTTGGGGAAAGAATTAATCAAAATCCTTTCTTAGCGGATGCCTACGTCATAACATCTACCTGCATGCCAAATTTCAGCCCGATCCGTCCAGTGGTTTGGGCTGTGCGTCGATAGATCACTATGTCAGTAAGTCAGTCAGTCAGTCAGTCAGTCAGTCATCTTTGAGTTATGTATATTTATATAGGAGACCGGGTCCTGCCATTTTTGTTCAATATGAAAACAAAAGCCTTCTTAAAAAACATCTCCCACATTTCTTCCACTGATCCACTTAATTAATCAAACCACGAATTAATTAATTTACACGGAGCCGGAACTCGCCATCCATCATTTGTTTTAACGAGTACCAAAATATTGTCTCACTCCGCCTCAGCGGGATTTGATTAGATTTTAATTAGCAGGTTGTTTGCACTGACGCAGCAAAAGCTGAATCTCCGGATTCGAGTTTTTGGACAGCTTTATTTATTATTAAGTAGTGTTGTGCCGCCGATGTCCTCAAAAGATTTCACCTTCTCATCCGGTTAACGGATAACACTGGCCAACTGATCAAAAGGCGGAATTAATATTATAGATATTTTTATTTCACACTGAAAATGTTCCTTTGCATGAAATTGACCAGATATAGAAAGACGAAGGCTGCCGAGTTTCATTCCGGTTCTCAATGAAATATGTAAAATTACACAATATTAATTGTTTGAAAGATTTAAGAGGTACTATTTCCGGGTCCGACACATCTTATCGGGTATATTTAAATTTCAATCGGAGCAATTAAATATCACCAAGTATCCCGCTAACGTAAATATTAATAGATGATTCGAGAAACAGCGCCTGGCACGGCACCTTGATTAATACAGGCAGCTGATTAACGCGGCCTTATTAAAAGACAGCGACACATCATTTAGAACTGTATTCACGTATATTTTGAGTTGAAAGCCGCTTAATCCAACATTTCGATAGTTTCGTTTGCTACGCGATTTGGTAGATGTCTGTATAGCTGAAATATTTAGTCGAAGTGCTTCACTGGAAATAACATTGGCAATCACTTTAATGGATGTACCGTACATAGAGTAAATAAATAGAACATTAAAATCATGTTTAATTGTCATTTTAATAAGGAACTATTTAATATCTAAACGCCATAAACCTTATACCTTAATTATGCCATGCAACATTAGGCTTTTCTTAGTTATTATGACCTAAGATTATTCAGAATTTGTATATAAATGTGTTTGCGAAACTTTAAACCGTTGTATTCTTGCCAATTTTGAAATTTTTGACAGTTTTTTTTGGTTTTTGATATCGTAAGTAATCTTAATTTAGATAATTATGTAATCAAAAATATCACTCAAATACCGTGTAGTAATATTTTACGAACAGTAGCTCTACGCTTACGTGAGATAGAGCCACTAGTCTCTACGTAAAATATGTATATGGCAAATTGTTACTCTCACATTACGATACTTATAAATGGACAAAGTAATTTTACCCTGCAGTAGGTACCTTATATTTTTAGATACGGTGGTCTCATAAATAACGTAACTTCCACACACAAAAGCAACAAATTTATTCATCCCTAAACAGTTTCTGCCAGCATGCCTATGTAGGTAATCTACATAATTATCATCCTTTACAAACACTGCCCGACCGGGGACGGGAATATTTAACTATATCGTTGTCAAGGGAGGCGTTTTTCAAATGTATACCGAGGACATCGCGTCGGGTGTGCGGGAAATAAGTGATGATAATGCTCAATCATAATAGCTGATACTAAATTTGAAAAAAAAAAATGTAAATACCATAGACAAATATTTATGTTTCGAAGGCAGAGATGCACCGTAATACAATTTTTTTATTGCCTAAGTAGGCACACTGGTAGGTCCATCTGATGGTAGGCGGTGACCGTCGCCCAACACATCGGCAACTTAAGAGGAGCAAACGTGCACCAGTAGGTACCTTAGGAAGGCCGAGCATATTTACATTAACAATAACTCTAAATTGAAAATTTCAAAACCCCCGATGCGACGACTATTCCATCAAATGTATACTTGTACTTTACCTTGTTCTTCCAAATAATTAAGTTAGCGAGATTTGCGTAGCTCCCGTATCACATCACATATCACACAGTGGGAACTGGAATCTAAGCTGTCAATCACACGGTTAACCCGGCATGGATAATTTCTATATATTTTACTATAAGTATCGAGATGTCCAATTTAGCCGTTATCTGTCTACAAATTATGACAGATCGGTGTTAGGTGCTTTGTGTGAATGACCACTCAGACCTCACCTCGAATGGCAGACCATAAGTAAACGGGGCTCTTATAATTTAAAATGGTTTATGTTTATTTTATTTAGTCACTTGATAAGTTTGTTAAGTAGGCGCTTAAAATTAATTCGGTATTCATTCGACTTGTAAAATTGTTAAAAAGCTAATCGCAAAAGAACCCAGTGGATCCTTCTGAGGGAGTTTCTGTTTCAAACTAAATTTAACTCATGTCGTTTTTAATTTTACGTCTCACGAAAGAAAAATATAGCGTTAAAATAATAATAGGCATACTGCGATTCTCTACGCTACGTCTCACACGCCAAATGAATGAGTCGTGACTCTACAAACGCGCGAGCCACAGGCACAGTCCCTAATCTACTTCACACATCCCGCCGGAGTCGAAAGGGTTAAGAAGTTCACTGAACAACACCCTAATACGTGATGAGTGTGTCAATCTTATACCGCTTCTGTGAGGGTTAAACCAAGAAACCACCGTTATGTAAGTAAGTACGACTATTTGATAAAGGTAATTATTGAAACATACTTACTTTTACGCTCGTATTAATAAATCAATCTCAAGTCTAAGATCGGTCTTGAGTACGTTTTTGACGTTTCATTTCGTACTGGCATGACGTAAGAATTACATTTCCAAGATCGCGCTCAAACTTGAGATCGATTTATTAATACGAACCATAGATACTTAACATTGTGTGTCACGTCACGGTGATATAAGGTTGGTGACACATCTGAGCTGAACTGCGCATATAATTTTTTTTTTTTTTTTTATAAAAAACACTTCTAAGTCTGTAAAGAAATAATAAATAAAATCATTGTTCTGCTAGTGATTTGGTATGAAATTTCAATAGTCACCGTAATTAAGGATGATACAACATAATAATATTATATCTGGCCTGCTGAGGGGGTTGCTAGTATCGAAAACATACTTTCAAAATGTGACATTTTAGTGTTGTCAAGTGTTGGCTATCGGGCCAGATAAGTTTGTGGCATTGTACTTCTTCTTCAGTACTTTTTATTATTAGTTGTTATAAGCGTAGAATAAGGGGTATTCCTTAAACACCAACACAATAACAGGATATCATAACTTTTATATAATCCGCCGAATACAGAGTTTGTACGCGGGGCGCTATTTACACAGCTATTGTCGTGTGAAACAGAAAAATAACAAAATTTGCAACAGCAGCACAGTGGCACGTAACAATCTTGTTATAAAATAAAAACATGAACGTACAAAAGTACGCAAGCGGGAAATATTAGCGGATTAATGTGTTAGTGTGATGTTTCATAAGCTTTGGGTATGCAAGAATGTGAGATAAAGGCTACAATAGCTTAGTAGTTAGAGGGGCCGCCATCGTAGCTGAGAGGTTCGAATTCGATCCCCATCCTGGTCATTAAATCATTGACGTGGGCCCACTCCTAACGCAAGCATTAGCTGAGCTGGAGAGGCTAACGGAAATACTAGTAATGTGATAATTTTTTCATCCTTCCGGCATACATATATATTAGCCAGAAGACAGGTCAAGCGATTAACGTTCATATATATTTTTTTTATAACGGTTTTTATAACCGTAGCTTTAATTGATTTACTATTTTAGATGATGAGTGACGGTCCAACATCTCAATCACTAAACTTCTTATTTATGGTTATTTCTTTATTAGCTATGGATATTTTAGACGTAAGGTACACTGTATAACCGTAAGATTGAAAGCCTAAAGTCCACACTGAGTAAGCAGGTCGACGATCGTAGACTGGCATCCTGCATCAACTATGGAGTCAAAAATAAAATATATGCAAGACGCGTGATCATGTCATATATGAAGTGTGAACATTTTTATTTGTTATCAAATCTTAGATCCCAAATAGATAAAAAAGGGTACTTATAGTTTATTTTCTGGCATAATCTCGCATATGTTATGTACCTTAACATCACCCACTGCGTAGAAAAGGGTTGCCGTCTATAATACACTTACGTTACTTTGGAGAATAAACAGCTTATTTTTCATTTGCATTATGCTTTAGTTATCTGTGCTAGGGAGTACGAGCTAGTGCCTGCCTGATTCAGTTGTAGAGGTAATAACTCGGATGCGAAAACGAGGTTATTATTGTTCGCTCTTGCTTGGTAATCCTGAATTGTGTTGCCAGGATAAAGTAATTTTCTGTTTTTGTATTCGTATATTGTATAATTTCAATATTCGTGTTGTTAGTAAGATCAATTCTTAATAGGTATCTTACTTACATAATAAACTGTCTTACATTTCGTTTTATTCTGCAGGTTATACTTGGTAAAGGCTCAAGAGAAGAATTAGAATGATGTCAGTTCATTAGTAGAGAGTTGTTGACCAAAATTGTGGAGACAAAACCTAGTCTATTTTGCTGCAGACCACTGTGAATTCAGGTTTCATACGAGTAACAGTGGTGGATGCTGGACTCATAAAAAAGTTGAGACAAATATCTCTTAAAAATTTCCATGGATCCCGTGACGCAGATATAAATAGATAGATGTAAATTTATATATTCATAACACTTTTTTGAATTGGCAGTTTTATAAAGCCCAGTGCGTTTCTGTTTGACCGTTTTATTACCGTCCCACTTTATTGAATGATCGATAATTTATGTATGAACATAAAATAGAATGAGTTTTGTCGGTGTTTTTCTTTTAAACCCTTCATGATATTGCGGTTCTGGTTATTAAGCGGATTTGTTAAGCTATAAATAGGATATAAAACATAGTTGGTATTATTGGTTGTATAGAATGTATGAATGAACAAATAGCTGGAGGTAGGAATAATTAGACATGCTAGATTCGTACAAAAACAAAGTCGTTGTTATATTTGTAATAATAAATGCTTAATGTATATAATATTAAACATAAGGAAGCTACTAATTCAACGAAAGCCACGACGTGGATTAAAAATCTAATTCACCAAGTCAATTCACAAGTCTCAATTGAAATCTGCTAAACTGATAGATGATTGACTAATAAGTACCTTTCTTTTTATTACATCATGATCGAAAATCCAAACAAAATCTGTTATCCAAATAAAACAAAACGATTTTTAATTTTGTCCGCGCACGCGGTACGCGCTCGTAAAAACGCTAAACCCGTTTATATTCCACTGTCAATAATCGAATAACTCTAAATTGAAAATTTAAAAACCCCCGATGCGATGACCTGTTCATCAAATGTATAATTTACCTAATAATGATGTTAGCGCGATTTGCGTAGCTCCCGTAGCTCAGTATCCATAGCTCATCTCGCAAATTCATCTGGTACAACTAGTTTCGATGCCAGATTATGAAAGCACCATTAAATCATTTGTTTTGGCTTCCTCATTTATAATCTAAGATGTACAATAATCAACAGAAAATCTGTGTAAAAGTATGAGACATTATTTTGTTATGACATTATAATAATTGACATTAGAATAGACAACGAATCTAAATATTGATGTCACGGAGGTTTTATTCCTAGTAAAATATTATCAATTATGATTCAATTTGATGTAATAACTCTGGTTGAGGTAGACGGGAGCAGCCTAGGGAAAGAATTTTCAATAACGCTAAAATTATTTTAAATTAGATTAGTTTTTTTATATTCTTTGTCAATGGCGGAGCAGCGCCCTCTAGAATTATTATAGCGTAATATTCCATGACCATTAACAAAACAAACAAAATTTAACGCATGCGCGTATCCATCATTTGAAACGTGACTTATGTATGGAACGTCTTTAGTTCATACACAAATCTCAATAAAATTGATAAAATATTCATTTTTTTCAGAATCAGGGAAACTTTTCACATTCATAATATTGTAAAAAGCCATTTCAGACTATTACGATCATTTAAAAATATAATAAATCTAAATCCAATAATCACAAATTTCGAATGGATTCGAGCCGAGGGAATTGGTTTTGGCCGTGAATTTGGCTTTTTTAACCTACAAAAGAGCTGATGATATTCAAACGGCTGAACCGATTTTCATGAAACATAGCTAAGAACACTCTCGATCAGAATACCTTTCTAACAAAAGAAACAAAATTGAAATCGGTTCATCAGCTTGGGCGCTACGTTGCCACAGACAGACACACAGATCCACAGATACACAGATACACAGATACACATGTTAAACTTATAACACCCCTCGTTTTTCGTCGGGGGTTAATAAAAATAATTGAGCACACAAATTGATTGCAAATCGACCGGTGTGAAGTTATAACTGCTTATATAAATTTAATTAAAATTTTATAAATTGGTGTGCGCTCAAGGTAGTGTCCTAGTCAGTTTTTTCACTAAGGCGCGTAATTTATTGCAATTTGACCCATATGCCATTGTCATAAGAGTCACAGCACGCGTCTTCGTGAAATTGACGAACTACATACTGCTCTACAGAAGATCGGCGTAAAGTTGCTTAATAATAGATGCGTTTCGTACGATGTGTGAGAGAGCCTGCAGCCGAGCCCCCTTCCACTCTCTATCCCAATTCCCACTCCCCTGTTAGGTTGGCAGCGTGCGAGCAATGCCATTGGAATTCCACTAATCTATAGGCTACGGTAAGTGCTTAACATCCGGTGGACTTTAGGTACGCTTTTTGCCGTCTTTGTTTTATAAAAAAGCTGGATCTTGTTGGCGTTGTTGCCCGCTTCATGTTTTCTTATCTGGTGGCGACAGACGCTATCCTCCCCTTACAACGGGGGGGATGAATACAGCTATTTTCTATTCTCACGATTATTAAAAGTGTGAAAATATGTTATATAAAGATTGAGAATTTTATACATATATAGAAAATTAGGTGTAAGGCTTTGGAATAACGCTAGCCAAAGTGCGAAAGCAGTCGCGCATAAAGTGTATAAAATAAGAACAGATAACTTTCTTGGTAATTATTTTCAGACAATTTCCTATCATACATTTAATGATGAAGACATATCAATTTATAATAATTTCAAAATCTATGTATTGCTATCTGATTAACTGCAGCCATATTTTGGGCAATGAACACCTTAATCAATCGCAGGTTCGGCCGGCACAGCAACGGAGGGCAATTTGTCTTGTTAACAAATTGCTTAAATCAAATCCCTGAGCCCGGATTGGCTGATGTATTTCGGTGGTGCGAGCAACGATTTGTAGCTGGCCGTAATTGTGATCGGATTTCATTGTTGTTAAGTGCATGTGCACTGCATAGAGATTAATAAAAAAAACAGTGTTTCACGGGAATAATTTTGATACTAATAAAACTCTATGTGCTTTGACACATGTTTAAATTAATATTAATCAAGGATGATAATGAATTAAAGGTAGAGTATATTTCCAATAAGAGTAATAGTGAAATTTTGCCAAAATTGACTTGAAAGACATAAAAATAGCTGCTAAAGTAATTTTTGATTAAGTCTGATCCAATAATCATACTAATATTATAAAGAGGAAAACTTTGTTTGTTTGATTGTAATGAATAGGCTCCGAAACTACTGAACCGATTTAAAAAATATTTCACTGTTGGGAAGCTACACTATCCCCGGGTGACATAGGCTATAATATATTTTCAAAAAAATTAGGGATCCTTACTAAAACTCAAATAATGGAACCGCAATGTACCCGTGCGAAGCCGGGGCGGGCCGCTAGTTCCAAATAATACACATTTTAAATACACTTTAACATTTGCTCAGTAGTCACTAAGAATAAATTTTCCTGTGGACAGATAAGCACAATGGTTGTTTTAAAACTTCTTAGTCACTTAGAATTAAATTTTAACGTTCGAAGTTAAGTAAATTAAAGTCAGATTAGTACTGTCTGTCTTAAAGTTTGACAGTTCTTAAAATATGCGATATGCCGAAAATAATTATACAAAGACAGTTATAGACATCGTCTACGGCGAAAATAAGATGAAAGAGATGAGGCACTTTACCTACTTATGGCATATTTTATTTTATTTTGAAAGTTAACTTAAGTTAAGCACCAATTCAATTACTAATTATTCAATTATTTTTTTATTAAAATTTACTGTAAGTTCGTTTATAAGTAGTTGTTATACTGTAAATATTAGTATTTATTATATATTGTAGAATATGATCGATATATTAAAAGCATTACTACTACGCAATTGAGGATGGAGTTTTTTTATTTGTAAGTGTGTTTTGTTTGTGGATTAATGGCTGAAGATTTTATCAGAATGTTTGAAGGGACTTGCTTTTAATCTTTTTATTTTAATTTATGCCTACTTTTGTTGTTTTAATTGTGTAGGTAGTTTACCATTTAATACTCAGTGTAATTGGTCACAGATTGTAGTATTTTTTACATAAATAAATAATAAATATGCGGGCCATGTGATTTAACATCATCCTATGATTGGACCGATCGTTGTTACTGGTCTATGATCTCAATTACAAAGTGCAAGTCAAAAGGTGTGGACAGAGGGTAGCCATTCTTTACGTATTACTAAAATATTGTATTCTCTGTTTTTTTTCCTCTTTCAACTCACGAAATTCCGTAAATAACAAAAATCCCTGAACGTGTTGAAAACACAAAGTGGCCATAATGCCCTTTGGACGACGACTCTGGTCGACTGGGACAAATTTGATACGGGTCTCAGGAGAATTTCCCTTCCTTTCCAGTCCTGGATTTTATTGGTTTCTGGTGCGTTTATGTTAAACGGATAGGTTTAGAAGACGCTTAAACTGTGTGGAACAGGAATATATACAGACATAGATAGATATATTTTTTATTACACATATAGTACAAGGAACAGTATAGCTAGAATAAAATATCGGTATGTCGGTGGCCTGTTGCTACAGCTCATATGTGAGCTGGCTCGACAGGGGTAGTACTACCCTCTCACAGAACATCGGTGTAAATTAGTTATTATAGCTGCGTTTATGCTTTCTCTCCCGCTGTTCCTCTCGCCTTCAGGTCGATGATTACTATAAACAGCATTTCCCCGCTTTACGTACATTATGTGCAAAACAGGGAAATTCACATCGTTACAAATTGTAACGATGTGATGTTAGATGCGAACTATTGTAAGTTACAATAGTGCTACGCTGTACCTACTGCATCATGTTACAGGATAGTATCTGGCTGTAATATGAATAAACATAGTTGGTTTTTATAATCGAACGATTTATTCATAAAATAGTTTCTAAAGTAATCATCAAAAACGTTCATAGTGTCTAGAATTACTTGGACGGCCGAGGCATTTTATTTGAACTGTGTTCATTTGTGATAGTTTGACGCCGTCGAATGGTGTAGTAGGGACTACGGCGTAGCATGTTATAGCGGGTACTACGGCGTAGCTCAGTGTTGTATCTACTACGGCGTAGAATTTTAAATGCGAAATGTATTCGCTTCGTAATTATTCTATTCAATGGAATGCTATTAAGAAAACTCCCTAATAGGTTACTTTACAAGGGAAAATAGGACTTCATTCCTTCTTCAAAGTGTAGGACGTACTAAGTATATAAAACCAACATGTACCGGGTGTGTCAGAAGTCTGTAAATATATTTTAAGTACATTTATTTCAGATAGCTTATTTGAGGCAGACTGTAAGGAATTATAATAGTTTCTGAATTACAGAACTTTAAATATTTGAAACACTCCTGTATTGTGGCCTAAGAACACATCCAAATGTCTACAAAACTCTGTAAACTGCATTAACTGCATTACTGCAACCACTTGTATTTGATACTTAATACGAGAAAATTTCGCATAAATAGTATACTCAGTATAGTACAATGTGGCATTTCATTCAACAGTGAATTTTAATACAATTATTTTGCCATATAGTTATTTGCCCAATACCATTAGATATTAATCGTACTTCTGAGACATCCTATATAGTAACTAAACTAACGATGCCATTAAATGTGAGGTTATATCTTGTATACCAAGATATGGAAGATCGTTAAGCTGCAAGTTTGCAGTGTCAGCACAAATTGTGCCCTAGGGGACCGCTTTACGTCGACTCGGCTCCTGTGAGACCATATACGGAAACTTACATTTGACACTGTGTACAGACAATTGTCCTTTATTAAAAGTTTTGTAGATTAAATTGTTATATGTAGAGTGTATAGAGGTGAGAATTGCGTACAGTTGTGTAGTTATTTTGAAACTTATTAAAGCGTTAAATGTTCTTAGTTTTTTCAAAATTGCAGTTTATTTCGCATACGAAGTCCCGTAGGTGCGGCGCTGGAGTCGCGCACAGGCAATTTAATTTAATTTATTTACATTGTACACTTTAATTACGTATTTTTCCGCGGGACTTCCTATGTGAAATAGACTATAGTTATATGAATTTTAACATAAAGTTATTTTATATTTTGAACGATTTATTATGTGAATAAAGAATATTCCATTCTAATGTCGTTCACAGACGGGTTATTTTAATTAATTTTCCAAATAATCAAATCGCGTGGCGTTGAAGAAAATGTTACTCAATTGCAAACTTTTGTAAGGATTATATTTTATTACAAGGTGTCAGAAACACGTTGAGGTCTTAACATTGTTTCCAAGTGACCTTAATGGAAAAAAATATAATTATAAATGTGTATAATTATAAAAGTGTCAAGTATTCATGCCGCCCTTGGTATTAACATAATAATTGTACAATTATGAGTAAATAAATTCATGAAATCACTACATTGTGTGGAATAAAAATATATACATATAAAATCATAGATGATTTTGTTTGCTATTCAATATACATAATAAATACCTGTTTTATACAATGAAGTCATCAAACAAGCTTATGACCCGTCTGATGTTGAGTTGCTACCATAGTCTATCGATGCTTGTAATATCAAAGACATTGTTCGCCCGTTGGCGACTTGAAGGAGTGTACAGCTTGGCTCTATCATCGTTAAAATAAAAGAAGAAGTACAATCTTACTAATATTTTAAACTAGCTGTGCCCACGGACTTCGTCCGCGTAGTATTTAACGTAACAAAAATTCCGGGATTATCGGGATGAAAAGTATCCTATATGTTAATCCCGGTTATAAACTATCTGTGTACCAAATTTCATCCAAATCCGTTCAGTAGTTTTTGCGTGAAGGAGTAACAAACATACATACATACATCCACACTCACAAACTTTCACATTTATAATATTAGTTAAACTATCTGTGTACCAAATTTCATCCAAATCCGTTCAGTAGTTTTTGCGTGAAGGAGTAACAAACATACATACATACATCCACACTCACAAACTTTCACATTTATAATATTAGTAGGATAAGTAGGATGTGAAGGTGTGATAGTTTGTTTGACAGTGTATCACACAAAAATGGCAAAACGGAATCAAACTAAATCTGTTACAGTAATATACTTAAGCCAAACACGAAATATAATGTTTGTCAACAGACTTTGTTTACATTTTAGGTACTTATTAGTAAATACATGTTTTGGTGATTAATAAAGCGTTCGACAAAATGCTGAGAGTTAAATGTTAAATAGGCAATGGTGAGATTATTATACCGTTAAGTAGAAAATCAATCAAAGTCAAGACATTGGCATTGAATTTTCATTGAGTTTGGTTTGAAAATAGTTATGTTTTAAAACACACTCTACCTGGGCGAGGCCAGCGCTAAATATTAGTTAATTTATTATATTGTTAGTGCGCGCATGTGGAAATAAATAATTTTGTTTTTCTGTTAATAGTGACAGAAGCTAAAATGAATAGACTGTCCGTGAAATTGGACAGTGTAATAAATGGCCAGTTCCAGTAGCCCCAGCACGCCTAAACAAAATAAATGGTTGGACAAAAACAATCTCCATTTTATTAGGAATTCCATGCGAACGCAGCTGCGGGCATGAGCTAGTGTTCACTGGAATTGCCACGGGATTTGCCATACCAATATCGCGAGGGAATAATGAGTGACGTACGCGCCGACTTACTGGTACAATTCATAAAATAAATCACAGACGATATTGGACTTTAATGAGAAACAAATAAGGTAAAGGCTCCGTTTCATCATGGGTATATGGAATATTGCCTGAAAAGCGACAATTATTTGCGAGTTGACAACTTTTCTGATTGCCCACCCTCGTGTTTTAATGAAAGACAAAATAATTGCCGTTTTTTTGTTTCAAAAGTTTAATATTATGGAATTGAGATTTTTTATTATACTTTATATTTTCCTCCACACTTAATTAACTTGGTAACAGCATAATGTAAAGACTATTGAATATTATTGTTTACGGAAAACCTCATCTTGATTGTCAATATACTGCATTTCATTGCCTTAACAAATTAAGTTTTTACACTGTTATAGCTCTACCAAAAGTTTTAAAGTTCGATAGAGTCACTATTTACTAGCGTATGCGTAATATTTAATTGTTCTGACCCGAGTCGAGTATCTGATAGAGGCGCTGTATAATTTGCTATAGGTACAATACCTACGTTACGTGGACATCAACAACTAGCGAACTAAAACCTTTGACCTAAGCTTCATGTTACATATGTGATAGTAAAATCGTTCTATAATTTAATAGGTTACTATGGAGGTCTCGGCATCTCGCTCGCTACCGCTGGCCCGCTTGATTGGCTCATAATCGCACAAAGTGCTCACACGATTTTAATCGATTAATTTGAATCTGGCACACGATTGCTTTCGACGACCCGTCTCGACCATCGATATCACTGTAGGGTTGATAAAATTGTATTTGTTAATTATGGGCGTCAAATATTATGTTTTCATGTCACCGTGATAATGTGTTCGTTAGCTTGTTTGTACTTATCTATTCTGATTTCAAATTTCATTGACTTCTATATAGGTAATAAAAACAGAGCTGCATGCAGATTTTGAAGCTACATTAAGTTATTAGTAAATTTCGAGTGAAAATTGCTGTACTCTATGCAGGTAATATAACTTAGTTTAGTAGCCCGGAGACTAGACATCAGAATCAGACTTAAAATAATTTAAATATGGTTAAAATTATGCAGTAAAAGAAAGATTTTTTTTAAAGACATTGATGGTATTTAATAATATAATTTAGTTTTCTGATAAATAAGATTAATTGGTGATTTGAATCCAAGACGCAAATTTAAGTCGAGCGTGAAATAATTACACAAACATTTGCAATGAAAATTCTTCAGCTCAGCGGCATCGCTGAAGGACATTCATTGCACATTTCATTAGAAATTGTACAATTAAAATGTTTAAGCTGTTGTTATTAGTTAGTAAGTTTTTGCCTTGCACATAAATTATAAAAATATTAGGAGAAAGTAAAGTTAAAGTTAAAGTTTTAAATGTTGCGTGAAAATGAATATGTAATACTTAAAAATTGTATTTAGTGGAATATGATGAGCCAGCCAACCTGAATTTGATAAAAAATACACATTATAATTCGCCAACGCTATCATAAGTTGAAACTTGCTGAAACAAAAGAAGAACAGTCGTAGTGATTAATCATTGTTCATAATTTGATTTGGTTTCTATGAGGAGATGATGTTAAAGATTATATTTGATCAACTGATACCGGTATAAATTTACTGTGTGCGACTATCAAATCTAGATATCAGGTCATTCGGTCACAGCCGCCACGACGCATATAACAAACAACCAACGGTTCGTGAACACTCCATTCATCACAGACTCCGTTGGTTCACTGCAAAACTACTACAAAAACCCGCATAAAACTACGCAATCAGGAATAAGTCTCGCAAAGAAATACACTACACATTTGCTATGTTAGCGGATATGATTTGATTTATCTAACTCCCAAAAAGGTTACCAACTTGTTATAAATGAGATTGACAAAAGAATAAGAGTGTAATGTTTCTTATCCTACACTTTAATTGTTTGAAAATAATATGTAGGCATCTCAAAAATAATAAACAAACTTCCGAAGCTCTAGCACCAAAAGTATGTAGCGATCTAAGGTTTACAAGATGGTCTCCCATCGCAGACAACAAGAATACGAGTATTCCCCTTTCCAAGCCACAAACATGGTGGACTCAGCATTTCAAGATTATCAACCCCCAGTCTATGAAAGGAGTGTTGTAGCGACCTATTCACCACGATGACGGATAGATGGTGTTGTATACAACGCCTCAATATAAAGTGCGATTTTCATAGAAAACCATAATAACGATATTAAAATTCCCAAGCATCGAGACTATATTTAAAACTATTTCTGTGTTGTAGGAGATGACATTAAATAGATAATAATAAGTATATACAGTGATGTGAGTTTGGTATCATGGTAGGGGCACCGGCTAAGTGATTGATCATCAGTAGGAAATTGTAGTTAAGGCTTGAACTATTCCGTATCTTGCACTGAGTTCCTTCGTCTTGGCTGTGTGGGTAATAAACTGAATATACTTAGTTTAGTTAATTATAGTAGGTACATTATCTCGAACTGTGGCACTTCAAAAATGATATTGCCAAATAATATATTTTATCAGGGATTATAACATTGTACTGAGAAAAAAATAACGTATCCCTTTTCGTTTATCTTTACTAAACGTTTTGTAATTACAAAAAAGTTTAGTAAAACATACTAGGAACCACAATTATAAAGTATAATTAAAAATTGCTGTCGCTTTTTTTCAGTGTGCAAAGTTAAAAATTAAACCGAGCCATATAAAAGAAAACGAGGTACATTACTTAATCTAAATTGTCTCCAGAACTCGAAACCACTTTCAACAGCTCCCAGGATCGTCGTCAGCAGAACTAATACAAAGAGACAGTAACAGAATTGAAATAATACGCGAGAGAATGTAATCAAAGCGGCGAAGCGAGCGCAATGTTCTGATTAGCGGGCCTGATATTGTGAATGGTCGGAGAGATGGTTTCGTTAGACATTATAACAGACAATTGAAAGAGATAACATCGCTATACCGCTTATGTTCTACTTATTTTTGCTGTAACAAACCCTTCCAGCACTCATTTTGTTTTTTTATGAAACAAAGTCGGCATGCAAGCTCACGGTCCGCACGATGTTAAACAGACATGCTTCCAATATCAATAGTAGGATAGTGGGATAGTGGAGATGGCGTGGTTGGGCTCTCTCACTCATCGTACGAAACGGTACGTCATTTGGTTAAGCTTGGTTTCATCACCGTAAAAATGATACGTGTTTCGACGGATTTCCTAATTTAATAGATAATGTACAGTATCACACGCATGGCTGTTCTAGCACCTGTGTCTAATTAATAGCCGCACTAATCTTCAGCTATTAATGCAATATGTAGCGATGCAACCACACCTGAGCGGTACCTTGTTGTGCTAGATTTATCACTTACGGCACTGTGCTATGGGTAGCGAGGAAATGTCGATATGGTCATAACTTGCCTTCAGATCCAAAATGGCTACTTTCCCAAAATGTTCACCGTTCATTTTGGGATGGTTTTGAAGCGAAGCTTCTTTACGGACGTTCGGGGCGCTCGCTACCCGGGGACTAAAACGGTGAAAAGCGTAACGCGTAACGCGTGACGCGTGACGCGTAACGCGTTACGCGTTAATATAATATATCTAATATCTACTGCAAAGCTTCGCTTCTTTCGGGCGTCCCTAGACGGCACTGTTTTTTTTTAACACTTCGATTGCCGCAGGACAAACCGAAAATGGCGTATTCGTAGTTTGCCCAGTTTAATTACTACTACTAGATTTTCAATCTACGGCATCCAAATTACGAACGTTCCATAGTTCGGTTCCATACAGTGGGTGTCTTCATTTAAAAATCCCATATTTTTAACAGGAAAATTATGTTACCATATATACTGGATAAACAAACCCTTTCAATGGTCCCTCGCACATTCCACCCAATTATGAATACTTCCTCAAATCGAGTGGTTTTGATAAAATAACATCAGAAATGAGATCGAGGTTGCCTATTTGAAAATCAATTTCGCCGACAATAGCTCGCGAGGTATCGAACCCCGCTCGTAGGGTTGCCGCACGTGGTGTTTGCGCGAATATGTAAAAACATGTATTTTCTATTTGAAGAGGCAATATCGAAATGTTATAGGCAATAACATTTTTCTCATTTGCAATTTATGAGGGAAATGATTTTTGGTAAATGGAATTATATTTTGGATGTAACGTTGTATGTAAGGTACTTATAAGGGAAAGCCCAATCGTTTGATTATATCAATAAAATGTATAAATGTTTGGTTTTTAGTATTAAATAATTATAATGAAGACGGCATTGCTTGCTTTAAAATATTTTACCATTCATCAACAATTGGTAGAGTCTTATTATATTATAAATCTATGACGTTCTGATGATTCGTTTACTTTTACGGTCAATATGAATAATAAATCTCTTGAGCTATTTAGACTCCATCAGCTCTTTGTGCAGTGTGCCCCGCCCTGCATCTGCGGTCGAAGTTAGTTATATTTCCATTAACATCCATACTCATGTAGATAAGTACTTTACATTCGAAAGTACTAATCAATAAATGCTAATAATAGACTCATGATACATTTTGGACAACCCTGTGCCATCTGCACCTATTCTCGGAAGAATCAACGAGAAAACTTCCGTCGGTTCAGATGTTATTATGTCCGAAATTTGGGGAAAAACACCTGTAGTTACTGATAGCGGCGTATGCGTTATTTCAATTACCATTCAAGAACTGGGTATTGCTTTGCGGAAGTGGTTATAAATATACGAAATACTTTTCTCTTTACTATTACCTTAATAAAATCACCCCCATTATTCTGAGTGTATCAGAGTTGGACCTACAACCATTTAACATAATGTTCACTTTTAAGACAAATATCAACTGCATGGTCCCGTACTTAGCCATGCTTGTACTGTGGGTACAATGATCTGAGTGCGATGCCGATAATATATCCAGACGAATTTTTATTTTAAATATGATAAAAATATAATAAATTTGGTGCAAAAAAATATGTTATAAATTCATCTGAATTATTTAATGATGTCACTCATGTAAATTAAATTTATTAACAAAATACCCGAGCGCATTTTGTAGAATTTAATCTCTTCGCCGAGCTAGAATCAATTTGCTGCGCTCCTTGGCTTTGCCCTGACAGTTTTTATGAGTAACCTTTTCTGCAGGAGTCTGCTGCCACTCAGTGCATGACCTGGGTTTGAGATATAAACTCGTAAACTAATTATATTTTTCTTCATTTTGGCTTTGCTTTTTGCATTAAGCCAGTATGAAGAAAAATAATATTTTCAAGTTTTATTTATGCACTAGCTGAGCCCGCGACTTCGTCCGCGTGGAATTTAACTTAACAAAAACGCCCGCTCCCGCGTTCTGAGCCCGCGCGACAGGACCCATTTTTATATTTTGTTCATTTTCTAAAATAAAAGTAGTCTAAGTAACTGCTTATAATATCAGCTATCTACCAGTGAAAGTCCCGCCAAAATCGGTACAGCAATTTCGGAGATACTCTTTGATTTCATGTGTTTTTATTTTTTACCCGGAACTCTAATAGCTTTTCTAAAATTAAAGTAGCCTAAGTTACTCCTTATAATATTAGCTATCTGCCAGTGAAAGTTCCGTCAAAATCGGTCCAGCCGTTTCGGAGATACTCTTTGATTTTATATGGTTTTATTTTTTTACGCGGAGCCCTAATTGTTTTTCTAAAATTAAAGTAGCCTAAGTTACTCCCTATAACATCAGCTATCTGCTAATGAAAGTCCCGTCAAAATCGGTCCAGCCGTTTCGGACATTACCCGGAACAAACACACAGACAGACAAAAATGTCTTCAATCGCGTTTTTGCTGTAGGTGTCGTATGTACTTTCATATGCATTTATTGAAAACGTGTTATTTTGATATTACAAACAGACACTCCAATTTTATTTATTTGTATAGATTGTATAGAAGATCAAAGCAAATAAAGGTCTTTAGCTGGGCCTAATATAACCGCTCCCACCCTTATACTGATAAAGTGGCGGATGCTTCAGCTACTTAAAAAATATCAGACTTATTGTTAACATAGTACTAAACATTTGTTACCACCACTTTTGTTTGAATTACCCATTCTCAAGCACTTTCATGAATAATATTATAATGATAAATATTCTACATTCTATAGACAAAAACGTTGTCTTCTTCATCGCGTCTATGTAGCGATCCGGAGTCCCAGTAGATGCATCTCGTCGTACTATTAATTTTATCTAGATTAATTATAATTTTAATTCAGTTTTTTTTATTTTTTTATTTAAAGGCTTCTCGCAAGTTCAGATTCAATGTATGTTCTGAAATATTCAGAAATCGCGTCGTCACAATGATGAGTTTTCTCAGGCTGAGGTCACTCGGGGCCGGTCGGGGCAAGGACGGCTGCAAATTTAAATAATCCTCTAACACGGCGGTTGAATTCTTAATCTGTTGCAAGTTGCGAATGGTTGGAGCAACGGCAATTAACTCTATTGTTGTAACTATGATAGAGTTTAGCGGAGTGTATTATGAAAACATAGGGGAGGTAGAGACGAGTTTTGTTCGTTGTTTAGATTCTCTTTATTATAGTTATTCTTCTTAATAATTGCAACGTTTGGTCCACACCAAAATAAAAAGCCTTGTTACACACGTTGTTTAACTTTTTTGTTAAAGTCTGGTAATTGTGCATAGAGACCAAACTTGTAGAATAAAATAAAACGGGGTTTACCGAAGTTCATCAACCATTAATTGGATGTTTAGAATGTCTCTGTTGATAATGTTTTAGGTGTACAGTAATTACACGCTCAACGGACTAACTCAGATAAACACAAACAAAGTAATAATGTAAAAATAACTCACCGTTTCTCCCCATGATATTACTCTTTCAGTAATTTCACGTGTATTTTCAGTGCGAATTCTAATGCTTTAGCTGTCTGTCCTAAGCCTACGATGGTTGCGTACATTAAGCAGCTTTAGGATCGCACGAAGTTAGCATATGGATCGAACAGTTGATGGTGTACATACCCTATTTACACTTAGACCTACTTACACTTGCTTCCTGCAAACCTTTAAAATTCTAAAAACAATATTTTAAGAAATTATTTTTCTTTCTTTTGCTCTTTAAACAGTCAAGTTTTTTTCAGTATTTAACTTAGCTGTATGTATATTTATTTCCTGCATAAATAATCATACTTATATATGGACTATATTATTTTCCCTAAATTGGTGACGTCGAGTTTTCCCTAAAATAGCATTAGAATGTAAAATAATAACTCTTTATTGTACCTACTTACAACAGAGTTTGAATATTACATTAAGTAACAATACAGTAGTGTACATTTAATTAGATTGATGTTCTGGGAAAAAAAACAATCAGATTTTGATTTCTATTGCAATTACTTTGTGTTTTTTTCGTATTTAAAGTAGCTCTACCATTTGTTAATACGTTCGCGCGTGTCGCTAGTAGCTAGCGTCTGCGTAAAATATGGCCAATTACTAGTTCTTCGAGTGGTCGATAAGAGGCTGTTCAATTTACCATACAATTTTACGTAGACGATTGCGACTTATGAGAGCAAAACTCATGATATAAAAAAAACTTATGTTCAGTTCTAAGATGACTCTATCATCTGTTTCAAGGCATTCATATCTAAAAGAATGGGCAAGGAAATATTGTTCTCTAACATGTTTGTGTAATACACGATAGGAGTATTTTCATTGTAATTATCATAAAACCAGGAACACTACTTACATTCTATTGAAACGTTTACTTGGATAAAAAATGGTCTATTTAAAACGGCTGTGGTGAAATAAGTATAAAATCAGTCATTTCCTCTGCTTGAATTTAGTACCGAAATTATGGAGGGCTAGCCTAAGTAGGTAAATGTATTGGTAATTATTCTTTAACACTAAACAAATAAGCCTGAAGGATTTATTAGAATTGCTCAACCACTATCTACGTGCCAGACCCATTTCAATTTATTTGTTCCTAGAAAAGACATTAGTGGAATTTAGATGAGCCTTTACATTGCCGAGGTTGACTACATAGAGACACATTTGTCGATACGGTAGTCCTGCTCAGATCATTGAATAATTTTGATAAACTTGTATCTGCACTATAGCTATTACGTAGTATAATCATGAAATTGATATTATTAATATTAACTTATTAATTTTTATAACACAGCGCGAGTAATGCTTTCTGGATAAATTCTCATATGTCAGGTGTATATATTAGTTTAGACATACTCGGTATGTAAAATAACTAGATATTGTGACTGAAATTAAGTATTCTGACTCACAAACTAAAGTATGTCCCTGTACATCTTAATGACCTAATAACATGAACCACCGTAACTTCATATTATGAAAAATGGTTGATCAAATACTCTTCAACTGTTGGAATGCTTTCTTGAATATCTCGACATTAGGGCCATTCGGTCGGATGTCCATTTTTTCGAAAACCACTTTTTAATTGAATAGTTGGTAGTTCTCTTTCTCTTTCATTCTGTCTATTTATATATCTCTTAGTTCATAATATAATTTAAATAGAAATGGTCGGATATTCACAGTACACCAGAACCATACTGGCTTATATTGTTAGAGAGAACCATGTCACGCAGCCTAGTCTGACAATAAAGCAAGGATAAATCCTTAGCAAGCAGCTCACACAATGTTCAGGCTGGTTACTATTAGTTTTATTGGCGCGCTCCTGTTTACTGCCAGACGTTTACGAGGGGCGGGCGGCGTCGGGTGAGGACATTGTATGTGGAGTTTATTGGAGGACTCATTAGGTGTATGAATGATTTATAACCTTAACTTAACCTTACCTGTTAATATTTACTTACTAAAGTCGTGTCGGAAATAATTTTGCAGTGAGAAATTGTTGTTCCACGTTCTAATTTAATGCACGTCAAGCTTGAAACAATGGGCGGCGTTGTTTCCCAAACTGTTAAAGAATAAACACTCGTTTAGGTGCAACGGAACGGGTTATGTTGATATTTTTTTCTTGTATTTACGCGAATACTGCACATTGAAATAAAACTATTTTTACGGATTATATCCATCCTAACATCCTAATTTCAATAGGGAAGATGGCTGGGTGCTGCCACCAACTTGGGATCCAGTAATTAATATAGTTAAATCCAAAACCAAGTGTACCATTGCAAGACCTCAAGACACAGTGAGCACTTTCTGCGTGGATCGGACCGCAAACAACAACTAAATTTGGGGGTATCCAGTTTTTAACTATGACATCAGGACGTCTAACACCTCAGTCCCCCCGTGACCACGGTTGCTGTAAAGCAACCGAAACGTCGGGAACATAAAAAAGTAAATAAACGCGATATAATCCGTAAAAATAGTTTTATTTCAATGGGTTATGTTGATGTTTACCGCTACAGGGGAGCGGCAAACACGGTGATGGGAGTTTAAAAATGTGCAACGATGCATTTTTTGAGACAGAATGAACGCTTTTAGTAACCAAAGATATAAGAGAGTAGCAAAATGCCGGCAGCGAGCGGAGCACACGGAAGATATGCGTAAAGTAGCTATTATAGCTGCGTTTGGTACGAAGAGAGAGAGAGAGCTAGAACACCAACCGCCCTCTCTTCCTCTCTCTCTGTCCTACTCCCTTTAGGTTGGCAACATGCGAGCAATGGTGCGATCAATATGGTATTTCAAGCATCTTCATGCTGCGGTAACTGCTTAACGTAAGGCGGGCCGTATGCTTGTTTGCCGGCATCGTTAGATGTAAAGAAAGTTGCAATAAACTTTCGGATTAGTATGTAACAAGAAATTATTAAGCCGCCTTCTTGAGTCACAAAGGTTATGGCGGCCAAAGCACAAAAGAGTATAATTCTTCACGTTAGACCTTTTCATTCGCGTTATAAGCGTACGCGACAAGACCCTTAAATAATAATGTTTCGATTTCCTTCCCCGAAAACCCTAAAGCTTCATTCACATACATTCTTTTTTTTCGATCTAGCATCTTAAACCTATCATCAACAAGTGCTGAGTGTCGGCTTCCTCCATAACACTGATTTTTTTGCAGTCTTATGTGTTCCGCATCTAGGTCTTCCTTGCTACCTTCACCAGATCGATGGTTCATCTGATCTCGCCGGTCACCCTGGTGATTCACATACATTTTGTTATAATAAAAACTTGAATAAGTTTTCATTGATTTTGGTTCATAAGGTTGATCAGATCGCTAGATATACTCTACGTGAAATATTTGTGAGGCCAATTTTACAGAGCCTCTATCGGTGGCCCAAGCAACTACTTATCAATACAAATTGCAATACAAATATTTGTATCATACTTCCTGGCAATGACATAGGCGTTTCGTATGGACTTGAGTTTATTTTTCATAGATGCTAGCAACTATCGAACGTAATGTTATTAAAGATTCGTTTCATCATAGGCGCGTCCACATGTACCGAGCAGCCATGCCTGTGCAACTTGCTATGGAGTTTTGTCTATGTGGTAAGACGCCTGTTGGTCATGCTCACTTCAATGTCCTTGTTTGCGGTGGCTTTGTGGAGCGGGTCACCCTCTTCCCTCTATTATGGTTGAGGAGAGTGATGCCGCTTTTCAAGTCATGCTCGTGCGCGGGCGCTGCTTGCGGGGATTGGTCCACTCACTTTCCTCTTAACAACATTGTCGTTAAATACTATTTATTTACTTAGCATGGAATGCATCACACCAAACCAATTATTATATTATCCACCCCTGTTTTATTAATTATTATTTTGGTTCGTAAACGTTTAATTTAATGTAAGTATGAGTAGGTATGCACATCACACTAAACTAGCTTTCTCATTTTATTTACATGCCTAAATCTGAGTGAGATTTGATTATTATTTACTACTAGCTGTGCCCGCGACTTCGTCCGCGTGTAATTTAACTTAACAAAAATTTCGGGATTATTCATCCTCTATTTTATCCCCTTGGGGGTAGAATTTATCAAAATCCTTTCTTAGCGGATGCCTACGTCATAACATATACCTGCATACCAAATTTCAGCCCGATCCGTCCAGTGGTTTGGGATGTGCGTTGATAGATCACTATGTCAGTCAGTCAGTCACCTTTGAGTTATATATATTTAGATTAGCTATTTAGTGGCAATGGTGTTGCCTGCTCATATTATTTTTTATGCTGTTCCTGAGAATGTACACCATCTTTCATTCATTGAAAAGAGTAACCATTGAGTTTCTTGCCGGCTCTTCTCAGTGGAAGCAGCATTCCGAACCGGTGGTAGATTCTGACTATTCATAAATGCTTTGTTGGCTTACATGAATAAAAACAATTTTGAGTTTTGAGTTGAGTTGCCCAAACTTGTTCATTCATGGACGCTACTGGGTACATGTGGACACGTCTCAATAGTACCTAATTATATGGTCATATTTTAGATACATTGTAGATTTATCCTTTTGGATTTGTTGATGCTATATTCCTATCTGATACTGACATGGTTGATTATTTCATTTGGCGCTGAACTGTGAACACACCCCAACACGTTCGCACCAGACGGTTTCTTCATAAGGAAAACGAGACGGCACTGAGTCGAGAAAATGGATTCATCATTATGACACCATAGATCGATGATCTGATGCTCTTTATAAATGAACATGTTAAGATTCGCATGCAGATAATTAATATCAAAGGCATAGCTCGCACGCTGCTCACGTGAAGGAGATTGGTACAGAGAGAGGAGGTTGGACTTCCGGCTATCTTTCACGCCGTGCGAAACGCAGCTGTAATATCCATTTTACGCCGAGTGGTTCTACCCTGGTCGACACCGTATATGACCTGTGGTCAGTTAGGTACAGCTCGGTTCTACCGAAATTTATCGCGCGTTGCGAAAGGGGGCTAGACGGAAATAATTAAGACCAAAAGTTGTAACGACACTTTTTGCTATAGTTGTAAGCTGTGCGGCGTGCGCGTGTTTCTCTGTCTGTCTCTCTCTCTCTCTCTTATAGAAAGCAAGCCAGTTATTTTCGATTCGTCTTTCTATTTCGCATTGAACAGTGTGGTGTCGCGACGATTATTTATGTTGAGTGTATACAGGCTTTTTGTACATAATAAATGATCAAAATAATGAATCGGGACAGTGTTTCTGAACAAGTTCCGGATATTGCATCTTCGTTCCATCCGAGTGTCCCTTGACACCTCTCAAGTTTATTTTTTTATTGGTGACGACCGCGAGGCGCAGTATTTCGAGTGTAGGCGCTAGGTTCACTGCACATGATGGTTGCGGGTTCGAATCCCGCCGGGGCAAATTTCGGAAATTGACGTTTCGTCATTTGCCCTGGTCTGGGTGTCACTGGGATCGCCCCGTTCCATTGTACGGTACCGATAGTACAAGGGTCGCTTGGTGTGTCAGTCTAGCGATACTTATTTATATTGATCAAACTCTACAATTGCTTTAGGACCTTATAATTTTCCATTCCGACAGAAAATCAATCCGGTGGCTATCTTTAGAAGCAAATTATGGTATCTTTTGACCAATACGTGATTAGGGCCGTGCGCGCCTTAGACTAATGTAACTAATAATTTATCGGCCATTGAACGCGAAAGGGAAAATACGGTAGATTAGGACAGATTAGACGGGTGAAAGTGGGGGAGGGGGGTAACATAACCTGCTTCGTTATTTTATTTCACTTTGTTTATAAGTAAGTATCGCCAGACTAACACACTGTATGGTCCCAAACTAAGCAAAGCTTGTACTATGGGCACCGTACAATGGACTGGTGGCGATCGTAGTGACACCCAGACCAAGGCAAATTACGGAGAGGCCATTTCGGAAATTTGCCCCGGCGGAAATCGAACCCGCAACGATCACGTGCAGTGAGCCGAGCGGTCTACGCTCGAACCACTGCGCCCAGTGGTCGTCATATAGCGATCGGTACATTTGAATGATAATTATAAAAAAAAGATTTAAGGATTTTGTTGTTTTTGGCTTCTTATTGGTCTTCCGGCTCTCTCACTCATAGTACGAAACGCAGCTATAATAGATACTTTTCACCGATTTTCTGTGAGTGGGTGGTACTACCCTGATCGAGGCAGCTAGGTCTATAAGATGTAATCAGTTTTTTTTGCAATGTGAGTTTGTCACATTACTAGTATTCCTGTTAGCCCCTAGAGCTCGTAGCTGGGGCTAAGCTAATGCTTGTGTTAGGAATGGGCTCATGTCAATAGTTTATTGGCCAGGATGGGGATCGAACCTGGAACCTCTCAGCTACTAGGGCGGCCCCTCTAACTACTAGGCTATTGACGCCTAGTCAGTTAGGTACATTATATGGATTTTAATTAAGTTTTTGAATGAAAAGCCCTTGTTTAGCTCCTAGTTCAGCTCGTGTATGTCACCGCTATGAGGTTCCAAATAACAAAAATCATTTGTTGTATCTATAATTAATTTTATTAATTTATTTTATTTGTTATTGTGTTTGTAATGTTAATTTAATATGGGTATTTGCCTGAAATAAATGGATTTATTATTATTATTATTATTATATTATAATACTATACATACTACAGGTTGAAACAGAAAGGGTATTCTTTTTTTCAAAACTTTACTTTGTGATTCCAAAACTATCCGCTTTGGAGGAAGCTTGAAAAACAAAAGGTGTTATAGGGATACAGCAATTGACATATTTCATAAGTCTACAAAACCTTTAGTACTTCAACTGTCCCACAAAGCCGATAGTTTAAGATTTACAAAGTATAGTTGCAAAAAAAATTGTATACCCTTTCTGTTTCACCTAGTATAGATTATTATCTTCCTTTCATACTTACGTTTCTCATAATTACCTGGGTCCAGCTATTTCATCATCACTTCCGAGATTATCCCAATATGTCTGAGTGAACTCTACTTAGTACTCCTGTAATAGCTGTAGGCATTTGTGTTCGACAGGCGATCTGTAACGAGCGGCGAACAATCAGTTACGGCAAGTAATTGCCTCTTGTTACCTACTTAGTTCTAACATTAGTCGCTTTGATTAAATCAAGTCGGTTATACTTAGTATGACAAATAATAATAATATCGCCAGACTGACACATCAACTGTATGGTCCCAAACTAAGCAACGCTTGTACTATGGGTATCGTATATACATATGGGGGCGATCCCAGTGACACCCAGGCCTGTGCAAATTATGAAAAGGCAATTTTCGAAATTTTCCCCAGCGGGAATCGAACCCGCAACCACCATGAGCAGCGGGCCGAGCCGTATACGCTCGAACCACTGCGCCAAGCGGTCGTCAAATACCTACTTAGATAAGAGTTTTCTTTTTATATAACAAAGTCGGCAAACAGTATACGACCTGCTAGATGTTAAACGGCTCCCGTCAGCCACCTCAATATAATTACAATAAGCACCTAATCCGGTGTTCATCACAGGTTGACCACAAACCGCCAATTAGGTGATCGCAATCCAACACGCCATTATCGGCATAATTAATTGCAATTACCACATATCTTGTTGCCTGTTAATTTAATTTTGGCATTAGGTCCTATGGCATATAGCTTACAATATAGACGGTTGCTGGCAATTCAGAGTAATCCTTGCAGTGTGTGATATAGGAACTAAAATGCAACAACTTTTACCACACGCTTTGTTATCTATACATCTATACAATACAAATAAATATAATTGGAGTGTCTGTTTGTTATATCAAAATAACACCTTTTTACTAAATGCATATGAAAGTACAAACGACACCTATAACAAAAACGCGATTAAAAAAAAAATTGTTTGTCTGTCTATCTGTCTGTCTGTCTGTGTGTGTGTTTGTTCCGGGTAATCTCCAAAACGGCTGGACCGATTTTAACGGGACTTTCACTGGCAGATAGCTGGTGTTTTAAGGAGTAACTTAGGCTACTTTAATTTTAGAAAAACAACATTTTTAAAAATGGGTCCTGTCGCGCGGACTCAGAACGCGGGAGCGGGCTTTTTGTTAAGTTAAATTCCACGCGGACGAAGTCGCGGGCTCAGCTAGTACCAAATACTGTCAGTTTTTGTCAAGATATCTTGTGATGTTGATTATGTACACAAAAAAATTAAACTGCGTTGCAGTCGGTACCAAGGAACTTGAAATTTTCGCTTCGGTCGGTACAGAGTTTTGATGCAACAAACAGGCACAGAAGTATTTTCTTAGAATTCCGTTAAGGTTTAAAATTGGGGGCATTTTTCTCAGTAGTAGGAACTATGGGCACAGTTGCCATTTCTTTAATTAGGAGGCAATCAGCAGTATCTTCCAAAGTTTCCAAGAACTATGCTTTGGCAGACAAAACGGCATCTAATTACCCGCGAAACAGCAGCGCTGGCTCGACTCCCCGAGCAAACATTAGTTCCGTGATCACACAGGACTCGTACTTCGTACAAATATGTTTAATATCTCGCGTCAAAGTTGGACACACACATAAGCTAGGATAAATCACTATCAAGTTAAGTTAAACTTGTGTTTGTAGAGATGATAGCTACTTGTTTGTTTAACTAGTGTGGGATGAGGATGAACAACACTTTTGAATTTAGTGATGGTATAGCTTATCTGTAGCAAATTGACAGCACCTCATAATCGAGCTAACACTCCGGGTAGTACCACCGTCTCACAGAAGACCGTCGTTATGTAGTTTACAATAACTACTGCTGCGTGTTGTACGATGAGTGAGAGAGCTGGAAGCCCAACGCCCCTCCCTTCCTCTTACTCTATCCCACTCCTCTGCGTTGGTAACGTGCGAGCCATTGTGATTGCAAACATCTATAGGCTACGGTTACTGCTTAACGTCAGGCGGGTCGGACGCTTGTTTGCCGACGTTACGTTTTACTAAGAACTAAAGTGTTAGTTAATTTACTTTTATTATAATATGTCTTTATCATAATATAGAATATAGCTGTGGCCGCGACTTCGTCCGCGTGTAATTCGAGATTATTCATCCCCTATTTTATCCCCTTGGGGGTAGAATTAATCAAAATCCTTTCTTCGCGGATGCCTACGTCATAACATCTACCTGCATGCCAAATTTCAGCCCGATCCGTCCAATGGTTTGGGCTGTGCGTTGATAGATCACTATGTCAGTCAGACAGTCAGTCACCTTTGAGTTATATATTAAGATGGAAAAAGCAAAAGCTTATAGAATACACAAGTGTTAACGATAAAAGTCCAAGAAGACGGTGACGGGATGACTTAGACACCTTTGCGGGAAAAAAGTGGCCGGAAATTGCCCTGGACAGAGCAGCGTGGAAGGTAAAAGGGGAAGCCTTTGCCCAGGAGTGGGACAGCATTACAGGCTAGCAAAAAAAAAATGATAAAAGAGTGAAATTAAGCTGACTAAACTACTTAATCGGATAAGTTTTTATTTTCAGTTCTGGCGAAGTTCAGTAATCGCCCAAGTCGTAACAGAAGTAGCCGCGTAAACATAATAAACTGTAGCCAAAGCCACCCGAGCCGGGATCCTCGCCAGCTTTGTGGAAGTCGTGTGTGATCTCGACTCGTAACATTTATTCTCATACTTTCCGCGGCGTTCCGTTGTTTGTTTGTGTCCACTGCAAGCCCGCTGAGATCTGAGAAGTATAGCCACAGTGATGGCGTGAAACAGTATCTTTCTTCATTAATAATTATAATAAAGAAAGATATTGATCATAAAAGTCAATAGCCTGGTGGTTAGAGGGGCCGTCCTCGTAGTTGAGAGGTTCCGGGTTCAATCCCCCATCCTGGCCATTAAACTATTGACGTGAGCCCGCTCCTAACACAAGTATTACCTTAGTTGGAGGGGCTAAAGGGCTAGTAATATATTGTTTTCTTATATTTACGCGAATACTACACATTGAAATAAAACTATTTTTCGGATTTTATCGCGTTTATTTAATTTATGTTCCCGACGTTTCGGCTGCTTTACAGCAGCCATGGTCACGGGGAGACTGAGGTGTTAGACGTCCTGATGTCATAGTTAGTAACTGGGTACCCTCATATTAAGTTGTTGTTTGCGGTCCGATCCACGCAGAAAGTGCTCACAGTGTCTCGAGATCTTGCAATGGTACACTTGGTTTTGGATTTAATTATATTAATTACTGGATCCCAAGTTGGTGGTAGCACCCAGCCATCTTCCCTATTGAAATTAGGATGTTTTTTAATTTCAATGGCCTCACGTATCATCCTTGGTCGGAATCGGTGTTCTTTTGCGAGGATCTGTGGTTTATCAAATCTGATATAATGGCGGGTGCGGTCCTGTACATGTTCACAGATTGCAGACTTCGTGGAGCGCCGGTGTTTCACGTCAGCTATATGTTCTTTTACGCGGGTTTTTACTGATCTTTTAGTTTGCCCTATGTAGGAGAGCCCACATTCACAGTCGAGTTTGTATACCCCTGCATCTTGTAGAGGAATGTGACACTTGACAGGTGGTAAGAACTGACTAATCTTCTTTGGTGGCTTGAAATAAGTTTTGATTGAAGCACGTTTCAAGATGTAGCCAATCTTGTCTGTGACACCTCTTATATATGGTAGTACAGCAGGTAGACGCTCGACTGTGGCTGGTTTCACTCGGTCACTGTGATGGAGGCGCGGGATCCGAAGCTTGTTGTCATGCAATACTTGCTTGACGTGACGGATCTCGGCAACCAGGTGTTGATCATCACAGATCCCTTGTGCTCTCTGAAACAAAGATTTACCCACGGTAGCTAACTGTGTTGGATGGTGGTGAGATTCACCGTTTAAGTACCTATCAGTATGGGTCTTTTTCCTATACACGGTGTGGCCTAAGGTGTTATCAGGATTACGGATTACTAAAACATCTAAGAATGCTAGAGTGTTGTTGGCCTCTAACTCCATTGTAAATTTGATTTTAGAGTGTATGGAGTTAAGATGGTCAAGAAATGCTGTTATTTTGTCAGATGGTAATATTGTGAAAGTATCGTCTACGTACCGCTTGTAGAATCTTGGGGTCACAGGTGAAGTGCGAAGGGCTGTCTCCTCGAAGTCTTCCATGAATATATCGGCGACAACAGGAGAAACAGGGGAGCCCATCGCTACACCATCTACTTGCTTGTAGAACTGTTCATTCAGATACCCGGATGTGAGGCAATGTCTTAAGAGTTCAGCATATTACTCTGGCATGTTGTTCTCTGCTAGCTTCTTTGATACTATAGTGATGCAGTCTGCTACAGATAGACAGGTAAACAAAGACTGAACATCAAAACTGACCATAGTTTCATTGTCAGCAAGATGTAGATGTTTAATCTCACTGACAAAATGGTATGAATCCAATAACATGAATAACAGCATTTCTTGACCATCTTAACTCCATACACTCTAAAATCAAATTTACAATGGAGTTAGAGGCCAACAACACTCTAGCATTCTTAGATTTTTTAGTAATCCGTAATCCTGATAACACCTTAGGCCACACCGTGTATAGGAAAAAGACCCATACTGATAGGTACTTAAACGGTGAATCTCACCACCATCCAACACAGTTAGCTACCGTGGGTAAATCTTTGTTTCAGAGAGCACAAGGGATCTGTGATGATCAACACCTGGCTGCCGAGATCCGTCACGTCAAGCAAGTATTGCATGACAACAAGCTTCGGATCCCGCGCCTCCATCACAGTGACCGAGTGAAACCAGCCACAGTCGAGCGTCTACCTGCTGTACTACCATATATAAGAGGTGTCACAGACAAGATTGGCTACATCTTGAAACGTGCTTCAATCAAAACTTATTTCAAGCCACCAAAGAAGATTAGTCAGTTCTTACCACCTGTCAAGTATCACATTCCTCTACAAGATGCAGGGGTATACAAACTCGACTGTGAATGTGGGCTCTCCTACATAGGGCAAACTAAAAGATCAGTAAAAACCCGCGTAAAAGAACATATAGCTGACGTGAAACACCGGCGCTCCACGAAGTCTGCAATCTGTGAACATGTACAGGACCGCACCCGCCATTATATCAGATTTGATAAACCACAGATCCTCGCAAAAGAACACCGATTCCGACCAAGGATGATACGTGAGGCCATTGAAATTAAAAAACATCCTAATTTCAATAGGGAAGATGGCGGGGTGCTACCACCAACTTGGGATCCAGTAATTAATATAATTAAATCCAAAACCAAGTGTACCATTGCAAGACCCCGAGACACTGTGAGCACTTTCTGCGTGGATCGGACCGCAAACAACAACTTAATATGAGGGTACCCAGTTACTAACTATGACATCAGGACGTCTAACACCTCAGTCCCCCCGTGACCATGGCTGCTGTAAAGCAGCCGAAACGTCGGGAACATAAATTAAATAAACGCGATAAAATCCGAAAAATAGTTTTATTTCAATAGCTAGTAATATGATAAATACAAATTGATAGTAACCTTTAAAAAAATAAAACCGGTGTGAGTTCGTAATTTTTGTCCTTCCAAACGACTTGTCACTGGTTCTTTATTGGATCCTTTATACGGCACTGTTATTGACATAAAGAAAATAAACCTACGCTTGGGAAGATGCGGGAAAAGCTAGTTTCATATAAAATTATTTGGGAGAAGATTAGGTATAAGTGATGGGATGATTTCAAAGTAGCGCCGGGGTCAATCAATTAATATTTAATATTGCCATGGGAAATAAGTGCAATAATCAATGCTGCGGGATTGCTGTCGATAGAACCTTTCGTAATTATTTTATAAAAACCTATATACTTTGTATGCCTACGAATTAAAGTACAACTAAACTACCTTAAAGATGCAACAGATTCAGGTAATGTTTAATCCTGGTTTGTGAGATAAATAGGGCTGGTGATCAGAACCGTACTTGTCAATACGTGTGGAGCGGAAGCCGCTTTCATTCATTTTATTTTCTGAGAATATAAGCAGAGTTGTATGTATTTACCCAATATTTAAGGTAGTTGGGTTGACAAAGTATAAAAGATTTGGCTACGAAATTTCGTGCGTTTTATGCAGTTTAAAATTGGAATTCTGACCAATGAGTTGGTATTTATTCATTTTTTAACCCCCGATGCAAAAGGGGGTGATTTAAGTTTAGCATGTGTAAATGTGTGTCTGTCTGTGGCATAATAGCGTCCAAGCAGATGAACCGATTTTTTTGTTTTTTTTTTTTGTTATAAAAGTATTCCGATCGGGAGTGTTCATAGATATGTTTTATGAAAATCGGTTCAGCCGTCTGAAAATTAGCATTTTTTTGTAGTTTATAAAGTCGGCGTATCGACGGTTTTATACATTTTCAATTTAGAGTTATTTATATTTCGCTAACACTCGCACTCCGCACCGCATCTCAGACACCATTATATCTCCTTAATGAAGTAACGCAACGACAAATAGCAGGTCCACAGCAGCGCAGCCGTCTCCGGGGATACATTGGCTTAGCAAACAATATTTCCTTCAGTCGGCGACCGAGTAATGTGACATTTGTGGACATTTGCTGTTATTTGTAAAAGAGACTAGAGGTTGAAGTTGATTTGTTAGAACTATGTACCTAAGCTGCATTACATTTTATGTGGGATCCAACATAAAGATAATTGAAGGTAGTTCCAGGAACAGGGCACGTTATCTTCATGTACACGGTCAACCCGGCACCGATAAATAAATTTTACTCCATTCCTTATTCATTTTAACAATTGAAAAATATAAACGTGTCTGCCTCTTCGTGTGATGACCGCTTAATTTCTAATCTGTGTCTTATGGTTTCATGGAGAAGATTTAATTTTATACTTACATTGTTTTTATTACGAGTTAGGCAAGAATCTGAGATAACATGAGCCGGAAGACGTAATGCAGGATGACTCTACAAGTTGCACGTCTAAAGCACTAGTCATGAGTCATGAGTTAATGGTGGTATAGCCAAGCTGTGGCCGATCGACTACAGATACCACTTACGGACTGGCTCGACCGGATAGTACCATCCTCACACAGAAGACCGGCGTAAAGTAAATATTATAGTTGCGTATCGCACAATGAGTGAGAGAGCCAGAAGTCACCTTCCTTTATACCACTCCCTTTCAGGTCAGCAACGTCCGAGCGACGCCATTTGTATTGCAAGTATCTAAAGGCTACGGTAACTGCTTAACGTCAGGTGGGTCGCACGCTCTTTGCGAACTTTTTCATACATATATCAAAACAACTATAATATCAGCCCACGTGACATAGTCTTCTTAACTCAATATAGTTCAAAGGTTTAAACCTATAGGTTTATACCTTCGATAAAGAAGGTTATAGTTACTTGCTAGTTTTCGAACAAGAGACCCGAACTCGAAAGCTCCTATAAATACCGGTACACAAACTTATCGATAAGTTGACAGGTCGTTACAGATACTGCGACGCACCCGAACCCTCTCCCCCTCGAAACCCTCCGAAACGGAATGTCTAATAAGAAGCTGACAAACCGCTTTGAGACTTCGCGTGTGCGAGCGAAATTGAACTCAGATGACGCAGGGTTAAGGTGCACTGTGACGCGGAAACGCGTTGGCTAATTGACTACGCGATCTACCACTACTGTTTGTTTAGGGATGTCGGAAAAAGTCGGCGCGTTGGATGTGGTAACTGTACAAAGATGGCGGCATTTTTAAGAAATTTGCTATTCTCATTTTGTTCATATCGGCGGGAAATATATTTAACAAGTATATGCCCGCGACTTCGTCCGCGTAGTATTTAACTTATCAAAAATTTCGGGATTATTGGGATAAAAAGTATCCTATGTGTTAATCCCGGTTATAAACTCTCTGTGTTCCAAATTTCATCCAAATCCGTTCAGTAGTTTTTGCGTGAAGGAGTAACAAACATACATCCACACTAACAAACTTTCGCATTTATAATATTAGTAGGATTCATCAATCGAGACAAATAACTATGTGTGTTTTGTAAGTTTTTTTTTGTATTTTCGATATACCTACATATAAAAGGATAATAGAAAAAAGTGTTGGTACATACCTACGTGACGGGAATAGCGCTCGGGAATTCCTACTTGTTATAACTACTTATTTTACGCGCATTTTACAAAATCCTTATCGTTAAATGCGCGTGAAGTAAATAACACCATAAATAATGATATAGGATTGATTATATTATCATAAGCGGTTCTTTATTGAATTGGATTTCTGAACTTTTCGAATAGTTTAGAATTCAGAAAAGAAATTCAGAAATTCAGAATTCAGAAATTCTCTTTTATCTTTTTCTTTCTTCCTATTTATCTTTTTCTTTTTGGCCAAAAAGAATATTCATTGAAAATAAATTGTAGGTAGGTATTTATTTACTTTTATTTACATGGACCGGTGATAGATTCTGACTACATAAAATGACCTTGTTTCGTAGTTCAAAGGCATATACAACCCGATTAAATAGGCTTCAGTGCGGGGTCAATACATTCGGTCCTAGCCTATTAGCCCCGGTTTACCTTAACGCCATCAAATAAACATGCAAGGGCCATGGCGGGCTGAGTGCTGATGAATTTTAATTAAATGTATTCTGCTCTACCTTCTGCAGTTAATGTGTACGGAATTCAGTTGGAGAGTTTTGATGATGTTATCTCCAAACTTCTCAACCTTGCGTTATTATCAGGTCATTTATTTCAAGGCATTTTAAGGAGCGAACCAGCGATTGTTGATTCGCTTGCACTAATCAGGTCTACGTTGCATTTGCAGACTGATACGACCAGCGCACTCTCAGTCAGATTTCTGGGGTTTCATTAAGAATTTCTAACATGACTTCAATATTTATTCAGTTCCTTAAATTCGAATTCATTTTTTTTATTTCAAATAGGCCAGATTAACTGGCACTTTTAAAAAGTCAAGAGCTATAGGTGCATGCTCCAAAAAATATCGTATGGAGAAGAACATGCAAGAAACTCCTTATGCATATCATTCAGCGTTGGATTTGAATAAACTAGAACATCTTAAGTACAACAAAGATAGATAAAAACGGAGCCTGTAGTGCCTTTAAAGTAAGCTACATTACACTTATTATTATACCTACCTATTATACCTATACCAAAGTTTGAAATCGCCTCCCATCACCTCTCGACATGAACTCTAAACCATAGGATTTAAACTTCATGTCATTAACCTGAAAAGCAACGTTTAATTTTCATAACCGCGGAAATTTCCCAATGGAACTGAACAAATGAATCGTAGCGCATAACCTCAAAACAAAGAGCACAAAGAGAAAAGCACCAGGCCAAAACCGCAGAAGTTGAATCGTTAAATAAATTTCGCGCGGTCAGGTGTGATCCACTATTGTCGGAATTGTGCTAATAAAATAATAATAATAATTTGCCATCTTAACGTCCCTGTCTTGGAAACGATACCCTTTAATATGAGGGGATTGCCATAATCCACCTCGTTAGCCTAGTACGTGACAACATACGTGTACGTGGATGGCCAAGTGATCCCATAGATACACAAAATCGGTCAAACTTTCAAAAGGAGAAGGATTACGAACACTCGCACACCAAATTTATATAAATAAAGAAGATAGAAATGCATACAAATAAATTATAGACAACTTACGTTCTACTAAATTCGATAATTTTGGAAATTTGACATTGTAGCGCATATCTATAATACTATACCTATACATGTGTAGGATGTTTTTTAATTTCAATGGCCTCACGTATCATCCTTGGTCGGAATCGGTGTTCTTTTGCGAGAATCTGTGGTTTATCAAATCTGATATAATCCTAATTTCAATAGGGAAGATGGCTGGGTGCTACCACCAACTTGGGATCCAGTAATAAATATAATTAAATCCAAAACCAAGTTTACCATTGCAAGACCTCGAGACACTGTGAGCACTTTCTGCGTGGATCGGACCGCAAACAACAACTTAATATGAGGGTACCCAGTTACTAACTATGACATCAGGACGTCTTACACCTCAGTCCCCCCGTGACCATGGCTGCTGTAAAGCAGCCGAAACGTCGGGAACATAAAAAGTAAAAATAAACGCGATATAATCCGTAAAAATAGTTTTATTTCAATGTGTAGTATTCGCGTAAATATAAGAAATCAATATATACCTATACATCATATTACTGCCGCATGTACACGCCTTGTTAAAAATCGACGGGTTGTTAAGTGGCGCTCCTACCCCACTATATCCAAGACATTCGGGTGAGCTCTCAATTGTTCAAACGCTCAAATAAACGACTGCCTGAAGTTTTCAAAGCGCGGTAGAATTCAGAAAAGTGCTTGTAACTAAACAAGGCTTTTTGTTATAATCGCTTTGATAAATTCGACTGAGAAAATAGGTGGCAAAACAAAGGGCCATTCATTTGAAGCCAAATGAAATAATAAACAACCTGTAAGTCGGAAAAACAGAAATTATTTTTACCTTTTTACATTGTGCTAAGGTGTAAGCAGGAATTTGACTTCTTAAGTGTTTTAGAGTAAAAAGGACATGGCATTACAACTTTATTTGATGGTTTTTGGGACTGGTCCCGCCACACACTCCCACTACTGTAACTCCTGTACACCAGGATCGACAACGGTGACCTATAATGACGTCGAGGTAACTTTGTTTACGAATCAATAGTAATTTTTACGGTGGAGTTAAGCTGTAGCGAACTGATTACAGCTCCTACACGGGTTGGCTCAACTGTGATAGTACCACACTCTCACAGAAGTTCGGCTTGGGTACCATAGCTGCGGTTAGTGCGATGAGTGAGAGAGCCGGAAGCCTAGCTCTCCCTTCCCCACTCCCATTCAGATCGGCAACGGTGCATTTATAGGCTATCATCATCATCATCATCATCAGCCTATGCTTGTCCACTGCTGGACATAGGCCTCCTCTAATGAGTGCCATAGCGCCATCATTTATAGGCTATGGTAACTACTTAACATCATGCGGGTCCAAGCTTGTTTGCCGACTTTATTGTAATAAAATAAAACAAAATAGTGTTCTAAGACTCCCTCATACTCATAATATCATAAGTTAAATAAATAAATGTGTTATTAGTAATCGGTACTTTATTAAAACTCTTCCACCTTCTAATTACATTCCCCGCCTTGAAACTTGGATGAGTAATTAATCGCCTCAATTAAATAGCTCTTAAAGGTTACCTTTAAGTAATAGCGATGATCAATATCTTAAGCTAGTGGAATATGCTCTCTGTGAGATTCTGTATTTTATTTCTAATATTACCGTGAATTCATGCACTGCTCTTTCTAATAAATATACTTAATCTTGACAATAAGTAATTAAGTAATGAGATACATGCTTTTTTACTGAATTAACTTTATCGTATGGGTACGTATGCCATGTAGACGCTAAAACAATTGTGGTCAGATCAATTACCACTGCACCATTAAAAAAATTAAACCCAAAGTCATGGATGAGGATGATGCAACAACTGGAAATCTACATAAAATCGCACGAAATACATGACATGGGGGTGATTTGGGTCCCGATTCGCTCTACTTCTAGACTTCCGCTTGACAATATTTCAAGAGACACCCTGTATAAAGATCTCTCTCTATTATCGAATATACTAGATAATATAATTGTAACATAATATAATAATAATTTAGCCCTTTTGACGTCCCATTCCTGGGCACGGGCCTCCCCTCAACACGAGGGAGATTCAGGCCATAATCCACCACGCTGGCCCAGTGCGGGTTGGTGGATTTCACATGTCTTTCGAAAATTCGTTAGATTTTCTAAAACATGCAGGTTTCCTCACGATATTTTCCTTCACCGTAAGCAAGTGATAATCATATAGAAATAGTGATACGCACATAAATTTCGAAAATCCAGAGGTGTGAGCCGGGGTTTGAACCCAATACCTGGTGCCTGCAAGACGCGTGCTTAACCAATCGGCTATCACTGCTATACCATAATATAATTGTAGCTGAAAAAAAATAAACCCGACCAAAAACATTAAACTTCAATCTCGGACGCGGCTTGTAACACAAATGTCGCGCAACAAAAACCCCGCTAATAACCAGTTAAAAAAACGGTCTGGCTGTAATTATTCACATAAAAACGTACAGTAATAATGTGGCCAGGAAAAATGTATGACTGCGGAATAAGGTCGCGTACCAACCGATATAGAATCCCAACATCAAAATTAAATATGTAACATGTCTCTAGTTTGTCATCGATATTGTCTTTGACATCAGAGGTGTTCGTCTACGCAAATAGTAGAAGCCAACCTTAATTAAACATGCGCCACTATACTGTGATAATTTATTGTGCTTGTTAATAGCGAATGAGAGCGATATGATATGTAAACTTTTCATAGTAATTTTATTACAATATTTTATTATAGACAAAACACCGCTTGGCGTAATGTTTCGAACGAAACGTATACTTGGAAATAAATATTTTTTAATTTTTTACTGTCATACTGTCTATGGCGATATTTTAAAAATTAGGCATAAACTATGCTAATTTGAAATCTTGAACACTAAGGTTATTATGCCTAATTTTAAAAAAGATACGCTTCCAAACCACCCCTTATAAACACTCAAATGGCGGAGTGGGATTTTAGGCCCGCGTATGACAAAAAATAATGCTCCGACCCGCACGGCCTTTCGTCATAGTCATCTACGCTGTCGGGAGATCTTTATGCGCGATTGTCGAGCTTAAAAGTGGTCGTTTGGTGTTTCAGATAAGGGTGTGAATCGTGAGACGTGTGGTAGGAGCAGGGTTACATGCGTTGAGGTTCATATTAATTTCGCTTTTAAGGTCCTCTGAGATTTTTTTACAAAGAGTTATTTCAGGTAGTTTTAAGACCGCCTGTCGCTTGGCTCTCTTCTTCGAGTAGTTACAGGTTCGATTCCCCTCGGGGAATGATTCGGAATTGTCCTCGTTACTTGTTCTCGGGCCCAACTCTATTAACCGCTAGTATAAATAATATTAAAAAAAATATCGCCAGACCAACACACTAACTGTATGGTCCCAAACTAAGCAACGCCTGTATGGGTACCGTACAATGGACTGGGGCGATCCCAGTGACACCCAGATCTGGGCAAATTACGAAAAGGCCATTTCCGAAATTTGCCCCGGCGGGAATCAAACTCGCAACCACCATGTGCAGTGAGCCGAGCGGCCTACGCTCGAACCACTGCGCCAAGCAGTCGGTATCTCGATCACTCGTACTCTACTTTTTTGACATATTGCGAGTCGACTGCGAGTCGATCGAGATGCCAGTGGTTATCAGAGTCGGGTCCCCGATCTGGGTCATTCTGGGTCTCACTACTGGGATTACCCCTAGGTCAATGTACGGTCTTGTTGTTTATTGTGAGTCCATATAGTTCGTGTGTTAATAGGGCGTTGTTTATTTATTTTAAGTTTTCTTTTCATCTTCAGTCTGTCTCATTCCATTTCTGGAAAAAGGCCTACCTTTTAATCGTCTTCCCTCAGTTTTAAACTATCGTGGGTTATATTGTGTATATCCTCATTAAATGTTGATTAAAACAAAATTTGGGTTACCCAGCCGCGTGTCTCAAGCTCACCGCGGCGCGCCACCCCATTTGAGTATAACTTGAGAACAACTCGATCCAACTGCACTGGCGGGGTGCCAACGGCGGAGTACCAACATTTCATTGTATGAAGATGTAGAGACGACGGGTTGAACTAAAAGTTTAGGCTAGATAATGTATGACGTCATAATTACGATAGTTTTTGATCACTTACTAGCACAGATATATATTTACATAGATAACGCAAATGTATGTACTTAGCGTGTCCGAAAACCCCGACCAAGCGTCGAGGTTGGTCGCCGATAACTTACAGTCCTCGGGACTACAGATATAAAAATATGAGTATGAGCGTGATAATCACTCGAGGGAATCGTAGCGGGCGGAGGGGCATCGGCGGCATCGGTGTCTTTGAAGCGGTTTGGATTTCCCGTCACTAATGACGTCACAGAAAGTGTTAAAAATTTGGCACGCTTGGTGTCAATACAAATCGTGATACATGCGTTATCTATGTAAATATATATCTGTGCTTACTAGCATTTAGCCGCAGCTCCACCCGCGTGCAACTTCATGATTTATCTACGTCACTCCGGGATAGTGTAACCCTATCAGTGAATTTATTTTTTGAATCGGTTCTTTAGTTTCAGAGATAATCTTCAACAAATATACTCGCATACATATAAACAATAGTTGCTAGTGGTGTGTGAAAGTTATCCGGATGAAATTAAATAGGAATCAGTGTATTTTCGATGTATGTAAAAAAAACAAGGCAGTAGGTAGGTACTTATGAATCGACAGAAATGCCACACAGTGTTCTACCACTCATACGGAATGTTATTCATATAGAGACAGCATTGCCATAAAACTGGAGAATTTCTTTGTACAATAATCCACGCGGTGTTAACTGTTCATCTTCTGATTTAAGGGATCTCTCGTCGGTAAGCACTCTTCACCTATCCAATTTCAGACGAAAAGCCTAAATCAGGAATTGTATATGCCCCGATAATGGATATAACATTACCGGTTATTCCTGGGTTTTAATTTTGAATACCAGTCCGAGTTGTGACCGAAACGCCACTTGATAATTCAAACAAAACTCTTCGGAAGCTGGCGTACCGCCAACATCAGGAACACGAGTGTTCTAATTCATGAATTATGTAGTTATTTTTGTGATTGTCAAATAACGTTGTATTTTTCATGTCTGTTTACTTTTTTTGACGACTGCTCGGCGCGGTGCTTCGAGCGTAGGCCGCTCGGCTCACAGCATATGGTGGTTACTGGTTCGATTCCCACGCGCTGGGGTAAATTTCGGAAAAGGCCTTTTCGCAATTTGGCTTGGTCTGCGTGTCACTGGGATCGCCCCCAGTCCATTGTACGGTACCCATAGTACAAGCGTTGTTTAGTTTGGGACCATACAGTTGGCGTGTCAGTCTGGCGATATTTATTATTTATATATTTATTAAAAACCGGCTTTAATGATTTGCCTGAATTGATCTGATTTGGAGGGAATATTAAGCGGAAAGATCCGTTAATACTGCATTTGGACAGACCATTCTGGTATATGGAAGCCTGAACAAAGAAGGAAGAAATGTCACAGGGCGGCGCTACGTTGCCGTGGGCGTTGTAGTGACATTGACAGCTTTAGAGAAGTGACAGATAACGACAGGCGAGTCCAAACGAGCGATATCGGGGCCCTAACCACGCTAGCTACTCATATCGTAATAGAAAAGCAAACGCTCGCGATTACGTTTCAAACGCTACGCTTTTGACGTTTTGCTGACACGTGCTTCACGATGTCTACTGACATTGGTATGGTATGGTGCCAGAAAAACGTCAAAAGCGGAGCGTTTGAAATGTAATCGCGAGCGTTTGTTTTTCTATTACGATTTGAGTAGGTAGCGTGGTTAGGGCCCCGGTGAGTTGAACAATTTTTCCCCATGCTATAATTGATTACGATGACGTGGGTTTGGTCTTCTCCTTGCCGTGAAATAAATGTTAGTTCCTTCTTCTTTCATTCTTTATAGGGCATACGGAGACGCTCCATGTAAATAATATTGATAATCCTAATCAGGCTAGACTCGAAGTCGAACTTGACTGGGAAAAGACAACGACGAGGATTCCCTAATGTAAATAGAAATATTTTAGTTAACAAAGTTTGTAGTTCCCCTCAAACGTAATAATGTTCAATTCAAAGACAAAGCTCGGATTGATGCTTGCGTCGTTACGTCTGGCGTTTGAAGTGTTCGACTTGTTAAGAGTTTAGACTGCTAGTTGATAGTTGCGAGATTGTTGCTGTCTGTTCAATGCTCCAGGATTAAGGGTTGTCGAATAAATAGTCAGCTTATTGATACAGAGGGGCTTCAAGTTTTGAGAAACTTATGCTAGCGGAAGGTAGGGGTAGCCGAATCAACATTTTTTAAAATAACGTCTTCAAAAACAATCCTGGTACGCTACAATGCTAGAAATAATCAATGTATTATGTATATTATTGGGAGTCAGTACCAATTCAATTTTGCAGAGTTGAGTATAAATAAGAATAGATTTAGCACCGACTCCAAACACTGTAATTAATGGATTATTTCTAGGCTTGTAATATTCTGTTTTTTTGTATTCGTTTTTATTTGTTTGTAAAAATTATACTACTTCATGAGTATCTAAATATATATAACTCAAAGGTGACTGACTGACTGACTGACATAGTGATCTATCAACGCACAGCCCAAACCGCTGGACGGATCGGGCTGAAATTTGGCATGCAGGTAGATGTTATGACGTAGGCATCCGCTAAGAAAGGATTTTGATTAATTCTATCCCCAAGGGGATAAAATAGGGGATAAAAGTTTGTATAAAACTTTGTTCATTAAATTCCACGCGGACGAAGTCGCGGGCACAGCTAGTTATTTATAATCCTCTCAATAGCTTATCTACATCATATTAAACATTTGCAGGTATGCGCCGCGCGCCTAGTTTGAGAACCACTGGTAATTATTGTAATGTGAGACTTAGACCCGTATTAATAAATCGATCTCAAGTCTGAGAGCGGTTTTGAGTACGCTTTTGACACAAGAATGGCATTTCCAAGATCGTTCTCTGACATTATTTTGTTTTTTTTTCAGTTTGTTAAAAATTCAGCATAATTCCCTTAATAGTCATCAACTATATTTACCTTAATAGTTATCAACTATGTTTAGTGATTGTGCAATTAAACCATGCTTTGTGTTCTTCTTTGCAATGTGGAATTACTTACTGATGAAAGAAAGAGAGAATTCGGTGTATAACTAATCACTGCTATACGAACGTTTATAAGTAAGGGGACAAAGTGTCTTCAAGGCGTGGTCCGAGCTGTCCTTGAATGAACTCTATAGTAGATAATGATAGCTACAAAAACCATCAAAATCGCCGTTCGCATAGCTCGCATTGCCATTCGCAACTTTCTCGGAACGTTAAAAGGCAATCTTATCAACTAGTGCGGCGAAATCAGTTGTCAGGGGGGCCATGGGGCGGGCCGCCCGCGGCGTTCCTTTCCACAATTTATTTTCCCCGTCGTCCGTCTAGTGACAACAGATGGGGTCATTAGATTGAGGGGACAGTGTTGAGCGGTAGCGAGTCTGGTTTTGACTTACACTTTTACCTCATTTTGTGAATTGAATACCTCCCCCAGAGCCCCTATCGTTTTTTTTCGATGTAATAGGTATTCTACTAAACTCGAAAACTTATTTTTACCTACAGGATGCTTGATTTAGTGCATCTAAAATGTATTGAGGATTATTTACTTACTTAGATACTGCAGTTGTTGTATTCTTATTGATACATATCGCTTACACTCCCGCCATCGCTTCACCACTATGTCCCTCCACTAGCCATTTTTCAAGGCTGTCACGACCCGGGGAAAAAATAATATTGAACGTATGCCCTCCCTTCTTGATGGAAGCGAAGAGTTTAGTTCTACCACACTTGAATTTTAGGAACTGCTTCCCGCTGCTTATCAGATAAAGTGTGAAGTATTTACGCTTAGAATACGTCTCCAGTAATATGATCGGTTAGTTATCATATATATTGATAGCAGAATACCTAACCCAAAAAGTTCAGCAAAAATGTAAAACGAATCTTAACCCAGAATTCCAGAAAGATGAAAATACTATACGAGACCGACGACGTCGTTCGACTCCTTTTATTATAAACAAAATCCTTGGAGGTATTTTCTTGTTCTTCTTAAAATATTCCAAAGTTTTACGCCCTCGGATCATTACATTGATGGTACAAGCCTCTCTTCAGATAACCTCTAATCTTATGCGGTTCAGTGTACTCGTACCTCGCAGGAAATAAATCACAAAGTTCAAGAATGTTGCGGCGAAGTTGCTAGTTCTGACCTGAATAGAACGAATTAACTTAGGCACCGGCTGATTGATTGATCGTTTATGTATAGGCAATCTTTTAGCTAGTATTACTTGCGAAGAAAGTGTTCTTACTATAAATTGTTGGAATCAACTTAAATATATTAAATGTTTATCAGGGAAGGAATTCACACACACATTATCATAGACTCGTTAAACGAGAAAATCTGAATAAATCAAAAAATTACATCACCAATTCCAATCAATTTTATGAAAATGGGAAATAAAAGACACAAATCTGATATAGTTTAAATATTTATTCTGTAATGTCACTTCAAACAACATAAGAGCAGGCGGCGGAGTCGCCCAGGACTCAAGAGCAAGACCGTCGCGGCTTCATAGACTATTAACGCGTAAAAAAAACAATTTTTCAACATCATCTATCATATACATTTATATTATTTACAATATATCACCGAATAAACGTATTTACACTATCTATTTACTTAGTATGTATAACATACAGAAAGCGAAATATAATACAAGAGAGTAACAATAGTCCGTCGGGCCAGCGCGGGCCTCAATTATATACATAGTAGTGACATTTTCGTTAGAATTTTTTATTTCGACCCCGCCGATGCGTGCCGAATAGTATGCGGGCGAATGCTTGGCGGAAGTCGGGGCTGAAAATCGTGTATATGACGGGATTCAGGGTCGAGTTGAAGTATCCCAGCCACAGGAAGAAACTCGCTAAGTAGTCACTGATAACACACGTGGAACATATCGGCATCACGAGCGCCATTATGAAGAACGGAAGCCAGCAGAATACGAAAGCTCCTGTTATAATAGCGAGCGTTTTGGCTGCTTTCCTTTCTCTTTTTGCTTCCAGGGATTCTTTCTTCTCTCTGTGCGTCGGTGCGGGCATGATCGCTTTCTCAGGCTTGGAGCCATTGGTGACGGTCGAGGAAGACTTTTCTGGGGACACTGAGGGGGGCGCTTTCTCGTTTACAGTAAACGCTGTCGTTCTTGGCTCTTCGTCTAGTGTATCTACAGTAGAGGTGCTTTGGCCTTCCGTCAGCAACAATGCGGCCGCCAAAGTCTCAGCCCTCGTTCGCTGGTTGCACTTCTTGAGGTTGAGGAACCGTTTCTTCACGAACCGCCTGTCTCTAGCTGACTGAACCGGGCGTCCTGAAGGCGGGGCGCCATCAGCAGAAGTCGGGCGAGGTGGAGGAGGGTCGCGTCTCCTCCTAATACGTCTCCTGGCCGTCTGGAAGATCTTCCAGTATAGAATTAAAATGACGGCCAGGGGCAAGTAGAATGTGGAACACGTAGCAAAGATTTGGTACGCGAGGTCTTGGCTCACGAGGCACTTCTGCTGTTGTGTGATCCTGGCCAAGTAGTCAGGGTCTTTCCACCCGAGCTGGGGCGCCAGGGAAACTACGAGGGCTGCTGCCCAGACAAGGAATATCATTGCGAAGATACGCCTCTCGTTCCGTATGTGGATGTAGTCTACATTTGTCACAGCCCAATACCTGAAAATATGAAATATTTTAGAGGTAGAGTTTTGCACGTCATACAGCCTGGTCCAGTTTTGAGGGAATATTAAGCCTCACAGAGCGAGTTAGGGATAATTGCAAATATTTTCCTGCAAAGTCATTTAGATAAGTATAGGTATTTCTTGGGTTATCAGTCAGTTCATAGAGCTTCACCTGTTTATGATCTGTGTGTGTTTTGAGAACCGGGCGAATTTTTCTACCCTTTATGCAAATAAACTCAGTAATAATTTAATTTGTTATACTCATTCCAAAATTAATTTAAGCTTATCTTTCTTGCGTAGAGTTACTTTTATAATAAAGTTTTTAATTAACGACTTTTAGACTTCTGAATATTTAATACTTAGTCTAAATATAAAGTAAGGAAAAGTCTGAATAAAATATAAACTTTAACGTTTTTAAGCAAGTTTTGTTAAATACTTAAACACAAAAACGTCGAGGAATATTATTCATCGTCGTATTTGCCATTATTTAGCCGAAGATGTATTCTTTGTTTTCTTTTTTTTCATAAATATAATGACCCTTTGGGTTGACTCGAGTGACTCGAACATCAGTCTATTGTATTACCTATCTGTAGCAATAGCAACGAGGTGAAGTATCGATGCGGAGCTGCAGAGCACGTCGCTGGAGGTCCACATGTCGCACAGCTCGGGGCCCAGGATCCAGCCCTGGCTCACCTGGAGAAATGAAATAAGTGAATATCGACGGGACAGGGCCCTAAGTCTGCTAATTTCATATTGCATGCCCATTCCATCGGAAAAAAGACAGTGCCGTCTAGGGACGCCCGATAAAAGCGAAGCTTTATAGTATAATGCGTAAGGCGCCACAGCTCTGACGTCATCGTGTCACGCTACTGACGCTTAGCACGGATAGAGTGGCCGCGCGGCGAGCGCTCCGAACGTCCGTATAGAAGCTTCGCTTCAAACATCAATTCGGTTATCATTGTGCCAAAAATTACTATCCTGCTTATCCTTAGTAGGCGACATGTTGTCGGCCAATGGAATCAGAATTGGTTGGTTTTGTGTTTTATTTTAAATAAGAGAAGCTGTGTCAAAAATATAACTCAAAAGTCATATCCATTAAGCGCGAATCTGTTGATGTTTAGCAGTTTTTTGTTTACCTTTACCGTCGCCTATAGTTGCTTGCAATATCAAAGCATTGCTCGCATGATATCAACCTGAAGTCCCCTTCAGGGCCCTAACCACGCTAGCTACTCAAATCGTAATAGAAAAGCAAACGCTCGCGATTACGTTTCCAACGTAAATATCAATGTCAGTAGAAATCGTGAAGCTCGTGTCAGCAAAACGTCAAAAGCAGAGCGTTTGAAACGTAATCGCGAGCGTTTGCTTTTCTATTACGATTTGAGTAGCTAGCGTGGTTACGGCCCAGGTCAGCGACGTGCGAAAGGACTGAGGGAAGGTATATCTTCCGGCACACTCAATGTACAAATCACAGCTATAAAATCTACTTTACGCCGATAGTAGCTACTATCCCGGTCGAGACCAGCCCATGTATGCTGTAAAGTTAAACCTTTGATAACTTAGTTTAAATCATAGTGGAAGGGTTGCGCCCGGGGCGAACCTGCTTACATATGCAGCTATTAATTTTAACAAAACAATAGCCTGACTAAGAGGAAATCAGAAGTTCTGAGTTGGCAAAACATTTGCTTAAAACTGTGTGTTCATAACTATTACGGAGTTGTGAGCTTGTTTTGAGACTTATATTTGTTTATACTACATTGAGTGGTTAGTTTATTGTTTCTTAGTTTCCATAAGTAAGTGAAATCAAATGCAAAACGTTTATACCGCACATATTCAAAGAATAACAACAAAAAAGAAAATATAAGGCTATATTTTATATGAGCAAGCGGTCATTCACATGGTGAACCCGGCATCGGTAATTTCTATACATTTTATACAACCCGGTGTCGTCTTCCTCGTGTGAATTTCCGTTAAGGCTAAAGCGCCCATCTAGCCCATGAAGTATAAATTTTTTGAGGTTTTTTAGAAATTTTTCAAAATCTGTCAAAAATAGAAGGCACATTTTGTAATTCGCGACAAAGACCGTGTGCAGTGCATTTATTAATATATCCAACGTGCTCTAAAACATTTCAAGAACAGCTATCCAGATAATCAGGCAGTTTTTGTATATTTAGTGATTTACTAGTATCATATCCATCGTGATAATATTTAGAGTAAAATAAATGTATTAATAAACGCACTGCATACTGTGTTTGTCGCAAATCACAAAATGTTGTCTTAAATGTTTTCAGAATTTGGATAAACTATAAAAAATACTCGAAAGTTTTGAATTTCGCGGGGTAGACAGGCGCCTTCACCTTAAGTGAAGAACCATTTTCGTTATGTCACAACCATTTTAGGCGGCATTCGTAAGCAAATCAAATATTATGGTTTTCGATAAACAATCAAACCTCAATAATGATCGCTGACCCCAATTTATACCAGTACTGGAAAGGTAGGAAAAACAAAACCACGGCCAACGAGAAGCGATACGAAATGTTCGAGCACAAGATTAGTATTAGGGATTTTCTCACCTCGTAAACGGCGCCCAAAGGCATGACCAAACATGCGACCATGAGGTCCGCGACCGCCAGGGACGCGACCAGGTAGTTGGCGACGTTCTGCAGGTTCCGCTCTATTATTATAGCAGCGATCACAAACACGTTACCTGCAAACAAAAGATTGGATTCAGTCGATTTATGTCACCACTTTACCATCACTACACCTCTATTCCTCGTAGATACAGAAGTATAGTGGTGCATAAACATTTTGGTTCCAATATCATTGGGAATGAGGCCGAGCATCTTGCCATTATTGTTAGTATTAGATTGTGAACGCACAATTCGGTTGATCTATGGTATACGAGTAACTTATTCTGTGTGCGACACTTTATCTTTACTTAATCTATGAATACGACGATATCGAAGGAACACAAGTTTCTCTTTTATAAAAAAATAATTTATGCTAAAACACAATCTCACACATATAGCTCAAAATCTATACGAGGAGTAGCCCAACCGCCCAATTGGAGGCCAATTTAACCCATTATAATAAAATTTTTATCTCTATTCCAGTGGTATCGAAAAACCATTGATGAAATGTGGGTTCCCTGCAGTTGGACGTACCTTAATCTCATAGGATTATCAAACGCGTAACGATGGTGTTCCAATTCCAATTTAAACAAATCATTGCTGTCCAATATCGATGCAAATAAATCAAATTTCAAAACAGTAATAAATCACTCGCGACAATAGTACCGTTTTAGCGTACTTTGCAAACTTATCCCAAAAGTTGTTTTTTAACCCCCGACGAAAAACGAGGGGTGTTATAAGTTTAACATGTGTATCTGTGTATCTGTGTATCTGTGTATCTGTGTATCTGTGTATCTGTGTGTCTGTCTGTGGCAACGTAGCGCCCAAGCTGATGAACCGATTTCAATTTTGTTTCTTTTGTTAGATAGGTATTCTGATCGAGAGTGTTCTTAGCTATGTTTCATGAAAATCGGTTCAGCCGTTTGAAGATCATCAGCTCTTTTGTGGGTTAAAAAAGCCACATTCACGGCCAAAACCAATTCCCTCGGCTCGAATCCAGTCGAAATTTGAGATGATTGGATTTAGATTTATTATATTTTTAAATGATCGTAATAGTCTGAACTGGCTTTTTACAATATTATAAATTTGAAAAGTTTCCCTGATTCTGAAAAAAATGAATATTTTATCAATTTTATTGAGTTTTGTGTATGAACTAAAGACGTTCCATAAGTCACGTTTCAAATGATGGATACGCGCATGCGTTAAATTTTGTTTGGTTTGTTAATGGTCGTGGAATATTACGCTATAATAATTCTAGAGGGCGTTGCTCCGCCATTGACAAAGAATATAAAAAAACTAATCTAATTTAAAATAATTTTAGCGTTATTGAAAATTCTTCCCCTAGGCTGCTCCCGTCTACCTCAACCAGAGTTATTACATCAAATTGAATCATAATTGATAATATTTTACTAGGAATAAAACCTCCGTGACATCAATATTTAGATTCGTTGTCTATTCTAATGTCAATTATTATAATGTCATAACAAAATAATGTCTCATACTTTTACACAGATTTTCTGTTGATTATTGTACATCTTAGATTATAAATGAGGAAGCCAAAACAATGGATATATGAAGTAAACTATGGATACTGAGCTACGGGAGCTACGCAAATCGCGCTAACATCATTATTTGGAAGAACTAGGTAAATTATACATTTGATGAACAGGTCATCGCATCGGGGGTTTTTAAATTTTCAATTTAGAGTTATTATTAAAAAATACAGAATATTTCTCTTTTGTAAGCAGTTTGTGAGGTTCAAAGGAAAACTAATTTTTGGAGTGAGCATACTGGTTTTGTTGATAGTTTTATTAAACACCGATTAATATTGCTATAAAAGTATCTCTTTAAAATGTTTTTGACAAAAAAAGGCGACAAGACTGCCCATCTATCAATTTGACTTCTTAATTGCAGTAATCGGTGACGGTGATCTTTTAACAATGTCTAGTCTAGAAAAGTACGAATCTTTTTCTGGCTGAAAACGGCCGACGAACAAAAATTCAGTCGTGCCTGCACCACGATACCAGTTACAAAAATTTCATTTTTAGGAGAGAATAAGCAAAACTTTACGTTAATGTAAATCCACACGTATGCACAGTGATTTTTGTAAATCTATTTCCTATATTTTGAGTCTAGGTATTTAGGTGCTGAATTAAGTTAAAATCTATCAAAATCTATCGAACATTCATTGTTATCTTTGTTGTGTGAATATAACCATACATGTGTCTATATCCGTGAATGTAATACGAGAGGCAGTCACGAAACCGCAATAGTTCCGCGCAGCGGGTCGCACACTTCACAAGAGACTTCTCGAATCGTATGCATAGCGGCTAGGGCTGCAGTGCGCGCGACAAGGCCTATCACTGCAGTCCAAAAATCTTTATTTATAGATAATTACGGTCCACAGCTGGGCGTCGTTCAGCCAGTGTCAGCCGTTCATTAGGGGGGGGGGGTAATCACAGTAGACGGAAAGCTTCCGTGTCGGAAACGGCAGCTTCTATCCTTCTTTTAATTCATAAAAGAAGGGAGCTGTCGTTTTCGATGACCGCTTGGCGCAGTGGTTAGAGCGTAGGCCGCTCGGTTCTGCAGATGGTGGTTGCGGGCTCAATTCCGCCGTTGCGGGCAAATTTCGGAAATTACCTTTTCCTAATTTGCCCTGGTCTGGGTGCCACTGGGTGATCCCATTGTCAGTCAGTCCCATTCTTAGTCCATTGTACGGTACCCATAGTACAAGTGTTGCTTAGTTTGGGTCAGTCTAGCCATATTTATTTATTGGAACGAAGTTCCTTATCGCGTGTTGCGAAAGGGGGCTATACGGAAAAAAAACAGTGTGTCAGTCAGTCAGTCGAGTGTAAACAGTTTTTCTGTACATAATAAATTAAAAAAAATATATAACAATAATGAATTCTGACACTGTTTCTGCACAAGTTCCGGATATTGCAACTTCGTTCCATCCGGGTGTCCCTTGACACCTCTCAAGTTTTTATTTATTTATATGTATAGGTAATAGAAGATAAGTACCTAAATTTATCAAATTTATATCATCGCACCGTTCATCGCTGCTACTGTGACCACACACAGCAGTATCTATCGATATAGTGTATACGTCGGGAACCGACTTGACCTACTCACGTTTCGATTTCGCACTCAGCTCTGTATAGTTTGCGTACTGTTTACGTGATCGAGATAGTTCGATTGTAGTTCTGACGGGCCGGAGAACACTCCTAATTTGTGATTGAAATACTGGAGCCGGGAATTCGGAATAGAAATGACTGTGATTATGCCTTTGGAACCAATAAACAAATCTCCTTGGAGATCTGTTGTGTTTTACATTTTCGCCTGGTACATAAATTCTGGCGCCAGTATTGTATCGGCATAATATTCAGAAGCCGCGCTGACTACCGTGTGTATAAGATATGATATAAAATCAGTGATATATTCTGTTTGATAGATATTATTAGGTAGTTTCAAATTTATCGTCAGCTTGAAAGTACAATTTCTATAATAAACATATTATACTCCTAAAATATAAAATGTTAATGTTCTACTTACAAAGTATTTTCCCGTAAAAAAGGATTTTAGTGCGTTCATAAATCAATTAGAAATTTCTATAATGTTGGAAATTAAATTGTATTATTTTACCGCCTTTAATCATACCCGCTCAGTACTTTTATATTAAACTCACCGGAAGTCCAAAAAAATACAATTGATATACATTTCAAACAGCGAACCGTATCAAAAGGCGGTTAAGCATTCACTTGTTTATTTTTCTCCATTTAAATTTTATTCTAATTGCTTCCACGTAGTAGCGTGGTTTGAAACGAAATTCATTACATCGAATATTTTTTCATTTCAGCTAAATTAATTTCTTGCCATAATTAAGAAAAATGGTTGTTGGTTCTGCAGAGTTCCGTGGACTCCCATTTTGTTGAGTTTTTAGCTGTTTTATAAAAACATGTTTTTACCACTGGCGAATGTCTGGTGTGAATAACATTTTTAAAATTATTATTCCATTCATATTTTTTGACTCGAGAGAATATTTTTGCATTCGTAGTAGGTGTTATTAGCTTCATTTGAATGTAGGGAGCGTCGGGAATGTATGCGTTAATCATGACCTATTACTCAATCTCCTGAAGGGTCGCTAGTAAAAATGTGTTTGTTTAAAGCGTCCAAGATCGTTAAAAGCTAAATCTCTAGAGATTTAGCTTTTAAAATTATCTAGATAATAAGACACTATGTCACTAGTCTTTGTATCGTTGGTGTCTGAGTTTACTCTACTATTTCACTGACTTGTGGTGATGAAAATTTATACCAATTTGTGATGATGACAACAATATCAATTAGTGTAAAAACTATGGGTATTGTAATGTCCGCAATACCAGACATTTATATTTTCTACAATATTATAACAAAAAATAAAAATTAAGGTCACGTTTTTCATCGTTTTTGTTTATGTGCCTAGCAGGATCTTTAATCATGTCGTGATCCAGAACGCATGACTGACACTGTCATTCTTATTGATTAAATCTGTTATGTGAACGGGACGGCAGCGCAGACATATATATTTAGTGATCTGGGCTCTGCATAATAGAATCAAATCATCGCCTACTAAAGTTTATGTCCCGAGTGTGTGTTTTGCAACAAACAACCAGGGAACGGTCCGCAAAACACAGAAAGCGATATTTATACCGCATGCTATGCTATAACCATTGCCTATCATATTCTACCCTTTTAAACAAATGACTGAGTTTGGACTTGATAAGCGGAGCATAATTCAGTCATGTTAGTATCGTCAGGTTAGGTTAGGTTAGGTAACAAATACAGATGGTAGGTAAGTATATCTCAGAAAATTTAATTGTAGAAAAAATATTGCTCTTTCCAATACAAAACAAGTGCTAATATTTCTAACGTGAAAAAAGGTTATCGGGACATAAATTCGGACCTTTCCGCGTGTGTGTCGAGATAAAATCCCCTCTACGTTAGCAGGTACCCACCTGGGCTGACGGTAAGGGCACGCGGTATATCTAACTTATATAGCTTTTTACCGAACAAAGAAGAAACAAATACATTGTTGCAATATTTTTGGCACATAAAGTTTCATTTGTTGTTTCTTACGTCATCATCCATTCTGTATACCCATTTTGATAATGGTGACTGCATTTTGTCATGAGCACTTTTTAGTCCGTAAGTACATTATTAGCCATACGGCCCCCCACTAGATGGACCGACGATCTGGTGAGAGTCGCGGGGAGCCGTTGGATGCGGATAGCGGGCAACCGTCGATTGTGGCGTTCCATGGGGGAGGCCTATGTCCAGCAGTGGACGTCTTCCGGCTGATGATGATGACATTATTAGCGCGCATCTATGTTAAATTTTGTTGGAACATGTTACACACTTGTGGACACCGTTTTCAAGTTCATAGTTGGTAGGTAGAAGTAAGTAGCTATGATAAATTAACTTCTTCTAAAACTTGTGTTTAGACCAACACGAGTAAAACTACTAATTCTTAAATATATCGCTGAATTAGATGATGATAATGAAATCATATGGATTTCACTCTCTGTGCCGTGATTTTCAAAAGGAAAATATGACACATTTTCAATCATTAAGTATATCACAGAACACACGTAAGTAGTTCATAAAATAAGGAATAATCGTTTCTTAGCATTAAGGTACAAACTCGCGTGGTGTGAGTGCCCTTGTGTCTTTTGACCAAGTGAGGCTTGGGAAGGTGTATTATTTTTTATTACTAAACAATAAGAACGAGTTCTGTTCGGATATGATTATAATAGAGGACTCACGCATTCATAATAAACAATACCTGCTTTCTGAAATAATGTGTTCAGAATTAGGTACCTAACATTTCCAATTTACCTTACTCATTACAGACAAGACAAGATAATTGAAAGTATTTTCTTTCCGTTTTGTATAGGTGGTTCTGGACGTAATCCTAATTATTTTATGTGCCTATGTGCGATGTAGTACTAATGTACGAGTCTTTGAGATTAGGAATATACCAAATATTCGCTAGTAGATACGATGAAATTAAGTAGATAATTATTTTCATCGACAGATGTCATGTCACGTATATCTGTGCCCTGTGTCTCTATTACTCCTTGCTTTGGATCTTAGTAAATGACAAATATATATCGTATAGCTAACCCTGGAAAGAGTCCTTTATCGCAGCGATAGCCATACATTGTTAGTACCTCCTATTTGGCCGTCAGCCAGTTCATACTGCCAGCTTTCATATCGGTTTGATTAGAAAAAAGTGTATAAAAGGGTAAAGGCTTTATCACGAGGATAATTTACAAGTTTCTCCATAACTACATACAAAGGTGGACTGTATAATCGAGGGGCGAAGGTCGTAAATTGGCGGTGGTTGGTTGATGAACAGTGATTCGATCTTTGGTGGTGAAAAGGGTGTTAAATAATGTTGTTTTATGTTCTGTAATTGTTAGGACAATTTTAATTAAGGCAGACTTGTGAAACCCGAATCACGGGGAAAACAATAAATATTCCAGTATAATGTCACCACCATTAGTGGTTTTTCTATCGATAGTAAACCGGGCGTCAAGTCAGTCTGTGTGTGTCGTACGCTGGACAATTTAGCGCCAATCCTGTCTCACTATTGTTAAATAAGAGCACCGGGCGGTCTACCCACGTCTTTAGCGGTTACGACCACAGATATAAATTTACATAGATAACGCAAGTATCACGATTTGTATTGAAACCAAGCGATCCGAATCTTTAACACCTACTGTGACGTCATTAGTGACGGGAAATCCAAACCGATTCAAAGATACCGATGCCGCTGATGTCCCTCCCTCCGCCCGCTACGATTCTCTCGAGTGATTATCTCGCTCATACTCATATTTTTATATCTGTAGTCGCGCGGACTTTAAGTTAACGGCGATCAACCTTGACGCTTGGTCGGGGTGTCGTACACGCGAAGTACATGCATTTGCGTTATCTATGTAAATCTATATCTGTGGTTACCACCCTTGAACTAGTACCACAGATTACATAAAACAGATATAGTTATGCTTTCGAAAAGACAATCAAATAAATCGCGACTTCCAGATAGAGCGAGTCTTGCTTGGACGCAATAAAGTATGAGTTTTGAACGTATTCAAATACCGGTCGAGTGACCGTCTCCACTCACTTCACAGCAGCGCCTCTAGCGGAAACGTGCAAGATATTGGATTACTTGATCGGTATTTGAAAATGTTCCAAACTCATACCAACTCGCTTGCTTTTGTTGACCTACAAAGGTCGCTTTTCTCTGTCACGACCAAGTAGCAACTCACCAACGATAGTAGCCAGTATGATGAGCGCGAGTACAATAGACGTGACCGCCATGAGGGCGAACGACGTGGTGTCAGTGCGCGTCGAGTTGCCGCCGGTGGCGTTGCCGGTGCCGTTGCACGCCCACGACGCAGCCTCCACCCACGAACAGTTGCTGCCCTCGAACCACTGCGAGGTGGTCGGGTAGGTGACGTCATCTGGACGAAAGAAACAGCGATCACTATAGTGGAGAAGAAAATATAAAATGATACCAAAGGGCATGTTGTAATTTTTTAACTCCTGACGGAAAAACAGAGGTGTTATATTTTAACATGTGTGTCTATGTATCTGTGTGTATCTCTTTGGCATCGTGGCTCGCAAACGGATGAACCGATTTTAACTTATTTTTATGAAAAGTCACGATTGCTAACAGTGAAATTACATTCATAATAACTTGCAAACTTATTACATTACAAACTATTACAAACTTTAATAGCAATCACCTTTATTTTATAATATTTTTTGAAAAAATAAAATTGCAGTATGTCAAAAAATAACTTATGAGTTAATAGTAAAAAAATACTCTATATTTTCAATATCATTATTGGAACGAAGTTCCTTATCGCGCGTTGCGAAAGGTGGCTAAACGGAAAAAATTAAGACCAAAAGTTGTAACGACACTTTTTGCTGTAGTTGTAAGCCGTGCAGCGCGCGCGTGTTTCTCTGTTTGTGTCTCTCTCTCTTATAGAAAGCAAGCCAGTTATTTTCGTTTCGTCTTTCTATTGCGCATTGAACAGTGTGGTGTCGCGACGAATGTTTTTGTTGAGTGTAAACAGGTTTTTGTACATAATAAATAGTAAATAACTCTAAATTGAAAATTTAAAAACCCCCGATGCGATGACCTGTTCATCAAATGTATAATTTACCTAGTTCTTCCAAATAATGATGTTAGCGCGATTTGCGTAGCTCCCGTAGCTCAGTATCCATAGTTTACTTCATATATCCATTGTTTTGGCTTCCTCATTTATAATCTAAGATGTACAATAATCAACAGAAAATCTGTGTAAAAGTATGAGACATTATTTTGTTATGACATTATAATAATTGACATTAGAATAGACAACGAATCTAAATATTGATGTCACGGAGGTTTTATTCCTAGTAAAATATTATCAATTATGATTCAATTTGATGTAATAACTCTGGTTGAGGTAGACGGGAGCAGCCTAGGGGAAGAATTTTCAATAACGCTAAAATTATTTTAAATTAGATTAGTTTTTTTATATTCTTTGTCAATGGCGGAGCAACGCCCTCTAGAATTATTATAGCGTAATATTCCACGACCATTAACAAACCAAACAAAATTTAACGCATGCGCGTATCCATCATTTGAAACGTGACTTATGGAACGTCTTTAGTTCATACACAAAACTCAATAAAATTGATAAAATATTCATTTTTTTCAGAATCAGGGAAACTTTTCAAATTTATAATATTGTAAAAAGCCAGTTCAGACTATTACGATCATTTAAAAATATAATAAATCTAAATCCAATCATCTCAAATTTCGACTGGATTCGAGCCGAGGGAATTGGTTTTGGCCGTGAATGTGGCTTTTTTAACCCACAAAAGAGCTGATGATCTTCAAACGGCTGAACCGATTTTCATGAAACATAGCTAAGAACACTCTCGATCAGAATACCTATCTAACAAAAGAAACAAAATTGAAATCGGTTCATCAGCTTGGGCGCTACGTTGCCACAGACAGACACACAGATACACAGATACACAGATACACAGATACACAGATACACAGATACACATGTTAAACTTATAACACCCCTCGTTTTTCGTCGGGGGTTAAAAATAATAACAATAATGAATCCTGACAGTGTTTCTGCACAAGTTCCGGATATTGCAACTTCGTTCCATCCGGGTGTCCCTTGACACCTCTCAAGTTTTTATCTTTCTTAAGGTATATAATATTCTATTCAATTCAATTCAATTCAAATCATTTATTTTGTTTAGGCCTACGGGGGCACTTACAAATTGTCAATTTACATATTTTTTTCCTTATATCTACAACCGGATCGGAACGCGACCTCGACTGAGAAGATCCGGCAAGAAACTCAGCGGGCTTGTCTTTTTACATGTCATGTTTTTTTTTTTTTTAATCGCCAGTTGCTTATTTTCAATAATTACAAAGGGTAGTACTTAGATATTAATATAATATATATATATATACTATAGAAACAGACATCCGGCACGAGCAGAACAACGAACATTATCTGACTGTAACCAATTATAAAAGCCGAACTCTATCATTCACATGCACAAACGGCGACGGGAACGATAAAAAATTAATGTAATGTCCGAACATACAATAAGCTAGTGTTAGAGAATCTAGGAAAATGCTAATTTTACAACCTCAATAAAAGTGTCTGGGATGATAAGGAAAAAAACTGTAAAACGTATAAAAAAATAACATACTTTTACATTACGTAAACGGGTAACATGTCCAATAGAATGATAGAGGACAATAGATATAGCGGAATGATAGGGGACATCCCGTCAGCGAGTAACAAAAGATTGATGGTCTTATAAGGGACCTTACAGACGAAAGGCTTAATTGGATTCCCGGAGATGTTCTAGATTGTTTACATAATTGGCTTCGTCAGAGAACGTTACGTCACTAAGGAATGTTCCTTGGAAGTTACAAGTTTTAAATTTCTTCGGACGACGATATAATTATAACATCAAGTGGTAACGGGCGGGTTCTGAGTGATTGCGTCATCAATTCAATTATTTTTATCCTTTTCTTATTTATATTTAGGTTTAAAAACTGGTTTACTGATCTTCATTATTATTTTTAAATACGACTATGTTTTAATGCCGTAAGTCACTAACGCTACTACTACTTATTTCTTATTTTCTACACTACTTATTTAAATAACGAAAACTTATTTTTCATTACTCATACTCGGAAAGTAGGTCTGAAGTTGCCTGAGGAGCGGGTTGAAAGTAATACTTTTCCGCCCTAGGGAGAATAGCTATCAACTGACAGCTGTTAAATTATTTTAAATAAACTAGTTAGTAACCATTTTACATTTCTATGGAACCATTTCCAACTTTTTTGCAGTCACTCAATATCAGCGCGATGTAAAATTAAAATAACATAAAGTTAAGTATTAATTAAATAATATATATCTTTAAATGACTTAATTATAATTTAGTTTCAACAATTTCTTTAAAATAACATAGAGTTGGGCAAAATATTTAAAGATGAAAATGGAAAATAATGGCTAAATAATGAAGTTGGCCGGCCAACGAAAAAAAAAAACAAAATGGGCGGCAATCCGATCTTTTTTTTTTTTCAAGTTCTAGAGTATTGTTCATACTTCCTTGTATTATTATTAGCCCATTCCTGTTTTTATTTTACTTTCCTTGTATTCTTAATGAAAAGCACAGTGTTTATCTCGGGTGAAAGACTTATTTTGGCCCGAGACGTGGTTTGGCGCCTGAGCGTAGCGAGGGCGCCAATAGATCGAGGGACAATTACATTGCATTGTACACCTTGTGCAACAATGTACTATTGGCCAATTTAAGATTTCCAAAAAAAACCACAACCAAAACGACATAAGTAGGTATCTACTTTTTTGGGTTTTTCTGTTAAAGTCTTGATAGTTTTAAAAAATAATCTTAGTCGAAATTCACTAAATTGTTTTGCCTGGCTACGATTTCAAGGTGGTTACAAAAACATGGACGGATGGTCGGACTGCATGATAGTTTCCTCGTAAGGACTACGCCTATACTTACGCAAAAGTTAGGCTCATGAAAATAACTAAGGAAACATTTTTGTTTCCCGGCAAATTTTAAAATTGGCTTGACTATAAAAGTCTTGTATTTCAATAGCTTCATTCAAAAGTGTGCCTACTCTGTATGAATTATGGTATAAATTGAAGTGCGAACCCTTACGACCAAACGGGTATTGATAGGGCAATTTACAACAAAAAATACCTCAATTTGGTGGAATTATTCCTGAATGGGCTCGAACTAATGCCATAACTCCTGAGGGTGACGTGTCCGCAATTTGTAATTTTATTGAAAAATTGACATGTAATACTACTAAATGTTTTGTGGAGGAACTGAATGAAACTCAACAAATATGTTTGAACACAAACAAGGTTAAAAGTGCGTTAGCTTTGTTACGAAACATCTTGTAGCATAGAACAATTACATTAAATTTTAAACAATTAAAAATATCGCCGTCTTGCTCTTACAAACACTGAAGAAGAGTGTGGCAATAGGTGGTTTGTTTACCAATAATATCCTCAATATTTCAGAGCAAAAGCTCCAAAACAATGTGGCATTAGAAACATTTAGTAGAGTTTCTGAAACTACTACCTTCAGAACATACATGAAAATGAAACACTTTTTTTTATAAATAACAAAGTCTGCGAACGAGCGTATGATGTGCCTGATATTAAGCAGTTACCGCAACCTATGGGTAAAATTGGGGAATTTTTTTACCAAGCCAAATGTTAACCTTTTCAATTAAAGTTTCTTTAAATATCAATCCTCTTACCAATTAAACTCCGGGAGCGGCTCTGTCGGGGCCGCCTCACAATGAAATTTTAATTATATTTCGCCCGATTCAATTAGATGCAGCTATTACGTGGACGCATTCAAATGAGAATGCTTTAATAAACGTTATGGAAGGTGGAACGGTGAGAGCTGGTAGACAAAGAAATGAGGTTATACTTACTGGATAGGTGTGAAAATCTAAATATACTAGGTGAAAGAAAAAGGGTATACTATTTTTTTTGCAACTTAACTTTGTAAATCTCAAACTATCAGCTTTGTGGGACAGTTGAAGTACTAAAGGTTTTGTAGACTTGTGAAATCGGTCAACAGCTGTATTCCTGTAACACCTTTTGTTTTTCAAGTTCCCTCCAAAGCTGATGGTTTTAGAATTACAAAGTTAAGTTTTGAAAAAAAATAGTATACCCATTATGTTTCACCTTGTATATAACTCAAAGGTGACTGACTGACATAGTGATCTATCAACGCACAGCCCAAACCACTAGACGGATCGGGCTGAAATTTGGCATGCAGGTAGATGTTATGACGTAGGCATCCGCTAAGAAAGGATTTTGATTAATTCTACACCCAAGGGGATAAAATAGAGGATGTATAATCCCGAAATTTTTGTTAAGTTAAATTACACGCGTACGAAGTCGCGGGCACAGCTAGTAATGTATAAAGTGCTTGGATAATATTGTAAATTAATGTAGTCTTCTACAAAATATAGAATATATATTTTTATATTTGTTTAAGTATACTATACCTTTAGAATGATTATCGTTTGTCTAAACCCAAACTCCTATATTAACCTAATTCATGAGACCTTTTCGGATGGCAAACAAGCGTAGGTATACGACGTGCCTGATGTTCTGCAGTTACCATAGGCTATAGATGCTTGCAATAACAAAAGCGTTATTCGCCCGTTGCCTGAAGGAAGAGGGACAGAGAGAGGGAAAGAGGGAGGAAAGTTGAGATTGATTTAGTTTCTCATTTGCAACAAGGACCAGGGTCTAAATATTCATTCGCTCAAACATTTACCCTTGGACCTTAGACTATGTCCCCAAAGCAGAAGTTATTATAAAAAATTAGGTCAATGGAGCCTTTTCTTAGTAAATGAGGTGCCAGAACATTTCTATCATACCAATCCCAAAAAGGTTAAACTCCTTAAACTGAGTAAAGAAACTGATGTAATTATATTAAGGCTCCCGGCATTCCCCGGGATGTAAAAAATTAAAAGTTAAAGGCCTCTTTGAATGTTGTAAATGATTCATAAAGGAATTTGTTGAATTAAAAGTTGTGGAACTCAGCTGTCTTCCGATTGCGTGGCGAAAGATTTGTGAGGGTAGGACGATCCTTAATTTTTAAATTCTTTTTTGAAGTTCAACAGATTTACATTAAAAAGCTGCTACGATGGATGCAGGAATGGGCAGTAGATGGGAAACTGAACGATCGTGAGCGAGCAGTCAATATTGTGTGGTAGGAGGTAACGTAATCGCATCGTTATCGAGAAAGCATAATGTCATTGTCATTCGTATTTATGAAATCTGTCATGTGTGTGAGCGCGACGACACTTACATGAGCGTTATGCTAAGCTAAATGTTTCATGCTTGAGGCTCTAATCTTATAGAAGAAGCCCCGTTTTATGCATTTGTTCCATACGCTGCTATTAAGAGTTGTTATAGCGTGTCAAATACTTATGGCGATTTTAAATAATCATCACAAACAACATTTAACTAAACTAAAGTGTCTTACTGGCTTTATGTATAAGCAATGTTTTTGGTTGTGTCAAATATAGTTTATAAATATTTTTTTTTCCAACAGAAGTGGCACCAATATCTCTCGACGTTCGATGAAAATTTGTGGCAACAAGTTGAACAATGACAACAAGAGATTTTATAAATGGAGGATTATTCTTGGGTAATTTGGGATAGATTAATAGTCTTCTTCTCGAGATTTAACAACTTTAGGCTAATGGAAATAAGTCTTATTATACGTTGTATTATCTTTAAGGTTGTACACAGATCGCGTACCTATGTAACCCGTATACACGTTACTAGTTTGTAAATATAAGAAACAATCGGCTACGCAAGAAATAATGGAGAAATACGAAGCATATCAGTTACCAGCGGTCTGCAGCAAATGGATTACCGCTCAGTATTTGTACGTGACAAGGGATGTTCTACGTGATATCAATGCTTTGGTTGCTGAGTTTTATTTCTAATGGAAATAGGTACTATGCCTTCAAACACTTATGTCTATTTATCGAACCATATAACTAGTTTGGTGAGAGGTTATTAAGCGTTTCTAGTTACTGGGTGTCAGAAGAAATTAGGCATTCATCAGATTTCCCTATTTTGTTATAGTCAAGATTGTTTTGGATAGATCCCTCTTACTCAATGCCATAACTGGGTTCGGTCTTCAGCTCTTTAGATCCTGGTCTTCATACTTCTGTCACGATGTATCGCGAGTATATGCTGCATTTGAACGAGTTCAGAAAAAATCCACCTCATCAGTTTTGCTTCGACTGGGTAGTTTTCACTTCCATGCCTATGTACATACCTACCAAAACATAAACTATCTTGACACAAATACTATACACGCTTGCGTGTGTTTCCACTTAGTGTCTATGGTCACCCACTTCAACGTGGCACCGCCCTGGTCGCAAAAAAGGGCTGGATACCCTGAATGTTATGAGTCCTGGTGATGATATAAGATACTTACTATTGGTGCCGTTCACCTCGAATTCATGCGACGAGTTCATGATAGCACAGTCGCTCGCCCTCCTGAAACAATAAAAAATATGTTGAAATAAAACTATTTTCACGGATTATATCGCGTTTATTTACTAATTTAATTTAATAAAAAAATATGTATTACAGTGTGTATTACAGTTTCAATAGAACTCCCCTTTCATCCGCGCGATGCCTACTTCGTATTGTACAAATTTATCTGTCCTAGTTATCAAGTATGCTATGTTCTAAAATGCACCTCAGATACCATCGCATTGAGGAGAAAGAGCTCGCTAAAATGGCGATAGGCTCACCCCTTTTTGCATTGATACCCAAAATACCATCGTCTTTTTGTGATATCCCCCTGCTGCTGATTACCCCTTCAGAGGGTATAGGCGTGATGGTGTATTTTTCATAACAACTTTTCTGCTCGGTAATTTTCTTCTAAAATGATTTCATTACTATGGAGGTCATACCTAAATTATTTTTGTGTACTTTACATACCGAAACTATAATGTAAACCTAAGATTTTAAATGTCTCGTCAAAGCCAGGTTAGGTAGTTTTTTAACACATTTCGTGGGTACTTCGAGCGTGCGTAATTGTTCACTATTTACATAAAACTATAATAAATTCAAAAGTATTATTACAAGTTTCAACGGCCACTTTAAATATTTGTAAAGTATATTTTAATTCGCTCGTGAGTTCAACTGTTTTGGTTACATTTGAATTTGTACTAGCTGAGCCGGCACGGGAGTCGAACCAGTTAAATATTATGTGAGAATGCGAGATTTAACATAATAATAATAATTTAGAGAGGTAAATTTTCTTCTGAAATCAAGTCGACTATGTAATCATTACAGTTTTAACGAATGTTTTAATATGAATTAGATAGTTATGGATGGATTATCTATTTTATTTCGGCTTCCTACAAATCGTCATTCAGTATCGAAACCTGACCGTGAATCCGAGAATAAACAATATACCATATTGTGATATTTTCAATTATATTGAAAATAGAAGCCAACATCTTGCTGGGGCTACATTGGTATCCAGCTCGTCACTAATATATCCTGTCCAACATGTTGAGCAACTGATTGCACAACACTGTCGCCTACTGAAGCTACTGCTTACTATATATTTAGATCCCAGAGTTTAAGGGCAATTTTATTATCCGAGGATAGCAGGGATAAAAGGGCCGCTAGTAAAATATTTTTTATGTGATCGGTGTCCTTTAGTTTAGTAAAATTACGTCATTGTCCGCATTTCGTACAAATATCTAAGGACTTTATGCCTGAAATTTTTCCGATGGTTGAGTCTGCAGTTTTGTTGGACTATAAAAGTTTCATAGCTGCTGTAAAAATATTTGTTATTAAATAGTATCGAGTATTTGAAATATATAAGCCTGGGTTTAGGGTTGTTTTTATGGCAAATTACTTTTTCGTTATAATTGCATTGTTGTTTGCAGACTTACCTAATAACAAAAGTTCAGGGATATGGCTAAGCTGACATGTGTCGCACGAATAAAAACTGAGTAGTTTTTGGAAGAAAACTTTCGCCATGTTAGCACATAGCGACTAAACTCTTTACCTATACAAGGTACGAAAAAATAACGAAGCGCCCTCTGCCCTTGTTCTACTTCCTAGCTCCTTTATACAACGTGTTACACTGTCAATTTAACACAACAAACAATAAGTTTCAATACCTAGCTTACGTATACATATTTTATGTATAAACATCGAATTAGTGTCGAGCTACATCCACCCGATCCCACTCGATAAAACGTATAAAACGAGCGCACGTGCAATAACCATTCAACCATATATTCTTAAACAGAGAATTTGAGCTTTATTTATAGGCAGTTGGAGTGCAAAATCGTTGGATTATTACGTGTCTGGATAAAATATAGTTACATAAATAAATTCGTAGTTCGAATCCCCGCGAATAACAGCGGAGTATTAATCTTGCGTGTTTCGTATTCACCCGTTTCGGTATATTGGGTGGGATTTGAAGGTGAATTCAGGTCTATTTGTGTATTTGGAGAGAATTCTAAATACATGAATAGATTTAAGTAGGTACCTACCCAAATACTTCTTCCGATAGGTAGAATTAGAAGAGGTATGTTTTCAATCTGTTCACCTCGAGTTATATAAGTTGCGGTTTTTGCAAGTAAGGAGAAATTATAATATTAAAATTTTTGAAAGATGCCATGGCACATTATTGAACCAATAAAAATAATATTTATACATTATATGAGTATATATCACAACTCCGCTATGCGAGGAAGAAACAGACATACTTAAAAAAATACTTAACAAAAAAATTCTATTTGTCTCGCACAAGCGTAGAACCCGACATCTTCCGCTGTTATTGCTGGAATATGTTTATACTAGCTGTGCTCACGGACTTCGTCCGCGTAGTATTTAACGTAACAAAAATTTCGGGATTATCGGGATTAAAAGTATCCTATATGTTAATCCCGGTTATAAACTATCTGTGTTCCAAATTTCATCCAAATCCGTTCAGTAGTTTTTGCGTGAAGGAGTAACATACATACATACATACATACATACATACATCCACCCTCACAAACTTTCACATTTATAATATTAGTAGGATTCAGAGTTCTAAAACAGCCATTTGAGTTGTAATAAAACATTACTTAAATGACGTTATGCTTTTTAACAGCTGTTAAAATGATCTTAATAAAATGTTACCTAGTTTATTTCGAAACAGTAATATTTTTACGATACCTCAATTGTTGTTAGTAAGTACTAACATTAAATACGCATTGTTAAGAAGGCATTTGCATTATATTATGCAGTTTTTTTTTTTTTTTTTTTTCTAATATTCAGATTTACCTATATGGCCCTTATTAATAAATGGACTGAATTACTTATCGAAATGAAACTCGTTTTGTTTATTTTAAGATTGTTGCTGTGACTATGATCCGCAAAAATGAAGTCCTGTATAGTAAGAAAATATTTTGTGATACCAATCCCTACATTTATTTTTAAATTGAGTCACGCCTGGCATAGGCGTCGTATACGGGATGAGACAGGAAGCCAGTGCGCTCCAGCATTTTTTATCAGTACAAAAATTCCTGTTGATACCCCTGCGAAATTTTCACTCATAAAAGACCAAGACACTTTTGCATACCTAATATTAGTATGAAAATATATTCGTGCCGAAAAGTATTATGCAAATACTTGGAACGGGAGTACTGCCATCCGTCAGGCCTATGCGGGCGCTTTTCACGATGATTCTTTTATATATAGCCTTATTTCTAACATCATTAAACACGACGCATAATATATGGGTATAGTTGAAAAGATTTAGCCAAAGTGAGCGAGGATTTCGCATAAATGTACGTTGTATGAAATAGACTTTTATAAATTTCGATGGTTAGGTTCTCTTATGGTAAGATTATCTACTATCCTACTGTTGGAGAAAGGTATGTGATTGATACAATCTGGATGGAAACTAATAATACAATAAACATATTATATAAAATTATATTATGTTATTTATATAACTTTTTAAAATGTTTAAATGGGTATGGGGAATTTTTTAAACATAGCTTAAATTGGGCTTTTGATGCAACTCATTTAAACTCTGCTGACCTCTATTTTATACCAATACCGTTCACGATATTATAGTTACATGAAAGAATTTCATAAAATATCTATACATTTTAAAACTACAAAGCTTTCTGTAGCACGATATTGCAATATTGAATGCGAGCATAGTCAATACACGTTATATCTCCATACAGCTATTCTTATACAGCTTGCCTCTGGCTTGCAATAAGCCTCGTTGGCTCTAAAAACATATTTGATGTGCCCCATTTACACGGTAGAAATAAAGGAACTGATTTCGTGACCCTATACATTTATCGATATTAGTTAATTTTACTCAAAGTTATTCCAAATTACACAAATGAGAAAAATATACATACTGTATTTCTATGACATCAATCAATAAGGTCAACCATAAGGATCAAATCTCAGTAGTTAAAATTGTATCTTAAGGTTGAGGATGATCATAAAACCTAATGTAACTGAAGTTGGTAAAGTTGTATTTTTTTTTTGATAATCTGGTAAAACTTATAAACTTTCGTTCTTACTACAGTACTGCATTCAATCTTTATAAATATCCGCATATTAATAAAAAAAAAATCGGTATCAGTACGAAACCCGGATTAAAGCAAACATCCGGTAATCTGGTTCGTTCCGGTTCGATTCACGGCGCCTTTTGCCGCCGCGCTGATAGCGGCTCGAGATCATGTCGGTGGACCAAAAATTGCTTGCACAAATTAACTGTCACTTTGGGACCCTGTAATCTGTTCTGAATCTGAATCTGGAATCTTAGGTATCGAACTGAATATCCAAGATTCCCGTAAAGTAGCGGAATTGTTTGTAATGTAAAACGTTTTATAATTACCTACAGTAAAAACTTTATAAACACGACTCATTATAATATAAATATTGGCTGTCGTATTTTTTCTCAGTGTGTGGTCGTGAAAGAAAATGCCACCACATTTGTAATGAACACGCTACGAGTATATAAGACACTACACATAATAAATAATAATACTTTAGTTATAATGTAATCAGATAATACTAAAAGTTAAAACGTAATATTTTATATTTAACTGCACTTCAAGTGAGTAGGGATTAAAATAAAGCAACCGAAACGTCGGGAACATAAAAAGTAAAAATAAACGCGATATAATCCGTAAAAATAGTTTTATTTCAAAGAAACTGTAAATTTAACAATGTATTTCGTTTCTATGTTCTGTAGATAGTTATGCGTTTGCGCTATAAGCTAGCGTTAATCCTCCTGATACAGGATTTGAACCTAGCATTGACCTTGGCAATTAATCTTCACTTTTCCTCAAGCGTGGTACAGAAGATATAAATCGTAATAAAGAGACGTTGTACAAAAGGAGGTTCAATTTCGACCGGATAATCCGGTTGGGTTAACTCAAGATGATAATGTATTAAGTTAGGTATATTTATTGTATCATTACATTTACACATCTTTTTGATTTTATAGTTTACTAGCTGAGCCCGCGACTTCGTCCGCGTGGAATTTAACTTAACAAAAAAGCCCGCTCCCGCGTTCTGTGCCCGCGGGCAATGCCACCGAGTTTTTAAAATTTTATTTTTCTAAAATAAAAGTAGCTTAATTAACTGATTATAATATCAGCTATCTACCAGTGAAAGTCCTGTCAAAATCGGTCCACCTGTTCGGAGATACTCTTTGATTTCAAGTGCTTTTATTTTTTTTCGCGGAACCCTGATTGTTTTTCTGAAATTAAAGTAGCCTTAGTTATTCCCTATGACATCAGCTATCTCCCAGTGAAAGTCCCGTCAAAATCGGGCCAGCCGTTTCGGAGATTACCCGGAACAAACGCACAGACAGACAGACAGACAATTTTTTTTTAAATCGCGTTTTTGCTATAGGTGTCGTATGTACTTTCATATGCATTTAGTGAAAAGGTGTTATTTTGATATTACAAACAGACACTCCAATTTTATTTATTTGTATAGATAGATAAATTAAACTAAGACTATCATCAGTATATCAGTTAGTGATATTAAGAAGTTCTGTATATATATAAACTAGCTGACCCGAAAGACGTTGTCCTATGTTTTAGGGGTTTAAAAAATAGATGTTGTCCGATTCTCAGAACTACCCGATATGCACACAACATTTCATGAAAATTGGTCGAGCCATTTCGGAGGAGTTTGGCAACAATAAATGCGTCACGATAATTTTATCATCTATATATTAGAAGATATCCGGTGTACGTGTGTTCTTAATTCCAGGCCTCCTAAACGGCTTCACCGATTTTTGTTGTTTGCACTTATGGGGTCACCTGCTTGATTCTTAGCTATACTTGGTCCCGTTAAGTGGCGCTGTTATCGATACCAGAAAATAAAATCTACACTGACGAAGCTGTGGGCTAAAGCTAGTTTATTTAAATAAGAATCAATAACATTGTCCCACAGACGATACAGCCTACGATTATTGTACTACAGTATACGGCAAAGTATTAAACAAGTGCTGTACCATAAAATTAACGCACCGTTGCCAGAAAAATATACTACAACTCTCTCGCCCAAATCAATCGGAACAATTCAGTCGCGGACTCCGAACATAAATACTTTTCACCATAAAAACTTCGGCAGTATCCAAAAACCTTCGAAGACAAACTTGCGACTAAAAGCTAGTGGCGCATAAACATCTTTATTTAGTATATAAAAGCGGGCAAGTATAGTATTATTAATATAACAAAACAAAACCATAACGTTATTCCGTACGCATTCCTATCAAAGCTTTTATAGCATCGTAGAACAGAGCGCAATAAAAAGGAATATAGTTACAAGTGCTTCATCGAGAGCACTTAAGTGAGCGTTTGATAAACATCATCATGTGTATATACTAAGATAATGTATAAATACATGTACCCATATGAGAAAATCTGACCCGATTGGATAAAGTGTTAGAGAATACTTTAGGTTGTTGGTAAAAGCTTATCAATAGTAATATCAAGATTTTTATATGGTGTGGCGCAGGGAGTTTTCTTAGGACCCGGTACCAACATATTTTATGAGAGGTACCTACTTAATAAGCGTATGAACATTTAATGTAGTACAGGATAGTAACAATATGCTTTTAGGCAACTCCAAATTTTAATGTACTATCTGCATTGATTATCTGTTTTCTATTGTGGGAAAAAGTCTAATAACCGGTGTAAGTTTTCCAACAAAAAAAACAGTGACTTTTCGTTCAACAACTTTTTTATAAGAATAAAAGGCTTGTCTTATGTAAGTCAGTAAGTAAGGACTGGTGATATGATTATGTATATAATATAGTATATAAACTCTTATATGCCAATAATTATGGTACACTTGGTGCTGTTGCCATCGAGAATACAATATAAGCGCATAAAGTCGCCGGTCTGTTATTACTCGCAGCTAGTAAATATAATAAATACGAAAGTTCGTATGGATATGGCGTAATAACGAGATATATTGAACTGTGAGAATTGGCTGGACGTATATTTGTTAGTACAGTAGACAGGGCCAGTCCATAGATAATTATAATTATATAGTTTTAGAAGAGCATTTAAAAAGTTATATTAAGCTTAAATTATATAAAGTATACTGTTATTTGCCTGTCATCTGATAGCGAGTAACAAAATAAAAACACGGTTTCCCCAAAGAATATTTAGTTGATGTATGTTATACTTTACATACATTATGCTTTCCTGGTCTTAGTAAACTTTATAAAATCATCCATCTAAAAAGTATTTTCAGTGAATTGCAGTTTTTTGAATCAAAGTAACCTCCCGCTTTAAACACACCTGTAACAGCTGAAACTACGCCTCAAGCGAGACACAGTTTCCGCATGCATGAGCGATTTCACGGGCGCCGCGCAAATCGGTTAGACTCTAGCTGTACTTCGACGCCTGATGTGATGCGCTTGTGTGCTTACCAGCCATTATAGATACGTGTGTACGTTAGACGAAGGAGTGATCATATCTAATATAATTTATTTGTTGTCTTTTTCTCTATTCTATATTCCATCCTGGTCGTTAAAATACGTGAATTTCAATTATAATAGCCAGGACTGACAATTTAACGTTTTCTATCCTGACACTAATTTAGATTTTGATTATTCAACTTGATCATAATTGATTACTTCAATGTTCGGGGTGTTTGCTGTTTTAGCCACATTTAGTTAGCGACTAATCAACAAATGCTTTAAAATAAATTTTATAATTGAGTTTAAAAATCTTGTGATATAAATGAAGCAACACAGCACACTTAATTCATAAAAAACAAAAGCAAACTTTTTTATTGGACAAATAATAAGACACTGATTACTCTTTACAGAATAATAAACATTTTTCAATACACCGTATACTCCTATTAAGTCTGCAAAATTGAATTCCCTCCCCACACCGACGTCGAATGGGAATTAAACAAAAATATCGCTGGGAACGAAACCATTGGCTCCGATTTGAATTAAATACGTTAAATTAAAACATTTCACGGCGCCTCTGTGGATTTGCGGTGAATTAATATCATAATGAGCGTATGCTGGTGCTTGATAGTGTTTTCATATAAATTTACATAAATAATATATGATTACAATAATTTATGTATTAATTTTAGCCCTTTTGACGTCCCACTCCTGGGCATGGGCCTCCCCTCAACACGAGGGGGATTCAGGCCATAATCCACCACGCTGGCCCAGTGCGGGTTGGCGGATTTTACATATCTTTCGAAAATTGGTTAAATCTTCTAAGACATGCAGGTTTCCTCACGATGTTTTCCTTCACCGTAAGCAAGTGATAATCATATAGAAATTATGATTCGCACATAGATTTTGAAAAATCCAGAGGTTCGAGCCGGGGTTTGAACCCGAGACCTGGTAGCCCGCAAGACGCGTGCTTAACCAATCGGCTATCACTGCTTGCCATGATTATAATATGTTATTTTTATTTTGTTCCAATTCCTTTCGGAAAGCAGTGTGTCCATTATCATGGCAACTTACCGCCTATTAAGTACATTGGGATCAAAATGCTATGGGCAAAATGTGAGTGCATTATATTGTTTCAAGCTTATAATCAAAGTTGATTAGTATAATGAAGATTATAGTTGCTCGCTAATCTCTAAATGTTATAGAACAAAGTCGCTATCCGCATCGCTCTCCCGCGCCATGTAGCCGTCAGATCCAACAGTAAGATATGGATGATTATTAGTATATAGCAGTTATTGATCTTTAAATTAGTAGAATAGTTTTTAATCAAAAAAATATTTAGAACATTTATTTTTCCAGCCATGAGAGTGAAATTCTAATGACGATGGCATTACAAAGCATTTTGTTCTGATAAAATCTTTGTAAAGCCATTGTTTAATGGATTTAGTTTTATATTTTTGAGCTGTGTTTATTGTCTGATGATTTTTATTATTTTTCGTCCGGTGATCCGTCAGCTAATTGCTAGACGTCTCAAAACACCCATCTTTACGTTGCTTTACATTAGGTTAAACAAAGTTTGTGATAGTCAAACACTAGGCTCAAGATCATTTTTTTTATATTGATTAAAATATAAATTGCTTAGGAATTGTTTGGAATAAGTTTTTAATGGGTTTTAAATGGCACAAGAGTGTAGTTTCAATTAAATATTTTCGTCAGCATATACTTTGTAGATTTATATATTAGAGTGTGTTAAATAGCTGTTTTTCATTCCTGTTGTAACTCGCTTTACCTACTTATAAAATATACATTAGTTCGTCTCACAAAAGATTAACACACAACAAATAATTATAATATTATGCCGTGGTAGCGCCTAGCTCTAGCCAATTGATTCCTTCGGGCTCATACGGGCTCACTCGACCGGGTAGTTCCACCTTCTCACAGAAGATAGGCGTAAAGTGGCTGTTATAGCTGCGATTCATACAATAACTGAGCTGTCGGAAGCGGGTTGCTTCCATTCCTGCTTCCTTGCTTCCTCCCTTTATCCCACTTCCTTTCAGGTCAGCGAGCATTGGTTTTAGTATTGCAACCAACTGTGGGCTGTGGTAAATTCTTAACATCACGCGAGTCATACACTAGAAAAAGGAATAACAAAGAAGACTACTTCTGTAGATATTTTTATGGAACTATAATTCCTTATCGATGCGTAAAGAATGTTTGTAACAATCATCATCGTCATCAACTTAAGAGCGATGCTCTTGTCGGTGGAGTTTTTTCCATTTACTGCGATTTTCTCCCAGTTATTTGACCATTTGATACGACACGACATTCACTTTTTCCTTCACTTGGTCGAAATAGCTTCTCCTAGGTCTTCCTCTTCCCCTCTTGCCTTCTATCTTCCCTTCTATGATTGTTTTCATAAAAGTCATGTCGTATCAAATGCCCGATCATCTTTCCTCTTCTATTGAACAATTCCGTTTGTAACAATAGATGATTTTATTCTTGTAGACATTAAAAAGTATAGCGTAAGTCATTCCCGTCCCGAGGCCGGGTAGGCGGGCGCCCAATGGGACATTAAAATGGAAAAATATACTCAAAAAATTGGCAAGACTGCGGTCATTCAACACATTTTTCCTCAATTTCGACCTCACGAAACCCATTTTCCTCATTTAATCTGTCCACAATCACTCTGAGTGCTGCCGTGAGGCCAGTAATTACATTTTTTATTTGCGAGACTACCTGAGTGAGGGCGGTGTTTTTTGGATGCGCAAAGAATACTAATAATCCTTTTGACGGGAAAGGTTCCGACGTGTGTATTATGTAGGATCCTCGTAAACTGGTGAGTGCCTACGGAATCAGTAGTTTATTTATTATCTTAGATTGCTTTGAGTGTGCGCCGCTCTATATACTAAATAGTAATTAATTATTGTTTAACCAAATTAGTAAACTACATTGATTGAGTGTTGAAACTAATTAATTTGTTTATTGTTGGTTAGGTAAAGCGACATCTTTTAAGTACATAGTTGTAGTAGGAAAAAAATTAATTGGTATTTTGCTTACGCATATTATGATTGGATCAAATTCATCAAATCTAAAATTATAGGATCATTTTCATAGTTGAAACGAAATTTAAATCAGTTTAAATAATGTGTGTCTTAAGTATTGATTTCTTATATTTACGCGAATACTACACATTGAAATAAAACTATTTTTACGTGTGAGCACTTTCTGCGTGGATCGGACCGCAAATACCAACTAAATTTTGAGGGTACCCAGTTTTTAACTATGACATCAGGACGTCTAACACCTCAGTCCCCCCGTGACCATGGTTGCTGTAAAGCAACCGAAACGTCGGGAACATAAAAAGTAAAAATAAACGCGATATAATCCGTAAAAATAGTTTTATTTCAATGGGTCTTAAGTGTAAAACTCCTTTTAAAAATTGTTTTCATGTGCTATATAGACGACAAAAACAATGTAAATAGATATTTTAAAAATCACTGGGCTTCGCACGTCCCCAAAAGACTCTCCCTTCCCATGACGTAATCGAATTTAAGGTGGGCCCCACATTATCATAATGGGCATGATGACTTATATGAAATTTGTTTATTTTTTAGATTAATTAAAAAGTACCAATTTTTATGACATAATATTGTGATATGAGTTAACGGGAATGTTAAATAACTACAATGATATATATAAATACAATATATAGAAGCTTGCTTGAACTCCTATATTATATCGATATGCTCTGTTTTCGAAACTTTAAACGTCTGAGTTTTTCCCAATTTTAATATTATTTTAAAAATTATTTCCCTGGCTAATCATACCGGTAAAGCATACCTTATAAAATTATGCAATAAAAATACTCATAATGCCCATTGTGAGTACAAAAAAATACAATTTCACACGACGACGCATAATATATCGTACTAGGCGCGCGGTCGTGCAAACACCGGGAGCACATCTCCACGGTAGAGTAGATACCTCGACTTTTGTAAGCGGTATCTTTCTGTTCCAGTTACAGGCCATGAAAACAGCGGCATTGGAAATGAAAGCTTTATTTCTGTATCAGTGCTCTCAAGTGCTTTAAATCAGAGAAATGTTCCCCATTCCTAGGCTTTAAACTTTTTATTTTTTTGTAACAATATCGGGAAACAAGCTTACGACCTGCCTGATATTAAGTAGTTACCATAGCCTATAGACGCTTGCAATACCATTCACATTCCTCGTACGTTACCGACGTGAAGTACTCGTCATACGCAACGTAGCTTATTAATTTAACAACTTTATCAAATAAAAAAACAGTGCCGTCTAGGGACGCCCGGATAAAGCGAAACTTTATAGTATAGAGCGTAGGGCGATGCAGCTGCTACTCTGTATACCTATATGTATCGTGTAACGGTACTGACGTCGTCGTGTAACGCTACTGACGCCACGTCGTAACGCTACTGACGTCACGGTGCAATTATTACCAATGTTCTATCTAACCTTCAAGCCATATTTAGTATAAAGCTTAGGGCGCCGCAGCTCTGACGTCATCGTGTAACGTGTAACGTTTAACACTACGTCACAATTGCCACGGATAGAGTGCCCGGGCAGAGAGCGCCCCGAACGTCCGTAAAGAAGCTTCGCTTCAATAAGAAATGTGTTTGTCGCAGAACGCTGGTGCTCGAAAGCAATGCTCATAGGGGCCTGTGCACACCACGTTTTGTAAACGCGCCGTCGATGCGCGTTTTAGAAACGTGCGTCAACGGCGCGCTTTTATCCTACAAAGGTCTACAGGTCTGCGTCTGACTCGCGTGCGTATCGCGTAGAGTCTGTATGGCTACAAACGCGCGTCAACGGCGCGTTTTAAAAACGTGGTGTTCACAGGCCCTTAGGTTTTTATATAATCCAATAGATAGCAGTAAACGTTCACGCTATTCAGGTGCTATATTCCAGTGCCTACTCCATGTCTGAACCAACTAGTGTCAACAGAGAGGGATATAATTACTTAACCCCTAGAGTGTCACGAGCACCTACGTCGGTGTATATAAGTTTTGAATGCTCCAAGTGTCGCGTTCCCCTACGGGTGGGTATAAGACGCGAGCGGTCATTGGTCGTTTATTTTCTATGTTTAGTAACACGTCAACGATAATAGGGCTTCATAAATCGATTATGTCAAAAGTCTATCTGTTTTAGTATCGATTCTTGTAAAAAAGCGTTATTATACAGCATGAAAAGAAAAACAAAAAAATAATACATACTTCCGAAATGTTTCGCCACTTGGGGCAGAGGACGCTCGGAGGTGAGCATCATTGGAAGGGTTAAATATGCATTACCTTGCTGGAATTAACTACTTAGGTATTAAAGACAGCTTTTTTATTTTAATATTCGCTCGACGTCCGCTATTTTCCAGGCTTTACGCAAAGTCGCTTGGAAAAATATGAAGCTTCTTGCCATTTTGTGCTGAATTCCAGTACTTGTATGCAACCCGTTGTTATTATCCATGATACGCTTGCATCTATCTGATTATATTTTGATCGATTCTTTTGAGCTCCAATAATGTTGTATTTCTCATTTTGCTCTTATAAAAATCTGGAAGCATATACAGAACTCATAAAGTAGAAGAAGAATGTAAGACCAGACTGGCCACAGAGCGCAATCCTTCGAAATAAAAATTAATTACTTGACTTTTTAAACTCTAATCGCAAAAGGCCCCTGTCATAATATTTAAAGATCGAACGTGAGCGCTCTCTCGGCAACCGTTATTCATTTAAGTACAGATAAAAGATCCATCCCCATTCTTTGTGGGGGAGGGTGACCTAGAAACGATGCATTTTTTTGCATTCCGTGAGGCGCAGGCTTTTATTGCACTCATTAGTCGTGGATTTATATTCTTTAGCTGTTTTATATGCATCGCGGTGCTGGCATAGATTTGAGTTTTAATGTGTTGCGTATAATATTTATTTACGAAGAGGAGCCTGCGCGATTTTCTAAAGAAAGTTTAGGTTTAATATTTTTGTAGGGTCCATATTCCATACTATTTTACGTAATAAAGTGCTGCAAGTGTTACTTAAATACGGGCTATTTTTCTGAACTTACATTGTATTTGGGCTCAAAATACCATTGGCGAAATGTGAATACATTGCAGTGCACAAGCTTGCCCGTTACGAGACTAAAAGCGTGATAGTGAGGAAACATTATTATTGCTAGATATATAGTCAGTTGATTTCACGCAGACGCGTGAATTATTGAAATCTGACCCATATTTCAGTGACTACAGAGTCAGCAAACAATTCATAATAAGCGAGATTGCCTTTACCCACGATGACTATTGCAACGAATTACCTACATCCTTAGTTTAAAATCCGGTACAGGGTTTTTCAAATGGCCAAAATAGTAATTGAGGCATATAGATGCTTGGTAAAGAGAGACGAAACGGTAATATTTTCTGAGTTATGGGCCCTTGGACCACCTTTGGTGGCCACCTTTGAATTATGGTGCTGTGGGGCTTAGAACACATCCAATGACCTAGAAATTGTAAACCGTATAAGGAAATAGCTACCACCAATATTTATGAAATATACTCATCGCAAGAAAACCCATGGGACAGGAGATACATATTATCATTTTTTTAAATTGGCGGAAAAAAATATTCGAAATGAAGTGTTCGAATTTCGATCAAATTTTCGTTACACTTATCCAAACCACCAAGCATTACGAGTATATCGAACTATGGAAATATTCTCCAAAGTTTTTTTATTTAATTAAATCCAATCTGCTCTTTCAGATTGCTATACACTTAAGTCCACTTAAAAGGTTATTTAAATTTCAATAGTATGTCTTTGGCCGCATTCGATCGATGACACGGCTACCAATATCAAGGTCCTTGCGAGCCTTGTTCGGGTGTAACAAAACCTTGTTTACTAATTCAGACGTCTCAACAGCCGAATAACTAGACAACTTTATTGTGACATTGTTAATGCTGTATGTAAATGATTGTATGTAATTGTTTGTGAAACGTGCCCCGGTTTGTTGTTCGTTAATTTACATACAGGCATTATCCGTGTCATCGTGTCAGATGGGGAATATAGGAATATACAGCGCTATGCCATGGCCAAATTATTTAATCACAAGATTTATTTCAATCTCAAAGCTTCTAATGTTTGCTGTTTCAGCTTGATTACTGACTTCATAATTAATTTGTCTAGCTAATTATTTCCTAGTATTAAAAGTACTTTTCTGACAAAATAAAATATTAACTTTATAGTTAGGTAAAATTTATTATTAAATATTTTACGAAGCTCTAGATAATATTTGCAACAAATAACGACCCAAATTCTGTGTTTGTTAAATGATGACTTTAATTTTTAAAATGTTTAAAAAGTTTAGTCAAGTTTATTTTATGCACCACCCGATTGCAAACCAATACTTTTTGACTCAATGTTTCAGCAATACAGGGAAAGCACCATGGGAAGTCTTTGGACACGGATTATTCTCTTACTAGGTAACTCATTCCTAATGCATAAGAGAAAATGAGACAACATCAATGTATCTCACGTTTTGATATAGCCTGTTGTGCTAGGCTCATGAACCTATTTATTACATAACTTCGTTAGCTAGCTTGTTATTTCGAGGAATATCGTCAAGCTGCAGTGACAATACAATTAACAATGTTCCCCAAAATATCAACGTCGCATCCCATCCGGCCTTTCTGTTTACAAATTCTAAGTGGCCATGTTTCATCGGCCGCCATTACAACCGGACAGGTTTATGGGTTTTGTAATTAATTATGTATGTAAATGTCGTGACGTGATTATCTTGCTCCGTTTACGTAATCTATCCCTAGGTACGATACGGTTCTAATAATAGACTCATCCTGTTGGGTGGTTGTACTATTATAAAGACAATATTGGAAAGTACTATAAGGCCTATCATTGATTGTACTAATTCATGTTGATTTTTAGAGAACCACGGTAGAAGATGCTTTGGGCCATACAGAATGTTTCAGATGTTCAAAAGTTCCGCGAAAAAAGTTCAAGAAAGTTGATAAAAAAGTACGGACATAAACTAATATTAAATAAGCCAAAATTGGAGTATACGATGAAACCGCTATATTTAACAACCGTAAGCTGCTCCGGGCTTTTAATCCGGATGATATCCGGGGTACATCTGGGCAGTGTCCGGCCTAAATCCGGGCGCTGTTGATTGTAACGGTATACCCGTCACTAATAATCTGGTTATGCTTGGACGGACGCCTTAATAATTAAGTGGTGGCGATCGCTGACGTGGGACCGTAGGACGGATGGCTCACTTGTTATATATATGTCGTCGTATATATTTTAGCCGGGTTATCATTTAAAGGCCAATATGCCTACTGTAGAAGTAAATAAAGATTGTTTTAAATTGGCAAAATAGTAGCAATCGCGATACGAATCACTATTTTCAAGCTCTTCAGATATTTAACAGTAGGTACATTCCACGAAATACCTATATATACCTATTGCGTAACTCGTACAAGATTTTATAAATAGAACGGCTGTACCTTATTTATGATAGTAACTTCATTGAATTTAATTAAAATCTACCTCGTGACGATAGGGTTGACTTTGGAACAATTGCTATTTATTCTTCGTTTGTATTATCAGAGATGGAATGGAACGATCTAAAATTAGATAACATAAGAATTAATGGTAGTGGATCTTTGCTATTTTAGCATTAGTAGCCGGGTTTAGTAGGCAAAAACCAATGAATAAAAATAACTCAATGTATTTAAGTACGTACGTGAGAAGAGATCACACACTATAAAAATGTTTGTTATTTCAAAAATGTTTTTATTGAGTTTTTGAGTGAGAATCACGCAAGAACGACTGAACAGATTTGAATGAAATTTGTTATACGGATAGAACACAATCTAGAATAACATATAACGCTACTGTACATCTTTGAAGGCGTCCTGAGTCGTGGGTACCTAAATGCTAGTGGCGAGTCATCTTCCAGCATCATCCGATACATTTCGATGTTATAGAGTTAGCGTCGAGCCGTTTATAATTTTAATTATTTTATTTTAATATTAAAGTTCTCTGAATGAATCCTTCCTTCAAGATGATTTGTTATCAAGGCGGAGTTACATTGATGTTGGAGACCATAGACACTAAAATGTTTACACATGTGAGAGAAGTATGGATATGTGAGTATCTATAATTTTTATTTTAGTGGCATTAAGAGAAATGAAGTGACACAATGTTACCCAGTTTAATCAAAAGACATAGGGTGAGCTGTTTTTTTGCCCTCATTATGTGAATTACTACCGTAATAACAAATGATATAAAGTATTTATTGCAAGAAGTAAATGAAATGAACAGTAAATGAAAATATACTTACGAAATAAGTAGAGCACAGAGAACCCGAGCCAGACAGACATCAATATTTTATTTCTTCATAAATATGTTACCATAATATTATTATTTTCACACGTCTATGAGCCTTATTTCTATTAAAAAGTTATCGTTGCACACTCGTATATTATTATGTTATTAAATAATGATGCAAACTTCGCCAGAAGACTCGTCAATCAACTCTAAATTTTAACAAAGTGGCCCAAAATAAAAGCTATTATAAAAACTTAGCCTTAATAATCTTTATAGAATCTAATCTATGCAAGTAGTCGGTAAATACATCATCACTTAAGTCTGTCAAATCACCGTTATCTTAAAAATAATAACGTCATTTCACAGTTGCCTGGCCCCAATCTTTTCCGCCCACCGTTTATGGTACCCATAAAACACTGGGCGTTAAACTTACAGCTTAATGTACCCTACTTCAGAACCAGTACACACTTGACCAGTTTACGAGGTATTTTGCACAGATAATAAATGTATTTAGATCGCCTTACACAGCGAATGTAATGGAAACCAGTTTATTTTTGCCGCCAGGGCGGCGTTACGTTACAGTGGGGTTAATACTGGCACCTCTCTTTTTGACTTCCCGATAATTAGTCGACATTGTAGTGACCATAGATTAAGGAGAAGCGAAAATTTTTCAAGGATTTTCTTGTCACCGGTAGAAATTAAGTGACAGGTAATGTCACCCAAATCTAATCAAGACGAAGTGCCATCTGGTGAGCTTAAATAAAATAAAATTACCCCCATTGTGTATGAATGTATTTAGGTGAACAAAAGTTAGGTAACCTTTGTTATTTCGCCTGTATAATTTCCAGAAATGTTAGTAAGTACCAATAGTACGATAAGGTAACAGCTACGTATATCATAGATCAAGCGTAGGGCTCCTAAAATCACAGGAGACAAGGGTTCCCGCAAGAATAGGGCGGTCACCCGTGACGGCCGCCGGGAGCGGAACGCTTTGCAATTCAGATTCAGTGTGTCGCATTCAGTGGCCTCATCGCCCGCCTTCCTTCCGCCTGGTTAGAAATGTTTTTGTAATGAGATTACTGTCCTGTGATATATTTTTATTTTTTTGTTAAATTAAAACAAAAATTAATATTTTTGTTACGACAAAATCATTTGGCCTACTTCAGTAACTGTAACCTATACCATGATATGGTTATTGAGAAAAACTCAGACTACCATCAGAACTGAAAAAATAGGAGGACAGACCGAAATGAAATTGATTTGTTATGCAAATTAGTGAACAATGTTACATCCTAATTTTAAACACTCCTATCATATTTTCTTAGACTGATTTATCACTCAGAATCGGCTGAACTGGTTAGAATGACAACATACTAATCCATCAAAGACGCTGGTAAAACCTCGTCTATTTACAATTAAAAATATTTTGTTTGTCAAACTATTATATACACTGAAAATATGATATAATGAAAATTAGCCATTGTCGTAACCAGTGCATTAGAACAGAGATAACTTAACTAAGGTTTATTTCTTACAGCTATGAGTGCTACAATATGCTACGGTGCTACGCTTTGCAACGTACGTACGTAGCAAAGCGTAGCTATTTATCGTCTACTTTGGGGCCACTAGTTGAGAGGCGGCGAATGCTATGTAGTGCTTACTGTTACAAGTTACTTTTATTACTACTATATAATAAACGGGGTCATTTTCACCCATTTTACCATTGAAAATATATATTAGGTAGTGTCTTTTCTGAGATAACACTTTGATTCCCGGTGGCACATTAATGCTAGTTTTATTATCTATCGGCAAGGTGTGGTGGCACAGTACTGTGTTTGCAGGACGCAGGCTAATTAAAACCGTTTTTCTTAAAAGCTATCGTATATTTTTGCTTGAAGTAATGTTATTCTTATATTCATATGGTTCATATTTTTGTTAAAGGCGTTAAAATGGTAGGTGGATGGACACCTAATGACAAAATCTTATATAATAAAAATCTTAATCCATTAACAATGGCACAAAACATTATTATAAACAAAAGTATTTTTCATTACTCATACTCTGAAAGTAGGTCTGAAGTTGCCTGAGAAGCGGGTTGAAAGTAATACTTTTCAGGCCCGGGAGTTTCGCTTTCAACTGACAGCTGTCAAATTATAAAAAAAAACTAGTTCCATTTTCACATTTCTATGGAACCATGTTCAAACTTTTTCTACAGTCACTCAATTACAGCACGATGTAAAATTGAAATAAACATAAAGTTAAGTATTAATTCAAGAATATTTTTTTTAAATGACTTAATTATAATTTAGTTTCAACGATTTCTTTAAAATAACATAGATTTGGGCAAAATATTTAAAGATGAAAATGAAAAATAATGGCTAAATAATGAAGTTGGCCGGCCAACGAAAAAAAAAACAAAATAGGCGGCAATCCGTTTTTTTTTTTCGAGTTGTAGAGTATTGTTTATACTTCCTCGTATTATTTATTTAGCCAATTCCTGTTTTTATTTTTATTTTCCTTGTATTCGTAATGAAAAGCACAGTGTTTACCTCGGGTGAAAGATTTATTTTGTCCCTCGAACTATTAGCGCCCTCGCTACGCTCGGGCGCCAAACCCCGTCTCGGGACAAAATAAGTAACTTTCACCACTCATGTAACAATGTACTATTGTTACATTGTAAAACGATAATTAAAAGCTTGGTTTATTTATAAAACAAAAATCTTTCATTTATTAATTACGGAATTATGATAATAGTTTATGGAAATCGTGATATTCGAAGTCACATAGGTACTTCATGGCCTCACATTTTGGGCGTGTTTACCTTTTAATAAACATCTTTTGTTTCTCCCACTTTTGCTCGAGAAAATGTTTTTAGCGAAATTAAGTTTTAGTATTTGCTAAGGGAGAGGTGGAATTGAACGAAGTTTTGTGTTTATTTGATATTTCGAGTTGGGCGAGATAACGATTTTGCAATGTTTAACTGTATTTTAGGAGGTACTGTTATATTATACTTGTATCTTTTATAAGTTTTGTTATTCAGATATTACAAGATCTTGTGCATTTTCGTACCTTCAGTAAATAAATGTAAATATTTCATATCATCACACATTCTGCGTTCTAAAAATAATGCCATGGAATTTGTGATCATAAAGGCCGCGGCACACGAGTCAATGGAGCTTGTAAGCCGACGCAAATAGCACCATCATTTGTGTAGCACTGGCACATAACGCGGTTCATTCCGTTTGATTAATGTTAACATAAATTCGAGCTCAAGTTGTAAGCGATCTGTGTTTGGTTTTGGAGAGTATATCGTGGTTTTAGATTGTACTATACAGAATATATCAAAAATTCAAAATAATATCTGAGGTATCTAATCCTACTAATATTATAAATGTGAAAGTTTGAGAGTGTGGATGTATGTATGTATGTATGTATGTATGTATGTTTGTTACTCCTTCACGCAAAAACTACTGAACGGATTTGGATGAAATTCGGAACACAGATAGTTTATAACCGGGATTAACATATAGGATACTTTTTATCCCGATAATCCCGAAATTTTTGTTACGTTAAATACTACGCGGACGAAGTCGGGGGGCACAGCTAGTACTAAATAAAAACAGTGTGTACAAATCTCTGTTAGTTTTTGAGTTACATACAAGGCTTATAGTAAAATAATTATTAATAATTTAGCCCAATTGACGTCCAACCCACGGGGCTGCCCTCACTACCAGGGGGATTCAGGCCGTAATCCACCACACTGACCCAGTGCGGGTTGGCAGATTTCACATATCTTTCGAAAATTCTAAGATAATATTCAGGTTTCCTCACAATGTTTTCCTTCACCGTAAGCGAGTGACAATTATATTGTCATTATGATTCGCTCATAGATTTCGAAAAACCCAGAGGTGCGGGCTGGATTTGAACCCAGGAACTGGTAAGCACAGAACCGCAAGACGCGTGCCTTAACCAATCGGCTATCACTGCTTCAGGGCTTATCTTGGTTTACAATATTCTTGTACCTATTAAATTTCGTGGCTATCCGCTTGCCCCTTATTACGTGTACCCATACAGAAAATTTTATCTGGAAAGTGAAATGAATTTCTCACCTAATTAGTAGTTGTGCGTGCCTATAAGCTCGCATACTTAAAAGTTATAACCCACATATCATTAGTGATTAGGGCTACGGCACTCGACATCTTAAATATTGATTATCTGAATAGGTGACGGTAACAATATACATGTTAACTTGTAAACGGTCCTAATTTATATAAATATAGAGTAGAAGCTAATCAAAATAACACAATTTTAACATGACTTAAGGTTTTTCTGAGAACCCTTTTTTTCTGTAATGTTATACTAAGTTGCCCTTAATATCTTTACGCCTACGAATGTAAAAGTAAATATTTAAAAAATATATATGGAAAACCATTAGTTGACCTTTGCGTTATCCTCGATTTTTATTTGTGAACATGAAAGAAGTTATTGCAGTAAAATGTATGAAAAGATAATTGACTTTGACTTTCAACAGTCATGCCAGTTCCCATAGAATGCAATTTGGCGTATAGGGTTCTACCGATAGTTCGGTCACTAAATATATATCACTATATCACTAAATATATATAACTCAAAGGTGACTGACTGACTGACTGACATAGTGATCTATCAACGCATAGCCCAAACCATTGGACGGATCGGGCTGAAATTTGGCATGCAGGTAGATGTTATGACGTAGGCATCCGCTAAGAAAGGATTTTGATTAATTCTACCCCCAAGGGGATAAAATAGGGGATGAAAGTTTGTATGAAACTTTGTCAATTTTAAACCGATCGGGCTGAGACTTTGCATGCGTAAAGCTACTATGACGTAGACATCCCCTAAGAGAGGATCAAAATTCCACGCAGACGAAGTCGCGGTCTCAGCTAGTTAATGTCTAAAATATGTATTAGAATTGTGGCACTCAACGAGATTTGAACCTATATACTATAACGATAGGACACCTTACCGCTTATTATTCTCGCTTCTTCTAATTCAAGGCTCTATCTATATGTATAATATACACGAGTTCAATACCATTACTAGAGCGTAACATAATATTGTGACAGACAAGTCTGGAAGTATTCGTAAAACAGATTTCTTCTCATGGCTAATGTAAGTTCCGGCGGGTGAGGCGAAGCGGATCGTAGTCTGGGACTGAGTCCGTCCTATTATCTATTGATGTATGCGATATGTGGAATGTATTGTAGTAGAATATAAGACGGTCACAGTTGGTGACTTTCATTCGTTATTTCTTTTTCGTCGATGAGTTTCGGGCTGTGTAATACATAATGTATAACAGTTTTTTTATATATAGAATGAAGTCGGCAAACAAGCGTGTGGATCCTTTTGATGTTAAGCAGTTACCGAAGCCTATAGAATAGACGCTTGCATTATCAAAGGAGTTCCTCGCACAAGGCTATATTTTCAAAAATGCAAAGGTACACAAACAGTTTGAAACTCATATTTAGCCGATGGTAGAAGAATAATTGAGGGATTTAAGGTACCTTTACCACGGTCAACGAGAAGCGTTACCAAATTGTAATGATATGTGAGTTCAAGTCGGTCACCGCTGGGCTCATTCAGGTGGCCATTTTCTAAATGCATGGTTAATTTTTTGTCAGCAACCGTGATTGATTAAAAATAAGAGAAGGCGAACCGTAAGTACAACTAACTACTCTATTCTCTTTTGTATCGGTTCTCGGTAGTCATGGTATAGTTTCTTTTAAGACCCCAATATTTATAATAATATATATTAAAGAGTAAAAACTCGTTTTATGTGCCCTGTAAGCATTCGTCGCGGAAAATTGGTCGTTAGCATGTTGTTAGCCGGTGTAACGGCAGGCTTTTATACATATTTCTATTTCACGCGCTGTTGGCTTTGGAACAGGTGTTCGAGATAAATGCTGCGTAATGTTCCAAGTGTTTTCATCTAAGTATTCATATGAGCGTCTCGATAAACAAAAAACAGCGAATAGCAGCGGTTGCATATGCTGCTGTAGGTACGAGGTATTACTGATATACCAGGTGAAACTGAATGGTATACAATGTTTTTGCAACTTAACTTTGTAAATCTAAAACTATCGGCTTTGTGGGACAGTTGAAGTACTGAAGGTTTTGTAGACTTATGAAATCTGTCAACAGCTGTATCCCTATAACACCTTTTGTTTTTCAAGTTTCATCCAATTGATAGCTTTAGAAACACAAAGTTAAGTTTTGAAAAAAGTATAACCTTTCTGTTTCAACCTGTATATGACAGCCTTAATAAATGTAGTATGCAATTATAAAAAAAGTGTGTGAAGTATTTTTTTAGCTAACTCATACCACTTGGGATCCTCTAGATGAATTGCAAGTAAACAATTGTAATGCACCTCCTATAAAACATGCTTCATAACCTTTTAGTAGAATTCGTATTCGTATTTCTCAATGTTATTACATGACCTATTGATCGACTCCCAAGATCAATCTTATCTCATTTCGCATTTCGTATACAAATATTAAGGTGTATTCGCTTCGTGAAATCAATTTATATGCAAATACACGAATGAAAGAGAAACGGAATATTCTAGCTGCTTAGTAAACGTGAATTTGCTGAAAAAGGTTGTGTTTCAGAAAGGTTATTTACCTCTTCTTTCAATATCACAGCCGTCAAGCTTCAGGAGTAAATTTCTTGGTCTACTGCATGTTATAAAGAGTAACGAATGCTGTGAACTAATGACAGCTATTTTCACAGCTTCGCTAAACTGAGACCAATAATTTTGGCAAGACTATGAGCAACGCTCTCCTGTTTTAATATACAAAGTGACCAGAACATTAAAAGTATATCCACACTCAATTTCGGCCTTTCTTGCATGTTCTCGTTGAGAGTGGAATTCCAGTTTATACTACCATAGCATAACTAATAAATATGTTATATGCCTGACGTTTGTTAAAGAAAAAAATTGTGACAGACTTTTGTAAATGTGTACATTGTTACAATTAAGTATTGTATTACATAATAAAATACTTAATTGACACCAAAAATTAAACACTAACGTCATAATACTTTATTACACTCACACCCCTAGTATAATATTGTTTTCTCGCTTCCATTACGAATAAAAAAGAGATATACTTAGGTTAGTCAGGTTTGGTTTAGTTAACAACTAGTGTAAACGCATATTTATTCAGTTTATACAGTTATGAATCGAGAAACTGCCTGATCTATCAACGAACAGCCCAAACCGCTGGAGATTGGCACTTGAAATTGACAGTAGGTAGGTATATGTTTTACGTGGGCATCCTCTAAGGAAGGATTGTAGTAAATTCCAAAATATATAATTATCCGTGATAACAGTTTGTTTAAATAAATAATTAAACCACTACAATATCCACGAAGACATGGTCGCGGGCAAAGCTGTTTAGATTTTTTTATCAGAATTTCACCGAAATGAGGTTCTATACAACAAAGTAGAGCGCTTTTACAAAACTTTTCTTGTAACACCCAGCTGAATATCTATTGAACACAAAGTATCTATATTCATTGTTATAATAAATATTCTTTAAAAAACATTGAACCGCTGAATATACAGTTTTATAAGTATACTCTAAAAACTCCAGTGAACAATTTTTTACGGACTAATTCACACACACTGCCTCTCTCTAGCGCTGTTTGTATTTAGGACACGAATATAAAAGGCTGTACCTATATCAAAGATGTTATAAATAAGTAATTAATTGTAGTCAGAAGTCGTCTGTTTAGGAAAATCTTGTCGTGAACTATTTCGATGTTGTCGGCACATAGTCGACCCACCTGCCAACTGTTTGAGGAAACAGGTCAGTCTTATGGGTATGATTTTGAGTACCTTTAAAGTCCAGATCCCGCCACACACTCCCACCACTCTTAATCCAGTAAACCAGGTTCGACAATGGTCACCAATAATGACGTCGAGGTTTGACCCTCGACGAGTCCCAGGGAAAAGTTAAATTGTCTTGGCAACCGCATGCATTTAATCGAAAGAAATAAAAGGAGGAGTTGGAAAAAATCATTCTCAGAAAAAAAGAAAACAAAAAAGACAGAGAAAGTCTCACATCATTGATATAAATTCACTTATTTCATAGTAATAAGTATTATACAATAAGTATACAGTTGCCACAGATATTTTTTTCAGGAATCAAACGTATCTGCTCTCTTTTGTAATTTACAATAAAGCCTACAAACAAGCTGTAGCCTATATAGATGAATTCGATATCAAAGGCATTGTTCGCATGTTCCGACCTAAAGGGGAGTAGTACGTAGAGTGGGGAAGGGAGAGGTTGATCCTCGAGCTCTATCACTCATCGTACAAATCGCAACTATATTATCAGCTTTACACCCATCTTCCGTGAGAAGGTGATACTGCCCCGTCGTCTCGCCAGCACATATATGACCTGTAGTCAAATAGCTAGAGTTTGGCTCTACCATCCTCTTTATTCCTCAGACATACTTATCTTTAAGCACAAAAGTTTTTTATGTAACCCATATTGAAACAATATTAAAGTTCTAAATCACTCCGAAGGTACTAGGACCTCATAAATGTACGGTATCGATTTCTTCGACATTAAATCACGTTTAACGGTCACTTGTTCAGTCACAGCTGCCCACCGACTGGCTGGCTCTACCTATAATATATGAAATGGTTTAGCATATTTGGTTACATACTCAAAATGTAATACTCACATTTGCGTGTTAATTACAATGTTGAATAAATAACAACAATTTCGTATTCGACAGCGTGTACGAAATACGAATGCCCTTGAGTAACATAATATTAGGTAGCTATATAACTAACTAGCTGTGCCCCCCGACTTCGTCCGCGTAGTATTTAACGTAACAAAAATTTCGGGATTATCGGGATAAAAAGTATCCTATATGTTAATCCCGGTTATAAACTATCTGTGTTTCAAATTTCATCCAAATCCGTTCAGTAGTTTTTGCGTGAAGGAGTAACAAACATACATACATACATCCACACTCACAAACTTTCACATTTATAATATTAGTAGGACTTATAAAGGGTGTTTTTTATAGAGGTATAGAACTTTGAAATGGAATAAAACTAAGATATTTTTTTTAATTGACAAGACATTTGCTTTATTCGAACGATAATCTTCTGGCATTATAATTTAAATATGACTTCTGGCATATGAGCGCCACGGCTGGCTCGGACGTAGTCTAATCTGGAGGTCAAATTTTCGATGACTTTTTCCGACATTTGTGGCTGTATACCGGCAATAACGCAGCGAATGTTGCCCTCCAAGTGGTCAATCGTTTCGGGCTTATCGGCGTAGATTAGCGACTTCACATATCCCCACAGAAAATAGTCTAGCGGCGTTAAATCGCTCGATCTTGGAGGCCAATTCACGGGTCCGAAACGTGAAACTATGCGGTTACCAAACGTTTCTTTGAATAAATCAATTGTGGCTCGAGCTGTGTGACATGTTGCGCCGTCTTGTTGCCACCACAGCTTCTGCACATCATGGTTGTTCAATTGATGAACGATAAAGTCAGTAATCATGGCTCTATAGCGGTCACCATTGACTGTAACGTTCTGACCAGCATCGTTTTTAACGAAGTACGGACCAATGATTCCACCAGCCCATAAAGCACACCAAACAGTCAGTTTTTATGGATGTAACGGTGTCTCAACACACACTTGAGAATTATTATTACCCCAAATACGGCGGTTTTGTTTATTGACGTATGCATTTAAACAAAAGTGAGCTTCATCGCTAAACAAAATTCGCTTATGAAAACCGATATCGTATTTCGAAGAGAACCATGATTTTCAAAATAAAGTTGCACTTTTTGGAAGCGTTGTTCAGGCGTCAGTCTATTCATGTTGAAATGCCAAACCAAACTAAACATAAATCACTTGACAGCCGACAATTTGCCCGCCAGTTAAAAAAGTGTTGCCAGCATAAAGTTCTATACCTCTATAAAAAACACCCTTTATAAGTAGGTTATTGTTTTAGTCATACATTCTCTACTTTTTGATTGATCTGTAGAGCGTTTAAAATCGTTTTTTTATTGGTGTTGTGCCAAATAAGAGCTTTCAGCAGCTGGCTAGTCCCGATTCCAACGTCGACCCTCCCCTATGTCATGGTTTAACTCCACACTACTTGTTATTCAGTACTTATCATAGTTTATTTTCATTTCCCGAGACGGCGCTAAGTTTGTAAACATGAAACGACTTCGCGACCGTCGTCACCTTGGAACAGTACTGAATTATTTAAAGGGAAGGAATAAATTCTTGCTTCCTCCAACTTGAGGACGTTTCAAAGGCCAGAGGAATGTAAGTTGTGAATAGAACTTGTCTCATTATTCGTGTACAGTCCTGTTAATGTCATTGAGGTATTATTTCTAGGATTCTAGTTGTAGGGGTTGGAAGGGTTTTTGGCAAACCTTATGTGTTGTCCTGAGACTTTGGTAAAGTTTCACAGACATAGTTTTGTCGAAGAAAATAATAACGTTTTCGTTTTTTCAAAATAGGATCCCTATGTAATTTGAACCTGGTACTTGGCTTGGTTTTCTATCACACCAACGAAAAGGCGCTCAAAATTAATATTATATTTACACCAGGACTGTCACGAGGATCGTGATTAATTACGTAACGCTAATAAATACGCGTTTACCTTGACGAATCCATTTAGACGACACCCCGGGGGAACTTACCCCCTTGATATTGTTACCGTCAAAGTCCCGCTAAACAGGCACCTATTACTGAAAGCTTGGTGGTAACGCCAAATGTTTGGGATCTAGTTTGAACTTGGAATTTGAAAAATAAACAGTATTTTATTGATATGAACATCTAGGAAATCACACTAGGAAAGGCTTTTTTATCTATACTCTAATACGTGAAGCATAGACTTTGTACCTCTTTTTACGAAAATTGTGCGGACGGGGGAGTCTGAAATTTCCCACAGTTATAGTTTATATAGAGAAGGAGTGCAGAATGCTAATATTTATTAAAAATTATGCTTAAAAAATACATTAAACTAATAAATAAATAATTACACACACTATCATGCGTTATTGACGCCCACACATTTGTAACTTCCACTCGGTAACTGACTGACTGTCTGACTGACAAATGGTGACAGTTATTTTTTCTTTATTTCGGAGGGCGGAACTTCCATAATGCATTCTGCGTGCCAGTATCAATCAAGAAGGTTTTGGGTTTTTCTAATTAATAGTTGACAATTGAACCTTAATAAGGTTCAAACTGAAATTTTAAATGAATTATAGTCGAATTTCGACGACGAGCGAATACTAGTTGAAAAAATGTAAAGTCCTTGTACTGCATTTTGGCGTCATCATTGGTTGCCATTGTCTACCCTGGCTTACAGAAGTAATAGCGGTGTAAGGGAGTGGCGGGCCTAGTCTCATTAAAAATAAACTCGTAGGTATCTGACAACTCAACTGGTGATTGACCATACCGAAGTTTTTAAATGTGACCGTATAAATTTTATTATTTATTATCATTTAAACACATGTAATATTGTCTAGGTACATAACATACAAAAAACCACTGAGGTTTGGAAATTTTGTTATAACATCTACATCAAGAAGAATAGTTAAGTCTAGGTAAGTATAGCTATATAATATAATGCGAAAGTGTAACAATAACTAGTTTATTATTTTAAATGGAACTAGGCAAACGCATTAACTTAACACAAAAATAATTATGAATCTCTCTTTTGTTCTCTATTTTTATTTATTGTGCACTGCTAGTTATGAGATTGAGTTATAAACATTTTAATAATCAATTCTTATTATGCGAACCCTAGGTAGAATTTAATTTAATAAATATCTAAAATTATAATGTAAAATTTTAAATCCAAATGAAAAATCAAGTATCCTATTTCAACAACAGTTCAATTTAGGCTAAAACATTATTAGTCTACCTTATCATTATTTAGAAAGACGAGCCTATTTGGCTAACTTTCAGCCAGCTCAGAAGGGTAATTATTATCCTCCCAAATTACAGAGTAAATTCTAATAATGAGACTAAATGAAGGGCTGCTTCAGCATAATCTGTAATCAGAATTATTACGGGGAATGCTTTGTAGATACATTTTGTGGATGAAAAGAGCTTATTGAGTTTTTTGAGATTATTTAATAAATTTTAATCATTATAGCTTTTTTTCTGTACCCTTTTATCCTACTAATATTATAAATGTTAAAGTTTGTGAGTGTGGATGTATGTATGTATGTTTGTTACTCCTTCACGCAAAAACTACTGAACGGATTTGGATGAAATTTGGAACACAGATAGTTTATAACCGGGATTAACATATAGAATACTTTTTATCCCGATAATCCCGAAACTTTTGTTACGTTAAATACTACGCGGACGAAGTCCGTGGGCACAGCTAGTATTACAATATTTGTGTTGAGTTTTTCAAAGAAGTTTATATAATCAAGCAGGCTTCATAGTCCCTAAGCGAAAATCTTTTTGATTGCAGAGAGAATTAACGCTGATGTTTTTTTTTTACATTTATAGCAAGAATGTGCTTAAATGGATAATAATTTTATATTTTCATTTATTGATATTCTATAAATTTTCAAAGAAGTTTTTATAATCAAGCGGGCTTCATAGTCCCTAAGCGAAAATCTTTTTGATTGCAGAGAGAATTAACGCTGATGTTTTTTTTTTACATTTATAGCAAGAATGTGCTTAAATGGATAATAATTTTATATTTTCATTTATTGATATTCTATTAATTTTCAAAGAAGTTTTTATAATCAAGCGGGCTTCATAGTCCCTAAGCGAAAATCTTTTTGATTGCAGAGAGAATTAACGCTGATGTTTTTTTTTACATTTATATCAAGAATTTGCTTAAATGGATAATCATTTTATATTTTCATTTATTGATATTCTATTATTAAGAAGAATAAAAATATCCGAATAAAACTTGGTATTATTGTGTAAAAATTCAAAATCTTTTTATTATTGTAGGCTAGCAAAGCGCTTCAGAATATTACACAATCACAATCTACCGCTGGTTTGGAATTCTGCTTCCACTGATAAGATCCGGCAAGAACCTACATTCTCAGGAACACCAACACAATATGAGCAGGGAACACTGTTGTCACTCAAAGAACTAGAAAATAATAATCACTAGTATTAAATATTAACAAGTCAATTGAGTCTCACTGAGAGCTATTTAAATTTCAAAGCTAGGTTAGTGAGTTGTATATACCTACTCCCACTTTACAGTAAATTCTAGTATATTCAATGTTAAAAAACAAAGGTAGATATGAAATTGTAGGCAGTAAGAATGTAACTACTACGGAACCAATACATTTTATTCAACCGTTATAGTAAAAAGCAATCTGTCAGTCATTCGGCACTATCAAAGTTGAAGGTCAATAAGTCGAGAAGTGGAGCCATTTAAACCATTAACAGACTTGCTAGAGTGCTAGGGCAAGATCTTCGACTCACTTAGGCATAACTTTCCAGTCTTGATTATTTAATGATAAGTCCTTTAAGGTGACCTGCAATTACAATCTCTTGTTCTATAACAAATATTAAGATAACCAATACTCCGAAATCTCTGAACTTCAGATTTAAAAAATGCTGGCCATTTATTTGCGAATTGAAGGAGCATGAAAGCATGCTTTGAGCAGCATGGAAGGTAAAAGGGGAGGCCTCTGCCCAGGAGTGGGACAGCATGACAGGCTAATAAAAAAAGTGCGAATTAATTTTTGCAAATGAAGCAAAGTGCCAATAGCATAACGGTTAAAATATCGTCTGCTAAGAGACAGATGTCGAGTTCGATGTGACGTAACCTAGTCCTGACATAGGCATCTAACAGGATATTACTAATAATATATTTACTTAGGTTAGTTATTATATATTTGTATTGCCTAGGTAGGCATCACTGGCATACCAGTGCCGAACTTTTAGGACCTATGTATGAAATTAAGTATAAAATATATAAAAATGTTCAAACTAAACTATATTATAAATAAATAAAATTGGAGTGTCTGTGTGTACCTAATAACAAAATAACACCGTTTCACTGAATGCATTATGAAAGTACATACGGTACTTTTACAAAAACGCGTTTTTTTAAATTTAGTGATTCTGTCTCTCTGTATGTTTGTTCCGGTAAATCTCTGAAACGGCTGGACCAATTTAGACGGGATTTTTACTTAATTAACAATTTAAATTTCTAGCTAGTATATAAATAGCTAGAATAAACATATTTATTTAACTGCACTTAACTATAATATAAAACACTAAGCGACCTATAGTAAGCTTCTCATATATAGTTATGATTAAATATCACACAATATCCGAGGCCATAAGCTACTGGCTCCTAATGATACGTTGGGGGATGTGGAAGGCCATACATTAGGCCGCCTTTTATGAGTGGCTCATATCTCACACTAGACGCATACAATGACGTCGATAAAAGAGCTAGTGTAACGTTATTACAATAACGCTATATTTATTCAATTGTGTAATTCTGAAATAAATTTATTTTTAATATAATGTTTCTTTATGAAATTGATGTTATTACAAACAAGAGTTCCAGGAAGAGGCTTCTTGCAACCGTTTTTTAGAACCGTTCTTAAATTAACGTCGTAATTTTAATGGTATTGTTATATGAAGCTACACGAATAAATTAATATTCTTAATTTAAAAATAACATTTTGGTATTTGAAAAAAGTTGCAGAACCATTTTCAAGTGTTATTTTTTCATTATATTTATTTTAATGTATAATATTGCAAGCTATATTATATTATATATATTAATTATAATTATTATTATTGCAAGCTATACATTACCTGGCAGCACCACATTCAAATCCTCGTTGCTCTGATCATGTTATCATCGGAGTGATGACATTTTTTTCATCGGCTACCCCACTTCGGTCATGGTCCACATCATTTGCGTATGCGTCTATCACTGGCACTGGTCACTGAGGAAAAGTTAAATATTCGACTGGAAAATGAAACTGTTTTTGAATTTAGAACTTCGGTGTTGGGAGGTTCGGTGGCGGGTGACGTGCGTGCGGCCCGGGAGCTCAGAGTAAACTGAGGGGGGCTGAGGCGCGCGCAAAACTGTTGAATTCATCTCTGGATCGCGTCTAGGAGGTTTTTTTTTGTAGAAAATTGAGTGTTGCACTCACATTCACAGTCTAGTTCTATCTTTTATAAGTCTAATAATGATAGTGCTTGGAAAATTCTAACTTTTGTTTTATTTTGGAGGGGAATTAGTAAGTGACATGATGCGTGACGAGTAGGCAGTAACCTACTAAGAAAAAAAACCTATGGGTATTTAGAGATAGGGCACAGTTTTATGCAGTTATATAAACTTATTTTAAAAAACAATAATACCTGCTTAAGTATTTTCAGATAATGAACATACGAATTGAAATAAGATTTTTTTTGTTTATTGGTAAGTAATTTTATTTCTACTTTCCTATCACAGTTGATTTACGATTATCTTCAGACCATCTTGAATATACGTAAAACTTTTAACCATTTAAATTTCAGCTTTCTCCGCCATCTTAGAGACACCGACTGCAAATAACTGCAGAATAAAATTTATTTTCCCAGCTTGGGGAATGGGTGAGATTGTTTCAGAGGCTGTATAGTAGATATATAAGGTCTTATTATTTTAATAATGCACGGTATTTTACACGGCGCGGCGCCTTAATACATTCTATAGATTATGTACCTACCTACCACTGAAAAAATGATGGTATACTTTTGTATTGTATTTAGTTTTATTGGTTTTAAGGAATGGGGCAAAATATCAATTGAGGTGATGCGAAACATAATTAATAATTTTCATACTTATTTTCAAGTATCTCTATACTTAGGCTCGTATTAATAAATCGATCTCAAGTCTGAGACCGGTCTTGAGTATGCTTTTGATATGCCATTTTGTACTGGAATGACATAAGAATGACATTTCCAAGATCGCTCTCAGACCGGTCCGTATTTATAGATCGATCTCAACATCGATCTATACTGACCCATCGTTACTCAAGTTATTGGTAAAATTTGGTGTCAACGCTATTTTGGGTCACGCTTAGATCTATAAGGCAGGCTAATCAGTCAGTACAGTAAGTCAGGCTAACGCCCAGTTTAGGCACCAGTCTCCCACAATAATTTAAGTTATAAAAATTGTGGAATTTATATTTTTTGTGAATGTACATTATGGTGAGAAAAAAAAAAAAGAATTATTATAACATATTTTTGATAGGTATCGTAAAAGCTTATCCTGTAAACATAGCGATATCATAATCATAGCTACAGACAGATATTACTTTTCTATTGTAAACTGTGTACCGATTTTGAAAACTAAACTGTCTATATGGCGAAGTCAGAACGTGCCGCCGTGTGATTTGACTACTCAACTGGGACGGGCGCCGCCGAGGTGATCGCTCACTTTATTTTAACCAAGGTATCTGTGTGATAGATCACAGTTACTCTACATAGTAGATCATATATTCAAGCGCTCTTACCATACCTATTATTGGAATCAAGTATAATCAGCTCACGAGTTTAGGTCCAATTAGTTTACTTACGACCCGCGGTGCCTCACAACTGGTCTTAAATCAGCTGTAACAGTCTTGGTTCTATTGTAATCAGGCCTCCCGCTTTGCACCGGAGGGTAGTTGTCATTTTTACTTCCAACTCCTTCTATTATTTCTTTCAATTAAGTTCGTGCGGGTTTCAAGATAATTTAACTTTTCCCCGGGACTCGTCGAGGGTCAAACTTCGACGGCATTATTGGTCACCATTGTCGATCCTGGTTTTCAGGAGTAACAGTGGTGGGAGTGTGTGGCGGGTCCCGTAGATCATATATTTGGCGGTAGTGTCCTTGTTTCGAAGGTCATTCTACTCGTATCGGCTTGCTTGTCAAAACTGAAAACGTTGATAATTGATTAACATCAAAAATTTACCCACCATCGATTGATGATCGCTCGGCATTTGATCGATGATCAATCGAATTGTTTTGACACTTATTTCTATGTGCATAAAGCGCATTCAGCACTGTAGCGTATGACGCTGTTGTATACTATATGCAATTCAGCGGATTTGCAACTTTACCTATCTAATTAAATTATAAGTCAGTCAGAATTTAGACCTCGCGGTATTCGGTATGGTCACTAAAAAAATCGGGAGTCAGTGTGAAATTAAATGTTCTTTTTCTTTAATAAAAGTAGTGTGTTAGTAATTTAAAAAAACACACAGTTTCGGCCTAAAAATAACTTGTAGTATGGAACAGAGACAAAAGTTTACGTATGTTTCGTGCATCAGATGTTTCTTAAATCTAATAGAATTCATCTTATTTCAAGCTTATAAAGGTATAATCAAATTTATAAATTTTATTCGTAAAAAAACTTGAAGTATAGTAGTACCTTCCCATGGGATAAATAAAAAAAACCGTAAATCTTTACATTCCAAATCTCCTCCCTCTAAACAAGATATAACGTCTCTGGGCCTATGTACAAGAGTCTTAATTTAACTTAAGGGAGCTTTAACTCCGGTTTAATTAATTTGGGCTCCAGCTAATTGCCACGGTATATTTACAGCGAATGCTTGACGGGCCATTGAGAGGGTTAATAGGGTGAGCTTCCGTGTGCTGTGTGATTTTTAAAAATGTATGCAAATTATTGAAGAATTATAGCGTCCTGGAGCAGTGATAGCCGATTGGTTAAGCACGCGTCTTGCGGGCTACCAGGTCTCGGGTTCAAACCCCGGCTCGAAGCTCTGGATTTTTCTAAATCTATGTGCGAATCATAATTTCTATAATATGATTATCACTTGCTTACGGTGAAGGAAAACATCGTGATGAAACCTGCATGTCTTAGAAGATTTAACCAATTTTCGAAAGATATGTGAAATCCGCCGACCCGCTCTGGGCCAGCGTGGTGGATTATGGCCTGAATCCCCCTCGTGTTGAGGAGAGACCCGTGCCCAGGAGTGGGACGTCAAAAAGGGCTTAAATAAAAATAAAATATAAATAGCGCCCTGGGCGCGATGAGGCGTGTTTGTACGAGTTGGGCGTCTGGGCGGGCGATGCTTGAGAGGCTTATGTAGTAACTTGTAGGTAGGTATGTAGTTTGTTCAATTTGGAGGATGTTACACTATCAATAATAATTACAAATATCGCCCTCATCGCGGTTTATATCAAAACAGTAAAGGTATTGCCTAGGCTACGGGCTGGTTGGGATAAGTAGCCCGCTCGCTTCAACCAATAGGATCGCTTCGTTTTCCTCAACTTATTAAAATGAAGCGATCTTATTGGTCAAATCGAGCGATATCGCAATATTTAATTTAAATAAAACTTTTGATACGGATTGCAAATGTTTACCCAAACGCGGAAATATCTCTTCTTGTAACATCAATATCCAGACTTCAAAATTTTATCAACACGTTATTGTAATATCATACAATGTATTAGAGTCAAAAACCTAGCTTGATTTCGAACTTCCTCATGATAAGAATAACAACCTATCTCGCCAAAAAGAAGGTCCCATTCAAATAAATAGTAAAAATTTAATATCTTCGGTCCCATTGCATTAAAGTCCAATCTCCCTCGCCGATTGTTGTATACAATTCCTATAAACAAATGTGAAACAATATGAAGAAAGCAATTAGATGGTAGGTTGCGCCGGAGAGCGGTATTGTGTCAAGCTATCGGTGTCCGATTGCTATTGTTGGTGATGGAATAGAAAAACATTCGTGACACACGGCTATTGCAGATGCCCAGTCTTGTAACTGAGTGTCTTACAGTAGTAGAACCAGGCTGAAGCTAATTAAAACCGCTCATGTACCACGCTGTCACAGAATATAATAATAATAATAACAGGACCAAAGGACAGGGCAGAGCCCGTGATACAGAGAGACATAATAATAATAACATCTTAAGAGGCTCTCGTTAGGTAGCTAGATCAAGGGTCAGATCCAGAAGGCAGTACTCCTGGAGACGGCTAGGCTAGTGAGGAAGTTCCTCTCGCTGGAGCCTTGACCGCCGGTAACTAGGACCCTGTTCCCGATGCCGGTGGGGAACTATTTTTTTATATTTTTAAATGTATTTTGATAATATGTTTTTTATTTAGATTTAAAAATATAAAATGAATAAAGGATATAATAATAATTTTTTTTTTTGTCTCTAAAGGTTGCAGCCAGCACTCATAATAGTATTAAACTGAGCTATGAGTGCTGGCTTCCATAATATCGTCTTAAAGTAGCGTATAGCGGCGTTTCATACGATGAGTGAGAGAACCGGACCCCTCCTTTCCCTTCTCTCTTTATCTTACTTCCCCTGGTCGTCAACGTGCGAGAAATGCCATTTGGTATTGAAAACATCTATAGACTACGGTAACTGCTTAACATCAAGCAGGTCGAACGCTTGCTTGCCGACTTGATTACATGAAAAAAAACATAATTGATGGTTTAAAATACCTTAAATCTCCCTTCATGACATCCACAGTATGATTTTTTTTTTTTTTTTTTTTTATCTGGGCCTCTATGGCCCGGCTGCGTTCACCTCTGATATGGGGGTCAGAGTCCTTACTTAACACGTAATAATGAATGTACATACAATCTTTTATTGAAATAAGAATATCACAGTATTTATTAAAAGCGTTTTCTCAAAAGCGAGTAAAATGTACCAATAAAAGGAAACTTATCATTTATATACAAAAAAAAAAAAAATGGGACAGCGGAATAAATAACAATAGTTATAAACGTGATAAAATAAACAGAGATTCCCTCCCATTCCATTGCACGAATATGTCAGCCAGCGTGATTAATAGCGCAGTGTAGTCTAAGTTGCTGTTGGGGCTTATTGACACAATAAGTGGACAGCTGGCCTCTTTCTGCCTACGTCTTATTTCTATTAATCACGCTGGTCGCTACCACCGTGCAATAGCTTAAGAAGGTATCACGTTTCTCGCTGTCCATGACAAGTTTACAAACACTGTGTAAATCTAAGATGGTGTCTAAAGACATTTGTACATCGTGTCTTTGGCGTGAAAATACAGGGCAATGCAGTAAGACATGCTCCACTGACTCGCTCACACCCGGTTCACAGATGCAAGATGGGTCATCCTTGCACTTGAAGCGGTTCAAGTACTCTGAGAACCCACCGTGCCCGGTCAGAACCTGTGTGAGCGTGGCAGTGGGATGAATCTTTCTAATTGTCCTATAGGACACCACCAGGTCAGGGAAAAACATTTTCGTCGTAGATGCAGTGGTGTCAGTCTTGTACTTACGGTTCCATTCGTCCAGCGACTCCAAACGGATTTGTCGCTTGACGAATGATACCGGACATTTGTCGTACGTTGGCTTGGTCTTACTATGCAGCGCTGCTTGCTTTGCCAATTCGTCCGCTCTCTCGTTACCCGCCAGCCCTGCGTGTGCTTTAACCAAAACAAGGAAATGTCCTTGTTTTGGTGTCTGCACTGGGCGATGTTGTTCCTCGCCTCGGCGGCGAGCGGGTGAAGAGAGAGCGGGTTGACCACTGTCTCGAGTGCCGAACGAGAGTCGCTTATTACAGCGAGACTGGCGCTTCTACACTCTAACGCGTATTTCGTGGCTCGGCATATGGCCAAAAGTTCAGCTTGATAGACCGTGCAGTAAGACGACAGTTTGAGTTTGAGCGACTTGATCTAGGTTTCACTATTCCAGATAGAAAGTGAAGCGCCGACCTTGCCTTCAATTTTGCTGCCGTCCGTGTATATTCTTACTGCGCTGCTTACGTTGGTGGTCACGCTTTGCTGATCCGTCAAGCTTATGAACTTAAGGTCCATATGTTTTGCCGGATGCGGAGTACTCGTATACGCCAGTCTGCTTTCGACTTCCATGTCGCCTAGCTCTGGTCGGGGTACTCCCCTCTTGGCCTTTGTAGAGGGAGGCCGCTTCGCGTACACGAATGTAGAGGGGCAGTAGCCCGGTCAGAGCAAGCGACGCGTTCGAGGACACCGTTCTGTAGGCTTTGCACATCTTTAGCGCAAAGCCCCTCTGGACAGTGTTCAGCTGCTTCTGAGTAGTGATCTTGTTTGTTGCTGGCGACCAAGCACTGGCGGCATACATGATGATGGGCTCAATGGTGGCGGTGTAAATCACCCGGATGACTTCCGGGTGAAAGCCCCAGCTAGTTTTAGCGGCCTTTGCCAGCTGTTTGTAGACATTCAACGCCTTCTTGCAGATGTTCGCAGTGTGGCTGTTGAATGTCAACTTATGATCGATGGTGAGCCCCTGGATCTTAATTTCATTCATGATGCCAATGTCAATCCCACCCATGGTCAGGAGGGGGGTGTCGTAGATAAGCTTTCGTGTCACAACCATCGCGCTTGTTTTGTGAGGTGCGAACTTCAGCTTATTCTTGACCCCCCACTCCCGCACATAGGCGAGTGTGGGATTGGCTTGCCTCTGTATATCCAGTGCCGTCTCGCCAACAAAAACAAGTACTACGTCGTCTGCGGATGCCTGTACATATTGCCCCCGCGTTTCGAGTCCTTTCAGCAACGGGTCGAGAAGAAGATTCCAGAGTACAGGCCCACCGATAGACCCCTGCACGCACCCTTTTTGAGTGCCCTTTATGTGCTCCTCACCAGCATACCTAACTCGAACCTTTCGGTCCTGTAGGTAGCTGTCGACGATTCGTCGAAGGTTGACCGGGCACTCTTCTTCGGCAAGTCTCACCCTTATGGCTGGCCACCATGCGCTGTCGAATGCTCCCTCTATGTCCAATGATACCACGGTCACGATCTTTCGCTGAAGTAGATTGCCGCGTATGTACTGTATCAGGTCGTAGAGGGAGTCCTCGGTGCTTCGTTGGGGCATAAAGCCATACTGGCGTAGACTGAGCCTAGGAATCAGGTGCCACTTGAGCCTATTGATCACCATCTTCTCTAGAATCTTCCCCATGACTGGCAAAAGGCCGATGGGCCGATAGGACTTCGGGCTAGTGTAGTCTGTTTTGCCAGGCTTCCGCAGAACGACCACCACTGCTTCCTTCCATTGTTCCGGGAAGAGACCTAACTCTAGGCACTTGTTCATGATTGCCAGGTGCAGGTCCGGATCCTGGTTGATCACCTGGCAACATATGTCGGCGGTGAAGCCGTCTCCTCCGGGTGCCTTTTTCGGGTTGAAACTTTCCGCGGTTCTGAGCTCCTCCAGTGTGAACGGCGGGTCGTGGACTTCGCCATCGACACTGTCGTTCACACGGTTCGCTAGGGCTCTTGTCCGCTGGTGATCTAAGCTGTCCTCCGTCTCCCGGGAAGAACGTTTCCGCTAAGAGTCGGGCAGACTCTTGCTGCCCTACTATAGTGCCGTCTCTCGCCAATGGAAGGTCTTCCTGCCTCCTGGTGGTGTTCTTTATGACCCTGTAGATGCTTTCCCATACTCCTTCTTTGTCCTGTCTTTCGCAGAATGCTTTCCAACTTTGGATCTGAGCCTTTTTGGCTGCGTCTTCATACTCTAGTTTCGCCTGCAGGTACTGCTCGACAACTCCTGGTCTTCGGGTTGGCGCAGCACATCGGACTCTACGCTTTTTCGTGTTGACATCTCGCTTCATTCTCTCAAGATCCTCAGACCACCATGGTATTTTAAGTTTTTGGTCTGATTTATGTTTGGGTACTATTTGGGTGCATGTTTCTGTGACTAATTGTGTAAGGTTGCTTACGTGTCTTTCTAAATCGAGTTTACTGTTAGTATTAACTATGGCTGTTTTGTTTAAATTGTACTGTGACTTGAACTGTTCGAGTTTCTCATGAAACTGGACCCAGTTAGCGTTTTTGGTGTTGAATATACGCGTGGTCCTATTGATGCTAATTCCTTTTGCTTTACACAATTTAATTTGGAAAAGTATACCATTGTGATCTGAGCTAGTGAGATCTTCAGGCACTCTCCAGTCTTCCACTAGCGCTAAAAGGTCCCCTGTGCATGCTGTGACGTCGACGAAGCTTGTTAGCAGTCGTCCTCCCCTTACAGTATCGAACGTGGGGACGTCACCGTCGTTCAGTACATGCAGGTTCATCTCTATAAGTGCACCCAGCATTTCCTCGCCCCTGCTGTCGTTTGTGGTGCTGCCCCACCACGAACTCTTTGCGTTTGCGTCGCCTCCAACTATGATCTTACAATTCCTGTGAGATTGAACTATGGTGTTCAGATGGTCCAAGTATGGCCCTATGGGTTGGTCGGGTTCAAAGTAGTACGAGACGACGAGGAACTCCCATGCGCTGGTTCGCAACTTTACCACTACGATGTTATTCGTGGTAAAGTTCGGGCACTGCAAGACGTCAATAGTTTGGTCAAAGACGACTATTGCCGCCTTGACAGTGCCTTCACCGCGATCCGCGCTTTGGTAAATCCTCGCCGCTCCGTAGTTCTTCATCTCCTTTCTCCCCCCCACGTAAGGTTCCTGTACCATCGCGACCGCTATACGCCTTTTACTGGCTTCGAGCATGAGCTCGTTGGTCGCTAGTCCCTTTCTCTGGAGGTTCGCTTGGGCTATCTTGTATGCTGCGGTGCTCCTACCGAGTGGGACCCTAGTAACCACCTTAGCAATAGGCTATGGCGGCTCTAGCCAGTGCGTCCCACTTCTTCCGGATCGGGCATTCTTGGCTGAAGGCAGTATGGGCAGTGCCCGGAACTTTTGCGTTTACGCAGTTCCGGCACACTGGCGCCTCATCTGACCCCCATTTCGGGCAGTCAGTTCTGAGGTGGCGACCACCGCAATGCGCGCAGAGGTCGGCCGTCTCCGAACATGTCTTTCGGCCGTGTCCAAATGCCAAAAACCGTGTGCACTGAATCAACGGCGTTTGATCCTGGACCGGGACATATTGGATGTCAATGAAGACCCTCTCGGCGGTCGTCAGCCGTTTCCACATTTTGGGCGAGACCTGCAGAACCACATAGTTCTGGTTCGGGTTCCTCGCCCTCCTGCGGTATTTAACGGTGACGACTTGGTCGTCAGCCGAGAGGTCTCCCACCAGCCGCATGTTCTGGGAGACGAGTGGGGTCTTGATGTCTTCATCAGTATTATACTTGAAGACATCTCGGAGGATGACCAAGGGGTTCTTGTTTTTGGCCTACTCGACCCTGAGCTTCTTGTCCTTTCTGAGCTGTGTCACCGTCCTCTCAATCTCTCCTTTGGTGGCACAGCTCAGAACGACCTTCTGGTCCTTGATCTTGCGGACCCGCTCGATCTGAAGACCGCACTTTTTGGCGTCTAGCGCCTGGCGAACCCTGTCCACCACATCGGAGCCGGTGTCCGCTGTGTCGTCGGAGGACACAATCACGGAGTGTTTGGGCGCCTCCTGAGGAGTAGGCCGCGGCTTCGACAGCATCTCCGCGTACGAAGGAGTATTCTCCTTTATCGCGGAGAGCTGTCCACTCATCTCTTCTGCTGTACGCTTCAGAGACAGGACCTCAGCCATGAGTTCCTCATGTTTCCCCCCTCCGACGTCACCCGGCACCGGCTTTGCCGCCTCCATCACTGTGTGATGCTTGTCGATGGCGGCTTGGAGAACTCGCATCCTGTCGGTATTCTCCCTCGACAGTTTTGAGTTCTCCTCAATTTTACGGCAGAGTTCGGCCATTTGGTCTGCCTGGCCTCCCGCGTCATTTCCCTTTACGGGATTTTCCCCTTTCTTTTGGCTGGTTCTTTCCCCACCCTTTGCCATCTCCGACTCTTTTACCAGTTGGTACAGTCGTTCGACGGCTATTGTTACCCCGGCTTTTATGTCTGTTTTGAGGTTCCGCGAATTCCCGAGGTGGAGCTTTGGCATGTTTAGGCAAGCCCTCGCCTCCGCGGTCCTCGACGCCGATGCCAGGATGGACGGTGGATTGCCTATAGTGTCAGATGGTGGATGGGCACTGGCATCTTTATCCTGTTGGATTGATGCAGCCTTTTGCTTAGGCTTGGTCACCGTCCGGTCCAAGATGGTCTTTTGGGGTGGGGTTTTGGGGTTGGCCTGCGAGGTTGGCTTTGAGGTGGCTTCCCATCCCTCGATGCTCCGCCTTACCGTGAGCGGCTGTATAGGCCGCTCATTTTGGCTCTCGCTCGGGGAGGTGGACCCCCTCTGTGGCCGTTTCGCAGGCGTGCGGTTGGGCGCGAACATCTTCAGAGGTCCGCGGCTTCGTCAGTCCAAGAAGTTTGTAAAAGTTGTAAAATAATTTTGGACTGACGGTTTAAGATGGAGCTGTGTAAATGGCAGCTCCAGTAGTCAAAATGTTAAAATGTTAATTTAAAAATAAAAATTTTAAAATGTCAACAAATTTAAAAAGTCAAATATAAAAATGATAAAAAATGACAAAATTTAAAAAGTTAAAAAATGAAAAATTTAAAATATTTAAAAGTCTGTCAATATAAAAGTCCCGACTAGCGGGCGGTCAAAGTTTTTATAAAAATAAAAGTTAAAAATTTACTTAAAATTAAGTCTCTAGGCCTAGAGACGGTCCTTATAGCTAGTGTCGAGCTCGAAGACGATGCTCGACGGTCGCTGGCTCGGTGAACGACACGCGATGCCAGGTCAGGTGATGAGGTGGGGTACAGTATAAGGTTACTGTACCGTAAGCAGGAGGTCACCAGATGTGCTGTTCCAAGGCGCCCAATAAGGCAGCCCACGGCCGGGGCAGCGGTAGTGAGTGTCCCGGGCGTGTTACTTGATGCGTGGAGAGCGCACACCCAGATGTGTGTAGCACTGTCACTGCACTGTCACTCGCACCTCGGTGTAGGGGACGGATTGGGAATTTGGAGTAGGGAAGAGTGTCGAAGCCAGATGGTAGCAACCTGCCGCGACCACTCCCTTGTTTCTGCGACCCTCGTGTCCAAAGTTATGGTCCGAGGGGGAAATTTCCTTGAAGGGGGTGGGGGGAGGGGGGGGGGAATCCAATATCAACTTTTGTGGGGTTGGGGGGGTCGATTTTTGGGGGCAGATTTTTTGGGGCCAGAAGTTGCGGCTGCTTAGTGGCAATCTGCCGCGACCACTCCCTGATTTCTACGACCCTCGGATCAGATGTTATGGCCCGAGGGGAAATGTTATTGAGGGGGGTCGGGGGAGGGGAGACCAAAAATCTACTTTTTAGAGGGGGGGTGAGGGAGGGGTAGGGGGAGGGGGAGGGGGGGGGGGGAATCGAATTTTGGGGGCAGTTTTTTTTTTTGGGGTCAGAAGTTGCGGCTGCTTAGTGGCAATCTGCCGCGACCACTCCCTGATTTCTACGACCCTCGGATCAGATGTTATGGCCCGAGGGGAAATGTTATTGAGGGGGGTCGGGGGGGGGGGTCCAAAAGTCGACTTTTTGGAGGGGGGGTGAGGAAGGGGGAGGGGGGGGGGGGTAAAAATTTTGAGGGGGTAAGCGGGTTGGGAAAGTGGAAGGGGAAACTACGTACCGGGTGCACTTGATGACGCACTTGATGACGCGCGCTGGGTGGCGATTGCTCACACGCTGGAACTGGCGGTGACCTGATGCAGTAGTCCCCCTCAAAAGATGGTCCCCCTCAGGGATCCTCAGGACGTCTTCGGAGCAAGTCCGGCGCCCGGCCTGACGTCACCCGAGCCCTATATGGAATGTTCTAGTGGCTCGGCTTGGTGACGTAGGCGATCTGTGACGCTTGTTTACGCCAATTCTGGCCCGGGAAAACTGACTCAAGATCTTCGGATCGTCAGTATCTTGGTGGCGGCTGGAAGGTGCTCGCCGGCGCTGTAAGGTGGCGCTTTTCCCGGGTCGGTTCCGCTTAAGCAGCTCCTGGAATTGGCCCCGCAAGGTCCAGATGCGATATCTTCGGGCGCTGATGTCTTACAGACCTGCCTCCATGTATCCTGGCGAATCACTCACTCACTAGACCGGCAAAAATAAAACTGATCACGTGGCACGGTTTCTACTAATTATTAGCTAATTTCTAGCGGAGCACTTCGGAAACAAGTGTGTTCCGGGCTGAGGGTGGGGTACTACTCTCCACAGTATGATTAGGAATGGTGATTTTCTCGAGCAAATACCAGGATATCAGAAATAAGAGCTTGTTACTCGCGCCACCGGTGTATCACTCCGCAGCAGCAGGATCCAATGTAATTTCCCCTCCTCGTTTTGTGTCCGCGGTTTCTTGCAATTAAATATCCGCATCTGTTGCGGCTTCCTTTGTCATCTTAATGGCGGGCATGTGACGACAACATTTGGGTATTTTTAGCTTTAGCATGAGTTTTACGATTGTTGTAAGCTCGCTTGTCGAAGGCGTCGACGTGAATTATTTGTATGGAAAATTGCAGAGCCTTAAGCACAATCTATTGTGGATATTTTAGATTTAATTAGAGAAACATTGACAGCATGCTTTCTCGATAGCCATACAATTTAATTAGAAGATTTTTCTCAATACTCGTAAGTTACGTATTAGTTTAGGAGACCTTATGACATAATATCTTATTTATCACTAGCTGAGCCCGCGACTTCGTCCGCGTGGAATTTAACTTAACAAAAAAGCCCGCTCCCGCGTTCTGAGCCCGCGCGACAGGACCCATTTTTTTTGTTTTTCTAAAATAAAAGTAGCCTATGTTACTGCCTATAACATCAGCAATCTACCAGTGAAAGTCCCGTCAAAATCGGTCCAGCCGTTTCGGAGATGCTCTTTGATTTCATGTGTTTTTATTTTTTAACGCGGAACCCTAATTGTTTTTCTAAATTTAAAGTAGCCTAAGTTACTCCTTATAACATCAGCTATCTGCCAGTGAATCCCGTCAAAATCGGTCCAGCCGTTTCGGAGATTACCCGGACCAAACATACAGACAGACAGACAAAAAATGGTTAAATTGCGTTTTTGCTATAGGTGTCCTATGTACTTTTATATGCATTTAGTGAAAAGGTGTTATTTTGATATTACGAACAGACATTCCAATTTTATTTATTTGTATAGATGCGCTCGGCCCCTTATCACCTACCACAACAAAAATAATCTGATTGTATAAATCTTTTCTGTTGGTCGGTTGCGAGTGATTTAATCAAAGGGCAGGTGTTAAAAAGATACCCATAATTGTTTTTGGCAGGTACAGTCAATGTCAAAAGTAGTTTAGTATTTGAAATAAATAATAACTCTAAATTGAAAATTTAAAAACCCCCGATGCGACTACTTTTTCTTAAAATGTATACTTTACCTAGTTCTTCCAAATAATTAAGTTAGCGAGATTTGCGTAGCTACCGTAGCTCAGTATTCATTGCTCATCTCGCAAATTCATCTGGTACAACTAGTTTCGATGCCAGATTATGAAAGCGCCATTTAGCTACATAATTATTTTTGGCTTCCTCATAATCTAAGATGCCATTCCATTCGATTCCAATGCAATGTACAATATCCAACATAAAATCTGTGTAAAAGTATGAGACATTATCTTGTTATGACATTATAATCATTGACATTAGAATAGACAACGAATCTAAATATTGATGCCGGAGGTTTAATTCCTAGTAAAATATTATCAATTATGATTCAATTTGATGTAATATAACTGTGGTTGAGGTGGACAGACGCAGCCCAGGGGAAGAATTTTAAATAACGCTAAAATGATTTGAAATTATATTTGTTATTCTGTATTTTGAATCTGACAATCTGAATGATGAAATAATGAATACTTTGACATGCATTAATAACTGGTTGACATTAAATAACTTAAAAATAAATTTGTCGAAAACACATATAATGGAATTTAAACAACAACGTCGTACGCAAAAACTTGACATTAATTATTCAAGCACAAATATTGCTGATACTGAATCAACGCGATTCTTAGGCCTAACGATTGATTATCAGCTCAAATGGAAGCTCCATATTCAAAATATATGCAAAAAGCTGTACCAATTTTCATTTGCACTATATAAACTGGTGAAAGTTGTTAACCTATCAGCGGTAATGACTGCCTATCATGGACACGTAGCCTCAATATTAAGATATGGAATCATCTTTTGGGGTAACTCGACAGACAAGATGCAGGTATTTAGAGCTCAGAAGCGATGTATGCGCTCAATGACAGGCTTAAAGAAGAGAGACACCTGCAAAGATAAATTTAAGCAATTAAGGATACTAACAGTACCATCCCTTTACATCAGCGAAGTTGCAATATTTGTTAAAGGTAATAAACACCTGTTTACTGAATACCCTTCTGGAAGTCGTCGTGAACATACCCTGCACCACTTGCCCAGTAAAACGCATCTGATGCGCACAAGTATATTCTGTATGGCGCCAACTATTTACAACAAGCTGCCCATATCAATTAGAAAGACAAATAGTATTAATGTTTTTAAAAGTTTGTTAAATAATTTCCTAATAGATAAGGCCTATTATACTGTTGACGATTTTTTAAAGGAAAACTAGATTATTATTATAATTGTTTAGTATTGAATGAATATCAATGAATGTATAATATAATAATGATAATAATTTTAATTTAATTGGATTGACCCTTTTAATTAATTTGAATTTTGCATGCCAATTGGTAGAATATAGCATAAGCACTTTTATAATCTGTAACATCTATGTATACCTACCTATATTCGCAAATAAAAGTTATTGTATTGTATTGTATTGTATTGTATTTTTTCTTAATGGCGGAGCAGCGCCCTCTAGAATTATTATTGCGTAATATTCCATGACCATTAACAAAACAAACAAAATATAACGCATGCGTGTATCCATCATTTGACACGTGACTTATGGAACGTCTTTAGTTCATACACAAATCTCATATAAAAATTGATAAATATTCATTTTTTTTCCAGAATCCGGGAAACTTTTCACATTTATAATATTGTAAAAAGCCAGTTCAAACTATTACGATCATTTAAAAATATAATAAAACGAAATCCAATAATCTCAAATTTCGAGCGGATTCGAGCCGTGGAAGTTAGTTTTGGCCTTAAATGTGGCTTTTTTAACCTATAAAAGTGCTGATGATCTTCAAACGGCTGAACCGATTTTCATGAAACATAGCTAAGAACACTCTCGATCAGAATACCTTTCTAACAACGGAAACAAAATTTAAATCGGTTCATCAGCTTGGGCGCTACGTTGCCACAGACAGACACACAGATACACAGATACACAGATACACAGATACACAGATACACAGATACACAGATACACATGTTAAACTTATGACACCCCTCTTTTTTCGTCGGGGGTTAATAAAATAATGACATATTCAAACACGTTATGACATCAGAATGTCTCCAAATTATCGATTACACAATATCTCGTATACTTTACAAAACTCCTCCTGTCATACTATTTTATGAAGTGTTTAGCAATGTGATTGTGTGGACATTTAAAATGAACATACAAAAAATAAGTCATGGTCACAGATATAGATTTACATAGATAACGCAAATGCATGTACTCCGCGTGTCCGAAACCCCGACCAAGCGTCGAGGTTAGTCGCCGTTAACTTGCAGTTCACGCGACTACAGATTAAAAAATATGAGTATGAGCGAGATAATCACTCGAGGGAATCGTAGCGGGAGGAGGGGCATCGGCGGCATCGGTGTCTTTGAATCGGTTTGGATTTCCCGTCACTAACGACGTCACACTAGGTGTCAAAAATTCGCCACGCTTGGTTTCAATACAAATCGTGATACTTGCGTTATCTATGTAAATCTATATCTGAGGTCATGGTGCATTATCAAAATAAGACTTTATAACAATGAAGTATAGCGTAATATACAATACACTCCCTTATTGCGTAAGTTTGGGGCGGACAAAAGGGGCGACGGAACACGAAATTACATTTTATTCCTCGGCTAAGCGGAAGGGTCAAAGAGTGAATCTGTGTAAGTAATTTATATTTAGTTTTGTACAACTGTTTGAAAACATTTTTATGTTTGTACACATAATTATGTATACTTGTAGGTTGGCATATTTTCTCATAGCGAGCAAAAGTTCATTTGAAACTGCGTTTGATTTCAATAATAATGATATGTTAGGATAACATTGAGAAATAACCACGATTGATGAACAAACAAACAAAATGTAATTTTGTAACCAGCATCAAGATGACGAGATCATACCACGATTTTTTCTTATCAGGAACTTAGTTCCTATTTGAAATAAAACTATTTTTACGGATTATATCGCGTTTATTTTTACTTTTTATGTTCCCGACGTTTCGGTTGCTTTACAGCAACCGTGGTCACGGGGGGACTGAAATAAACGCGATATGATCCGTAAAAATAGTTTTATTTCAATGTGTAGTATTCGCGTAAATATAAGAAATTAGTTCCTATTTTTTAAGTAGGTACTAATATACATACCCATAAAAACCGTGTTGTGTTCTGAAAGTCTAAATATTACTTTGAAATCTTAAATTTCCAGCCACTTTGACGACAAATATCAAGTACACCTTTTGACAGTGACACACTCAACATGAGACCTTAAAAAGAATTATCCAAAACCCACATGAAGAACGTTGTCATATCGCCTTCGCACATTTATAAATAAATTGCCATCAACCGGGGATTAGAGGGATAATAGAATAAAGGGAGACGGCGGACAGACACAAAGGGTTCAGATGTTAATGAGGGGCAAACTCTTCCATTGTGGTGGAGCTGTTGGAACTTATACAGACGTAGGCACTCAGTTGTCTCATAAAAAATTACCCCGTTCATAGAAAATGGATTCTGCCCTCAAAATAGAAATAAATATATTTTATAATGACGACCGCATGGCATGGTTCGAGCGTAGGCTGCTCGGCTCACTGCACATGGTGGTTGCGGGTTCGATTCCCGCCGGGGCAAACTTCGGGTCTGCCCGCATCGCCCCCAGTCCATTGTACGGTGCCCATAGTACAAGCGTTGCTTAGTTTGGGACCAAACAGTTGGTGTGTCAGTTTGGCGATATTTATTTATTATTTATTTAATGAAAATATCGTCAAACGCGGCACGACTCGCCTGATGTTAAAAAGTTATAAGTGGGGAATGGGATTGCGACTCTCACTGATATAATACTGATAGGATATAGACCTGTTCTCGTGTACTCTGAGTGAATTCACGAGGGTAGCTTTATACATCAGTAGTTATAGATAATTAAGTATTGTTGGAATTTGGATTTGTATTGCTTAGCTATTGCATTAGGTAAACCTGTAAGAATAGCTTTAAGTTTTGATAAATAAATAAATAAATAATAACTAGTTCCACCAATCTGTGAGAGCGGTAGTACAACCCCGGTGGAGCCGGGTTGGAAATTACAGGGATGCTCGCTAAGTGAGAAAAAAATAATTTCACAATATGAAAATGAATTTGCAGCAATAGTTGTTTTCATGTGTAGCACATACGGTATCTCTGCAATATAGTCTAAATAAATCTCCAATATAGTGGTCACAATAGGCCTCATAGAACGCCTATGCTGTCTACCTAAACAATTTCACGCCCACCGATCAAAAGCCGTCCGTCGAAACTATGCCTATGGAGTAATTATAACCCGTTATTACCGACTATTATTGGTTCGGAGCGGACAAAGGCAGCGGTGGGCTTCAGTGCACCGACGTGTCATAGGTTGGATGTGGTGTGAGTCATGAGAGAAGAATATCGATTGGACTACCGCCTGAAGTCACGCTCAACTTGCACTCGACTCAAACGAGCCAAAACTTTCTAAGTACGCTAACGACTGCTTCTCGTTACGAGATTGAGTCGAGTCGATTTGAGAATCAGTTGGTACAGGTGGGTGAGTGGCTAGTGGATTACGAAAAACTATATAAACTGACGTATTGCGGGCCGAGTGCAAGTCGAGCCTTATTGGAACGGTTAACAGACTTGGCCTCCAGGTTTTGGTAATGATCTTCGCATTTATCCTAGTTTGGATGTTACTGAGTCCCTTCATAGAGATTAGTACAAGATTGGACCGCATCAAATCCCAATTAAATAATAGAATTCCATACATTTCATAGAATCACCAGTAGTGAAAACATGCAGGTTTACTAGTTATTATATTATTTGTCCATAGTACAAGCTATGCTAATTTTGGAACCTTCCATTCTATTTCTGGCAATTTAAAAAACAAAACACGTACTTAACCAAATTTTTGAAGGACTTATGGCTAGTACGATAACTACCTACCTAATACCTAATGTATAATTGGAAAAAAAAACATTATAATATATTTCTATATCCGCTTATCTTACAACTTGCACCACACTATAATTTCACACAGTTGGAAATTGCTGAAAGAGCCGCAATGGTCACGAATTGAGTTGGAACATTGGCATTTAAAAATGGCGAGTTTTAAAATGCATTTCAATTCTTAATTTCACTGAATCGCTGTTTCTTGTGACTAAGTGATGCGCGTGAACTAAACATCCCCAGTGTCTATTTAGTATAATCGCAGGAAAGACCTAACAATTTAGAGGAAAATACCCGTCGATTTCATTCGTCACTTTAGAGATCGATGCCGGATATTTCATGATGAAACAAGTAAGCCACTCAATAGTTTTGCCCGCGTTATAATCAGCGTAGACTGTAATAAATATCCTACGTGTTAATCTAGGTTATAAACTATCAATGTGCTTATTTTAATCCAAATCCGTTCAGCCGTTTGTGTGGAATCGAGTAACAAAAATCTAAACTTAAAACTGTCAAACTTATAATGGGATATTTCAAGTTATAGATGAACTATCGACCTGAACAAAATATTTAGTACCTAACGCATTTAATCATCAGATAAAAGAATTTCGACGTCAAATCGACTAATTCTCGACAATCAAGTGTTTCAATGAAAGCAGCGAATTTAAATGAAAACTAATAGGCTCGACAGTATTCTTTCAATTACGCCACCTGTCACTCTTAATTAATTTGATTCATTAGGTAAGTATTTTATTACGTTCAATAATATTACATTCTAGGGAATACATTAAAAGGGAACGTTCTTTACTATATAACTTGGCTTTTAACTACATAAAGTATCAGTATTCGTTTATAATAATTGTAAAAGAGCACTGATAGCTGATTAGTTTAACATGCATCTTGCGCCCAAATAGTCCTTGGTTCAAACCCCGACACACATCTCTGCGTTTTTCGAAATAAATTGATGTACGAATAATTTTAACACTTACTTACAGTGAAGGGAAGCATTTTGAAAAACCTGCTTATTTTAAGAAATTACAAAAACAATCTTCGAGGAACCCGCATCGACCCAGCATGGTGAATATATGCTTGAATCCCCCTCGCATAGAGGGCAGCCCCGGGACCAGTTGTGGGACATTTTAGAGGCTTAATTGTTAGTATTTGTGACTGGAATCGACCTTGTTGGATGTAGAAAATTCTGAGATTACTTTACAATCACTATTATTATCGTAAGCAGCTTGTATTAGTCCACTGCTAGGTATTGGTTTCTACTAATTTAAAATTAAACTAATAATAACAATTTCCCGTTGTCATAAGCACCCTTAATCACAACGATTGCACTCGCCATATTTCATTTATCAAATTTTAGTACGGATTACTAAAACTATGCAAATAGTAGGTAAAACAATGGATTTCACATCGAAGAAAACAATTCCGTTTTACCCATAGCGGGGCAATAAATAACAGCATTTCAAACAGCCCAATATTCACGGGTATTACTGCACATCTGTCAAACTCTGCATATAAATTTGGGGCCTAATCTGAAAATATGACTCTTGTTACTGACGAAACATTTGATACATCAGTAATAATCTGGCTTATTACTCTACTTAAAAGCAGTGATAGCCGATTGGTTAAGCACGCGTCTTGCGGGCACCAGGTCGTGGGTTCAAACCCCGGCTTGCACCTGTGGATTTTTCGAAATCTATGTGCGAATCATAATTTATATCGGATTATCACTCGCTTATAGTGAAGGAGGAAACTTGCATGTCAAAATCTAACCAATTTTCTTAAGCTATGTGAAATCCGCCAACCCGCACTGGGCCAGCGCTGTGGATTATGGCCTGAAACCCCCTCGTAGTGAGGGGAGGCCCATAGCCAATTGGCTACAGCTACAAAGGGCTGGCTTGACTAGGGTAGGCACTGCGGTGTCAACTACTCACAGAAGATCAGCATAAAGTAGTTACTATAGCCGAAAATGGTAAGATGAAAGAGAGCCAGATGCCCAACCTCGCCCTTCTACTGCCTCTGTCCCACTAGGTTGGTAACATGCGAACAATAATAATAATAAATATCGCCAGACGAACACGCCAACTGTATGGTCCCAAACTAAGCAACGCTTGTAACTATGGGTACCGTACAATGGACTGGGGGCGATCCCAGTGACACCCAGACCAGGACAAATTACGAAAAGGCCATTTCCGGAATTTACCCTGACGGGAATCGAACCCGCAACCACCGTGTGCAGTGAGCCGAGCGGCCTACGCTCGAACCACTGCACCAAGCGGTAGTCAAACAATGCCTTTGGTATTGCAAGCATCAATAAGCTACGTCAACAGCTTAACATCAGGTAAGGTCGTATGCTTTTTTGCTGACTTTTTTATAAAATTAATGGGAAATGTTGCTTCTGATTATATCAAACCTGATTATGACGGGCACGTAATATGGGAAACGTGTTCTAAAAATAAACGCCATCATATCTATGTCAGCCCCCATGTTGCGTGCGTCAATAATGAGATTTTAACGACAAGCTAGGGCGCGATTTACTCTCGTTTTGTTTTATATTTGTAAAAGGGTGTCTGATATTTTTAATAAAATATAAAGACGATACCCAAATTTATAGAAAACTAGCGGTAACCTAGAACCCGATACTAGCGCCACCTACGGGTCCAATCCTACTTCCTACTAATATTATAAATGTGAAAGTTTGTGAGTGTGTATGTATGTATGTATGTTTGTTACTCCTTCACGCAAAAACTACTGAACGGATGTGGATGAAATTTAGAACACAGATGGTTTATAACCGGGATTAACATATAGGATACTTTTTATCCCGATAATCCCGAAATTTTTGTTACGTTAAATACTACGTGGACGAAGTCCGTGGGCACAGCTAGTATATTATAAATGCGAAAGTTTGTGAGTGTGGATGTATGTTTGTTACTCTTTCACGCAAAGACTACTGAACGCATTTGGATAAAATTGGGAACACAGTTAGTTTATAACCTGGATTAACACATATAATACTTTACTTAAGTCTAAGCGGACGAAGTCGCGGGTAGAAACTATTTTTTATATAAACCATTAAGGGACCCACTCAAATACACACAAAAAATGGCTTGCAAAATCGGTTGCAGCTGTTTGGGAGGAGTTCCGTGAAAAACACACGAAGCTACATATGAATGATATTATACACAGTTTATGATCTATTAACAATGATATTACAATGTAAATACTTTTATTGTAAAAAAATACTTAACCCCTAGAGTGTCACAAGCACTAACGTCGGTGTATAACATTTGAATGCTACAAGTGTCGCATTCCCCTACGGGTGGGTATAAGACGCGAGCGGTCATTGGTTGTTTATTTACTACGTTTAGCAACACGTCAACGGTAATAGGGTTTCATAGATCGATTATGTCAAAGCCTATCTGTTTTAGGATCGATTCTTGTAAAAAAACGTTATATATTGGCACGAAAAAAAAATTTCATACTTCCGAAACCATTGGATTGATTTACCATACCGCACCATAGTAAATGGTTAAAAGCTATAACCATTCCGGGAGCACCCCACCTCAGCTTCGTCTGACGTCGCCTGTCCATGCAACGGACATTCTAATTTATTATATTGTTTTGTTTATGTCGGTCCCTTTGTCAGTCATTAGACAATCGAGATAGCAGTTTCCGTGTCCACTGGTATGCACTAACGATGCAAAATGTTGTGGTTGCACCAATTTAGAAGTGAATAAAATAGTCCTACTAATATTAAAAACGCGAAAGTTTGTGAGTGTGGATGTTTGTTACTCCTTCACGCAAAAACTACTGTACGGATTTGGATAAAATTTGGAACACAGATAGTTTATAACCGGGATTAACAAATAGGATACTTTTTATCCCGATAATCCCGATATTTTTTTTAAGTTATATACTACGCGGACGAAGTCCACGCGGGCACAGCTAGTTTTACTATTTATAAATAAATTAGCAAGCACCCGTGTGATGAAGCAGTAACCGTAGCCTATAGACGCTTGCAATAGCAAAGGCATTGCTCGCACATTGCCGACCTGAATTAATTATCCACACTTAGAATGTGGATAATTTTCTTCTAACTTCTATTCCTTCTTTCGGTTAAATTTGTGCGGGTATCAGTTCCAGGACTTCTGGGCCCTAACCACGCTAGCTACTCAAATCGTAATAGAAAGGCAAAAGCTTGCGATTACGTTTCAAACGCTTGACCAATATTTGGTACCACGCTAGCGTCTCATTTGCGAGTGGCTCACGCCATCGAACGCTTTGTAGTTTTTTTTTATTTGGATCTGCGTTGGTCACCACGTTTGGCTTTATGCCAATGTTCATAAAAAAAATCTCTGTGAGTGGGGGAAAGTGGGAGCAATTGGATTAATAGTAGTGAAACATGATTATTCGAGTTCCCCCAATAAGTCTGGTAATATTAGGCCTAGACAAAAGACCTTCATATAAAATTTGAAAATTATTTTTACCCGACATTGGCTACATGCGTAAAGCAAATCATCGCAAATAAACTTTACTTTAAAAAAACGAAGTCATTCGCAAGCTCAAGGTCAAACGCTAAGAATCGCGAGTGTGGTACCAAATTAATGTCAGTAGAAATCGTGAAGCTTGTGTCAGCAAAACGTCAAAAGCGGAGCGTTTGAAACGTAATCGCTAGCTTTTGCCTTTCTATTACGATTTGAGTAGCTAGCGTGGTTAGGGCCCTGGTCCAGGACTCATTGTACGATTCTGAACGTACACAAACTGTCATATTGACAGCTGACAGATGACAAATAAAAATGTCAGTAAGACTTCTTGCTATTCATCTAAAAAACTCATTTTGTTACAACGATGTTGTTCCGTATTTATTTTGTTACTAGCTGTGCCCGCGATTTCGTCCGCGTAGTATTTAACGTAACAAAAATTTCGGGATTATGGGGATAAAAAGTATCCTATACGTTAATCCCGGTTATAAACTATCTGTGTTCCAAATTTCATTCAAATACGTTCAGTAGTTTTTGCGTGAAGAAGTAACAAACATACATACATACATCCACACTCACAAACTTTCACATTTATAATATTAGTAGGATTTAATATAGTCCACTAAGTAATTATTGTGTTTGGTGTTTCATTGCCTAGACCTAAACACTCATCGAGGATCAATCTTTGGCGTTATCTTTGGACACCGATACGTTTGGAATACAAAATAGTTAGCGACCAACATAATTAGTTATTGATTATTTACCACTACAAATTAAATAATATTTTTTATTCACAGCGACGTCTTGGTGACAGATTTGACTCGAACTACGAGTCAAAACAAAAACAAAAAGTTAACCGTAAAACATCTGGAAATCGGGAATAATGACGACCGCTTGGCGCAGTGGTTCGAGCGTAAGCCGTTCGGCTCACTGCACATGGTGGTTGTGGGTGCGATTCCCGCTGGGGCAAATTTCGGAAATGCCTTTTTGTAATTACCCTTGGTCTTAGTGTCACTGGGATCGCCCCCAGTCCATTGTACGGTACCCATAGTACAAGCGTTGCTTAGTTTGGGACCATACAGTTGGTGTGTTCGTCTGGCGATATTTATATTTATTTATATTCGATATTCTGATCATGTGTAACTCAGGTCTGTCATCGCCATAATATTTGTAAACCGATTTCCATCGATATTGCTTGAAATAAATTTCTCGACTATGATAAAGATATCTGAATCACCGACACAGGAATAGGGAGGAAGGCCTTTTAGATTCAAAGTGATATCGCGACCAAAGCCCCGGTGATCTCGGATGAATCAATTGGATAAATTATTCATATCATTTCTTTCCATAAATCGATTTAACGCAAACAATGGCGAGTCACCATTATTGGATTCCTGACAAAGACACCGAATACGATTGATAAATTGACAATCGAATATCTGAATCGATTATCGATTCTTTGAGATGTTTGTCGATATTGAGTTGTACCGAACCTTATTTATTTGAGAATGAAATAGGTCAGATATTTATAGGTACTATTTTACTGTCATCAAATCATGTGTAACTAAATTTGACATGTGTATTATTGATAAATACAACTTGCAAGATAGCCAAGACGTTTATGGTTTAATTTACAATTCTAAGATCAAACTAACTTATGGCGAGGCCTACTCCCACAGTGGTAGATGATCTGAATATGTAAGGAAAACAATCAGTATTGCCAGCACGTTAAAGGCTAAGATATTATTCCGATAATATTTTCCCAGACACCGGGAGAACACTGAATTATTAAATTATTCCTGCCATCCGTTATATGGAGCGTTTACTATCGTATTTTTGATAGATATCACTTGTCAGTTTATTTTCTATAACTTACACAATAAACTAAACTGGAGTAAACAAACCGTTTTGTCATCAAACTCATGATTGAAGTTTGTTAGTAAGACATAAAACACGATGCCTAAGATTTGGTTCATACGTCATTAAAAACAACGGAACTGGTCATTGTGATATAAGCACAATAAAGTGATAGCTACTCGCTGGATTAGGAATCACTTATTTTTACTATTGGGTGCGTTCACCAAATCTCGTCAATAACTGATCATCTTTTGTGCCTACAAAATGATTCCGAATGAAGTTGCGGGGCGGGAGTAGAGGCGCACATTGTGAGTGTTTTATCGAAAATAATAATAGATCGTGATTGGTTGATCGTCAATCCTGTACCCTTTGTCAAGCGTATGTGTTAAGGAAACATTTGTCCTACAGAGTCCTCTGCAGAGTCCAAAGTGTGGTTTATCTGTGATTTATACACTTTTTTGTAAAGTAAGCTTGCAACAATAGCTCTGGCCATTGGTGTGGTAAATTATATTTGGCTTTATGTAAGACATAAAAAAAAGTTGTAAGTGATTCTCAATACCTCGAAGAGAGATAATTGGCCATTGCAAATATTACGCAAAAGGAATATGGCTACTTGCTACTTGCTTGTCAAGTGACTCGCTCGATTACTAAACTTACTAAAACAGACCTTGATGACGGTTGCACGTGTACGATTGTTCTCGTATATCACATGACAATGTGTGGAATAATGAAAGTATCTCCTGGAAATTTTGCCAGATAACACATTTTTTTCTCAAGTATTGTGGTATAAGGAGACGTATTGGGCTTTGTTTACTTACGAGTATATGTCCCACACTCGACTTTTATGTAGGTAAGTGTGCAGGAAAAAATCTTTTTTATTTAGGTTTTCGAGTTCGATTTCCCGTGACCAGGGAAAATTACAAAAAAGCATTTCCAAAATTTTCCGAGAGACTCTGCTCTGCTCTACACCAGGCGGTCGTCACGCATCAAGGCCGTTATTAATTTTTCTCTAAGAATAAAACTACCTTAAACCTGTGTAACGTCACAGTTCTAAAAATAAAGAAATAATCTCGCAGGTAGCTATATTCAAATTTGGACGGTGTTATGCAGCAGTGTGTACAGCAGCCATCATCCAGGATTTAATGACTAGAATCATGCATCTTTGCATAATATTGTCCTAAAGATATGGTCATTTTGCTCGGCTTTCACCGTTTTGTGACATTCAGGTGGATTTGTAATCAACATTTCTGTTTCTGCCCTATGCCTATCTCTATTTTGAACTCTGCAAAATAGTGTCAGTGTCAGTGTAAATGAGGTTTTATAGATAAAATAATATTTTTAAAATTAGAAAAAGTGTAAGTTTCTTATTCCAAAATATTCAGTTTGCGGGGAATAGTGATGATAGAAAAGAGCACTAAACTTTAACTCTACTTTAGGTATTGAAAGCCAAACAAATTCGCTCCACCAAATTTATTTCAGCCTTCAGACTATTTTGAATACTCAAAACGAATTTAATCAAAACACAAGAGAGGCACAATAGGCCCCGCTTTCCAACAATACCCAGGACTGTCTCAAAAACAATCCAACGTAATAAGCCTTTTAGTATTCGCGTCGCGCTCACACGTAATAGTTGAGCGTAACATATTTATATTTTCTTTCACAATTGTTCCCGCTTGTGTGGGGTGACCGTGCGGAAAGATACACCAGGACAACATGGGCACAATACAAAGGCGACGTATTTCATAAACTCAAGTAGGAATAACATACACATTTTATTTTTCCTGCTGTATTATACTAAAACAGTAACCGTGGAATATATTATATTAAGCTCATATCAGTATTAGAATCTTAACTATTATTAAAATGTTAGCTTCTTTTATCACTACTTCTTGAAAGAAGTTGAATATTTTATTTTACAATATGAAGGTATTAAATTTTTCAAGATCTCAAATGCTTTGATTAATTGCAGTCTTCTATACATACATATTACTATACATATATATTGAACATTTAAGTCAAACGCACAAAAATATAATACTTAAATTAACAATTAAATAAAAACTCCTGAAAACTGCACGCGTTCATAACATAAAAATACTCTTTGGTACTTCAAAAAGCACACAAAAAAATGTTAAAAAAAGTACACAGTAATGTTGGTCACCCTTTTATTTCTCACACATTTTCTGGAGTGGTTTACTTTTTACGAAGCGAGGCTTCTAAGGAACAGATCTCCTCTGTGGTTACTTTTCGAAGCGAATCATTTGTACTTTACCGAGTTACAAGTTCGCGGAGTATATTTTTTGCGCGGATAATAGATGATCCATCGATCATGTAATGTCTGTTATTTGTACCGCTTTAAGTTGTATAAAAAGCGAAGTACTTTTTGTATGTTGTGTCATAGAAAGTTGGTCATTTGTCAACATGGAGCCTATTGATATAGTTTTTGTATTCATTGATATGCCTTTTGAAAACTGGTAAGTATTTTTGATCATGTGTAATAAGAAGGCTTTATTTTTAAGAGTTGGATACACATTGAAAAGGCGTTTAATAAAAAATGCGATATAGTTACACTTTAGAGGTAAACATATGAACTAAAGTTTTTAGAATTTTAGTTGTTAGACACTGTTTTGTTATGGAAGGACTAAAATAGAAAAAGAGTAAAAACCTCAGATACTCTACTGAATCAGTTTTGTATCTCCGTATATAGTATTTTCTAATTGTACTGTCAACGAAAAGGAAAATATCCGATTCAGCATATAGGGGCGATAGTTCAATGCTACGACAGCTTCGATGCTACGCCCGTAGCGATCGTAGCTGGAGGCACTACGGCGTAGCACATTGTAGAAATATTCTCATGAAATATTTCCATATTCTAACATGATGGCAATTGATCCAGTGATTCACTGTTTTTGATTTCACTGTTATTTTATTAACTCTACACAGCTTATTTAGTGTTCATAATTTAAAAGAAAACCACATACTGAGAAAATCTGCGTGTAGGACCTTGAGTGGCTGAGTCAGTACTTATGTGTGGAACTTTATATACAGGAAGAGGGATGAATTGGATTTTTTTATTTTATTTACTTTTTAACTTAAGTCGAAATGGTTAAAACTTGAACCCCTCATAATGAAGGGCTTTTGATTTAAAGAACAATTTCCGCGCACTCTTTGTTAGATGCAGATAATAAATCTGGAGGGGTCCGTAAGCGGGTCCCAAAAACTCTCATCGAAGTGTCGGAAGTAGGTTAGAGGCGTCATTAACTTTGTCGGCTCATCAATTTGTTCAGGGTTTCCATTGAGATATTATCGTTGTAACATAACATTTTTATTTAATATTTAACGCCATAACAATATACCTTTTCCCGTAGCATAGGATAGGTGCTAGCATGTGTTCGAGATAGTAGACAACCGCACCACGTACCGGGCCCAACTGTAGCTAATAACAATGAAGGAGACCCGTTAAGTACAAAAAAACATAATCAAAGTCTGTCAAGCCGTTTAGGAGGATTTCGATCACCATAATATCTCTGAAACTAGGGGGCCGACCGAGGGTGGGCCAACCTTTTAGACAATTATCCTAATTAGAATTATGATTAAAATCAAATATATTTTTTTATTTCCTGCATTATGAGATTAAAACCTATTGTAGAAAAATCCAAAATTATAACAGGTTTCCCTTACTGGAATGTAGCCTACTCGTATTCCTATATCCGGAACTAAGAAATACGGGCTTATGTACATCATAATACATAATCATACACATAATGATGAATCGAGTACGAATCCATCCCAAGACTGTCGACATTATTGCATAACCGAGCATTATAATATAAATCGATTAAATATATTCTCATTTCCCTACGGAACGCGTGCCTTGACTCGACTGAAATTTTTAATATTTTATGTTCTATAAAACACCGGATATTAAACCTCGCCGCGCATTCGTTGCCTCTGCTCTGACAGGGCGGCTGCGGTAATGCCGTTACGGTTATTAGCTGAATAAATGATGGCAATAGATGAGATAAAATTGGTTATGTATGACTGATTTACAATTTGTGGAGTCAATAAAGCGATTTGTGGCTGTGAAGGAATCAATAGCCTAGTTGTTAGAGGGGCTCCCTCTTAGCTAAGAGGTTCCGGGTTCAATCCCCATCCTGGCCATTAAACTATTGACGTGGGCCCACTCCTAACACAAACATTAGCTTAGCCGGAGAGGCTAACGGGAATACTAGTAATGTGATATACTCACATTAATCAGTAACCTTTTTAAAAAAACGTTATGACATCTGTTTCCTTTTTATATGTAATAAGTCGACAAACTTACGACCCAAATCACCGCAGCCTATAGATAGGTACTTGAAATACTAAAGGCATCGCTCGCATGTTGGTCACCACCTGAAGGTGAGTAGGACAAAGGAAGGGGAGGAGAGGCTGGGCGTCCGGCTCTCTTAATGATCGTATGAAACGCGGCTATAATAGCTTTTTTACACCCATCTTCAGTGAGAGGACGGTACTACCCCATAGACATGAGATGAAGTCAATTGTATTGTGGTACAACTTGGTTCTATCAGCGTAAAATCTCTTTTAAAGTAACATTAGAATAGGCAGAATGATCTGGGAATATAACGTATCAAACACAGAAATAACAACCTACTGTAGTGTTTAAATCATAGATATATACTAACATAGATAACGCAAATGCATGTACTTCGCGTGTCCGAACCCCGACCAAGCGTCAAGGTTGGTCCCCGCTAACTTACATTCCGCGCGACTACAGATATAAAAAATATGAGTATGAGCGAGATAATCACTCGAGAGAATCGTAGCGGGCGGAGGGGCATCGGCGGCATCAGTGTCTTTGAATCGGTTTGGATTTCCCGTCACTAATAACGTCACCGTAGGTGTTAAAAATTCGGCACGCTTGGTTTCAATACAAATAGTGCTAATTGCGTTATCTATGTAAATCTATATCTGTGGTTTAAATAAATAATGTAATAGACCCTAATCTCCTAGGAAAACATCTAAATATAATACCTCTAAATATGCATATAAACGTTCGTTTAGCTTCCTTAAGAGTTCATACCACCTAAAATTTATCAAATCATCTCACGAACAAAATCTTCATTAACAACCACCTGTCTCAATCTGGAAAGATTAATTAATTACCTACAATTTCAGCTCAATATAAATGTAAGGTTTTCGTAAATATACTAAAAAGGTTTTAATTACTCCCGCCTCTCAGGGAGCCCTTCAAACGAGAGCCTTTCAAGAGCGGTCGATGGACAAAGGGATCGAGGAATGATAACACATTGATTGAGACCACTCCACTTGAGTGTTAATGGAAGTATGAGACTACAGCCAAAGACTTGAAGTGTCTGGTAAGATAATTAAGCAATCACTTACCTAAAGGTATGCAGAATAATTCATGAGTTTACGTGGCTTATGAAGGTACAATCACGCAATCTTATAAAATGTATACACGTAACGTAAAAAGGCAGTGATAGCCGATTGGTTAAGCGCACGTCTTGCGGGTACCCGGTCCTGGGTTCAAACCTTGGCTCGCAACTCTGGGTTTCGAAATCTATGTACGAATCATAATATCTATAGGATTATAATGTGGTAACAGTTTACCAAAATTCAATAGTATCGTGTTGGATTCAAACCTTAGGAATTACTCTGCACTCTTGGTCAAACTAATCGGATTCGCATAAATTGTGAGTAGGTAGTTAATATTAAATCTACAGTATACAATAACGGGAAGTTACAAGATAATACAACTATTTTCAATATACTAATGAATTAAAATTCCGATGCAATACTATTGAACTTTGGGTAAATATCGATGTAGTAAAACTATCGATAGTATTGACAGCGATTGCAGTAAAATACGCCATAATAGCGATAGTATCGATACTATCGATAGTATCTATACCCAATAGTATCGATACTATTGATAGTATTGTAAAATTTTAATAGTATCGATAGGGCTATCGTGATTCTGACTATTTTTCGAAGTCACGATAGTATTGACAACCTATCCATAGGCAATCGATAGTAAGGAAACACTAGTGGGGGAGGCCCGTGCCTAGGAGTGGGACGTCAAAAGGGCTAAATTATTATTACTTTTATACAGATAACGTACAGCGTACGTGGTATTTTTAAAATAAAAATAAATGTTAATGGTTGATAACAATGAGAAATATTGTAAACCGATCATACTGAATATAAGTAGCAAGTATATTTATCATCGAATATATGTTATTACGGCAAACAATATATGCATACGAAGTATTACCTACATAACTGTATTTCTTGTAATGATAAAGCGTTGAGTAAAACATAATAAAACTACAAAAGTAATTTGCTGACGTACTTTTGTCTCACAGTAAAAGGGTGACGTGATTGACTGAAATATTTTGCTACTTTACGCAAATGTCTGAATCTTGGAAGTCAATATCGATTTTATTTCAAGAAAACTCTCTTTCCCTTATTCAGAAAAAAACTTTCTTGTATTTTCCATTTATCGTAATAGCTTTTTCATCATCCTTTTCATACCTTCGTACTTCTTACTGAATCAAACGAGTGCTATCTCACTCCCTTCCATTATTTTAATCTGCACCCCCTTTGTTTAGGTTTAAGTAAGGAATAGGACAACAATCATGTAAAAGGCAGGTTTATCTCGAAGGCAGTTCGCCTAAGTTTAGTCAAAAAGACTCCGCAAGATCCCGGCTTCGAATAAAAGATTTTCGTTTATATAGATAAAAAAAATCTGGTACAAACACTTGTATGGAGGTTTCCTTAGATTATATAAATATCTGGAATGGAAATAAGAAGAAATAATTTATTTTTGAATATTCATGACACAAATAATTACAGTAATTATCTGCTTGTACTTCAAATACAAGTAAATAGAAGAATATAGGTAGGTAACTACCGCAAACTGTTTAACATAATTATTGCATTCTTATTGAGTTCAGGGGCTAGTCCGGGTTACAAGCCTATGTTCAAGAAAGGTATTAAATAGGAATCCGGAGATCATTCAACTTGGGTGCTATTTGACAATCGTGTGACGAGTCATTGGATTTATGGTTTGCAAAATGGAACCGTCCATAATGGAACCATCCACTCATATAGATGTTTTACTTATTGTAAAAATAAAATAAAAAAATCCCTTAAATTAATTCGTTAGGCTGAAATACAGAATGAGTGCAGCAATATTTTTTAAAACGGGAAGAAGTTGTGGTCTAACGCACACAAATGTGAGCACATACATATCTAGATGACTTATCCTCCTTTACTGAATCCAAGTAAACAACAATAGTAGACCGGTCCGCGATAGCCCATTGTCACAACCGAGCAAGATGGCCGCCGAGTTTTTTATTTAGCCACAAAACCCAAGAATAAAGCGATGTTCCGTATTATTGTCTGAGTATTGAGGATCCGGGAGTGCGTACGAGGGCACGGCTTGCGGAGTATGCGGAGGGAAAACCAACATTAGCTTAAGGGGGTTATAATGAAAGGGATCTATCTTTGTGAGGGCGGAGGCATGAAGACGTGTGGCTTTTCTTGATGGGTTTTGGTTAAAAGGGGTTGAATGGCACTTTCCTAACGCAGTACCATCTAGATTTGGGGTGAATGACCCCATTATGCCTGACTAAACTAAGACTAACTAAACGGTTATGAATCTTGGTCTATATAACTTTGAGGTATAATTTCAAATATCATACTACCAATAATAGACTTCTGATCGTTTAATTATAAAACTCAGAAAGTATTGAGTATTTTTTTTATCTAATTCATCCCACTGCTGCAACTGCTACTAAGGTATTTCTCAATACTTTCTATTGTTCTCTTTCGTTAGCTTCTCCTTTCAAAGTCCCTTTCTGTCCCCCGGTATTCACTCTCTATCTTGACCCATGTTTCTGAGGCCTATACTCGATATAATAGTATTTTTTTTTTAAATTACTAGCTTTCACAACCTACTGTGTCCAATTATAAGTAGTTGGACACAGTAGCTTACAACCATCCAGGGTAACACCATTAGCACAAAAAAAACATCAAAATTGTTCAAGCCTTTTATGAGGAGGAGAATTACGAACATACGTACACCGGAATTTTACATAATATAAAGATAAGATTTGTAATATTTCAATATTAATGCTGATAGAGCACTCATTATCGAATAACCCCCAACAAACTTCATAGCTAAAATATATTCATACATAAAATAAACATATGCAAAGTGTGTACACCGTGAAATATCTCATTACCTTATACAAATACGTTTAAAACATTCTAGAGGCCCGTATTTACATTTTCACATTGACGAAACGACGTTGGGTCCACGCGGACCCAAACACTGCTAGTAATTTACTTAGGAACGCGCCCGCGCCGCTCCCGGAGGATCCTCGCATTTCACTATTTATGTACATACATCATTATAATGTAATTATAACGTACACGAAATTGTACTCAGTTATGATTTTATTTATTCTAATATACCTATTTAGGAAGTCCTTATTGTAGGAATATGTATAATATAATAAGAAGTAATTGCTTTACGTAGACATACTGTTGTGCGTGACTAGATAGCTTAGTTTCTGAGTTACAGGATTTTAAATATTTGGCACAATATAATGGAAAGGCGATATTTATCTAAAGCCATCGCTTGGTATGTATACTGTAAAGATCACTGTGTCCATTCAGGACTATAATGAAGGCTATCCAATTAAATGTTATCATCTTTTTTACACGTTCCGGTCCTTTGTCCATTACGCTAAAGATTATGTTCGAAACGAGGGGTGAATTTCGTTCGGTACGACACCTACTTTTCGGGATCATATGAATTTGATCTGCTTACGGTGAAGGGGATAAAGCAAAGCTGATATGACTTTCCACAGCCTCCAGCTATACTGCACCACATAATTTGTGGGCTATGCTGAGTTTAAATATCTACTCGAAGGATTTATCTCTGTTGTATTTATAGTCTGTGAACCAATTCCGTCAATTCTTGACTAATTATATCTTAGTTAACATCCAGGAATTAACTACTCCAAGCCACAAACAACTCAATGCGACTCACACGGTTAACCAGGCACCGATAATTTCCATACATACGGATGTAAAATACCACCCATTATCTCTATCAGTAAATGTATGGACAGAATGGTGTCAGCTTCTTCGTGTGAATGACCGCTAGCTCAGCTCACTCACCGGCAAAGAAATAAAATCACAACACTAGTCTGCACTCTGTTACGTCACAGATTTTTCCCGTCCCGGATCCGTCTCGGTGCACGCCAGTTAACACGGATCACGATAAACCCGTATACGTTCTTACGGATTTGAAATTGTAGGAGAATACAAGTGGACGAATGCACGGAATTGTTTCTCGATTGTAGGTTTTGGGGCAAAATCTGTGCGATGTCATCTATTCCTAGCAGATATGAATATCGTAAAGGATCCCTTTGTATTTTATTTAGTTTGCCATAGTACTATTTCTCATAGCTTGCTGCATAATTATGGCATACTGTCATCACTGTTCAATATTTTCTGTTATTTTGGAAGCGAAGCGATACCTAAAATGAGACCGCATTTTAATACAGAAGACAACCCTGTGTATTTATTTGAAATATTTTTAATTTTTGTTAAACTTTGTGAACTATATCATAATTGATTTAGAAACCAAAATCACAATGTTTTAAATATAAGCGGACCCAAGAATATAGGAATGTCGGATTGTTTGACATATTTAGACGACCGTTTGGCGCTGTGGTTCGAGCGTAGGCTGCTCGGCTCACTGCACATAGTGCTCCGGTGGGTTCCTTGCCTGGTAGCCGTGTGAAGCCAGGGGGAGTTGCTAGTTTTTTATCCAGAATCAATGCTTATAAAGTTTGGTTTGCTCAGCGGTATAGTTGCAGAAACATACCCCTTGTATGCGACCCGTATTTTTGTTGCAAAAACACTTTATGCACGAACTTGATGTATCGAAATAAGCAAATTACAGACTCCCTGCGGCAGTTCCAATAGAACTTCCTAAAGTTTCGTACCGCCACATTGATCAACTGAATTATTCATGCTATATTGAATATCATTTCATGTTTTCGTGTCGCGAGCAGTTTGAGACTTTATTTTAGGATGGGAGAGTTCGAATTCGATTGGGGGCGACGTTCGTTCAATTTCTTATATGGTAACTGATGGATGTACAGTCGAATGAAATGTGTGTCTTTTCCTTATAGTGTCAGCAGTATTCTTAACGATATCAATAAGTCTTATATGTGAAATCGATTGTCTACCATGTTGTCTGGCTGTTTACTTTATAAATTGATGGATGGATATGATGCATTCATTATCGTTGGGTATTTTTTCAGCATTAGAGTTTTTTTGTGTGAAGTAAAGTACAGGAATAGCTATCGGCGTTGTGGCTGACGTGTTGGTCATTGAACCAAGTAATTACTTTGGAAAGCCAACGGCGAGGCGTCCAAGTTTCTTGAAAGTTTGTGGAGTGACGAATCACGCCGAACTTTGATAGGAAACGTGCAAAGTGAGTATTGGAAAATGGTTGCGGATTTAATGACAATTTTATACTAAGGCACCAACTTCTGGAGACATAAGAAGTGTCGTTTGTGTAGAATTGTTGCCCTTCTCGATTGGAAATAAATATATTGTAAGTTTCTACGAAATGTAACGCATTAATGTAAGGTAGGGCCACGATCATTCATCATTATGTTGCTAATGTAATTAGCGTTTTTTTTTTAAATAAACAAATAAATATCGCCAGACAGACTCACAAACTGCATGGTTCCAAACTAAACAACGCTTGTACTATGGGTACCGTGCACGGAAAATTACGAAAAGGCCATTTCCGAAAATTTTCCCGGTGGGAATCGAGCCCACAACCACCATGTGCAGTGAGACGAGTGGCCTAAGCTCGAAACACTGCGCCAGGCGGTCGACACATGCTTATAGACATTAATGATTATAGGCTCTGATCGCTCCTAGAAGTGGTTATTTTGGTCATCTCTTAGTGGTGAGCTTTGCGAATTCCGGACAAATAAATGGATGGATATAATATTACTAGCTGTGCCCACGGACTTCGTCCGCGTAGTATTTAACGTAACAAAGATTCGGGATTATCGGGATAAAAAGTATCCTATATGTTAATCCCGGTTATAAACTATCTGTGTTCCAAATTTCATCCAAATCCGTTCAGTAGTTTTTGCGTGAAGGAGTAACAAACATACATACATACATACATCCATCCACACTCACAAACTTTCACATTTATAATATTAGTAGGATACAATCGTAACGTTATCAATGTTTTTCTAATAACTAAATTTTGGCGGTCAATGGTGCAAATAATAAAAGTTATTGAAAATTCAGCGTCATATATATTATTTTTCAGTCCGTTAACTTTATAATAATTTTCGCTGTGGACGCTTTTAAAACCTTTATTGCAAACAGCCAGCAATTAATTAATTTTCGACACGTTTCGCCCCACCGTCGCTGCTCCTAATTCATCGGCCCAGCTGTTAGTTCCTGACTACATAAATCATAAGCAGGCCTTGTTTTGGCGCCCTTCCAAACTTTCTTTTTATTTGACACTGCCCTCCATTTCCGAGTCGAGGTTTTGTCGGATAAAATATAGCTGGTTAATATTGGTGCTTATTCTGTTTGGATTCAAACTAAAAATTATATTATACGATTAGCAGTTTTAGCCGATTGGTTAAGCACGCGTCTTGCGAGCACCAGGTCCCGGGTTCAAACCGCGGCTCATACCCCAGGGATTTTCGAAATCTATATCTATATCATAATCTATATTATAATTTCTAAAATGATTATTACTCGCTTACGATTAAGGAAAACATCGTGAGAAACCTTGCATGTCTTAGAAAAAGCTAACCAATTTTCGAAAGCCATTTGAAATCCGACAACCCGCACTGGGCCAGCGTGGTGGATTACGGCCCGAATCCCCCTCGTAGTGAGGGGAGCCCCGTGCCCAGGAGTGGGACGTCAAAAAGGGCTATTTTTTTATATATTTTAAAATGACCAAACAAAAAATCGTGGTATTTTTTGTGGTGTCAAATTTAGTTTAATCGCAATTTATGGTCACCAGTATTAACACCAATGTATTCCTTCTATTATATTTATTTTTACCGTCCACACAATATGTACGAGCTCCAACCTAACAACTTCCATGCAAGCGCCTGATGTTTTTTAATAACACGTCACGGCAGTTAACCGTGACCCAGGCGTTCGAGTTTTCTAAGACATAGCTACCTGCTACTTTTAATATATTTTTTTTTTCTTCTAACGGCCATTGTGTGCCATTAACTACGCTCCGTTCGTGTTAACCAAATGTTATTCTAAATTCAATCAAATAAAAGACACTGCTTCAAGACAATTCGAGGGTTTCATTTATGTCAATAGACACAATAATATTTTTTCTTTGTTTTAATTGTATAAGATCTTGGTCTTGTAAGGTTTATGGGCTGCATGCCAAATTCTATGAAGTAAGTCTTCCTTATATGAATAGAAAAATATTTTTAAAACAGGTGTATCTAAACTACATCTCCATTATATTTTCACAGGTGAAACGTGCCTGAACGTAATAAAGACGTACGGCATGCGCAGGTGAGTTCCTAAGTCAATTTAAACTTCACACATGTCTCGAAAGTTTGGGGAGCCGAGTCTGCCCGGAATTGCTATTCTTTCACGGTAGGTGGGTGAGAATTATATGCAAAATAGTATGTACTGTACTGTAGTATTACTGTATTATTAATGCGGGTTTTGCGTTTTCCCCGAGACTTGTCGGTGGTCAAAACCTCGGCGTCATTATTTAACACCTTTATCCTAGCTTACGAATAACAGTTGTAGGAATGTGTGGCGAGCCTAATTTCATTTAAAAATGACCACTGACCATCCAACCTTTGGCCAATCACAATTCATTATTATTTTCCGCTACCGCCCTGCAATATTTTCACGAAGTATTTTGATGTGAATATGTGATTTGAAGTCCTAGTGGGGTGTCCACAGGGTTGGTCTGTGTTGGCCTTTTCGTGATTCTCTCTAGTATAGGTATCTGCGATCCCCTCCAGTCCACTGTATAGTCTTATCTGAATGAGATGTGATCTCAAACTTGTTTTGATGTGTGTAAGCAAGCGCAATGGGCAAGAATTCGGCCCCGATTCAGATTTTTATTGCGAACACAATGAAATATTTACAACTGACCGATTGTGCCAAACTATATTCGCCATGATTTCCCCGAGGAATCGCAACTCTGCTGTAACATTAAGTAACCTAATCTGAAAGGGACAAGGCTTGCAGTTGTGGAACCCTAAAATCGTTTTCAGATGGTAGTTTTTATATCCTATTTTTCTTTTTATTGCTTATAATATTTACGATTTTTTTAATCTAAATTTCTTTCATCTCAACTATGATTTATTTTAGGTATCAGACTGATGTACTCAACTACTACGAAACATATATTACTACGGACACTTGTAAACTAATAGCAATCTCTTTTATTTCGTATGTGCTCAAAAACAGTCCAGCAATTATTTGGCACTTCATAACCATTGATAGAACTCCTGGTGCCAATAACCTCTCCAAAATAACATGACGTTCTTGTCACTTCGTACTTTATCGCAAGTCGACTTTTTGTACGTAGGCCAGGAAATTTTGAAATATCGACACTTTTTTTATAATAACAAAGTCGGCAAACAAGGTTACCTCCCGCCTTATGTTAAGCAGTTACCGTAGATATAGATGCTTCCAATTTGCGTTCGCGAATTGCCGACCTGACGGTGAGTGGGATAGAGGGAGAAGGTATTGGTAGTTGTACTTCCGGCTCTTTCAGTAAACGTACGAAACTCAGCTACATAGCTACTTTATGCCGATCTTATTTGAAAGGGTGGCACTATACTGGTAAAGCGAGCGTATGAGCTGTAATCAACTAGCTACGGCTTGGCATTACCCAATTTTTTTATACGGTCTGAATCGCAATAACAGTGTCATATCTATACAAATAAATAAAATTGGAGTGTCTGTTTGTAATATCAAAATAACAGCTTTTCACTAATGCATATGAAAGTACATACGACACCTATAACAAAAACGCGATTTAAATTTTTTTGTCTTTCTGTCTGTCGGTCTGTCTGTCTGTCTGTCTGTGTGTTTGTTCCGGGTAATCTCCGAAACGGCTGGACCGATTTTGACGGGACTTTAACTGGCAGATAGCTGATGTTTTAAGGAGTAACTAAGGCTACTTTAATTTTAGCAAAAACAATTAGGGTTCCGCGTAAAAAAATAAAAACACATGAAAACAGAGAGTATCTCCGAAACGGCTGGACCTATTTTGACGGGACTTTCACTGGTAGATAGCTGTTGTTATAAGCAGTAACTTAAGCTACTTTTGTTTCAGAAAAACAAAATTAAAAAAAATGGGTCCTGTCGCGCGGGTGAGAACGCGGGAGCGGGCTTTTTTGTAAAGTTAAGTTCCACGCGGACGAAGTCGCGGGCTCAGCTAGTAATACTAATATGTATATTATTTACTAGCTGTGCCCGCGACTGCGTCCGCGTAGTATTTAACTTAACAAGAAAAAATCGGGAGTTTCGGGATAAAAAGTATCCTATGTGTTAATCCCGGTTATAAACTATCTGTGTTCAAATTTCATCCAAATCCGTTCAGTCATTTTTGCCTGAAAGAGTAACAAACATCCACACTCACAAACTTTCGCATTTATAACATTGGTAGGATTTACGGTCCACTAAATTATTGATATGCGTTTATCACGCGTGCGTAACGTTTATTGAATCAGAAATCTCTAACTTAAATTACTTTTACTCTCTAACTTACATTACTAAATTAAGAAGCAATTACAAAAATAAGGTTGGATACAAATGAGGACGTATTCTGAGCGAAATCGTTCGAGTTCGCTCATTTTGTGGCCCGTATCTAAAGGCGGAACAAGTTTTCGTTAAGTACACGTAATCCGAGTCGAGTCTTTTAAATTTGTCAGGTGTCAAACAGATAACAAGGAAGGTTTTTCGTGAGAGACGGCAAACTTTTGTTTTAGCGCCGTTAGGCCAAGCCTTGTTTTTATAGAGTGAAAAATTTAAGACTAATTTTGTTGAAGAGTTTGGCAGGTTTCTTTGTAAGTTCATGTTAGAACGAGATTCGGTTTCTAAAGCATAGGGGTCAATCAGTTAGGTTGTACTATATCTTAATAGAAATATGTAATTTTATTGATTTACCTATCGTTTTGGTTCGCATGCTTCCATGCAGTAGCAAACATAGAAAATATGACTTTACATACTCTGCGTCTGATTTTCCCGGAAGTAACTAGTTGTGCACTGCCGTTCTTCTACATTCAGCTGACATTATTTTAGTCTAAATCTACTAGAAGGTATATATATAGGTATATGTATAGGAACTAACCGATACATCTTATAGAACTATGAAACGATCCCCAGCGATGCGTCTAGCGAGATAAATAACACAAGACCGATGTCTTATCTATGAAATTTGTTGCCTAGTAGCTCGCACATTGCAATGACCGTCAAAGCTTTCCATGGACACGTTTAAGGGATGCGGCACTTGGGAGATGTTGGCCTAAGTTATGGGATGATTTATATAGTGACCATCATCTATCGCGAATGTATTGTTTAGAGGTAGTCAGATGAGCACAGACACATTGATCTCAATGTACTAAACGAGAAATTGTTGATCATAGCGAATGATCGAGTACCTAATTTCCAGACTACAGGGCCCTAACCACGCTTGCTACTCAAATCGTAATAGAAAAGCAAACGCTAGCGATTACGTTTCAAACGCTCCGCTTTTAAGGTTTTGCTGACACCATACCATATCAATGACAGTAGAAATCGTGAAGCTCGTGTCAGCAAAACGTCAAAAGCGGAGTACAATTTAGTAATCAGCTACACATCACACAATAGGTAAATTACTTAGCCATAAGTTTTTATTTGTTACTTCTTTTAGCTAGCTATTAAATTTAATGTATCAAACCTAAAGCTAAATATTTTTTTTAAATATTTTCATTATAACAAAGCAAGTCCTTTGGGAAATCTTGGCATAGCTCATAATTGTGAATCAATGTAATTTTTTCATAAATAACCATAATGTTACTATTCATCATCATTTTTATATTTTAAGAGTAAATTGGTGTCTTGAATATATTGTACCCTGGAGTGACTTTTACTTTTGTATTAAGAAGCATTTATACCTAAGAATGGCCAAGAATAAGCACAGTCTGACTTAAACAGAGTCAAGCGATACCCATCTGGAAATGCGTACGGAGGTCGTAAAAAAGAAGAAATTTGGGGCTTAAAAATTCATGTTACAAAGAAATTCACCATATTTTTATCATTATCATTGCGTATTAGGATTATCATATTCCATTATCATCAGACATAACTCGTTATGCGTTATGTCTTTCGAATTGAAAAACACACGAAAATATTTTCTCAATGCGCGCTCTCAACACAATTTTCTTCGTATACCTGAATTGATTATTAATACAGAATATTATTGAAATTTGTTACAGGTGGTACGAAAAACATTGTCTCCAAAACCATCATAAGAATACCACGTTTCTCGCTTTTATCTCAAATGCAATAAGGTCTGGTTAATGATACATGAACTGCATATATAACTTTGTAAAGGCACAACGGCACTTTTCCATTGAAATATTGAATGAGGCTGACAAATGAAGAAAGTTGTAAGGGACATAAATCTTCAGGGAAGATAAAGGGGAGTCCACATGAAGTCCCACTGCAATAGAATTGTGGCATTTTTTTAATCCCATTTATATTGTGTATCTATATTAAAAAAAATATAAGGAACATGGAGTTATGTGCCTGAGTAATCCTTTCTCCATAGGAATCCATTCCAGTTCTTATGAATAGTAATAGCAGTAAGTAGTTCTTATTAATAATGACAACAAATTGTCACTTGCTAAACGATGCAAATAAACTTTTTAGGAATCATTAAAAAAATACAAATTTGCTAATCAAGCGTATACTACCCGCTTCATGTTAAGCAATTGGCAAAGTCGGCAGTGCCTACGCATTCCCGTGCATTTCTCTAGATGTTTTAGCTAAAAATGTTATAAAATGGCTAATCCACGAACAAGCAATGAATGTGGTGTGCATTAAAAAATTTTCGACATTTTTCAAATTGGCTGTCGTTATTAAAGCAAGTAGCTTTACTCCACTATTAGAACCAATTTGGACGAAACAAAAAAGAATATTTTTCTAGTAATTAAATCCACATTTTTGCTAAGTTTCAAGTGAATTTTTGATCCATCGATGGAGACTTCCATTGAACTTAATTATCGCTGGCAAGCAAACAACTGATTGCCACAGTGCGCGCGCTGCCATAAACGCATTTATTTGCGAGACCCCAAACCCGTACACCCATAGGTATAACCCATAAATAAAATAAAATATTCTATCCAATTGATCTAACTTTATGAATGCACCCTAACAAAATGTCAGGATAACCAACAATGGTAGCGGATGATAATTTCAACGGATTAAAACTTGTGTTTCAACTCGGATTATTCGGTTTTAATCAATTCTAAAAGGTCCGCCTCACTCCCCCCTGACTGGGAGGGGGACGATCAGGATCACAATGCTGTCAGCCAGAGCGCTGCGGAAACCGACTGTGTATAATGGAACCTCGACTTTAAATTGTTAATCCTATATTAAAGGTACTGCGTTTTAAAACGGCAATAGGCTAGTGGCTAAACGTGCCGCCCTTGTAGCTGAGAAGTCCAGGGTTCCCCATCCTGGCCATTAAACTATTGACGTGAGCCCTCTCCAGACACAAGCATTAACTTAGCTGGAGGAATCGGTAATTGCTAGTAATCCTTTAAACATGTTTATAAAAAATGTAAATTGCGAGACAAGTATTTACGTTAAAAAGTTGCAATACCAATTATATTGCTCGCATGATGCCAACTTGAACGACAGGGGAAGGGAAGGAAGGGTGGTTGGTCTTCCGGCGGTAAAGATTATTTTTTGTCAAAGTGTGGCTATAAAACCTCATAAGAAAATTTGTTTGCGCACTTTCTAAGAACAACCAACATGTTTTTTTAAGAATCCGTACAGAACACCTTTGTATTTTCCACAATTAATTAATTTTCTCCTTGAGATGCCAATAAAATAATTATTCTGTCAACTGTGACACCCGCAACCGATATTGTCTCCATTAACGAACAATACAAACATAAAGGAATGTTATGAGTTTGATCGCGGGACAAACAGGGCCATTGTTCCCAAGAAATTGCTAACGATCTGTTCAAAAGGAAAATTTGAATTCAAAGGTGTCGAGGGGCGGAATAATCAAGGACAGTATGACGCAACTGTCCAACTTGTCACGAACTCCGTTTGTTTTGAAGTATTCTGAAGGTGGTATATGAGAGAAGTATCGGCGATTGGCTTATAGACCCGTTGATAAACCATTAGCACCAACAAAATTAAAATGATCCTAGATGGAGTTTCGACACATGTCGACAACGAAACTGTGAGGCTATAGAAGAGTTTGTGAAACCAATAAATTAAAATAAATCAATATACAAATCTGTAATAAGTTATAAAGAAATCATAGAAATGGTATTACTAAGGGTTGATACACAAAAAAAATAGTTTGGTTGTTTCAGTTGTTTGGTAGGGGGTGATTTAATTAAAAGTCAGGTGTTAGAAATAACCCATCAGATTATTTTAGTAGCTACATCATCTTTAGAATTCACTAAGATGCTAAACGAATTATCTTGGATATTAAAATAAACTCTTAAATAGTAAGGACGTCTCGTTTATAATACAAAGTGACTCACAATAATGTTGATATTAATTTTATTGAAGATACTCATTTTCACATCTTCTTTAGTCAAATTAACGACTCATCTTCTTTCTTTCTACCAATCTATTATTTCGCTCATGCCATAACAGCTGTCAAAAAGCAATTATAACGTGACCCCTCTTCCTTCCGTGCGTCAGAACAAAAAATCAACTTTCCGAATTTTTAACCCCATTTCGGAGTTCAATCTTAACTGGTTAATGCAATTAATAAAGTTTGGAGACGTTGTTTTTACCCTCAAGTTTAGGCTTATGTAGGTCTTAACCTGCCAATGAGAGTTTGATTTAAGTTGGTATTAAAGGTGCCTTTCTGAAAGTCCGTGCTAAGCCTACTTAGGACAAAATTACAATTTATTGGAGGCTGCTTGGTTAGCGTACAGAGTTCACGTTTTATGGAAAGGGTGGTAAAGACAGGCTGTAGCTAATTAAATGCAAGGAAGTAGTACGTAACTGGCTTCTTAAATTAAATTATACAGAAACGGAAGAAATTATTTATTATTACACCTAAACTCACACTCTCTCTAACACACACACACACACATACACACACACACTAACACACACACATTTGTAGTTATTCTTATTCTTATTTTATAACTTTATGATTATTTAATTATTATTTTTTATTACGTTTAAAATTTTATTTCCTACCTCATAAACAAATATGTTTACAAATTAGTATTGTTAAATTTTCAATAAACCTTTCAGGGTCGAAGATGCTGACGGCTGTAACACAGTTTATACTAGTATAGCCGTTAACATTATCTCTTAAATAATTTATAACATTGTTATGGTTTTGTTAATAGTTAAGAGAAATTTGTATTATTTTTAGTTGGGATAAATAAATTATTATTATTATTATTATAATTGATAACACCTCATGTTTGGGCTGGCTCGACGCGGGTAGTACCATCCACTCACAGAAGATAGACGTAAAGTAGTTATAATAGCTACATTTAGTACGATGACTGAGAGAGACGGAAGCTCATTCCACCCAACCCCGTCTCCCTTCAAGTCGACAACGTCTATGCCATTGGTATTGCAGCATCTATAAGCAACAATGTCACCAGCTAGTCCGCCGGCTTTGTTATTAAAAAATAAAACGAGCGTTAGTTTTGTGATTAAGGCTAAAGCGCCCATCTAGCCCGCGAAGTTCAAATTTTTTGAGGTTTTTTAGAAATTTTTCAAAATCTGACAATAATAAAAGGCACAGTTTGTAATTCGCGACAAAGACCGTGTGCAGTGCATTTATTACTATATCCAACCTACTCTAAAACATTTCAAGAACGACAGCTATCCAGATAATCTGGCAATTTTTGTATATTTAGTGATTTACTAGTATCGTATCCACCGTGATAATATTTAGAGTAAAATAAATGTATTAATAAACGCACTGCATACTGTGTTTGTCGCAAATCACAAAATGTTGTCTTAAATGTTTTCAGATTTTGGATAAACTATAAAAATACTGGAAAATTTTGAATTTCGCGGGGTAGACAGGCGCCTTCACCTTAAACTCAAGTTATTATGTCTAACTAGATTATTATTCCACGACAACTCGGTCAACAAGGAACTTCAAACATCCAACAATATGGCTCCGGGGTGAGATACTGCCAAAACACCACTACTAATTTATTGATAGCGCAACTTCCTCTATTATCGGGTTAACGTTATCATTATTCATGTTGATCGTTATAGGAACATTAGGGCCAGGAATATATCCCCAACTTCAGCTCCTACAGGATAAAAATAACCTTAATTATGGAGTAGTGTATAAGTTATTTGGGCGATAAAGGTGGTATTAGATATATGTATGGGGTTCGGGAAATAATAAGATGAAATTGCGAAGAATATTAGTGAGTAGCAGTGATAGCCGATTGGTTAAGCACGCGTCTTGCGGGTACCAGGTCCTGGGTTCAAACCCCAGCCCGCACTTTTGGGTTTTTCGAAATCTACGGTGAAAGAAAACACCATGAGGAAACCTGTATGTCTTGAAAGACGTGAAATCCTCCAACCCTCACTGGGCCAGCGTGGTGGATTACGGCCTGAATCCCCCTCGTAGTGAGGGGAGGTCCATGCCGAGGAGTGGGACGTCAAAAATGATAAATTATTATGATTATTATGTATTAATGAGTAGGAAAGTATAATTATGCATGGTGACTGTATTTATTTGTGATGATGAGTAATGGTCGCTGATAATGCGGGTTCGATTCCTGTCGTCTATTTGTTTGGTTCGTCTATGATCTCTCTCGGTCTTGAATATATAGTACACATATTATGTTGTCTATGTCTATTATGTTGTCTATACGCTATGATTACATAAATATCAGGAAGTTTGTCATTAAATTCAATACGCTTTAAAAAGGTTTTTGTAATTCTTTATTATAATTCCCCAATTTTTCTAACAATTGTTTGAATGGAAATAATTTTCTGGGCCCCAAAACGGTGTTATGTTTTCCTCATTAGTGACGGAATCGAAAATAAATATGATTCACGACGGTATTCAACAATCATCCGATTTGTTTTGGATGGTGAATTCAATTTACCTTCCGCTTCGTTAGTTCGAGATGAATGGAGAAAAAATATTTTTTGTCTTATTTTTATTATACAATATTTTTATCATTACTCATACTCGGAAAGTAGGTCTGAGGAAAGTAGGTCTGAAGTTCCCTGAGGAGCGAGTTGAAAGTAATACTTTTCCGCCCTAGGCAGAATCGCTTTCAACTGACAGCTGTCAAATTATTAAAAAAAAACTAGTTCCATTTTCACATTTCTCTGGAACCATGTTCCAACTTTTTCTACAGTCACTTAATTGCAGCGCGATGTAAAATTGAAATAACATAATGTTAAGTATCAATTAAAGAATATATTATGACTTAATTATAATTTAGTTTCAACAATTTCTTTAAAATAACATAGATATGGGCAAAAAATTTAAATATGAAAATGAAAAATAATGGCTAAATAATAAAGTTGGCCGGCCAACGAAAAAAAAAACAAAATAGGCGGCAATCCGATCTTCATTTGTTTTTTCGAGTTGTAGAGTATTGTTCATACTTCTTTGTATTATTTCTTTAGCCAATTCCTGTTTCTATTTTTACTTTCCTTGTATTCGTAATGAAAAGCACAGTGTTTACCTCGGGTGAAAGACTTATTTTGTCCCTCGATCTATTGGCGCCCTCGCTACGCCCAGGCGCCAAACCACGTCTCGGGCCAAAATAAGTTACATTTACTTCTTGTGTAACAATGTACCTACTATTTGTCTTATTATTACTTAGCTTTCTGCCACAATGTTACTTGTTTACGGAATTTTATATTATTTAGGTGTTAAAATAAAATAAGCTTATTGTTACCTAAGTGAATATTATCACTCGTTTAGCTTCGTATTATCTACATATCGTCTGGTTAATTTTTTACTACCTGCCCATCAAATACGTGAATTCCGTTCTACCAGCATGTGAATAGTTGACGCGTCCCTCATTCGCGCTACTGGCATGCATTTCTGGCGTCGGTGCCCGCGTTTCTGGCGTTAGACCCACGTATCTGGCATTCTTTTTACGGTTGTACAGGGGTGAGGGTTAGATTTTTTTTATCAACGTACATTCACACAAATGTTTGACGCATTCTTAGTACATACAACAGTTTATGAATGCCTGGAATCTATTCATATAATTAAATATAACAAATTAAACCTCATACATCAAGATAGATTTTTTCTTAATCGGTTAATCCTAGGGATAATCACATGCCTGCTAGTAGCGCCAAGAGACAGTTATCATAACTTAACGTAATACGGCACTTGGAACATTGAAAAAAGAGAAAGCGTGGTTTTATAATCATACCTAATAATTAGCCTTTTTTAATCGTCACACTCTTAAACATGGGCCTCCTTGGGCCGGCGGCCCATGAGAATAAGAGGCGGTTACAGTCCATCATTGAATACGCTAGCTCAGTGTGAGGTTGGTAGATTTTACAGGTCTTTCGAAATTTGGTTAGTCTTTCTGAGGCAGGTTTCCTCACCAATAATTCCTACACCGTATAATATAGAATGTAAAAGATTTATAAAGAATTGCACTGCCTAAACTCTTACAGATCTAATATAATGAATAAGGAAACACCTATCCAACAAAATGTATCCAGAATATATCCAAAAACCCGATATGTTGAACCCACGAACCCATTAAGCGTAGCGCAACGTAATTAAATACAGAATGCTCCCCCTACTGGTTCACTAAAGTCCCGTGTGTACAATGGTTTAGGGTAGGTATGTAGCCGCAACCGCTGGAGTTCATATTTCCATGGTTATTTTGTCTGGAGAGAATTTGACAAACTTTTAACACCCTTCTTAGCGCTGCGAGGGCGAAATGCGTCTTTATTAAAACAAAATGTATCGAAAGTAATGCTAACGAGTTGAACTTTGTTCGTCGCTGATATTATAATAAATGTTAAAGATAACCTATAAGCCTACTTAGTACTTATATGTACCTACCACGTCTCTATTTGAGTGTTTATTTAAACATAATTTGACACTGAAACATCCCAAAAAAGGATTCCAGATTATTTTAGTAATAGTCACCATTTCATTAACCTTCATCTTACCTTCCTATTACTAGCGTCCTTTACATTTTCTTAATCTATAAGCAACATGGAAATATATTTAGTTGCGGAAAATAATTATAGTTTTATCGTAATTGGCAGCTAATAAAATTAGCACCTTTGTAATTCTATAGCTTGCATTTAATAGCACATAAACAATACAACTTGCACCTTAGCGTGTACAGCTTAGGCACTCATTTCTTTTATGCGTAAGACAACGCACGCTTCGAGCAGACTTCGTTTGTCATTTCTACGTCTCGCTGTAATCACTGCTATTTGTAGCGTATAAAGAAACACTTGTGTAGTTACTGTATCTATATATTAATACGTGAAGGAAAAACTTTGTACCACTTTTTACGAAAATTGCGCGGACGGAGGAGTATGAAATTTGGCACACTTATAGTTTATATAAAGAAGAGGTGCTAAAGCTAATATTTAAAAAAAAATGCATAAACATACATTATATCAATAAATAAAACATTACACACACATTTGTTATTTCTACTTGGTAACTGGCTGTCTGACTGACAAACAGTGACAGTTTTTTTCTTTATTTCGGAGAGCGGGACTGCCATAGTGCATTCTGCGTGGCAGTATCAAATAGTTTTCGACAATAGAACCTTAAAGATGTTTAAAATGAAAATTTTAATGTATAAGGTCAAATTTGGACCACGCCCGACCACTAGTTATAACAAATGCGCCTGACGCAGTCCGTCTGACAGCGCGTGAATCGCATGTAACCAAAGCCCGCTTAACATTCACGGCGTACCACGGATGATTTACGGTACATAATGACTTTATAGGTAGCACTGTAAACATAATGGTACCCAGTTTACGATCAGAACCACACGCGACTGGAATACATAGCAAGTTGTAGGTACCGTTTTTTGGTCAGGTAGGTACGTATATTTTTGTGTAAAACTGAAAGCTGTTTCCTTCCTTTATCCGTGTGTTAATGATTATTTACCTTACTAGAGATAAGAAAAGACACATCAACCTCAGGTTTTGTTTTATTTTGTATCCGTATTTGGCTGTTGCGGGGTGAAAAAATACTACACAAAATATTGTAGTTTTGTTCAAATGATGACCACGCGAAGAAAGGTATGCCATTAGGGTGACCGTACCCTTGGCTGTGCTATGGAGAGGGCCCGCCCGCATCGACAAATAGGATCGCTTCATTTCCTCAGCTCAAGTTGACAGGAACTTTATGCGCAAAAGTGGTGACTGCATGTTCATCAAGATAAAAAAGATTTATTATTATTAAAGTATACTAGTGAATTGGTAATGTTTATTCAACAAAAAGCTCGCTCAGAATGAATTATTCACGGCCCCTAAACGAGGGTGCTTACAATGAAATCTGCCTTTAAGGTAGCCATGCATACCTTAGAACAGCGGAAGTGAAAATAGTATCTACCTGTACTGTAGTTAAGTAGGTTTTTATTTATTTTTATTGTCTGGGCAGACACTAGCATGCGGTCCACCTGAAATTGATAACCGTCGACCAGAATATCAGCAATTTAAGGAGAGCCGAGGCGGTGCCGGTCTTTAAGAGATCTGTATATTTGATTTCTGGAGTAGGTACCTGCGACATACGCAGTGCAAGGAAAATACTTCAGTACTTACATGTACTTAATAAAAACATTAATTTAGAATTATTCTAATTACTAGAAATATTTTAATGTGTTAATACAGGATATTGACCCTTTCTTCAACTTGGCGCGTTAGGGGTCAATGACCCCAGACCAACATGAAATTTTGGCCCAGACCCCATTCATTAGAACAATCATTTTTTGGGTGGCCAGTCGCTCATTGGCCAATCGCCCACTCGCCCACCACCCATTGGCTCAGCGCCTATTAGCCCACCGCTCACCGACACACCTTAGATAGAACCATGAGAACATAGGAGAGGTATGTGAAAAGGAAGTAACTAAACAATGCTACACTTAAAAAAATATCTTACGTTATTGCCCGCTCCGCTTATACTACTATGGTCGTAAAGCGAACCTGCAATGAAAGCTACCCTTTAAGACCTTCGCTGTACAGACCTAGAACATACCCAGAACCATATTTGTTTGGATAACGTCTCGAAATAATTATTTGATTATTATTACAATTTCTTTGGTCTTACTGGTTAACACTACATTCTGGTAAAAAGTATACACACACAAATAGCGATACATCTTTTATCGCGAATGTGTGCGGTTTGCATATAGCCCAGAGAACAGTAGGTACATGTATAGTATTGCCCAAAGATTATACTCTCATCTTGCTGTCCTGAGAGTCGGAGTGGTATACTTGTCTGTGAGCAATCGCGCTAAAAGCCGGGAGAGTGTCTCGCTCGCACCCGACCTCGCGCACCTTCTCAAAAACACCGATAGCAAAGAAGTCACAAATATTAATTGCAATTTTAATTTTATTTTTCAAAGAGATAGACAGAAAGTAAAAAACGCCGATTTATTTTCACTGAGTGACAAATTTTATTTCACTAGGCACTTTTTGTGTTGTATCTACTAATCAACTAAGTGAACGGGAACATGTTGTCGTCTTTATATATATATATTATGTATGAGTAAAATATATAAAAAAATGTTATATTTCAAAATTTGTCATAACCCAGTAGAAGTTTCGGTGTTGTGAACTTTTAGCTATGTGTGACATTAACGCGACCACCTTTATTATTAACTAGCTGAGCCTGCGACTTCGTCCGCGTGGAATTTAACTTAATAAAAATGCCCGCTCCCGCGTTCTGAGCCCGAACGACAGGACCCATTTAAAAAAAAAAGTTTTTCTAAAATAAAAGTGGCCTAAGTTACTGCTTATCAGCTATCTACCAGTGAAAGTTCCGTCAAAATCGGTCCAGCCGTTTCGGAGATACTCTTTGATTTAATGAGTTTTTATTTTATTACGCGGAACCCTAATTGTTTTTCTAAAATTAAAGTAGCCTAAGTTACTCCTTAAAACATCAGCTATCTGCCAGTGAAAGTCCCGTCAAAATCCGTCCAGCCGTTTCGGAGATTACCCGGAACAAACACACAGACAGACAGACAGACAGACAGACAGACAGACAGACAGACGGACAGACAGACAGACAGACAGACAGACAGACATATAGACAGACAGACAGACAAAAACTTTTTAAATCGCGTTTTTGTTATAGGGGTCGTATGTACTTTCCTATGCATTTAGTGAAAAGGTGTTATTTTGATATTACAAACAGACACTCCAATTTTATTTATTTGTATAGATGTATAGATACGTCCATTATCAAAAGAAATGTAAAAAAAACATTGACGTCTTCTTTGTGCGAAAGTAGCGTGTATTAAAAAAAATGCACGTCGTCATTTGTCTATACCTTATAGCATATTGTGGAGCCTATATTAGGAATTAGGGCTATATTCTCTTGAGTGCACAAAGTACTTCACTAACTAGGTCATAACTCCTCGCACGCGCATCAAAATTCACACGTTTATGGCTAAATTAAAGTGAAATCTGCAAACTTTCAACCATTTCCCTGCATGCCTTTAACCTAATTGAACACATCAGTGTGATGAACTCATGAAACTTTTAGCCATTATAATCTGCGATAAAACATGTTAGACAGACTAGGCTTCATGCAAATGGGTCGGATAGTGGACAGTGTTATGCTGTGGTAACATCATCTATTCATCAAGTTACTAGCAGGTCCTTTCAATACGTGAGTAGGCTCGGTCTTGAATGGTAAGTCTTCCATGCATACTCAGTGTAAATTGAGGCTTAGTATTTACTAATTAAATTGCCTTTTACAACGGAGTGCGTTGACATTGCTACATATAAATATAATACGTGAATTTAATAATAAAATCGTTGGTCCGATTTGAAATATCCTCGTTTATCAAAATGGTGTTTAGAAAAATCGCTGCGTTGTCTTGTTTTTATGACTGTACTCAATTTTAAGTATAAGCTCCTATTTTAATATTGAGCGATAATTTGCATGACGGATTAGTAAAGGCTTAAAATTATGTGCCTACCACAAAAAAATCTGATATACATATTTTCTGATTGATGGTAAAGCTGGTAGCGAGTGATTTAATTAAAGGTCTTCTGATAGAAAATATATATCAAATTATTTTGTTTATGGGTGATACATCATCTTTAGAATTAACCAGATCGCCATACAACAATAAAATAAGACCTTATATGTATGGAAAGTTACACCATGATAATACCCATCTTCAAACTCATAAGACCGAACATCAGGAAATTAAATGGTTCGCATTCCACACAGAATAAACTTGGAAAGCATATTTTTAATTTATTTACCCTGGCAACCCATTAAAAGTCTAATGCGGGGCGGGAAAAGGGTGGCTAGTCCGCAGAGGACGATTCGTGTAAATTAAAACACATCCCCGCCCTTAACGACCACAGATACCTTCGGCGAGAAAACTTTTTGGTCAAACCCCACGCGTGGGACCCGATTGTTAGGAAAGTTAATAATGGTTGAGGTGCTGCTGTTTTATTTTGTACGGAAGGTTCGAAATTTGTAGCACAATTTGAATTGTTGGGTAGAACAATTGAGCTTTAGGATCCGTGCAGTGAAATAGAAACAAGTTATTTGGGATACAATCAAGAAACGTGATTTTGCAGTTATTTCTGAAATATATTTTCAATAAGTGCAATCGTATGAAGTTTGACAACCCACACTGCACTATATTATACGAATCTTGCTTATAATGGACCAACATTCCACCGGCAAAATGTCAAAGGACGACTTTGCTTCTAAGGTTATTCCGGATAATTGTCTTATTTTCCGGAAACCTCCTCAATATGCTAATTGGCGACGATCGGTAAGGCAATTGACCCTTATCAGGTGTCAACAACAAGTTCTTATTAGTGAACAATTTTTCGGATATATTGGGAATAATTCCAATGTATAACCCGAAAATGGATTTTACAGAATATAATGTAAAGGAGAGCCCAGAAATGTGTTTCCAGAATCACAAGACCAACGAGGCAGTTTCTATAAATAACCCTATAAAGCCATTTCGATCCGGATAAAACCGGTAAAATGTCGACACTATTATCTGTGACGTTTTTGCTGTCTGTACAAGTGTCGGGCATCATTAGTCGTATTGTTGGACGGTACGCTATCGACGCCCGATATCTCACGTGTATGTATTATGTCTTAACTGTGTAGCTTAAGCTTGCTTTTAGCGGTTACAATTATCTATGCCTCTTATAGCGTTGGACTATTTATATAATCAGATAATACAGAAATTAGAATGGAGAATAACTTATATATCGCATAAACTATTGTATTCTACCTTTTTTACAATTGTCGTTCTTCCTTCTATCTCCTTTTGCTTTCCACCTTTTACATCCTGTATGTTGAATTTATATGCATACTACTTAACTTTTGTTTCTTATTCGCCGGTCCTGTGCCTACTCATGTCCACAATCAATACTACATAAACTTGATTAAACTATTCCCTCTTTAATCTTCTACGTAAACTTAAGTAGTATTTGAGTAAACAAAGGATGTCCCGAGAGCCCTGAGAAGGGGCCCTATTAAGCGAGTTAATAAGAGGAGATAAGCAAACAAACAGCCCTTGCGGGATCACGGTATTCGATTGTGAGGCAAAAAAGGCGGATTAATGCGATCCGGCCCCCATAGCCTGTTTAGCCTCTTTTTCTAACGGTTTCCAATTCGCCCCAATTATGCTTTATTCTCTTAGGATAACACGCGTTTAGGGACTGTTTTTGCGTGTCTGCCAAATTTTGGGAATTTGAATTTAATTGTCACGCATAAGCACTTTTTTCAAATGGTTCGTGATTTAGCTTTTTAGTAATTACTTACATCATATTTGGCAATACGTAGATTAACTCGAAATGTAATCTATTAATTTATTAGATAGTAGGTTCTCACTACATATTATCTTGTTAGAAAATCCACTACGTATTGGCTGCTAGCTGTCTTTAATCTTGAGCTTATTGCTTCATGTACTTTTCATAAATAAAAACACCCAAATTTGTGAAACAAAATAATCGACTTACAAAACAGTTTTGTCCTGAAAAATGCTTTGTAAACTGATTAAAAGTTATACATTTTGGAGCATATACCGACAATCCTTACAAAGATAATCTACACAAAACACGATCGCAATAAAACCGAGCACACGTTTCTTGAAAAGCGACCTACTCCCCAACCACCTCGATTATAACATCAAAAGCTACCCTCGTATCTATTAAAACCACTCCGTTTTACGCACAAAACGCTTACCAAGGCGTATCCGACGAAGAAATCTCTTACATATTTTATGATACATGCCATATTCGACTAGGTGTAAAACGTTGAATGAACAATGAAAGGGGAAGCAACCTTTAAGCTGAGTCGTCAGTCAACTCGTTTTTAAGATAAAACGGTAATATTAGAGATAAAATAAATGACTGAAGAACGACTGCCTCAGGGTTTGTGGCGGGTCGTGCCTGTTCTAAGTGGGGGAGGGCGGTGTTTTTACATTTTCAGGTTATAAATGTGACTTTTAAATCAGTCGAAATTGTTAAATTATAACTGTTCACTCTTGGCGTATAATGTCATGTTCGAAAAATTACACGCTTGCAAAACGGCACGATCTTCTTTTACACCCGCACAATGTCACATTCGTACAATGTCACATTCGCACAGTGTCACATTCGCGCAATGTCACATTCGTACAATGTTTCATTCGCACAGTGTCCCATTCGTACATTGTCACATTCGCACAATGTCACATTCGCATGATGCTAATATTCACATTTGTCATACTCGCTTACATATCATTCAGGGTATCAAAATAATTCTCTGAAAATTACAAGCAGGCTTGACACATACGAAACAAAAATGTTATATTTGAGATGTCATTATAAATATTTAACTTTAAGGATGCACCTAAAAATTAAGAATCTGCAATTTAATTCTCAGTGTGTAAACCTCTTTTATCTCCTGCCTCGCGCCCCAATCTACATAGGTGGGTGCGAATAAGCGTTACGAACAGAATTGCTGCTCGCAAATAGGCTTCGAGTGGTTCGGATCTGCGATTGCAATTGTTCTTACACAGCCAGTAATATTGTGAAAAATATAGCCGCGCCCGGGCACCGACGACGCATCTCCAGTGTTAGGTACGGGAAATACCAATTTTGTTTTTGTGCGTTCAGCGAGTTTTTTTGTGGGGTTTGTTAATTGTGTTTGTGTGGGATGTTTTAAATTTATGGCTGGTTTGTTTGTGAGAAAAAGGGGGGAGCATTTTAGGCATGCAAAGTATTTATATAAGATACGTGTTTATACTTTAAGAAATGTTGCGGACAGATGCGTTAACATTAATTTTGGTATATATTTGTGTTAATTATAGTCAGGTGTAAGGCGTAAAACTTACATATATTTCACGACCGCTTGGCGCAGTGGTTCGAGTGTAGGCCGCTCGGCTGCACATGGTGGTAGCTGGTTCGATTCCCGCCGGGGCAAATTTCGGAAATGACCTTTTCGTAATGTTATCAAGTCTGCCGTTATTCCAGTATTGCAGTTTTGCACACGCTCTGTGTAAGTATTATAAACAAAATCGACTGTAAGTCGACCCCAAAACAAATTGGGAAAAATGGTGGAAGAAAAATTCTCGAGGAAACCCATAAAGAACAGGGGCTTGCATCGACGATATCGCGGCCCGTTAATAATAATTTATAACTAAGGAAAAATATGGGCCAACACTCTCTCGAGTCCGACACCGACGCCCTAAGGGCTTAACGCTATGAATAAGAGTGATGGACGTTAATTAAAAGGGATTTGCGAAGCCTGATTGGTGTTAAAGTCATTTTTTTTGTGTACAAGACTGCTTTAATGTTGCCATTTCGCTGTTGCACGAGACAATGATACATCATCTATCGTACGCAATGGACGCTTCAGTCAAGACACACAGTAGCGTGTCAAGCCAAGTTCATATTATTCTTTACCCAATGCACTTCGGCGCGCGTTGACGCGCTCCGTTTGACATAAATCGCGGTTACGGGATAAATCAAAAGTAATCGCTTGTATAAATTCGCAGACGTCGCTACATTGCTAACCTCGTCACGTGCTCACCACTGAGACATGAGAGCGAACTGAGAATACATGGGTTATTAAGATTTACAGCATCATACATTATTGATATATTTTATTTTTGCAGGATATTGACCGGATCAGTTACAATTGAACCTGTTTCTCAAAACATTAAAATAGGGCATATTCAACCACGAGTGGTGTAAAATAAAATGAAATAAGGTTAGATAAACAAACCAACCGTTTGATACCAAACTCTGAACAAGGCTATATTGTCTGTGTAACAAATTAAGCCACGTATGTATAATGTATAGACTTTCAGGCCATACAATCAACTGGGGGTCATCCCAGTAAAACCGGGCCTAATTAGAAAATACAATTTCAGAAATTCTGGATTGGGAATTGAATCCAGTGAACCAAGCCGCCGTCTGTCAAACTACCTACTCGTATTCAAAGGTAAAATCCTTATTTCTCAACACTGGACAGATTGTACATTTAAATCAGTGTCGAATGTGTGTAAATTACAATTTCAATTCCAACCACTCGACAAAATTGGCCGGTTACGGTCTCCCAATACTCTGGAAACTCGTTAAAATATTCAACTTTTTCATCTCAATTAACATTCTAAAGTAATTAGGACCGCTGATGGTAGAATAATTATGAATTTCAAGAAAAAGGATTTATTTCCTTCGCCGACGGATTCATTTGTGTCGAGTTGAGAATCGTGTTTCAATTGTTTATTAATAGAAACCGATTAGGCTTTTTTCCGATTCAATGACTGGGTGTAATTACGTAGGTATTATTAATAAATAATAATACAGCACTGATGTATTATTTATTACCCATTATAACTAGGTAAGGGCTCCGCGAGGAGATTTACGTATCTTATTATTAGAACGAAATATATACACAACTCAGATAATGATCTAATTATTCTGAAATAATAATAAAATATTTATCTCGGAAACATAATTTACAGTGAAATGTTTAATTTTCTTTTGACATATTCACCTTAATTGCTGTCAGGTGGATTGGAAACCTACGTCAGGTGGGTTTTACAAAATGGCGCTTTCACCGCTTAATAACCGCGTAGATTCTTTATTGTTTGTGATTTTGTATTTAATATTGAACGTTGACAAATATAAAGCGTTGTAAAGTATGATTTTGCGACAAGTGTGGGGCCAATATTGGAACTTGGAACATTGTTTTCGAGATTATTTTTAATTTTGGTGAAATCGTTACACCTATTATATTTTTAATATTTAGTGTAACCGTCCGCTTGGCTGTGTTATGGCGCCGGCCCACTTGCTACGAAACATTCACACAAATTATATTTTGTTCAATTAATAGTTGCCATAAAATATTATTATTTTTATTATTATTTTAGCCCTTTTTGACGTCCCACTCCTGGGCACGGGCCTCCCCTCAACACGAGGGGGATTCAGGCCATAATCCACCACGCTGGCCCAGTGCGGGTTGGCGGATTTCACATGTCTTTCGAAAATTGGTTAATTCTTCTAAGACATGCAGGTTTCCTCACGATGTTTTCCTTCACCGTAAGCAAGTGATAATCATATAGAAATGATGATTCGCACATAGATTTCGAAAAATCCAGAGGTTCGAGCCGGGGTTTGAACCCGAGACCTGGTAGCCCGCAAGACGCGTGCTTAACCGATTGGTTAGCAGTGATAGCCGATTGGCTATCACTGCTATCTCTATATGCATAAAATAGAGACAACAAAATATTTCAAAGTAATGTTGTGATCAGTGCAAACCTAAGATAAGATTTCTAGGTGGTCGTAAAAAATAACCATAACGTATAGTAGAGATGGAACCCTAAAGGAAACAAATTTTAGTGTAAACATGTTTAATTCTTCATAAATAGTACCTAATTAATTATAAGTATAGGGTGTGGTATGATTAATTGTTGTAGTTTGTTAGTGCAACGCGCGCCCTTCCAATATTAACCTTATAGTGTTGAGTGTAAGTAAATCATATATAGATTTTCAAAAAGGCACCAACCCATTCATCCTTCTGCTCGCCGAAACCAAACCTAGTTCAAGTGTTTGAAGGTTGGTTTCAAATATGGGTGGTTGGATCCATTCTGCATAGCTATCCTACTTATGTTAGTTAATAATGGTTGTTTCCAACTTTTATATTATATTCGGATAATAGGTATTCAATATTATTTAGGAAACAGAAGTTGGGGATAAAAATACTCACAGAAAACAATACACAATTTATTTTATATTATAAACTATATAGGCTTCATTGGGGATACGACATTATTAAATATACTTCAAACAACTCAGAGTAGGTTTGTATTAATAACTAGCTGAGCCCGCGACTTCGTCCGCGTGGAATTTAACTTAACCGCTCCCGCTCCCGCGTTCTTGTTTTTTTTAAAATAAAAGTAGCCTAAGTTACTCCTTATAACATCAGCTATCTGCCAGTGAAAGTCCCGTCAAAATCGGTCCAGCCGTTTCGGAGATTAGCTGGAACAAACATACAGAGACAGACAGACAATTTTTTTTTAAATCGCGTTTTTGCTATTGGTGTCGTTTGTACTTCCATATGCATTTAGTGAAAAGGTGTTTTTTTGATATTACAAACAGACACTCCAATTTTATTTGTTTGTATAGAGTATGTATAGATTGTAATTATTAAACAAATATAATGTAATAACCGCGCTTTAATGATATATCGACTCATAAACAACCGGCTTAACATTTCATTAAAATAATTCATGTCTTAACATAGTACGTAGATGAACGGGTAGAACTGACGAGTCGCTTCACAGTACCTGATAGTATTAGTGGCCAATTTCACAAGACCTGCCCCTGCCCTCCTTGTCTTACAATACAGGGTATAATAGAGGGTTGTAGACGGATGTGAGGGCTCAGAATAAATTTGATAGTTTTGAACAAAGTACATCGTGCATGCGGGGAAACGTTCTGGCTTGGTAACCGCGGAATTTTGGCCCAAGTGATGACAATGTGGTCTAAATTGAACGATGAATAATGTTTTCAAGATCGTTTTACGGAAAAAAATTACTAGTAGGAGTTTCCTACTATAGTTGTTAGCCATTATAATACAATTCGGAAGCAAATATATAAACAACAACACCAATTATTTTTGTAGTTCCTGGTATCCCTTTTCAGTTTTTTCACAAAACTTTTGGTAATTACACACACACAATTTATAAGAACCAGGCATTAAGTACATGATAATTTTATGTAATTATAAAATGTTTATTAAACAAATACTTACAAAAAATATTAGATGCCAAATAAATTATCATAACAATTTATTTGTTTGCTGCAGTTTTTTTTTTCTAAATGGTCACTTTGATCTGTATCCGCCTGCATAGTTGGTTTGGAATTAAAGCCTGTCCTCCAGTTGAAGATAATCGGAATCGCTGCCAGTAGCGCCACGCTCGCGACCATACATCACAACACACATTAACGACATTATCTTCCCTCTATCGCGCGCCGAAATTGCTGCTCGTCTACTCTTAAATTATTGCGTCGTAACTCTTGGACCTTAAGAGGAGCCATTTTGGGGCCAGGGCCTATGGATTAAACGGGTTAATACATCAGCGGAAACTGTTATTATTATTGTCGATAGTGGTATGTGTGGTCAAAGTTATATTGTGCGACTGACGAAGTTCAATGTTTTTTCTACGGCATGAACTCGTCACTGACTGAATGAATCTGAATACGTCAGGTATGACAGTTTTTCTACGTATTCATTTCCGTGAAACGTCAGTTTTGAAGAATTGCAAGTCGAAAGTGTGTCGAGTCTAGCGACAGTCGTTACCAGAGTTAAAGTTAATAAAGTACCTACTATCTAGTTAAGGATGGGGTTAGAAGACAAAAATGATTTAATTGAATCGAAAAATCTTCTCAATGATCAATGATACCGACCGCTTGTGATGACATATCATCAATAATATCGATTGTGCCGTAGCTACAAGACTAATCGAATGAGCAGTGGTTAATATAGTATATTTTATGCACTAGCTGTGCCCGCGACTTCGTCCGCGTGGAATTTAATTGACAAAGCTTCATACGAACTTTCATCCCCTATTTTATCCCCTTGGGGGTAGTATTAATCAAAATCCTTTCGTAGCGGATGCCTACGTCATAACATCTACCTGCATGACAAATTTCAGCCCGATCCGTCCAGTGGCTTGGGCTGTGCGTTGATAGATCACTATGTCAGTCAGTCAGTCAGTCAGTCAGTCACCTTTGAGTTATATATATTCAGATTTACTAACTTAAGGGTATATATTTATTGGTCATGGAAATGATTTCTACTTACAATTAATTTTGTAGGTTGGGCTACCGGGTCTGTTACTCATCGTACTAAACGCTACTTTACGCAGATCTACTGTGTGAGGGTGGTACTGCCCCGGCCGGGCCAGCCCGTATATAAGACGAAGTCAATTGGCTGCAGTTTGATAATCGAGTCTGATGATTTCGAATTTTTATGTTTAACTAGCCTGTGCCCGCGACGTCATCCGCGTAGTGTTTCGCTTAACAAAAATTTCGGGATTATCGGGATAAAAAGTATCCTATGTGTTAATCCCGGTTATAAACTATCTGTTTACCAAATTTCATCCAAATCCGTTCTGTAGTTTTTGCCTGAAATAGTAACAAACATCCACACTTACAAACTTTCGCATTTATAATATTAGTAGGAAATAGCGAGTAAATCAAAGATTATAGACATTTTAATCGATTAAATAACAAGAAAAGTAAATTCTGGTATGTATATGGTCAATATGCGTTGAGGACCTTATATATAGTAGGTACGGTGCGGATTAAACTTAATAATTTTAAAAAATAGCTGCCACTTAATTTTACTTATTAAAGGGTGACACTGCCTTCCCTAATTAATAAGGTCTCGAAAATTTCCATTTAGCCTTTCTGGCGATCCCTGGAGGTGTAAAGTAAACCGGGCTTGAATTAATTTTCAAATTCATCCGACTTATTTTTTTATTATTTTGTATTAAGTAGTTATTATCTTTATAGATATAAGTATATATAGTATATAGTTCAATTGTTGGGCAGAAAAAAATAAAGTTGATTTCATTACTCTTTAGTCAAATTTGAGAACAACTTTTCTAACAATATGATTTTTTTCCCCTCCAGGCTTTTAAGGACCTAAATTTGGACCTATTGTGTCCAAATTTAGGTCCTTAATAAACATCCAGGTGACCCCATAAGTAAATATTATGTTTAAACTTTAGCCCTACACGCTTCTTAAAACATAGAAAATAAAACACCATTTTCAGTAACAAATATTTTTTTATTTAAACTCCAAAAAACCATATAAAAAGTTCTCAGTATAACATTACGTAATTTCTCTTAATACTATACAGTGCGTTTATTATTTACACAAAAAGTTTATGTGAAGAGTCACAAGCAAAGCTGAGAAAATGTTAATTACATTTTTATTCAATTGCTAAATTAAAATTTAGAAAAAAAGATAATCTAATACCTAACAATCGATCAATTATTCCGTGCCAAACATAATGATTTCCGTGACATCTTGAGGTTGTGTTACCAAAACTTGTGAAATACATAAAACCTGAGTGTTACCCAGTAAATTAAATGTTGTCTAATACGTATGCTTTCACATAAAACTTCAGCAACGTGACGCTCAAATAAAACTAAACTGAGCGAGATCACCAAAATTATTATCTTATGAAAAATTAATATCTACCATAAGTCAGTGAGATTTCCCTTCACTCAAAAAGCTCTTAGTGACAGAAACTTGTGACAAATATTGAGAATATATCTCATTTAATACAGAGTAGTGGTTCATTTTCTCGTATCGGCACGGAATAATAAGAATGGGGACACATTGAAAGCGTATGGCGATAGTGGATTTTTACACACTGCGTGGGTATGCCGTAATGGCTATTAGTAATGATAAAAATGCCATGTCAAAAAAAAATGGGATTACTTACATATTTCAATGTTAGTCAATAGTTTGTCCAATTCACGAAGACATGTGCTGTGACACTTATGACACTAGCGTAATATGGGTCAATTTGCAATAATTCACGAGGCCCCGTGAAATGTACAGACTATAACAATCACTAGATCTACTTAATGAGGGGTGCATTTGTTTCAACTTTTAAGTCTATAATAATAACAATTAAAAACTAACCATTTTTTTATAAAAAAATATCATCTTAAATTGGAACTAAAATACTATTGACGTAATACTCTGCCTACCCTTTAGGGATAAAAAGGGGTGATGTATTCAAGAATAATAAAAAAATCGCTTTCAATGTGTCCTCACCAGAAAACATCACCTCCTGGCACAAATATTATTATGGTTGGACACCTTATTTCGTAAGCATTACATTTTCGTTGGAAAATTATTTATAGGCTACGTGTACGAGTATGACTAGATATAGTAAGGTGTGCAAGATACACGTTATAGCTCTGTTTTATATTAATAATCTTGTTTTAAATAATATTTTTTGGTACCTTTGACAATACCCACCGCTTTGAAGAAAACAGTTTTGGTAAAAAATGCTTTTCAAATCAGATTTTAACTTTCAATTAAATATTTTACCGTTTTATATTGAATATTTTTAAAGAGTTATTAATAGATCGAGTAAATTTTTAATTTATTAACTAACCACTTGAATTATTAAATGCTTTTAATAGGTAGGTAGTAACAGTTGCAAAAAAATCATCAATATAGATTAGACTAGAACTAGATTAGAACTTAGATTTGATTTTTTAAGAAAAGGTTTTTATGTAGAGTATTATACTAACGTTTTCAATTTTATAATTCTAATACCTTTTTTATAAATTATAATAGGTACCGAGAAAATAAAATGGGAATCTGTATCGATGGCAAAATAATATTGTCGAAATTATCTTAAAGTTTATTATTCCAGACTAATCTCACTCGACAGAGAACATAAAATTGATGATAATAATACATACTTATATACGAACTATCTGAATTAGCGCGAGAGTGAATAATCAGTCGGATATGTACCTATTTTGTACTGCTTGTTATGTCTATTTCTTAACTTTTCTTTTGCTAAACGCTTAGCGAAAATTATTAACGTAAATAATGATAGTTTCGGTTCAATTCAAAATGTCCACGTCCACCCATGAAAAAGTTATAGTAGGTACTTACTGGTAAACAATTTTGTCGAAAAGCGCGATAGTATAAACCGCGTAGGTACACAATATTTTGTGACCTCATACCAAAAGGAGGGAAGCAGCGGGCCTATGGGAAATCACTGCGTTCGTCGATAACCGACACAATCTGTCTTTAAGTGATAACTCCGACGACAATGATCGAGCGCCGCTGTTGAAAAGCTTTCCAATAATAAGGATTTAGAAAAAGAAGCAACATTTTTTCGGTATTTTTACTTCGATACTCTTTAATTTATTATTTAGAGTGGAGAACTTTTTTAATATTTTACTAAAATACGCCTTCATGTGAATATTATACTCTTTTTCGGTTGGGAATCGGTCTGATAATTAATTATTTTTTAAAATTTAGAATATTAAAAGTAAAGAAATTTAATTTTGAAAACATGTTATTTATTTTTGAAATTAAAATACAATTGTATTTTATCTTGAAGATTATAAAGTGACATTAGGTACAAAAGTAGTGTAAGTAAAATAATAATAATTACTCTTTGTAGTTATCATCGTTTAGTGTTTGTAGACAATGTTGGTGATCTGAAAATATTGAAAAAATAAAATATATAAATTGCATACTTAAATATTTCTGAATAAATTTATCATGGCTTCTGACAATGTTGTGTGACCGCCACACTGAAATAGCTGTAGTGTGAAAAGGCTTTAACAGGCAGTCCAAGCAAATTAATTGTCAAATATATTTCGATTCATTTCCTTTTGATTTATGCTTTGCAGTTTAACAGTTGTCAGTATCTGTAATTTCGTTCATCCACTTGTGATTGGTAATGATTATTATCTTAATCGGGTCATTAATACATGCCAAAACCTACCTTAAAACACTTGTACTCTGTGGTTCTCCCGATCGCACACAATAATGTTGCCTCCGGACATGACGGCTATGCCTTCCAGGCCCTTGAACTCGCCGTCTCCGGAGCCCCAGGATCCGAACGCCCTAAGGAAGTTCCCGTCAGGGTGGAAGATCTGAATCCGGTTGTTGCCGGAGTCGGCAACGACGATGTAACCTTGATCGTCGACTGCTACACCCCTGGAGATATAAATTATGATTTAATTGATGAAAGATGGCAAACACAGATATAGATTTACATAGATAACGCAAATGTACTTAGCGTGTCCGAAAACCCCGACCAAGCGTCAAGGTTGGTCGCCGATAACTTACAGTCCTCGCGACTACAGATATAAAAATATGAGTATGAGCGAGATTATCACTCGAGAGAATCGTAGCGGGCGGAGGGGCATCTGCGGCATCGGTGTCTTTGAATCGGTTTGAATTTCCCGCCATCTGTGACGTCACAGTAGGTGTTACAAATTTGGCACGCTTGGTTTCAAGACCAATCGTGATACTTGCGTTATCTATGTAAATCTATATCTGTGATGGCAAAAGATAGAGAGGTATGATATGTTACAGGCGAGATCTTGGTCTCGTAGAGAGAAAGTAGGTCGGTAACTATTATGAAACTTTATTTTAAGATGATGATCACTCTTCCACATAGAACGATCAGAGTGAAAGGCACTTGGCGTGTCTGTGTCCCTTTCTTCTAGGGTGTCCACGGGGGACGGTTGGGGGTAAAATGTTAAAGTTAGTCCTACTTAACTATTTGAGTCAAAGTTTGTTCCAACCAATGTTATTTTTAACGAAAATTTGTTTTATTTATTTTATCTTATTGGGTACCTAGGTAGGTAGTCAGTCGTAGTAGGTTGGACATTTGGTGATGATAGTTTCAAAGTTACATTTTAATTATGTCGTCCATAATAAAACCTTCACAAAACTATAAGGCGTTAATTTAATATTACAAAAAACTTATTTTTCACCGAGTCCGTAGAACACCGCAGCATTTCACATTACCCTTTGTTTCAATTGGGATAAAATCGCATTCGTCATGGTGTCGATCGTAAAAATAGAAATATTGTAAGTCACCCCGTTCTTGAAACGGAAAGATGTAGACTGCTGTGGCAAACAGACCACGTATTCAGGTCATATTTTATTATTATGGTACCGGGAACTCGGTCAAGGTGGACGTCTGGTCCGTGTTCGCAAATTGAAATATATTGCCACATCGTGATTGGTGACAGGACTTTTTATTCTTGGTTAGGGACTTGCCCAGTTTTCTACTAAAACGTATGGTTTAAGGGCTGAGTACATAATTCACTGCTATCGATCGATCTATCGATCGTTGATGGAATGAGATGAGTCGACCTCGAGCAACAGAGCAACGGTAACTCGATCATCGATTCATAGTCGATTTATTGGAGTGGTAACTAACACTCAAAGAAAGTAATAAAATTCGGTGTCACACAATGCGCGTATTTATTACGGCTGATGTGTGCGTAGGCGCAGCGTTTTGAATTAGGAATTGCGGGACTTTTGGTCGAATGCCAATTTTGACGGCAAATATATTTATATATTGAAATATTTTCCATTATGGCACCACCATTGTGCGTTATTAAAAAAAATTCAGCAAGATTCGGCAGTAGAACATTCTTTCATAATGGATTTGATGGAAAACAAAAGTGTGCAAACGATTTGGAAAACTGAGTATGTTTAGCTAACTTGTGTTGCTGAGCGTACCTACTTATCTAAGAAATCTAAACAATTTATTTACACTTTTTAGTTAGAAAATATTCTGCTGAATTATTAATTCACTGTTAAATTAGAAACCACTTCAGAATATGGGTACTACGGAACCTTAAACAACATCTTGTGTAGTTTCTAGTTTAAACAATTTAACACTTATGGCCATCGGAAAGCTGTTAACGTAAATATTTGGTTGCAACTTCAGACTTTAAGCGGTCGTTAAGCGAAATTAGAAGCCAGTCGACCACACTTTATGCTCCATTGGGAGCATGTGCTAAGACTAAATCGGGATTGTACAGTTTCGAAAAGTAAAAATGAAGTCCCTAGCACTTTATGCTAAAGTATAGTGTTACCTTAGAAAAGTTGGTTTTGACTCAGTGGACTAAATTGTGATATGTAAAATATAGGTTCGTTTTGGTAGTAATGGTACACTAGACGTGTAAAGAGTGCCTTGCCTAATAACTGTGAAGCACTAATAGACCAGAAAAACATTCAACTTGTAGGCAGTGCATTTTAGGAATAAAAGTAGCCTCTGTTATTGCGGATTATAACTGGTCTGTGTGTGAAATAACTTCATGCAATCTTGCGTGAGTTCCAGTCAATGTGAACTAACAGATTTTAATATAAGCAAAGATTTACTTATATAACTCGGGAATATTAATTGACTAATTTCATAATTATTTTTAAATTTTATAATGAATGAATTAATTGAGCTTTTAATTTTCTTACCTCGGGAATTTAAATTGTCCATCCTCGGATCCCTCCTCGCCGAACGACGACAGGACTCTTCCGTTGACGTCAAACACTTGTATCCTATGGTTGTTGGAGTCTGACACCAACACTCTGTTGGTGCTCGACACGGCGATGTAGTGGGGATGTTCCAGCTGGCCAAGCTTGGAGCCAAACGAGCCAAACTTGCCGACAAACGTGCCGTCGGATTGGAACACCTGTGGAATGGAGATTAGGTTGCTATTTGTTTGTCTAAAAAGTAATATTTAAGTTCATCTAAAATTATCTTAATAAGAACACTACTGCCCAAATGATATACTGCTGTGCATATTTTTCAACAGCTTTTACATTTACGGCTTTTCAGTACAATAAGTACACAAGACAGGTACTCTTAGCAACAATTTTTATGTTAATAAATTTATATGCCTAGGATGGTTACCCTTGGACACCGCACTAGGAATAACTTGTATCAAAATAATTCCGAAAAAAGTTGCGGGGCGGGTGCAGAGGCATTACCGTTGTAATTAGTCCCGGGCGAAGGAAACGCATTGTGATTGGTTGATCGTAGATATGTTACACCATATGAAGCGTATATATTTCTAAATGTTTGTCCTAGGATGCGGAGTCTAAAGATGTTTAGTCCATGTCTTTACCTGGACTCTGTGGTTTTCCTTGTCACAGACGTATATGAATCCGAGCGCGTCTGTGGTGATGCCCCACGGGTAGTTGAATTTGCCGTCCCCGGTGCCCTGGCTGCCGAACGCCCTGAGGAAGCGACCTTGAGGGTCGAAAACCTGGAGGAAGGAAGTACTAGATTAGTATGTGTACTCTTATATCCTTCTGGAATTGAAGATACATTAATGCCTCGCACTAAATTGCCCAACTCTGACAAAATAATGCAAATATAAGAACCATGTAATACCTACCTAGTAATGATATCATGTTGAACAAGTGAAGCCTCATTTTGTATCTTTATCATCATCATCTACTACAAAGCCGAATGTAAAGGTATTTTCGTATTTCGCCTCTCTGGGTTTTTTTGCAGGTATCAAAGATTAAAAGAAAAACCATATATAGGTCAAATTAACAAATTTTTGAATAAGTTAATGAATAAGTTTCCTTAATGAAATAATCAATTTATTTTCCAAAATGCCGGAGGTACGAGTTAGTAAGTGATTTAATTGTAAGCATTTGCGATATAATTTTCCATAATAAAATCATGACTACTCTTGCTAAGAGCAACACATTTTTATATTCACCACGTGAACTCTGTTCACCTCACAAGATGTTACCTGTTACGATAGAAAAAAACTACTCCATCATACACCCAATATAAATCCACAAGGACACTGAATACATGATCCCAAAAAACGTCATTCATCTTCCGTTGGATCCAATTCTGCGCTTCTGCGAACTTGCGTCTTAACCACTACCCCATAGGGACGGCCAGCTCTGACTGACACTAATGAATTACCGCCACGGTAAATGGATGAATGGAATACAAATTTGTGTCCTGTGGGAAATATGTTGAGATGGAATGAGCCTCGCGGGTCACTTGCACTGTGACTCTTTGTATTGGGATGGTGACGAAAATATATAATAAATAAAAATAGCTTTGCTTTGATGGATGGCATTCGATCATGAAGTACAAGAACTATGGGCAAATAAGACTTTATTTAAATAGTTTAAGAACCACACATGGTAAACAAATTTAGATAGATGACAGCTATATTATATTTCCTTTTTCATATATACAAATAAAACTCAACAGGAGTATCAGATTCTATTTTAGATAATATTTTGTTGTGTATTTTTCCAATCCTATTTCACACATCTAATGCAAAATCCTTGATATTAATACCCCTATAAAATCCCTTTATCTGCATTGTGAATTTATAAACAGAGCTTTCATTACTGGACCACTTTGAATTTTAAATTAATAGTATTCATATTTGCAAAGCTACCAGTTCGTAGTTACTTTAACATTCCGTTTCGTTTGTTTGTGAATTTCAAATGCTAGATTTTGCATTGTATCGGGTATCGGACATTTTCGGATATATATACAAATTATGTTCAAAGAGGTATCTAACTTGTTCAAAATAATATCCAATTATTAATTAAATAAGAACGAATGTTCTAGCATTAGGCCTCGGAATTGGACATTCTGTGAATTGAAAATTTAAAGCATGCTGGATGGCTGGACTTTTCATATAAAACAATGTGTCAAGAGTAACCAATAAATTTCTTGTTGGTTCTACCCAGGTTTCAAATAGTGCGCCAATTATGAAAATTTCATACATATCCATTCCTTCGGAAAACCGTTGGTCATAAATATTATCTTTGTGCCAAATATAGGTAGCCCATTCAATTCTTGGCGGTCGACATATTGTTGTCGGCCAGTGGACTGTTAACACATTGGTTTTATGTTTTTTTTCAAATTAAGTAATTGGCTTTTACCTAAGCAGACTACCAAAACTGACAAAAAATTACAAGAGCCAGTGGTTTTTCATTATGTAACCTACGAGCTTAAATTAAATTAACCTTCCAAATCGAACACATATATTAATAAATCGATCTTAAGTCCGAGATCGGTCTTGAGTACGCTCTTGACGTGACATTTTGTACTGGTATGACATAAGACCAAAATCGCATACTAACATTATAATATAATGTTCTCAGGCCCTGAGTACATTCATGTAAGGAAGTATACTCACTTGTATGCGATGATTGTATCTATCGGCGATGATGTACTGGCCGATGCGATTGACAGCGACGCCGGCGAGACAATCGAACTCGCCCTCGCCGCTGCCGTACTGACCGAACTCCTTCACGAATATACCGTTGGAGTCGAACACCTGATGAAGAAAGATAATTATAAACCATTGCCAGGACTGTCACACCCGGCTGGGGAGGTTAAATCGATTTTGTCTCATTATCTGTTATACATTTAGAAAGAAAGAGCGACTAGAGGCGTCATAATCCATGCCAAAGTCTTGTCTTGCGGTATCTTTATTTATCCTATCGCGTATTGGTGGGGATATTTCCCTGTGAGATATTCAGCCGTAAAGGGAGACCTTATTTCTTGTGGAGTAAGTATGAGTTTTAAACGTATTTAAAATCCCGGTAAAGTGATCAAATGCCTCCATACATTCACCAGGAAAGCTGACTAGGGGCGCTGCTGTGAAGAAGCATGGAAAACTACGATCACTTGATAGGTTCCTAGTGTCAAAACTTGTACAGAATCCCAGATCTACTAATCCTATAAGCCAAACTTACAACCATTAATTTAAGCGTAATCACGGTTTAATTAAATCTAGGATAATTTTATTATCCGTCTCTATGACTGTATATTGTTCAATAGCTATCTGTTGTTAAAAACTACAGAGTTGTGTCAATGTTATTTGCCTCAGACAATGTTTACATTTCCGCTAAAACTGGATTAGTTCGTCGCGATGCCCTTGTGCCAAAATTCCAGGCATGTTTCACTCGCGTTTAATTCCATCATGTACGAGTATATTTGGATCGCTTTAGTCATTGAAAGCTTTATTTATTGCTGAAGCTTAAACGCAACAAGAGAGAGCATTTTAAATGATAGCAAATTGCTTATTTCACTGGAATAAGGACTATAATTAAATATAACTAGGACGGTAATGAAAGCCCTTTCATGCCTAAATTAGGTTTTAACGATCGCAATTATAGTAATGCCTATTATGTTATGGGCGATTGTCTCACCTGCACTCTATGATTGGATGAATCGGCCACGACCATTGTGTTGTCGGGACCTACAGCGATACCACGAGGCCATGTAAAGCATCCGGGTTCGCTCCCCCGACTCCCCACGCTGAATTGTAAACGGCGTTTCTGCATGTACTGGCTCCTAGGGGAGGAACCTGCTGCTGCGAAACCTGCCATCAGAGAAACATGTTAGCACACAAAAATATTGCCACAGGATAGGAAACACGAAGCCCAAACCCTATGTACACGCCACACTTTCCGTTCTAACCTGCTACCGCTGCTGTAGCCGCCGTAGGGGAGATGGGGGAGCCTGCCGCGTTTTTTGAATCGTCATCAGAACTGGCAAGCTCGTTTGCCGAGCGCAATGGCAGCCCGAGAGACAGGCGACGGGACGTGCTCGACGATGTACTGCTGGGGTCGCGGTCCTTGCCGCGCGACCCGTACTTGTTCTTCAAGTATCTCGCCCAAGAGCTTAAGGCCGCACCATCTTTCTCTCCTGTGACGGGTCTTTCGGGCGAGCTCTCTCTGGATTTCAGTGCGTGCGACGATCGGCTGCGAGACAACTCCGAACCACCTGTGCCGGAGCCGTATCGAGCCGCGAGGTACGCTGACGGTGACGCCGTCGTCGGGGACACCGGGTCGTCCTGATCGTCGTCGTCTCCCGCACCGAAGCCGGTGTGGCTGCTCTTGCTTCTCGCGAGACGATTGCGACGCTCCTTCAGGGCGAGGTATCGCGATCTAGCCGTAGGGTACTTCGTTTCATCATCTATAGATGAAGTCCTTTCAGGTTCTTCCTCTCGAGGTTTGCTGCCGTATCGGTTGCTGTACGATGATCCCCCGGCGCCATACCTAGGGGCCGGCTCTTCTTCAGTCTGTGACGTCTGTCTCGTGCGGTAACGCGATTGAGTGGGTGCATCCTTCGACTTGTTATCGTGGGCGTCGTTGCGAGCATTATTACTACGCGCGAGAAGCGGGCCGATGTCACTACGAGCCATCGCCTGACTCTCGGGCTTTCTTTGCGGTGCAGGCTCCTCTTCACTCTCCTCGGATGAATCTGTCTCCTCTTCGGAGCTCGTATCGGAGTCTTCGTGAGCCGGCTCGGCGGGTGCGGGTGCGGGTGTGGGCCGTTGCGAGCCGACGAAGCGGCTCTGGACCCGTTGCGCGCCGCCACTCGTACCGTTAGTTGACGCCGGCGTTGGTCTCTCGTTGCCTGCGGAAGAGAAACGTGATGCGGGTTTTGGTGGAAGTGCGTCATTGCTATACTTCGCTTTTAACTCAGCGATAGTAAGAATGGCACCTGTGTGTTTCACCGCCGAGCCGGAACTTTCTGTCGATGCGCTTGATTCAGTGCTGGGCGCTCGAGCGGCCGGACGGTGGGGCGCTGGTGCATCAGCGGATGGCCTTCTGGCTATTACTGTTGGCTTTTGCGGGGCGGGAGCGTTTTTACGCTGAGTACGTTGAAGAGACCCAACAGATTCATCGGATTCACCATCGCTGGACGCCTGAGAAATATATGGAAACGGTATGGACACCAAAACGGTAGGCTTTTTTGTTGTGTTGTGTGTATGTGTGTGAGTTAACGTGGAGTGTATTTTATGGAATGCCGTTAGTTGTTGCGTTTTTTTTTCTTGTTAGTATCGATGATTTCCCTAAATTCTACGTTGTACTGCTCTGGTATAATAACTTCACTCTCTTTCTTCTTCCCAACTCACCTCCCGCGCTGGTGTGGGCGGTTTACGGTTAATAGAACTGCGTTCTTCCTCCGCTGGATGAGGTGGGGCGCGGTCTGGTTCTTGCGATGAAGCAGCGCCCTTGTTTTGTCTTTTGAGGCGAGTGATTTCATCATCTTCGCTCTGTTGCCTCTGCGCAGGCGGAGGGCGGCGCTGCTGAGGTGCTGGCTGGACAGGCTTCGGTGGTGGCGGAGGTTCTTTTTTTTCTTTCTTCTTACCGCTATCAGCGTCCAATATCCTCTGCATAACACGCGGGCAGTCGCTTAGCCTGAATATACCACTAATGGGACCGCGAGTCGCATCTTCGGTATCAGTAACTTTCTCCTTCTCTTTCTGCTGCTGTTCGGCTTTAACGACTCGGCTGGACTGTTCTGTGTCAGAGTCATTGTCTTGCTGGTGACTCCTAACAAAACGAGAACGGAATCTGCGAGAGGGGCGGTGTTCTGATTCGTAACCACTGTAATCATCGGTGGCTCCATAGTCTCTCGTGTGTTTTTCTGGAGGCGGTGGCCGACGTTCACCAAATTTACGACCACCCAATATTGGTTCGTCGTTTTCCGTCCAGCCTTTCGCCTCTTCCTGCTGACGGAACTGCGTCGCTAGACGATGGTCGCTCTTAGATCTTGTCAGACCCTGACTCGGCTGCAATCCTCCACCATATGCATTAGGCTGTGTAATATTAAGCTCTCCGTAGCTAGCGACATGCATAACCAGTTGGTTAGGGTCATGAGTCATGATAAATCGTACCCGACGATTATAGTCACCCGCTTCGTAATCAAAGTTTCTTAGGAACTCGACCGTTTTTAGGAAGATTTCTTTGGTATCTACTAACTCAGTGTCCTCCCATTCTATGTCGTCATTCATATATTTATCGGCGAGATCACAATTGCTTTGGATATTACTTAATTCTAACTCTAGATTATCTTTGAGATTTGTGAGGTTCCTGAGTTCAGTTGCTAAATAGCGATCGACTTCGTTTCTTAAGAAATCGGTTCTATCTTTCAGCGCCTTGGCTAGTCTTTTGTGTATTTCATCGACCTCTCCGGCCACTGCACCGCAGTTTGTCTGGAGATTCGTTGTGTTACGTTCGACTACTCCAAGGATATCTTGAAGCCTGTTTACACCGCGGCGTATTTGATTATTGATTCTGGCGATTTCCCTACGTAAGACTTCCATGTGTGCCGACTTGCAGTCTTCGCAGACTTTCTTGTCGCAATGGGCGCATGATGCGCAGTATGCCTTCTCCGAGCACACATTGCATCGCTCCATGACCTGCCCAGCGGTGGGGTCTGGAAGTTCTCCAGCAATTTGAGCGTGGAGCTCCAAGAACCTCTGCAGGGTGACATTTGTTGGGAATCCCTGTACACCCTGATAAGGTATTCGGTGTTCGGCGCGACATTCTGGACATTTGACCTGTAAAGGAATTTTGTATTTAAAAACGTTGAGATAACTATCTGATGATAAAGCTCAAACTCCAAAAGAATGAATAGTTTTGAACTATATAGTCTTTAAAATGTTTGATCTTTCTGAGCTTATGTGTTCGTAGTGTGTAAATACCTACCTGTCGCCTAACGTAGTCGACGAGGCCGTCCATACACGGCTCCATACAGAAGCTGTGCTGACATGGCAGCAGCTTTGGGTTCCTGTACCGGTCCAAACAGACGCAGCACGTCAGCAACGACTCGAACTGCTCCATAGTTGCTTAGCGCTTTTTATGTACCTGTTGAAGAAAGGACTTTATGGATTAGGTTGAAAGTGGGTTTTACTACAACGCGTAGATCAAATTATATATAAATCTTCTGTTATAATTATTTACAATCTGTTGTTGAAATTGAAATATTTGCCAACATTGAATAGGTAAAGGAAGTGTTTTTAATGAGTCGTTAGTTTGTCAGAAACTCTCGGAAGTTTTACAAATCATCATACTTGGGTATGTCTGCCAAAAACACGTCGTGTGAACGTTCAAATAACCTTTAAAACTCAAATGACCTTCACAGATATAGAATTTTATAGCGTAAGACGGTTCAGTTTTAGTTATGGACTAAGCGGCAAGTTTAATTCGGTGTTAGCGAGCCACATCCTCTGAGATCCGGCTGCCAATATAAATAGAAACGTTTGGTATTTCACACGGCGCCGGATTTCACTGAAAATTAACAGCGTCTCAAACAATTTTAGACTGTATGCAAACAGATATAGGGGCTGCATTTAAATGGGCTCTGACGTGTAAACTTTTTGGCACTTCGTTACAAATTGCTATTCTGAATAATATTATTCCTAAATAATATAAAAAAAAAATGTCTAACATAGAATTTCAAGCATCAAACAATAAATATAACTTATTGAACGTCATAAAACAATCCGTTGATTTTAATAATAAATGAATTCTTGTTTTATAACAAACAGGATCAAGTGTAGTTTGTTAAACGTGTTTAAAGTATGAATTTTAGACTGCATCTTTTTGCAATTAATGTGGTAATATTGAGTAAAACATGGATTTGAATGGTCTGTTAATAGATGCGCTCTTGGAAAACAATGTTGATTGCAAATTTAACTGAGCTTTACATATCCACCTAGATACGATTTGGTGCCTAGGTCTAGAATTGTTCCTAAGTATATGTATTATTACCACAGATATATATTGACATAGATAACGCAAGTATCACGATTTGTATTGAAACCAAACGTGCCGAATTAGTAACACCTACTGTGACGTCATTAGTGACGGGAGATCGAAACCGACTCAAATACACCGATGCCGCCGATGCCCGTCCGCCCGCTAAGATTCTCTCGAGTGATTATCTCGCTCATACTCATATTTTTATATCTGTAATCGCGTGGACTGTAAGTTAGCGGCGACCAACCTTGACGCTTGGTCGGGGTTTCGTACACGCGAAGTATATGCATTTGCGTTATCTATGTAAATCTATATCTGTGATTATGACAATTAAATCTCTCTTTGAGGTTTGAATGTAACCTCACATAAGGAGGGATTGTTCAAATTTATCACAATAAGTAAACTACTTACACAGACGCCCTGATTCTTTCTTTCAGAGACAATGAGCGAAAACAATACAATTCACTGAAAATATATTTTAAGCGATTTTGTCTGTCAATATATGATGAAGTAATAGCTAGGTAATTAGTATCTCCGTGTCTATGAGTGAGTCGGCTTGGCTGCTATCGCCTTTGAGTCATAGTTCATGAGTAATGATATAACTTTTTAGATTTAAATCACGCACTTTTGAACAAAGCTTTTGCGCAGTTTCTTTATGACGCGGTAAAGGGAGATCTTCTTTGTTTCTCTTCTTTAACTTTTTCTCTGTCTTTGTTGTGACTTTTGTTTTATGTGTTCTTTCCTTTCTATCTCTCCTAATATACTTAATTAGTTTAGAAATTAATTAGAATACCTATTTTGTTTTTAAATTATAAATCTTGTTAGATAATGTTATGTTATGACGTAGATCTATTTTGATGGAAGCTAGAAGTACCTTTATAAGTACATACAGCCGGAAATGACTGGCTTGACGGAGATGGGAGGTGACCAATAACCGATTGCCGATTTATTTGATCACAAAATTTAGACTGAATTATTTTTATCTTCACGTCCGTCCTGGTATCCGTTTGTGAATTTGGAAAAATATATCTCGACTGATATCTAAATTATAGGTCCATTATTCTGAATCAGGAAATATATTATACTAGCTGTGCCCACGGACTTCGTCCGCGTAGTATTTAACGTAACAAAAATTTCGGGGTTATCGGGATAAAAAGTATCCTATATGTTAATCCCGGTTATAAACTATCTGTGTTCCAAATTTCATTCAAATCCGTTCAGTAGTTTTTGCGTGAAGGAGTAACAAACATACATACATACATACATACATACATACATACATACATACATCCACACTCACAAACTTTCACATTTATAATATTAGTAGGATTATCTGTAGCTCCTAATTAATTACGTAGTTACACAAACAAAAGTATTTAACTGCAATTGTTATTTTTGCTGAATTAATCACGTTATTTCCCATGAGTCAACAAAATGACGTCGCCGTTCTTATTTTATTCTTTGTTTTAAAGCGCACCTAATAAAATAATCTACTGGACAAGCCTTCCCTCAATACCAGGGCGATACAGTCCATAATCCAATAGATAAACGTAGAAAATTCCACTACTTTCATACTGTCACTCTCACCGTTATTTCACACCTAAATATACATTCCAAAACAAAATATTATCATGAACATCTGACTCCGGTGCGTGTTTAGATTCCAGACACATACTTTTAATTCCATCGCGTGGGACTTTATAAATACGCCTCGACGCTTCCTATGGAGCCACGCATTGTACACGTCACAATTATTTTTAGTTGTTTTGGCAGACTACAAATATTTTTTATTACTTACTTATCTTTTTTATTGAAGCTTCTACGTATTTGGCATTACATATTTATATACTTCGTTATTGTTTTCTTTCAACATGACGTGTATTCACGTACTTATTTAAATCCATGGCTTCACCACTCCACTTGTTTAAAGATAATTCGTAAGTGGTTAGACTATTCTCTCAATTGGTTTCTGTAATGCCGTTTTGAAAGATTAAATTAAGTTTAAAACAAATTTTTGGTAAGTACCTTATAAAATATAAGCCATCTAAGCTTATCACATTGAAAATCAACAACAATACACCTTTATCACATTGTTAAACAGGAAAAAATTACTACACTTTTAGATAAGTAGGTACCTAACAATTACTTCCATAAAATACACAGCCTTACAAGGTTGACCCTATCCTAAAACAAGTGCAATATCGTCCCGCAGTAGTAAAGTAACAGACATGTAGGGTAGGTGATCATTATAGTAAGGAAACATAATTACAATGTATAGGTTACCACGACCAACGAGGAGCGATACGAAATGGCAATAAGTTTCGAATTCTAACCTACATTAGGGTGAACATTTGATACATTTGTGGTTAATTCTGTATCAGAAACCCTAAAGATAATTAAATGGAAGGCGAAACTTAATAAAACAACACATTTAATTAAAGTGTTCCTTGTAAATTATTCTGCGATCACAATGGTTAAACGCTAGAATGATTACGATATTAGGGGAAAAATGTTAACGCATAAGTAGGCACAGAATACTTGTGGACTTAGGTACTTACCTACATGAAATGGAAGTCACCTATTTCTATATAGTATTTAAGCTTAGATAGGTTATCAGGATTTTGAGGCCTTATCTTCATAATGATATATTAATGGCGTGTGATAATGATGATGTAGGTACCTACGTGGGTACCAAGAAGAAATCTGATGGTATTAATTTTATTTTATTCCTTGGTCAGCCAGTTGTTTTCTGTGATCAGCTGTTTGTAATTAATTAATCTACTTATTTTGGTGGCAGGTAAAATATCGTGCAATTATTAAAATGAGTGTTTGTACATTTTTTAAAAATTAGATTTGTTATTTATTTGCAATATCTAAAGAACTTTAGTTTTCGTTGGTAATGAGTCTACCAAAGATGATGTATTGTGATTTAAACTTCAGTGAATCTGTGAAGTCTCACAACAGGCTAGTTTTCGCATTATTATTCGTTTAGTAAGTTCCCTTAACACAACAAAAGTTCGTTTTGAAACAGTAATCCTGAATAACAGTCTTCACAACTTAGAAATCATAAAGCTATTACTATGGTAAACTGAAAATAATTTTCATTGGTATCTGTTTTGAACATTAAATTTCGATCGAAGGTATTCTAAATTATTGCAAAAGTTTCGGTTTCATTGTGATCGGATGGTCACGTCGTCGTATCAAATAATTCAAAATAAGTTTTCATAGTAAAATTAAAACTAGATGAAATAAAATTATCCTCATAATGATCGACTGCACATACGACACTGGTCTTCTATTATGATGATGATATGCCCAGGAAATGCAGGCAGGACCCCACGCGAACAAGGGGTTATTTAAGAACGCATTTTAGGCTGCCGGTTCCGGCTATAACAGTCGTAAAGCTATGTGGCCTTCGGGCGGCCTTACAATTCTGACACCAGAGTTGGCCACTATGACAAGGGTTTCAATCGATGAGGGTTTTTTTTTCGCTCCCCACCAATTAAAAAAGTTCGTTTGGAAAACATTCCAGTGACGTATCGGCAACACGTGCGGGGTTTTGCGTACCGCTCCACTGCGCCACTAGCGTTCCGCTTATTTTAAACAATGACTTAATGGCGGGCGGGAATTGTGCAAAAATGGTCAGATAAAGAACACTATTGGGTGCAAAAATAAGGGCCATGCCCATTGTATTGGGTGCTACAAATTGGGTGATGGTGGCTCGTTAGGTGAAAAATCTATGAAACTGTTGGCTCAAATATACATCGTTAATCTTAATAAAATGCGCGAATAAGTAAATAAACACTTAATTAAAATTTGTTAAAACAAATCGTTAAGTTAAAATGTTTATCAATATATTTTGAAATCCTTGCAATATATGTATTAAGCCGGATTAACATCAATATTTTTTGCTGCTTGGCACAAATTTTTAATGATATTTACAAGCGTCAATATTGATAGCTTTTTTGCGCCAAATTGCGCCATATTTAACACTGCCGAGTCCGGACCCGGCGAACTTATGTCATTATTTTTAACCCCCGACGAAAAACGAGGGGTGTTATAAGTTTAACATGTGTATCTGTGTATCTGTGTATCTGTGTATCTGTGTATCTGTGTATCTGTGTATCTGTGTATCTGTGTGTCTGTCTGTGGCAACGTAGCGCCCAAGCCGATGAACCGATTTCAATTGTGTTTCTTTTGTTAGATAGGTATTCTGATCGAGAGTGTTCTTAGCTATGTTTCATGAAAATCGGTTCAGCCGTTTGAAGATCATCAGCTATTTTGTAGGTTAAAAAGCCACATTCGAGGCCAAAACCAACTTCCACGGCTCGAATCCGATCGAAATTTGAGATTATTGGATTTAGATTTATTATATTTTTAAATGATCGTAATAGTCTGAACTGGCTTTTTACAATATTATAAATATGAAAAGTTTCCCTGATTCTGGAAAAAATGTATATTTTATCAATTTTTATAAGAGATTTGTGTATGAACTAAAGACGTTCCATCAGTCACGTGTCAAATGATGGATACGCGCATGCGTAAATTTTGTTTGTTTTGTTAATGGTCATGGAATATTACGTTATAATAATTCTAGAGGGCGCTGCTCCGCCATTGAGAAAAAATATAAAAAACAAATCAAATTTAAAATAATTTTAGCGTTATTGAAAATTCTTTCCCTGGGCTGCTCCCGTCCACCTCAACCAGAGTTAAACCTCCGTGGCATCAATATTTATTCGTTGTCTATTCTAATGTCAATTATTATACTGTCATAACAAAATAATGTCTCATACTTTTACACAGATTTTCTGTTGATTATTGTACATCTTAGAATATAAATGAGGAAGCCAAAACAAATGATTTAATGGCGCTTTCATAATCTGGCATCGAAACTAGTTGTACCAGATGAATTTGCGAGATGAGCTATGGATACTGAGCTACGGGAGCTACGCAAATCGCGCTAACATCATTATTTGGAAGAACTAGGTAAATTATACATTTGATAAACAGGTCATCGCATCGGGGGTTTTTAAATTTTCAATTTAGAGTTATTACTGCTGCAGTCAACGATCGTGCTACTAAATTTAAACCTCAAAACGTAGGCCGGAAACATCTCTCTTTGTTACATCCCTGTCTTTGTTCCAAGCGCGAGACATTAGCGGTTAATTGAAAAATAAAAACAAAGCTTATACTTACAGTGTGATTATTGCCACATTAAAAAATAACACCGGGACAAATCCAGATCACACAAGCGAGATTATTTTGAGGGTAAATGGAAAACGTTATCGGGGTATTTTTATAGCACAATATTACTTATCATAATTGTGGCGGTGTGTAGCACTATGGGTACTTTCGACTAGATATTTATCACAGGCATGCGGTGTGCTCGTCGGCACACGTTTGGAGATACTGGGGGAACTCGATACTGCGCGCGCGGGAGTTTATTTCTGGACGTGGGCCATGCGCGTGCGCCGCTCCAAGATTTATTTTCCTCCCGTCACGGTTTACTTTTGGACGTTGAAAGGTCATTGGACAGGTTGAGGTGTGATTGTTTTCACTTCTTGAAAATGCGCTTGAGTTTATGTTGTGGTCTTCTGATTGGGTAGACACTTAAAATGTTGGGTGTGACGAAACGAAAGCGCCGATCTTGCTGTTCTGTAAAATACTTTTGCGAATTTGTGTATAAAAATGTAGCTAGTAGCTACGGGAAATAGCTCACCATTCCTGAATGACATGCATTTTTTTCAGGAATTTATGACTAATTCCTCTGATATCTTGCATATCTCCTTTACATAATTATCATTCAATTGTTTTGAAAATTTATTCGTTAATTTTATTTTGACCGAACGCCCACATTTTCCGAAAAAGGGTTCAGTGCTATGAACTTCATATTTATTCATTTTCATTTATTTCTTTCTTTATTAAAGCATATACGGTCGTCAACGTTTCCTCATATATTATCTTTATCTATGGTTTACAAGTGCCTTTCATTTCCGGTTTGTTATCGCAATTTATTCGTAACTATAGACTTAGAAGAAAAACGTTTTTTTAGTATTTTTGTCAAAGATTTATCGGTTGGCACACGATGTTTCAAAATCTCAGAGACTTCCTTATAATTATTTATACACCTACAAATTTTAAATAACAAACAAGGGATTTAACATTTTGCTTGTGTGAATTTTCGAATAACATTATATTTGACGTCATAAAAAGGCGTCTTTACGATTTCAACAAGTTAATTCTATTAAAATACCACCTGGTGCGTGAACACGGATTAGGTCCTAGAGAGTCGTTTCGCGTAGTTGGAATAAATTATTCAAGAATACACTGTAAAATATTTAAATCGTTTGCTTATATGAATTAATCGTGTTTCATTCACGGTTTTATGATGAAGTTTAGGTACAATTTCTTATTTGAAAATAACTCTTCAATGATAACCTACATTTACGGGGGGTGCTCAAAAAATATTTACGTCCCTATTTACGACCACGGAGTAACTGTCTACATAGTTACCGGGTCAAAGTCAATTGCTCGATGATTATGAATTCATGATGTCCTTTAAGCATGCTTTGATATTGGTTCAAATAAAGACACAAGAACAACTGAATAAAAAACATACAATAATCTTATAAGGCTTTCTTTCCTACGTTTACACAAAATGTGCGTGCTTAACGGAGTAAGTAACTCGAGTGTGTTACTAGGTAGTAACACACGGAACAGAAACATACGGAACATGTATGGATGCCTTAACAAAGAATAAAAGACACGTGTATTGTCGCAACTTTCTTTACCTCGACCTTGTACCATATTTGCTGGCACCAAAACGGGGATAACGTATAAACACTAACGATTTGATTTAAAATCACCCCTTCACCGCCTTGTTTACATACAATGTTCTATTTTGAGACCCATCTGTTTTATTCGCAAGTCGCAATAAGACAGCCTTTGTGTGACTGTGACTAGAGACTTTGTGCGAAAAATTGTTAAATATTTTCTTTAGATAAATGATTGCACGTCCTTAAAACGTCGGAGGAATTGGCTCATGGATCTGATAGTAGTGTTTTGAGTGTTATTTAAAGGTGATGCTACATACTTTTGTGCGTAGAAAAAAGAAGACTGCAGTTTGTGGAATTAACATACCTAAAAAATTAAATAGCATCATGTGACAATAGTGAGGACAGACTATCAATATTTTTTTATCTGTTTACATTCTTGTTTATTTAAATGTTTCGACACTTTACCGAAACTGGCGTATAATAATAGAATGGAAATATTGCGAATCACATTAGCGACGTCGCAGATAGATGTCGCTGATTGCGATACCCCAATACTATAATGGGGTTCTTCATAGAAGCCTGAATCACGATGTTAGAGTTTGCAAGCATGGTGACTATTTATACCAGACGCCAACCACCTAACTGGCCGGAAGGTCTTTCCCAGCAGTGATAAGAGGAACCGTCTACAATCCGTTTTAATTATGGAACATTACCGCTTACATTATATCATGCAAAATGCTTTTCTCCTCCACATATTCTTCAGTTATTACCCTCAAGTCGTAAAAAGTTTCATAAATTGATATATGTTGTTACGACCTGCGAAGATTCAAGTATGATCCTATGAAGTTTCGCGATGGTTTCATAAACTTAACAGAATTGAAAAAGCTCTTAAAACTTTTGTACAATCGTTCCCTGCATGAATGTACATTAGCTTGGTCCTGGGTCATAGAATAAAGACACCTAAGTATATACTAGAATGGACACACTTTCCCTGTATTTTTGGATAAAACTTACAACATTTTCTCGGTTGTTTACATTAACATATAAATTTATTGATGAAAAACAATAGTAACAAAAAACCGGATTCTCAAATTTAGGGTAACGGCTATGCAAGATAAACATGAAAAATTTCCATTGTATCTTGATTTCATTTAGGTGTAAGGATCGCATATCGCTGTTGACATATTTGAGCTACTGAAATCACGGTAATAGTATGAATAATTTGGAAAACTAACCCAACAAAATAGGATGAATATAGGTAGGTAGGTATTGGGATTTCTCATTCCGTAGAATTCGGACAGCTATCATTTTTGTGACATTTCGGATGTAATAAACCTTTTTTTGGTGACTCTTATTTTTAAGTAGATGCATTTTCAATTTAATCATAAAAAAAATAAAATGGATTCTAATATATTAGGGATTACGTGAGTAGTTGTCCAAAATCCGGCCCGGATGACATTAAAAATAAGCATAAGTAAAAAATATGTATAAATTAAAAACTGTATTCATCACTTAGGCACCTTGTGTTACTTTCTTCATCATCGTCATCATTCACATTAATTATAAAATAATCACATATATTGTTAATTAAGTCATCAAGAGTGCACGTCACATGGTTGTTGTGAGATAACAGTGACCCCAAATGTCAGGTGAAACATTATCTAAGCTATCTAATATTAATTGTAATGGTGTTATTTTTTAACCCCCGACGAAAAACGAGGGGTGTTATAAGTTTAACATGTGTATCTGTGTGTCTGTGTATCTGTGTATCTGTGTATCTGTGTATCTGTGTATCTGTGGATCTGTGTGTCTGTCTGTGGCAACGTAGCGCCCAAGCTGATGAACCGATTTCAATTTTGTTTCTTTTGTTAGATAGGTATTCTGATCGAGAGTGTTCTTAGCTATGTTTCATGAAAATCGGTTCAGCCGTTTGAAGATCATCAGCTCTTTTGTAGGTTAAAAAAGCCACATTCACGGCCAAAACCAATTCCCTCGGCTCGAATCCAATCGAAATTTGAGATGATTGGATTTAGATTTATTATATTTTTAAATGATCGTAATAGTCTGAACTGGCTTTTTACAATATTATAAATTTGAAAAGTTTCCCTGATTCTGAAAAAATTAATATTTTATCAATTTTATTGAGATTTGTGTATGAACTAAAGACGTTCCATAAGTCACGTTTCAAATGATGGATACGCGCATGCGTTAAATTTTGTTTGGTTTGTTAATGGTCATGGAATATTACGCTATAACTTAGACCATTCTGCGCTATAATAATTCTAGAGGGCGTTGCTCCGCCATTGACAAAGAATATAAAAAAACTAATCTAATTTAAAATAATTTTAGCGTTATTGAAAATTCTTCCCCTAGGCTGCTCCCGTCTACCTCAACCAGAGTTATTACATCAAATTGAATCATAATTGATAATATTTTACTAGGAATAAAACCTCCGTGACATCAATATTTAGATTCGTTGTCTATTCTAATGTCAATTATTATAATGTCATAACAAAATAATGTCTCATACTTTTACACAGATTTTCTGTTGATTATTGTACATCTTAGATTATAAATGAGGAAGCCAAAACAAATGATTTAATGGTGCTTTCATAATCTGGCATCGAAACTAGTTGTACCAGATGAATTTGCGAGATGAGCTATGGATACTGAGCTACGGGAGCTACGCAAATCGCGCTAACATCATTATTTGGAAGAACTAGGTAAATTATACATTTCATGAACAGGTCATCGCATCGGGGGTTTTTAAATTTTCAATTTAGAGTTATATTTATTTAAAGTGTGTTTTATTTCAGTGACGCTGATTTCGATTAAAATAATACAAAATGATTGTTACATCTGATAAACTGGAGTGATACCAGCTGTTAATAAAATATTCCAAAAACAATATTGTTAATACGTCAAATACATTTTTAACATATTAAATTTTTTATATGTAATGTCTCAAAATAAGCAACGGATATTTTTTATATAATTTGATGTGTTCCTTTCTTGGTGGGATGGTTGTAGAACTTGCTACACTTAAGAAATGTCAGAATTCCCCGGAATAAAAAATCCCACTATAGTTTAGTTATTTGATAATTTGTTATTAATTGGTATTCTCATTTCCTTACGTCATCGTGCACTTTTGCCATGAGCGTGGAGTGTAAGTATAGTACACGCCCCAATAACTTTCACTACTATAAATACTTTAGCGATCACAGACTGTCCTTTTCGCTACAAATGCCAATGACTTCAATATAAATAGTGTTGCGTTGTGCCAGAATTATATGCAGCGGAATTCGCTTTGATCTGAATGTGACGTTTAGTAATTGGCCAGTGGGTGAATTTTAATATTTGCAGGAATTTGTACGTATTAAAAAACACCTTAACTTTCAGCAATTACTTTTTTGAAATGATTTTGTTTTCAAATTTTTAAGGGCAGAGCCAGACTAGCGTATCTTTTATTTTAAAGGCGTGGTTACGCTAATTTTTATTCATACTTGGTAATACTGCCCTGCCATTACTGTAACATTTTATTCTAGTATCTATAGACCAGTTGCTAAGTGAAAACGCGGTATTTAGTGTGTATTGCGAATATCATAATGGACAAAAACATCTAACAAAGAGTTTGTCTTAAATTTTGCATTTCCAATGGAATTTCGTGTACGGAGTCACTGAAAATGTTACAGAAGGCTTACGGTGAATCGACTTTATCAAACACGTGCTTATGATTAGTACAAAGCGTTTAAAAGCGGTCGAGATGTGATAGAAGATTTGCCTCGCTCTCGTAGGACATCACCGTCTGCAACTGAAGTTTACATTGCAAAGGTTAAGGAAATAGTGACTGGAAATCCTCATTCAACTTTGAGAGAGATAGCCTCCGAACTTTCTGTGTCTCACGATTCGATCCGTACCATTTTAAACAATCACTTGGGCATGAAACATGTTTCCGCTCGGCTAGTCCCAAAAGACCTGAACTTTTTCCAAAAACTCAATCGCATGAGAGTCGCTGAGGACATGCTAGAACGAGTCAATTCCGACCCAACATTCATGAAACGCATTGTTACTGATGACGAGACGTGGGCTTACGAGTTTGACATACAAACAAGTCAACAAGCTTCGGAGTGGCGCCTTCCAACTGAACCGAAACCGAAAAACCACGCCAAAGTCGATCAAAAGTCTGTTTTCTTTGACTATTGCGGTGTTGTGCACTCGGAATTCTTGCAGGAAGATCAAACGGTAAATCTATACAAATAAATAAAATTGGAGTGTCTGTTTGTAATTTCAAAATAACACCTTTTCACTAAATGCATATGAAAGTACATACGATAAATATAACAAAACTGCGATTTAAAACATTTTTGTCTGGCTGTATGTTTGTTCCGGGTAATCTGCGAATCGGTTGGACCGATTTTGACGGGATTTTCACCGGCAGATAGCTGATGTTATAAGCAGTAAATTAGGCACCTTATTTGAAAATAAATAAATACATAGATTTCAAATGCTGCTTGTCACGCGGGCTCAAAACGCGCGAGCGGGCTTTTGCGATAGTAGTAGGTATATAAAACACGAAACATCGACTTGCAAATGTTAAATGAATTTTTTGTTTAAGTTAAGTTCAGTTCCACGCGGACGGAAGTCGCGCGCACAGCTAGTAAAGAATATTGTTTGAGCGTTATGCGGCGTTTAAGAGAGCAAATTCGACGAAAAAGACCAGGTTTGTGGAAAGAAAATTCTTGGATTTTGCACCACGATAATGCGCCTTCGCACAAGGCCATCAGTGTGAACGAATTTTTGTCCAAACACTCAACAATTACCATCGAGCAACCACCATATTCACCAGATATGGCTCCAGCCCACTTCTTTATTTTTCTAAACTCCACCATTACGTGGCGCCCGTTTTCAATCGGTAGAAGACATAAAGGAGAATTCGCGGCGAGAACTGAACTCAATTCCGGAAACAGCGTTTAAAAAACGTTTTTGTTGTTGCCGTAAGTCTATCGATTCTGAAGGAGCATACTGTGAAGGTGATAAAATAAATTTGGATGAAGAACAAACATTTTGTGTAATATTGATCTTTTCCCGGTACTTTCTTGACAGAGTAGTATGTCAGTGTAACTGATGTTAAGGTGAAGGCGCCTATCTAGACCGCAAAATTCAAAATTTTAAAGTATTTTTATAGTTTATTCAAAATCTGAAAACATTTAAGACAACATTTTGTGATTTGCGACAAACACAGTATGCAGTGCATTTATTAATACATTTATTTTACTCTAAATATTATCACGGTGGATATGATACTAGTTAATCACTAAATATACAAAAAATCAGATTATGTGGGAAGCTGTCGTTCTTGAAATGTTTTAGAGTAAGTTGGATATATTAATAAATGCACTGCACACGGTATGTGTCGCGAATTTCAAAATGTGCCTTCTATTATTGTCACTGCCTTAAAATATGTTGTCTTAAATAAATCTTAATTTTCTTATACAAATTGTTTAATTTTGATATCCCCGCAGTAGCTTTAAACCGCAGAGCAAACTTTTAAAATCTGTGTAACAGGGTATTAAGTATACATCCACTTAGCTTCGGACATTAAAAAACGGTATTTAATACTAAACAATAACGCAGTAAGCATCATGTGCTAGACCATAATGCAGTAATGAGCGCGAGTGCTGCATTTAGACTTAGTATCCTGTGATTATTACAAGACCTGACGCTAAACCTAAACGCAATAATACGCATTATTAATGGATATACTAATTTATGAAATAAAGGATAATTATTTTTGTAAAGCTTGTATTTTTTCCTATTTTACTGACATATTTGAAGGACTACAAAAAACATACATCTTCCTCAAATATGTCAAAATGTCTTTCCCGCGTTTATCTCGAAACCGCCATTTTGCGATTACTGCATTCTTAGTTATCACGGCAGAATAGTGCTCGTTAAAATTTTAATAGTATTTGTAATTATTCGATAAAAGAGAAGGCTTACTGCATTAAAAAAGTTAGAAAATACTAGTTGAATAAATGTTCCAAAAAACCTGTTCCTATAACTTCGAATTCAGAATTTATATTTATTTTGTATGTATTTTTTTGCTTCGAAGTTAGTTTTTAGAGATACAACATTATGCTTTAAGTATTGCGTTGATTGATAAATATTCATATAAATATTTGCGAAGCTTTATGTACAAATTTAACAAAAAAACATTAGTACCCGCTCTCTTCAGTCGTAGTTATGCAAAGAATTTTAATCAAGGCTCTGTTAACTGTTTTTAGGCCAATCCGACACCAGGCCATGTGTTTCCCATCCTCTCAGATTAGCGGAGTGAATTATCGTAGCGTGAGAGCGTTTCAAAATTCTATAGTCTTATTTTAATGGCATCTTAGCAAATGGTAATGATGATGTACACACCATAAAAAATAATTTCATTTATTTTTGTTAAATTTTTTATGAAAAATATCTTTAAAAATTCCATACAAAATATCGTGCATTATTAAATAAGACCTTATTACCTTGACTTTTATGTATAATTTTCAGAAAAGTGTGATACCATCTAAACAAATACACACTTTTTATATGTTTACATTGTTATTTTTGGGTTTAATAAAATTTAACTTTTCCAAGCATAACCCAAGGACGCACTTGACAAAATTGACGTCAAAAATATTTTAACTCGAAAAGGTCACGAATTAATTTATGAAACAAAAAGGCTCCTATATTTATAAGTGGGGACACTTAAGACAGTTCCTCTCTAAAAAAATTATGCTAATTAGCGGGGAGGAAAAACATTACAAGGGCCATTATGAGACCGAAGAAAGCTAGGAAAGAGACGAAAACCCGAATTAAAAGAAACAAGTCTACTGATTTTAATAAACAATGGCTGAAATGGGAGCAGTTTAACAAATTATATTTTTCTACTTTTATTTCTGCCCTTAGCAATTTCAGCGTAATTAGTTTGGTTCTAAATAGTCCGATTATTATTTCATAATGCTATTACTTTTTTTTATAATTTTGTTATAGACTCACCATCTACTACGTTGGTGACTGAATCCGTCAGATTTGACAGTTCTCCAGTAATAGAAAACTGTAAAAAATTATGTATTCAAATACGCGATACGTCAGTTTTGACGTATTGCAAGTCAAATCGAGCGACAGTCGTTAACAGAGTTGGTCTACCAAGGCAACACTTCCAAGTAAAATGCCATGACGTGAGTTTGCACTGATGGCGAATCTATTTTGTGTCTCTGTTTGGGCATTAAAAAAAATTGAGACACCAACATGTTTTGTGTGAATGATTTATCCACTGTAAACTCACGGTTAAAACTTACTACCCAGCCTCAGCCAGCTGGTGAACCCATCAGACAGTCATTTCACTCTATTATCTCCAGTCTACCTGCGGTTCCAATAACCCCCTTTTCACTATAAACCAAAACAAAAACAGAAAACAATCCGTCGTTACTATGCATTGACATCTTTCAATTTAAAACAGAACGCTTCCGATGTTTCTTTTTACACAAATAGTAGCACCAAATGGCAGATTGCGAATTGGAAACGGACCCGCGCGAACTCTTTGTTCAATTCTTTTGAGAAGATGGAATTGCCGCTAAGGTTTTGTAAATGAGATGCCGTTGGGGCTGTCTGCACCAGGGGATGAGGGTAGGCGCTTTACACTTCAAAGAATGTTGGTGTTGGTAATTGCGGGCTTCAAATTAAGATGCATGCTAAGAGAGGTTGTATGTGTAAAAAAATGGTAGCCAAATTTTGACTAGATTTTAATATTTTACCTAAAATAAAGCCTTGGTCGGTTGCTTGTTTATAAAAAAATATACACAAGAGAAAAAAATGCTGTTTATAGGTACCTACTATAAAATTGCCTAAAGCAACAGTGACGGCCTTATCAGGTAAAATTTCCGAAAAACCGTTATAATTATTTACAGTGACAAGACGCACGCATACAATGAATCCATACACCGTTCCTTCAGTTCGTACCAAGCGTTTCGCTTCCACTTTTATTGTGCGAACTGCCAAGGAATGGAACACCTTGCCGGCGTCTTTGTTCCCGGTTGACTATAACCTGGATGTTTTCAAGTCGAGAGTGAACAGGTACCTTCTAGGCAAGTATGCACCACCGTAGACCACATCGTCACTTACCATCAGGTGAGATTGTGGTCAAATACTTGCCTATATCGAAAAAAAAAAAAGTGAGCACAGCGACCTACGCTAAGATCACTGTATAAAAAAATATATAATACAGGATCTAGAATTTAATTCATTTATTAAAGTTTAACTACTATCAATACTTAAGCCCGCTGTTCTCGTACTGAGTAATTGTATTTCTCACCTCAAATCGGCACGAGAGAAAATGTTCTCAATGCAATCTTACAACACATAAAATATTTCAGAATGGGTTCTATGATATACGCGCCATATTCTTCATATAGGCAGTACTGTTATGAAAAACATGACTCCGGGTAGACACGTCCACGAATGAAATCGCGGGATATGTGATAGGTGTTGCAGATGGACGACAAATAGTGGACGAGTTTAAATATCACACACCACACCGCAATACCATAAGATCATGAAATCGTGAACATAACCCCTAAGTGTTTGAGATATTATAACATTTTTTAAAAGTTTATGCATTTGATTCAGATCATAAAGTTAAGTTTCAACTAAAATGAATTTAACAACTGCATATATGACGGACTCACATTGCATGGTGGGTTTTACTTATTACATAATATTTAAAAAGTGATCCCAAAACAAATGATCAACAGTAACTACACAGAAGGCAAAATTAAATTTTACTCACTCTAAACATGACAACACGTACATAATTTTCATTTTCGTACTGTAAAAATTATCGAAATTTGGGGACAGCCTATCTGTTAAATTACGCATTTAGGGAGGAAGTAACGACATGCGAGGTTTGTTCAACAATTTATTTACAACTGTTACCTGCGTTCTTAGGGCCTATGCACACCACGTTTTTTGAACGTGCCGTCGACGCGCGTTTGTAGTGACACAGACGAGATACGCACCCTGTAGACTTTTGTAGAATAAAAGCGCGCCGTCGACACACGTTTCTAAAAAGCGCGTCGACGGCGCGTTTAAAAGACGTGGTGTACATAGGCCCTAAGAAGTCGCTCGTCTGTAATTAGAGTGTGGATGAAACGGTAGCGCGTCGCGATCTGTCACGGGAAAAAATGGAGGGGAACCAGCACCGTGAATGCTAAAGTTCACGATATTGTCGCAGTAAGTAATTTCACGTTCAGAATACATGGAAACGTACTACGTTCTTTAATCTCGCCGAATGAATCGACTTTCAGACGGCAATCATTTGTTGTAGTATGTGTGTTAACGGATTGGGTTCTTCGTTTAATCTTATCGATTGTTTTCGAGATTTAGAAATGGATATTGAAAACTGGGAACACGTTGCGACAATCGACAGTCACGATTATTATTTGAAAACGTGATCAGGAAGGTCTCAACATTATTTTTTTTATTTTCATTTTTGTTACGCGTTTGGGGAGTAGTAAACTGTTATTTTTAACCACGTTTTTATAAAAATATTCGTATTACATTAAGGAGGTTGGTAGGTACTTAGATATTAAATAATCGCACACATTTTTAAGCTCTAATGAAGCTACATAGTCATACTACATGCATGCAAACATAAAAAGTCTACAAATAAATTGAAAAAACAACCCATTAACATGCACAATGCGACATTGCAAATTAAAAAGTTATTACCTTATTTCTAATTAACCAATAAAAAAATGAATCGTAAATCGCACCTGCTTCATTTCAGCCCTTATGCCAACCGCAAAAGAACTTTCAGAGGTAACTTTCTTGGTTTGAACGGCAAAAGTAAATTTGTTTGTCATTACGTACGTGCGTTTGGTAATTACCATACATGGTAGAATCTCTGTGAACAAGAGTTTTCGTGCGAAGTTTTCGCTTCCATAATAAGTTAGCCGAAGAAACCTAATGCGAGTCTGACATGCACGGAAAATACGCGGTAGCGTCTTTACCAAAGTAAAAAGAAACTTTATTCACTTTGGCTCGAGCACATTCCCTAAAAATATGCTTTACTCAAAGTACTACTACAGAAAAGAAAGCTATATGCTCGTAGGTATTTTGCAAAAGACACTCACAGAGCTGTTAAAAAAAGTTAAACATTGTCAAATTTCAGAGTTTGAAAATTTGACATAACACGTGTTTAACTTTTTTTGTATTTTAACCGTCAATGTTTATTTATACGCAGCAATGCGTTGAGTGCGTATAATCCGCGCGTGTCGGTGGAAACATTATCTGTGGTGTCATATACAAACAGGCTTGGCTTGTTCCGGTGTTCGACGTATCATTTTGGTAATGGAGAAACTCCTTGTATGAATATTATATTCGTATTATGCTCATAAAAGCAGAAAGGCAAATTAGGCGCTTCCACACGTACCGAACAGTGGCAAGAGTTTTGACATCTGACCACGTAGACAAGTTGTCATAAATTATTGCTTGGACGTGAGCTGCTTGGTACATGTGGACGCGCCTATCAATCTAGATTCCGACTGATTGGTCATGTCAGAGAATAAGCCGCTCAGCTCACTGCACTGGGCTGTTGCCTGGTTCCATTCTCGTGGAAGCCAGTTTCGGAAATGGCTTTTTCGTAATTTATCCTGGTCTGAATGTTCGTGGAATCGCCTCCATTCCATTATGGTTCTTTAGTACAAGCGTTACTTAATTTTAGACCACGCATTTCATGTATACATATATCTAGGGATATATGCCAAAACTGAAAAAAATAACGTTTAAAATTTCTCAAGGTTGATATAAGAGACATATACCTACTGATTGTAATACAAAGTTGCTATTCGCGTCTATCAATTTGTCCGCTTATTTGTTCTAAATTACGCAAAAGATTTTGATGCGGTTTTCACTTTAGTTTAGAAAATGACTTACGAAAGGCTTAATATTAGGCAAATTAAATAATATATTCTATTCAGTTTATCAATAGTAAAGAAAAGCCGCACGAAGGCTGAGCGTTTGGGTCGGCACTCGCCAGTAATTAGTATTTGTTTCTAATGATAAGTTTATCATTGTTTTACGGTCATAAAAGTTAATGGTATCCCTAAAACAGCATATTTATACCGCCATTGCGGTAACAGCTAACGACCCGTGACTACTTGTTACACCAAATAATTTGCTCCCAACATACTTTTGTTAATGGTTTAGGGGTCATTTAAATCCCGTTATGGTCGACATTAAAATTCCTCTGAACAAGTTAGTATAATCCTTAATCTTTCAACTCAACACCCAGTTTGAGTGCAGTCCTGAGATTAAATTTTGTTCTAGAAATATATTTTTCAAGTTCGTTCTCTATATTTTAGAGTTGAGATCAGTATACAAGCTACATAGGTCGAGCGCGCCTTAAACGTTAAGTAGTATTTGAGTAATGCTACTCAAATTAAGGCATCAATAGCCTCGTGGTTAGAGGGGCCGCCCTCGTAGCTGAGCGGTTCCGGGTTCGATCCCCCATCCTGGCCATTAAACTATTGACGTGAGCCCACTCCTAACACAAGACTTAGCATAGCTGGAGGGGCTATCGGGAATACAAGTAATGTGACAACCTCACATTGCTAGTAATAAAAAAAAAAACTTAAATATGCGCATGACTTGTTGTTTAAGAAGTTAGTAATACATTCCTACAAGGTTGTTAGTGTTTTACCAATAACTCTGTATACTATATCATGTTTTTCTTTTATTCCGGACCCAACTCACTGAGATCTAATTTGTCTTTTTCTGAACAAACCCTAATTCATCTCGTATCTTGTCATCTCGGCTTAGTCAATGAAAAAACTGTGTGATATGTACACTTACTAATTGCTTATTCGTCACAAACAGTTGTATTGACAGGGCTGCCCAATTTATATTGAGCGACTAGCTGTGCCCGCCGACTTCGTCCGCGTAGTAATAAACTTAGCAAAAATTTCGGGATTATCGGGATAAAAAGTATCCTATGTGTTAATCCCGGTTATAAACTACCTGTGTTCCAAATTCCATCCAAATCCGTTCAGTAGTTTTTGCCTGAATGAGTAACAAACATCCACACTCACAACTTTCGCATTTATAATATTATTAGTAGGATATTATATAGAATTGAGACAACCTATTTATGACTAAATATTAAGCCACGCTGCTAATTGGCAGCTCTCTTATACGGACTGGCTTGACCGGGCAAGAACCATCCTCTCACAGAAGATCAGCGATATATATCTATTACAGCTGCGTTTCGAGCGAGAAGCCCAATCAGTGCACATTTGGAATTCGATGTTCCTTATTTAAACATGTAGGAATATATAAATATAAAACATGAATATTTTGGGTTCGCAGTGCTTTTATTACACTTTTAGATACGAACTCCTAAAGAAAACTAATAAGAGACTCAGATTGCACCTCGTACTAAGATGGCTCCGACGTTTCTCCGAAACATATTGTTGTATTTTGCGAAATAAGATTGTTTTGTTAAGTAAACTATCCGTGCGGGGAAAAAAGATTTATTGCTGGTAAATTGGCTTTCTCATTGCCCGCTCTGCTATCACGTGGGGTTATTTATTTACCGATGAAATATGCTAAGGGAGAATTTTGGGTGTGAAATATTTCAGGGCTTCTGGAGTATAGAAAATAAAAAGATCTAGAATGCAACACTTAGGAAAGTAGGTATAATAAATTGGATGAACTACATTATAATTCAAGAATTTCTTGAAATATAATAGTGTTAGGCCCCTAAGTGTTGCCCCTAAGACCAGAGATCCTACTAATTTTATAAATGTGAAAGTTTGTGAGTGTGGATGTATGTTTGTTACTCCTTCACGCAAAAACTACTGAACAGATTTGGATGAAATTTGGAACACAGATAGTTTATAACCGGGATTAACATATAGAATACTTTTTATCCCGATTATCCCGAAATGTTTGTTACGTTAAATACTACGCGGACGAAGTCGGTGGGCACAGCTAGTGAAGATATATTTTTAACCGATTTCCAAAAAGGAGGCGATTCTACGTTCGTCTGTACCTATTTTTTTTTGTATCCCGAGACAATATATAACCCCAATGTACCCTGGAGTATATCGCTCCACAAGCATTGTAATAAGCATTTGTTTTCTCATTCCGTGAAAGCGTTCATTCGGAGTTCCTTCAGATTAAACTGTTGTCTTAATTCATGCGGAGCTAGCAGGAGGAATAAATACTACCTAATAATAATAATGACAATATCACATCTTTTGTACATCTTGTATATAAAATTCCGATGCGCGTTCGTTCGTAATTCTAGATTCCTCCTTAACAGCTTGACCGATTTTAATATTTTTTTGTACTTCGAGGGGCATAGTTCTAAGGTATAAGCCCCGGTAAATGGCGTTGTTGTCGCTATCCAGAAGCTGCGGGCAGAAACTAGTTTGCTATATACAAAAGAACACTCAGAACGAAACACCAGCCTAATAACAACTGAAATCTTAGGACCAGAAAACGCTTACACGAAACGTCTGGTTAAGGGTTACACGCTTCGTTTGCTATTATATGACACGTGAACCGTGCCAACGGGTTATTTCGTACCGCAACGGTTGGTTTCATCCCGTTCGTGTTATGATAAATTGGTTTTCCTTGATAGAAACGTTTTTGGGTGGGGCAGTGGAATTGTAGGCCGCTATAGTAATTGTTGGTTACGAAAATTGATTGGGACGTCTGGAAATGAAGGATTTATTTGGAATATTTTCTTTTCATAATGTACTCTAGTGATAAAACACCAATTGTGATCTGTAATTCGGAATACGAGTCCTAAATACGGCTGTGACGGCAGCCGAAATAGACGCTTTAACACGCCCTTGAAGTACTGAAAAGTCAACATTAGAAAACAAGTAACTCAAGGGTAGATCCCTCCACACACTCCCATCATTGTTACTCCTGTAAACCAGGATCGACAAAGGTGACAAATAATGACGTTAACGTTTGATCCTCGAATAGTCCCGGGGAAAAGTTAAATTGTCTTGGAACCCGCACGAATTTCATCGAAAGAATTAATAGGAGGAGTTGGAAGAAAAAAAATACCAACGATAGATCATTAATCAATCGACTGATTAAAATGCTCTAGCGATAATCTGTTTACAACTAAATTTAATTTAGTTTAATTTTACTTTTAATTCTCTTTGTTCCGTGGAAAATTGCACATTATTAGGGTCCCTGACACTCATGACTGAGAGAATCGACCGACGGAGTTAGGTTTTGTTAACCTCTTCCATTATTGATCAACCTATTTGATTTATAATTTTAGAGGTTAACAAGCCAAGGGTGAGTGGTGGGTCCTTCTTCTAAATTGTTTTACAATGGATTTCCGCAAAGTAACGCCTGACTCAACCAATTAATAGTACATTGTTACACGAGTGGTGAAAGTGACTTATTTTTTCCGAGACGGGGTTTGGCGCCCGAGCGTAGCGAGGGCGCTAATAGTTCGAGGGACAAAATAAGTCTTTCACCCGAGGTAAACACTGTGCTTTTCATTACGAATACAAGGAAAGTAAAAATAAAAACAGGAATTGGCTAAAGAAATAATACAAGGAAGTATGAACAATACTCTACACCTCGAAAAAAAAAGATCGGATTGCCGCCTATTTTGTTTTTTTTTTCGTTGGCCGGCCAACTTCATTATTTAGCCATTATTTTTCATTTTCATCTTTAAATATTTTGCCCAAATCTATGTTATTTTAAATAAATTGATGAAACTAAATTATAATTAAGTCATTTAAAAATATATATTATTTAATTAATACTTAACTTTACGTTATTTCAATTTTACATCGTGCTGTAATTGAGTGACAGTAGAAAAAGCTTGAACATGGTTCCATAGAAATGTGAAAATGGAACTAGTTTTTTTGTATAATTTGACAGCTGTCAGTTGAAAGCGATCCTCCCGGGCCGGAAAAGTATTACTTTCAACCCGCTCCTCAGGCAACTTCAGACCTACTTTCAGAGTATGAGTAATGAAAATTAAATTTTGTAAGCAAGCTGTAGCTAATGGACTATAAGCTCATATACCCGATCAAGATCTGAAATAGTTATCATAACAGCTGCGTTTTGTACGACGAGTGAGCGATCTGTAATCCCAACCTGCTCCACCTTCTCTTAACTCTACCCATCCCTTCAGGTCAGCAACGACCTTGTTCGCTGAAATAAATATATAATTATCGCTAGGGTGATACACCAACTGTATGATCCCAAACTAAGCAACGCTTGTACTATGGGTACCGAACAAAGGACTGGGGGCGATCCCAGTGACACCCAGACCAGGTTAAATTACGAAAAGGCCATTTCCGAAGTTTACCCGGGCGGCAATCGAACCCGCAATCACCATGTGCAGTGAGCCGAGCGGCCTACGTTTGATCCATTGCGCCAAGCCAACCATAGGGTAGCATGCTTCGGTAACTGCTTAACATCAGGCTGGTCGTACGCTTGTTTGGCATATTTATTCTATTAGAATAATATTAGAAATTGTAAGTCATCCGTGTTGAAGGCAGGTTAATTGCATTGGAAGTGTTAGATTGAACGGCGTGCATTGAGACTGTTCAAGCTCGGTGGCTCTGTAACTTGAAGTAGGACTTCGATTAATGCCTCTGGTCTAAGCTATAGGGTACTATAGCAATATATCGTTTAGGTTTACTTACTGTAATTAATACGAAAAAACTCTGCGATTTAAATTTAGAATAACATTAGGTGGGTCCAATAACACCAGTGAAAATAAATAGGTAATTCAATTTCTCTACAATCTTATTTATTATTTATAAAGGTTAGTGATAAATGATTTATCCCATTTAGCTAATTATACAAATTTATGTAATAAATGTCATGAGGTGTGTTGTCAAAGGCTGTAGATATAGGCATATAACATCTGGAAATATAGCATTGAATTGTTTAAATTTGTACAAATACTAAGCAACTGGGAATTTCCTTTCCAATAGACTTCCTAGACAGGTCAATGAGAATTGTGTTCTCTGTAGACTTACCAGTAAAACCAAAACATACTACTCAGTAAAATACTGACGCCATTAATACTGAACTCTACCAGCTTCTACCTTGTGCCGCTACCCAGCATCGTAAAGTTTGAAACTCAAGTGTCAGTGAGCCGTGCCTCCGAGACCCGAGTCCGTCACTACGGTTTTAATAAAGCTTAAACTAGATTACGGGAGCCTCTGTGAAATGAATTTACGTTTTATTAACGACACTGAAGCGAGTTTACAACTAGACGTTTCAGAGACTGCTTGCAAACAAGAGAACGTGAAAATTTAACAATTTCAAGTTTGTAGGAACCTATCTATGTAGGTAACTATCAATGAAATCCCTCTCGAACTGGTTTTAAATCCGAATAGAAGCCCATTGTTATTGTAGGTAGGTTTATTACCACGCGCTTTTGAGTGTCTGCTGCTGTTTTCAAAACATACATAAACGAAACGTAATGTAAAAAAATTGAATACTTTGTCTACGGTTAACTCTGTCGCATATTCGCTACAACCATGTGGGTCCGTTGATGTAAAAATTTAAATTTAAATAAAGTTACTGTGAATTTAATACAAAATGTGTTAAGTACAAAACAACTGCAGATGCTTGAAATTCTGTAAATACCGTACTGTGTATCTGTTGTATCTATACAAATAAATAAAATTGGAGTACCTGTTTGTAATATCAAAATAACACCTTTTCACTAAATGCATATGAATGCACATACTACGACACCTATAGCAAAAACGCGATTTAAAAAAAAAATGTCTGTCTGTGTGTTTGTTTTGGGTAATCTCCGAAACAGCTGGACCGATTTTGACGGGACTTTCACTGGTAGATAGCTATTGTTATACGCAGTAACTTATGCTACTTTTATTTTAGAAAAAACATATTTTAAAAATGGGTCCTCTTGCGCGGGCTCAGAACGCGGGAGCGGGCTTTTTTGTTAAGTTAAATTTCACGCGGACGAAGTCGCGGGCTCAGCTAGTTAAAAATATATTACTACTCGTAGGTGGAATAAGTATTATAATTAACATTTATGGGCATTGCACACAACTTTTGGGCACACAGTTGGGATGCTTCGCGTAATGAACCTCGGGGTGTTTCAGTGAAATATGTAAGCTCATTTAACCACATTTTCGGTCAACATTTAATTAGAATTACTCTCTTGGTCATAAAATCAACCCAAGCAAGGATAGACCGAGTGTGACACCCGCTCCGCACTGCCTCATGTGATGCTGCAAGAGAGCTATACGAAGAAGTGAGATTCACTGTCATCTCACTTAATTTTTCCAAAGCTTTTATTCCTTCAATCGGGTGACAGATCTGGTTGTATAAAGCGGGTGTAATAGACTGTTTGAATATGAGTATCAAATGAATAAACCATAAGTTAACTAACGCTTACAAACGGGAGGTTAAACCGAACGTCCTACCGCGGCATTACCTTACAAAACCACTCTGCTCATAATTAATCTCGTTTCGTCCGCGTCATTTCTCATTCCTCAACACTTAATTACATCGCAAATGCGGCGAAACAGCTGCTATAAAGTGGAATATAGATGTATTATGCAGCACATTACAGAATGTGAAACTGATATGCCTACACAATTTTGGTAGTAACATCTATTTAGTTTTTGTTTAGTTATTGATTCTGTTAATGCCTTTAACATTCTACTATAATGTGACGACCGCTTGCCGCGGTGGTTTGAGCGTAGGCCGCTCGGCTCACTGCACCGGGTGTATGCGGGTTCGATTCCCGCCGGGGCAAATTTCGGAAATGGCCTTTTCTGTCTGGGTGTCACGGGGATCGCCACCAGTCCATTGTACGGTACCCATAGTACAAGCTTTGCTTAGTTTGGGACCATACAGTTGGTGTGTCAGTCTGGCGATATTTATTTATTTATTTTATTTAGGTACTACTGGGTACTAGACACCCCATACTGCGGGGGGATTGATGCTAGGCCACTGCTAGTTGGCGGAGTTCTATCATTTTTGTAAAACCATTTAGTTTATCTAATACCTATATGCAGGTTTCATTCCAATGTTTTTCTTCATCGTTTAGCAAGTGTTAATCTTAGTTAAAAAGGGGAGATAACTCAATCCCAATTGTATTTTCTTCCGCGTGTCTTGCTATCGGGGTTTTCCTTAAAATATGAAATGAATACGGGTTTATTATCTTTGTTTTTTTTATTATAGGATAAGTTTTTTTTATTCAAATAGATTGTAGTTGAATAAAAAATATGGAGGAAATGATACAATCAAGTACACAAACTCATATTCCCATGTATCACGTCATTCGAGGCGATTTCCGGCTCCGGTCCCTCTGGTATAAAGTAAATTGAGTTAGAACCCACCCATAGGGGTAACGAATTTAATACTTCCGGCTCATCGCACTGAACATGATGGTATCGTAAAAAGGCAGAGTAACGTCGAGCGATATCCATAGGAATTTGGAGAGAGTTTCTTAATCTTGTAGAAGGCATAGGGTGTCATTTTGCGCAATTGTAAAATAGCGCGCATACTTGTCCCAGGTCTGCTACTGAGTTTTCCATCAGGAGATGTTTATCATGATTGTATTTGACCTAATTTCTAATACAAGGAAAACTTTTGCGACTTAAACAATGCGCTTCTTAAAAAACGGTGTATCAAATTATGAAAACAATCTCATCTTAAAATATCCCGATTATTTCTCGATAGAAGCCAAGTAGGTATTCAAAGACAAGTTAAGGCAGTCAAGTCATGAAAGTAGTCGTTATATTCTCTTTGAGACAGACCGACAGACGAATAGAGTGGCATCGTATTGCAAGAAAATAATATACAAACTGTCTTTCAGCACTTCCTGTTTTCATTTCATCCAAGGATCAAGGTATTTTTTGCACGTACCGTATTCCATACACAATATCTGAGATAAGATCGATCCCTTTTCCAATTTCAGGAAACGTCTTGGAGCATTATACGGTAATGTTGCAGTCAATATAGAATATCGGATGGTGAGTATTTTTTTATAATATAACGTTGCAAAACATTATTTTAATTTTTTTTGTATATTGTGTTTTTGATGAAAGAAGGCCACGGTTCATCAGCTTTCATTACCCTATAAATTAATATTCACACCAATTTAATTACCTAATATCGCGACCACATCACCCAGCCTTAATTAAGATAAGCGTGTTTGGTATAGGTAAGTTTAAATGGTCACCACAAAAAAACGCACAGCATTTATTATGAAAACTATTACGCACCTACTTCTTCAAGTATGAATATTTTATACATAGAATGAAATAAACAAAACCAAATGAATGCATTTGGTGAAAAAAAGACAAAATAATACTTCGAAAGCAGAAAACTGTGGGCGTTACTTAAGCAAAATTGTTTCAAAATCTTACGAAATATCAAAATAATTGGTGACATTTATAATAATGTCGTGATTCCATATAGTACCTGCAACATAATGGCATGTTAAGATATAGAAGAAATACATGTGAAGGCAATGGGGTAATATGGATGGTAATATGGCTTTATGGCCGTTTCTGATGCGTTTTTTTATGTTACCTCCCAGTATCAGATGTGTTGTACCCACAGATATAGATTTACATAGATAACGCAAATGCATGTAGGTACTTCGCGTGTACGAAACCCCGATCAAGCGTCAAGGTTGTTCGCCGCTAACTTACAATTCGCGCGACTACGGATATAAATAATATGAGTATGAGCGAGATAATCACTCGAGAGAATCGTAGCGGGCGCAGGGGCATCGGCGGCGTCGGTGTCTTTGAATCGGTTTGTATTTCCCAACACTAATGACGTCACAGTAGTTGTTAAAAATTCGGTACGCTTGGTTTCAATACAAATCGTGATACTTGCGTTATCTATGTAAATCTATATCTGTGGTTGTACCGGTATCTTAAGTTTAATGTCGATACCAGTATAACGTAAGTGAAGAATTGATTTGAGGAAAACGGAATTGATCGATCCACGTTTGGTTAAGCGGTCATTGACACGAAGGAGCCTACAACCATCTGTTTTTAGGTTTTTGTCAGATAATGGCCATATTTGAGACGTGTATACAGTAAAATGTATGGAAATTATCAGTACCTGGTTACCCGCTCAGATTTCGTACAAGTTCTACAGTGTTTCCGTAATTTGAGAGGTTTTTAAGTGGTTTGAACCATGTTTGGTGTGTTTAAATATTGTATTTAAACGACTTGCAAAATACTTCCTTAGTTTAATTCTACAGTGTTTCAAAATCAGAAAAATTACTTTGACACACATATACCTACTGTGGCTGAAATGTATGCAGTGCAGACAAACTATAAGTAGGTACGTAACTATATTTTCTGAGTTACGGGCCTTTGAATATATGTCACACTAGCTGTGCCCATCGACTTCGTCCGCGTAGTATTCAACTTAGCAAAAATTTCGGGATTATCGGGATAAAAAGTATCCTATGTGTTAATCCCGGTTATAAACTATCTGTGTACCAAATTTCATCCATATCCGTTCAGTAGTTTTTGCGTGAAAGAGTAACAAACATACATCCACACTCACATTTATAATATTAGTAGGAAGTTTCATGTTGCCGCTTCGGAAAACATCCAACAGCCTGGAAAAGAGTTTAAACTGAATTTATAAGTCGCAGGCAGAAGACAAGATACAAAAAAAATGAAAAAAAATTGCGTAGCTCTTGAGATATGACAATTCGTTTAAGTTGAGGAAAAAAAATCTCATAAAATGTGTTTCAATTTCAATCAATTTTATATACTACTAGATGACCCGACAGCCGTTGCCTAATCTTTGAATGTTGAATTCCAATTGTTCCGCTCAACTTTCTTAAGTTTTTCTTTCATAAGCACGTTCTCCTGACGATAATAAACACAACAAAAAATAATTATTTGCAAAATCGTTCTATCCGTTCACGCCTGATGCGATGAACAAGGAAACAGAGATTAATTTTTATATATATAGATTTATTATATTGATTTTTGGAAGCACATATACGTAAGCATTAAATCTTATTAAGACATCTAAATATATATACCTAACTCAAAGGTGACTGACTGACATAGTGATCTATCAACGCACAGCCCAAACCACTGGACGGATCGGGCTGAAATTTGGTATGCAGGTAGATCTTATGACGTAGGCATCCGCTAAGAAAGGATTTTGATTAATTCTACCCCCAAGGGAATAAAATAGGGGATGAAAGTTTGTATGATACTTTGTCAATTAAATTCCACGCGGACGAAGTCGCGGGCACAGCTAGTAATTTATAAGATGTAAGAAGTCAAAGAACACTTGTATGTAGGTACACAATTTAATGAAGCCCCTGTCAACAGCATACCGATTTCGCGAACACTTCGTGCCCCGGTTTATTAAGTCTCCGTCTTTGGATAAAAGTTTCTCTTTGATCGTTTTGATACCATTGTCTAGATACAAACTCATACTGTCTACGGTACCTTCCAACATGAAAGGATTCATGATGTGAATTCTTATGAAATGTTTTCAAAGTGAAGATATATGTCACGAAAATGGTAATAAGTTCACCTGTTACAATGTTTTGTGCTACGTACTTCATTTGGAATACACAGGAGATTCTGTATAAGAAAACACTTGAATAGATCACTCTTTTTGGGTTTCGCAACACAATGAATTCAGAGATCGTATCTATAGACGAATGCGGGACTGATCGCTATCAGCCGTATTTATAAGCGAGTCACTACTTGTTTTTAGGTAATTTCTTAAAATTTTTATGAGAAGTAAAAATATACAGCTTTACGATAGCGATTATTACTTGGCTAAGAATTTTAACTTTTGACCGTTTTTTCTTTTACATTTTCGAAACTAAATAATAAATAGTGACTTAAGGCTAAAGCGCCCATCTAGCCCGCGAACTTTAAATATTTTTAGGTTTTTTAGAAATTTTTCAAAATCTGACAATAATAAAAGGCACATTTTGTAATTCGCGACAAAGACCGTGTGCAGTGCATTTATTAATATATCCAACTAACTCTAAAACATTTCAAGAACAACAGCTATCCAGAAAATCTGGAAATTTTTGTATATTTAGTGATTAACTAGTATCATATCCACCATGATAATATTTAGAGTAAAATATACTCGTATGTATTAATAAACGCACTGCATACTGTGGTTGTCGCAAATCACGAAATGTTGTCTTAAATGTTTTCAGATTTTCGATAAACTATAAAAATAAGAAAATTATTGTTTTCTTATATTTACGCGAATACTACACATTGAAATAAAACTATTTAACATCCTAATTTCAATAGGTAAGATGGCTGGGTGCTACCACCAACTTGGGATCCAGTAATTAATATAATTAAATCCAAAACCAAGTGTACCATTGCAAGACCTCGAGACACTGTGAGCACTTTCTGCGTGGATCGGACCGCAAACAACAACTTAATATGAAGGTACCCAGTTACTAACTATGACATCAGGACGTCTAACACCTCAGTCCCCCCGTGACCATGGCTGCTGTAAAGCAGCCGAAACGTTGGGAACATAAATTAAATAAACGCGATAAAATCCGAAAAATAGTTTTATTTCAATAAGAAAATTACTAAATTCAAGCCGATTTTTTTTAAGATATGCTATATAGCAGTGATAGCCGATTGGTTAAGCACGCGTCTTGCGGGCTACCAGGTCTCGGGTTCAAACCCCGGCTCGAACATATAGATTTTTCGAAATCTATGTGCGAATTATAATTTCTATATGATTATCACTTGCTTACGGTGAAGGAAAACATCGTGAGGAAACCTGCATGTCTTAGAAGATTTAAACAATTTTCGAAAGACATGTGAATTCCGCCAACCTGCACTGGGCCAGCGTGGTGGATTATGGCCTGAATCTCCCTTGTCTTGAGGGGAGGCCCGTGCCCAGGAGTGGGACGTCAAAAAGGGCTAAAAGTATTTTTTTTTATGCTATCACAGCGTCTCTACTATCCCCCTTTATTAGCACAATGTAGAGATCCTTTTAGTTCCATTAACCATTTACCAGAGGGCGCCGCTACCCCGATTGACCTGATGAAGATGACATAATTTGCCTTAAAATGTACGATCCGATCTCTCACCGTTAATAACGATGATCGTTCAAACCGATTATAATTGGATAGACGATTTTATCGGAACGTTAAACGACTTTAACAATTACCAGCCGCCAGTAAAGGCTGTGAACCGATTTTATGACGTCATAAAGTTATATGCGAGTGGCTTTAATAACTGGGAAACCCTGTTGTTATTAAGTTTCCTATATTACATACTAACTTTGCCCCACCGTGTAAAAAGTTTGTATAGCCCTGTGGTGCACACGTCTGCAATGAATATATAAATATAAACACCAATAAATTATATTCCTGTACCAATTTTAAGGGCCCATTCAAAAAAGTTCCTTATTACAACAGTGCAATCTGTTTCCCATTTTATTATATGGTATAAAAAAGTTATTAATGTTTTTTTATTTCTTCATAAATTCTCCATTTTATGGCTTCATGGATTCTCAGGGCGTGTGAAAATGGTAATTGTTTTTGACTAATTATTCCGATTGATGATCGACATTTTATATATTATAATTTTTTTGGTTCTATCAGATCAATATCGAATTCTGATCCCTCCCTTTTTAGTAAAATAATATACAAATAATAAATACTGAAAACATGCGCCAATAACCGATAAAGTAAGAGGTAGGAGGCTGGAATGGTTTGGACACGTGATGAGAAGGGATGAGAAAAATGTGACTAAAAGAGTGATGAATATGAATGTGGATGGATACAGTGCGAGAGGAAGGTCAAAGAAAAGATGGATGGATTGTGTCAAGAGTGATATGAACTAGGTTGGAGTGGATGTGAGTATGACAGGAAAGCGCGATGAATGGAAGGAAAAGACATACTGCGCTGACCCCAGATAATGGGAAAAGGTAAGGCAGATGATGATGAAATACTGAAGACATGAATATTGATGCTTACATCAAATCAATTATACATTTCTGTTTAATAGGATTCTGTTTTTACCGATTCATCCCACCATGACCCCACTACCATGATGCCATCAGAACCAATATTTGTTCTAAATTTCGCCACCGCTGTCTCGTAATAAAATTATAGCACTGTACATTGCATGTTTTAATTCCCACAGATGTACGATTTCCCATTAGTTTTGCAGTGAACAGTTAATAACAACTTGTTGTTGTCAAAATAAACATGGTGACGTGATAAAGTGCCATCTGTTTATTTATACTGTGCATAGTGGCATCCAATATACAGGTTGTTTCAAAAGTTCGAAATAATAATTTAGGAGGTACACAGACGGTAGCTGATAATGCGTAGCGGAGGCAGACGAAACTATCATCTCTTTTGAGTCATTGGTCTTTGAATATTTGACCTTAAGGAATACACCTCACATCTGTATTCCTTAAGGTCAAGCGATAACCTCTCTCTTGTTATGCCTTCCCACACCAGTTCCTTCTATGATGGTTCCTTCACTGTCGAAGCTGTCCGCCTCTGGAATTCTTTACCGGTCTCTATCAGAAACGCTCCTTCCTTACACATTTTCAAAGACCAGGTAAAGAAATTATTTCTTTCTCCATAATTACTGCCTCATAATTATTTGTTTATTATTTATTCTGTCTGTGTCTAAACTGTTGCGTGCTATTATCTTCATTTAGCCATTATGTAGTAGGTATAAGTATATGTCATATTATTTTCTTGTTTATTTAATGTAATGTATATGTTTAAGTTTATTTATGTATTTATTTATTTATTCGTATGGCATTTTACAATTGTTCACAATTAGTTAACATTAAAATCAAAATTATAAAGTAAGTAAGTTTATGTAAGTACACCCCCATATTATTTTCTTTAGATCCTCTCCATCCTAAGGTTGCCTGGTAGAGATCACTTTTAGTGATAAGGCCGCCCATTTTCCACTTTCTGTGTAAATATGTAATAATTTGTAGTGTTTTGTTTTCTAGTGGTGGATTAATAAAGAATTATCTATCTATCTATCTATATTTGTGACTACTTTCATGTTGCGGCTCTAAAACACATCCTAAGGCTCGGAAAAGCTACCCCAACATTAAGAAAAAAATGTTTTGAAAAATAGGTAAGTAATTTTAAGTTTGAAATATGATTTAAATTGGATCATCTTTGATACCAGTTCATTCCATACCCAATACTCATCCAAAACCCTTAAGTATATTTCGGACTTCTGAAACACTGCATACGTCAAATGTTATGCTTTCTTCGTATCCTATAAGGAGAGTCAACACCATAGAGTATTCATAATATTATTATTCATAACAGTATGGATCTATCAAACACTATACAAGTACCTCTATCATGAGTGTCTACGTTAAGTGTAGCGGATCCGTAAAACATTTGTATTTATAAGAAATGATAAGATTTTCGAATGAATGGATGGAATAGGATACCACATAAGTTAGGATCTACGCGCGAAACACTAATTATAAAGCTTATGTTTGATCGCGAGATGGGACACATAATCATCCAAGTGGTCAATCACACAAAGCAGCCGACACCGATTCGTTTATATTTACCTACATTTTTGTCAGATAATAACCGTATTTGACATCTGTAAACTGTAAAATATATAGAAAAATATCAGTGCCGGGTTAACCGTGTGAATAAGTGCCAACTGTTACTCTATGGTATTCTCTCGTTGGCCGATTTTTCTAAAAGCATTTGAGTCTTGGTTTAAGAAATTTAAATTCAATTAACTAGAACTACCTATCTCGTTATCTTCACGATAGAGACTAGGTTATAAACAGTGTATCTTCTACACAAATTCCTAATTAACCTTCTTAATCTCATTACGTGTACAATGGCCTAAGATTGTATATACCTTCTTGAACGAATCCCTATTAAAGTCTATTTAGAGCATATTAGGTAGGTATTAGTGGACATACTGAACTGCGTATAAACTTTTATAAAATGTCCAATTTATCTATACAAATAAATAAAATTGAAGTGTCTGTTTGTAATATCAAAATAACACCTTTTCACTAAATGCATATGAAAGTACATACGACACCTATAGCAAAAATATTTTTAGCGATATAAAATATTTTTTTCTGTCTGTCTGTGATAGCTGATGTTTTAAGAAGTAACTTAGGCTACTTTTATTTCAGAAAAAAATGGGTCCTGTCGCGCGGGCTCAGAACGCGGGAGCGGGCTTTTTTGTTCACTTAAATTCCACGCGGACGAAGTCGCGGGCTCAGCTAGTTAGTAGTAAGTCTTTAATTGAATTGAAGATAATATAATTGAATTACTTTTTATTGTACCTACATCAGATATGAAAATTGACATATTAATGACATAATAAAACAGTAGTGTACATTTGGCGGTCTTATCGGAAGCTGCGATCTCTCCCAGACAACCTTTGGATGGAGAGAATGTTGTAATTAAATCAGCAAATAAAAACCAATATTTATATATTATGTAGTATTTAGGTTATGACCTATTTCTACTCTATACACAGACATGGGAAGTGAATATTTCAGTTTGAAATTTCACGTTATAGTACCAGTAAAGTTACCGTTCACATAACAGCACATACCAACAAACAAATACCGTTTCATTAGCAAAGCATTTTGGCCTCTAAAAGCATGCACTTACAGGAGTCGTTAAGGCTCTACATTTGGGCGTATGTGCAAACAGCAATAACGATTAGTTTTCATTGTGGTGAGCTGCAAAGCTGCTAGCTTAACTGCTCGGTAATTACGCGGGACAGGTGCAAGGTGAGGCTATATTTTTATGTAAATATAAGTTTATTTTATTAACATTGTAGATGAATTTACTACGAGAAAAAAAGGCGCAGATCTCTATCTGCGCCTTTTTTTCTCGTAGTAAATTCGCGACTCTTCGCAGCAAGTTTTGGGTATAGACTGGAATGAAATATTCAGGGGCTCTCAGGGTAAAATTCGGAAATCCTCGAACTGAATTCCTTTGTGTTTTTTGTAGTTAGTTAGAAGGTTTGTTCAGCTGTTAAGCTGGCGATCTGTTTTGCCTTTTAAATATCCTATAAAATGACAACACCGAATTGAAATTAATTTGAAAAGTATTACAGGCAATCCGTGGCCTGATAAATCTTGACTGATATACCAGAATACCGATATAATTCACGATGTGCTTATTTATAAATGGTAGAAAACTAATAGATACCCGTACAATAACAAAAGCAAAACAATAACAATGAATAGGTACAATAATTTAGTATTTGTCATGATAAACCGACCTCAGCACCTGCCTACGGATTAATCTCTGGTGAAACCCGCTTCCGGAACCGAAAACAACGAGGATTAGGATTCATACGGACATTTGCAGGGGTTATTTTGGTAAAAGCTACATGTGATAGTGAACAAGCCAATAAACAAGTAAATTTTAACTGTCGCTCTATTCCGCATTAGAATGGATTAGACTAGTAGATTTATTTACAGTTTTGAAGCGAAGCTTCAATACGGACGTTCGGGGCGCTCGCCGCGAGGCCACTCTATCCGTGCTAAGCGTCAGTAGCGTTACGCGACATATGCCTATATAGGCGCCGCAGCTGTTTTTAACGCTTAGTTCCCACGCTTTATGCTATAAAGCTTCGCTTCTCTCGGCCGTCCCTAGACGGCACTGTTTTTATACATATAAACTTAACTTTTTATGCAGACGGATTTTATTTATTTTTTACAGGAGTGGTGTGTGTGGCGAGACTTGTCCCAATTTTTCACTAATTGTTTCAGGTTTGGTGTTACGTACTGAGTTTTCCACACCTCCCCTACTCTCTCCGATAAACTGTAAAGTTATCTTTGTTTGCTACAATACCAATATTGATCCCCTTTCACAATATACGCGACGAAAGGAATATATTTTGAATCAATTTACATACTTAACGTGAGCACCGTAAATGTAAACTGGATTCAATTAACTCCAGTCTTTAGACACTGCCATGTCTTGTCCATGCCATATGAGATGTTGGCAAAATTGATATTGCCAGGGTCGTTCACATAATAACAGTATCTTTTTATTATTATTGTCTGTGTTTACTATCGGGTAAGATGCGCCCTACGCAAGGCATGTTCAGATTTGAATCGCTTCGGGATGGTTTAATGCATTAAGTACTCATTTATTTACTCCTCCACGAACTTGTAGCTTAAGCGACAGGGGTTACAAAAAAATGAACATGTATAAAGTATGCCATATGAAGTATGGGTGTAACTACAGAACCGCTAATCCACGTAATTAATAAGGGGGACTAAGTATACTTCAAAATCTTAGCCTCTGAAAAATAAAAAAAAATATCGTATCGTCATGATTTATCATGCTCTCACTGTCATTCTTATTTGTGAAATCTGTCATGTGAGCGGGAAAACACACGCTTATATTAGCGTGGCGGTATGGTAAGTGTACGGTAAATTCTTGCTTAGGTCTCAGAAAGCAAAACAAAAATCTAAGTTTTATTTTCCACCATAAACATGAACGGCGCCTTGCAGCCGACATCTTCATCAGGCGGGTAATGTAATTACCTGAAAATAACAGACTTTTTCAGAGCCGTCCGCCGCTATGTCTGCCTAGGTGACCTTTTTTACACTTTTCACTGGACGTGTAAATTGGAGAATTTGTGGCATGAGTTTGTTGGATTTTTTTGTTATTATATTATACGGCTGGAAATAATACTGCATATTTTATGACATACTCAATGAAATATGTAATATCTTAAACATACATCACATACGCAGTAATTCGCAAGATAAGGACGGATACCATTTTTCTACATATTTTTCGTATTCGGCACACAGATAAAGTAAAATGTATGGAAATTATCAGTGTCAGGTTTGTAACCACTTTACAAGCAATGGTATTGGATCGTTGTACGACTGAGAACGTACAAAACAAAATTGCGATGACTTGAGTAATTCTTGTTATTTTATCGTATTACTTTTGACTTTTTAAGAACCAATAAAGATAATTATTTTATGTAGCGTCAAGCAAAAATTTTAATGCGTTTGTCAAGATATAGAATACAAAGGATTTTTATTCAGTGCTGAAAAACGCAAATAATTCTTTCGAGGTTATGAAGTGTCTCCGTATTTTTAAATTTACTCTTCGTCGTAAAAATTTACATCACGATGGCTGCTCATAAAGATAAGATCATGTGGATATCTTAAGTAATAAAAGGGGCTCGTTAACTGAAATGGAGGGGCGTAATTGTAGGCTCGCTTGGAAAAATCTTATTTTCAAGCATTTCATAAATAAACAGTATCAATTTAACGTTTCAATTTACTTGAAAATGGTTGTTTCAAGAGTTTCAAATGTAGGTTGGCACGTTGAAGCACTTAGCAGTATCACAAATAAGATATTATCAATAGGTTTAGGCAGTAACTAAAACAATGAAGTAACAATATTTAATAAAGGACAAACTAAATTGAATCTACCTTATTTTTTGAGATGAAGCGCCTAACCGACACTGAGCATAGAAACAATTGGTTTAAATATATTTTGAATCTTTAAATTTGATTATTGCTGGTGAGTGTAAATATTTATGTTCTAAAAATACATTTAATAATCATCATCATCATCTGCCTTACCTTTTCCCATTATCTGGGGTCGGCGCAGTATGTCTTTTCCTTCCATACATCGCGCTTTCCCGTCATACTCACATCCACTCCAACCTCGTTCATATCATTCTTAATACAATCCATCCATCTTTTCTTGGGTCTTCCTCTCGCACTGTATCCATCCACATTCATATTCATCACTCGTTTAGTCACATGCTCCTCATCCCTTCTAATCACGTGTCCAAACCATTCCAGCCTCCTGACTCTCACTTTATCTGTTATTGGCGCTACCCTGACACTACCTCTTATATACACATTCTTCTCCTTATCCTTTCGCGTCACTCCACACAACCATCTCAACATTCGCATCTCAGCAGAGTGGAGACGTTTCTCTTCCCGCACTTTAGCCGCCCAGCATTCCGAGCCGTACATGAATACCGGTCTTATAATCGATTTGTAGATTTTTCCTTGAATTTTAATTGGTATTTAATAATATTCCGTATCAAATTTGTAAATATAAATGGATAAACTTTCTATACACATATTATAAAGAGGAAATATTTGTCAAGACTGGAGTTAATTTAATCCAGTTTACATTTACGGTGCTATATAAATATAGGGTTACACCACAAACACTCGTTATGCGTGTTTCTAAGTCCGTTTTGAATAATAACGCCCCTCCGAAGACAGCGCCGCGATAATAGCCTGCTTCTAATTAATAATGGTGTCCAAGTTTGGAAAGGATTGATGGTTATGGTGAAAAGTTTATATTGTCGCGGGATGCCACTTGGCTCTTGTGAGGCTGTTTGTATTTGTTGTAAACGGGGTGCAAGAAAATCGCAATTTCTTTAGAATATTTTATTTAACTTAACTTGACCGCTTTTGGGAAGCTCTAATCCTGACATTGATATCAATTCAAGAAAATGATTCAACAAATTAGTTCCATTTTTTGTTTTTTTTTTATTCAGTTAAAAAAGTTTTTCCCACACAGTCTGTACTATCATTGTCACATCACTACAATAATTAATTAGACACATCTGAAAGTATAACTATGTTGTTCATCGTATATAACAAACATGTCAAGTATGATAATAATAATTTAGTTTAGTTTGTCTTCAAAGCCACACTGCCGCTTTCAATTTGAGCAAAGGACTTATCTTTAACGCGCCACACACCTCTTTCTTCCAAAACCCTTATAATAGCGATCCAGATCGTCTGCTTTTTAGATTCTACTACGAAATGCGTGCCTAACTAAAGGTCTAGTTGCGCAACTGTCGCGCAACATAATGCTGCTCACTCTGCCCAACACAGTCCCGACACTAGCGTATAATGGAGCAACTGTCATGAATAGCGCCCGAATAAAATAACTAATGTGCGGCTTTCATGTCTCGTTTTCCGCTGCAAACATGTTGAACAACTGGAAACTAGTTGTTGAAGTTGTTACTTATTATATTATTTTGATTTTGATCATTTATCTTCCTATAAGACGTTATAATTTAAAATAAAATAAAAATTATAATTTAGCCCCTATCGTCGTCCCACTCCTGAGCACGAGCCTCCCCTCACTACGAGGGGGATTCAGGCCGTAATCCACCACGCTGGCCCAGTGCGGGTTGGCGAATTTCACATGGCTTTCGAAAATTGATTAGATTTTCTAAGATTTTTTTCCTCACGATTTGTTCCTTCACCATAAGCGAGTGATAATCAGACAGAAGCCTATATGACGTAGGTTATGTAATCTAAATATATATTACTCAAAGGTGACTGACTGACATAGTGATCTATCAACGCACAACCCAAACCACTGGACGGATCGGGCTGAAATTTGGCATGCAGGTAGATGTTATGACGTAGGAATCCGCTAAGAAAGGATTTTGATCATTCTATCCCCAAGGGGATAAAATAGGGGATGAAAGTTTGTATGAACCTTTGTCAATTTTAAGCCGATCGGGCTGAGACTTTGCATGCATAAAGCTACTATGACGTAGACATCCCCTAAGAAAGGATCAAAATTCCACGCGGACGAAGTCGCGGGCGCCGGGTCTTTCAGTCAACATACGAATCGCAGCTATGATAGGGACTTCATGCTGATATTCTGTGAGAGGATGGTACTAACCCGGTAGAACCAGTTCGTAAAGAGCTGGGATCAATTGTCTACAGCTTGGTGCTACCACTTATAAAATCCTTCAATTGTTCCCGGGCCCACTTGCCTTGCAATCATTATATGTTCTCAACCCTCCCAACGGCCTAAGGAACATGTTATAGTAACAGGTTCGTAAACATTTAAGTTGATGTAAGTATGAGTAGGTATGCCCACCACACTAAACTAGCTTTCTCATTTTATTTACATACCTAAATCTGAGTGAGATTTGATTTTTATTTACTATTAGTTATTTAGTGATAATGGTGTTGCCTGCTCATATTATTATTTTATGCTGTTCCTGAGAATGTACACCATCTGGAATTCATTGAAAAGAGTAACCATTGAGTTTCTTGCCGGATCTTCTCAGTGGAAGCAGCATTCCGAACCGGTGGTAGAATCTGACTATTCATAAATGCTTTGTTGGCTTACGTGAATAAAAACAATTTTGAGTTTTGAGTTTGAGTTTGAGTAACTCTTAAACTGAAGATAAAACTGCTAGGTAAATAGGTGTCTGACATAGGTATTCTTTCAAGTACGGGCTAATGACCTCCAAAAACAAGTTGCAAGAGATTGCAAACTAAAAGCACATCTATTATTCTTTGTACCTTTTATGTAACCCGCTCGGGCGGAGAGGCTCCAAATCGATACCTTTGAGTCTTTTATACTGAGGTATCTGAGCTTAGAAAAAAATAAAAGGGTCTTCATTAGAACCGGATTTTTACGCTCGACAAAATAGGCATGAATCAGCGGACTCTATCAATTTGTCTAATACAGAAAGGCTAGGACGTTAAAATTTTTTTTTGCATTGATTCATTTAATTTCATGAAATACATATTATCACAGTCGTCTATTGTAAATATAATATTATGGATGTCCTTCTTAATTCGAGCTGGGGCCCTAGTCAGATCACCGCTCGAAGCTCGCTCGACTTGTAAAACTTCAGTTTTGACAGATTTCCTTAGTACACTAACCACTTGTTCAACTGTGAATTTCTAAATGAAATCAGTCGATAGAGTGGTTTGTGGACTACAGAAAACTGTAAAAACTGATTTATAGCGAGTCGAGTGCAAGTCGAGTGTCATTCGAGTGGTTAACAGACTTAGCCTCTGAGCACTTTCACTCAGTAACTACAAAAGTGACAATCCCATACATTCGACCGTATATTGGTGCCGGTAAAATGTTTACCAAATTGTTCAAAAAAAAAGCTTTGTTATTTACCGTGCGTATGGGGCCTAATTTTATATTGTTATGAGTTTTTAGCTTGTGGCAAACTTTTAATATTAGTGTATTTTTACTCTCCGTTGATTTCATCCATGCAGAATGACTGAAGTGACAACAACTCCTAAATATATAGATCCCGCCTTGAATACATGAACATAGCATTAGTTATAAAAACTAACGCAAACATATATTCCATTATATTATAGGTATTGAAACTCTTTTCTCAGTGCCTCAGGTTATACGCTTATGCTTTGTTACGTCCCATTTACGTTTAACTGCTTTGTTTGTTTGCAGTTGAGAGCTTTCAATAATATTTGTTTTCTATGATTTTTATATGCAATAGTAAAAGGAGAGATATCGCAATATCTACCTACTATTTATACATATTTTACAACTATAAATACCTGGTTTTAATTTCTGTAGTTTGTTTTGTAATTGTTTTCCGAAGCAGACAGCTTTAAAAAAATCCTGGAGCAATCAGAGTCATCGTGTAAGAGCTTTTGGGGAAATGTAATATCGATAGTCAAAAAACAATGATACTGCAATCAGAATGAAATCTATTTTAAACCTACGTTGTACCACTGCTGGGCATAGGTATCTTCTATTTCTCTCACCCCATTGCTTCATCTTCTTTGTTCTTTCAATAGTCGGTAATCCGACAAACCTTTACAAAATCACAGTCCATACTGACGAATAAAACGCGTCTTAACTGACAGAAATAAAAAGAGATTTCCGGCAGTCCGCAGATTTATAACGCCCACTATATTCAACCCCGAAGCGGTCGTTGTAATTTTTATTTTTACGGGACCAACGCTCGGAAGGTTTTACCGTTTGTGACGATATGACTCGAAGGAGCCGTTGAGATAATTTAGTTACTTCGTGACAGATTGTTGCAATGAAGTGAAAGATGTTACCACGTCATTTGGAATATAAAAAGGTTCTCTTTATGATTTAACAATGTTGCCAATTCTGGTATCTACAAATAATTCCACAAGAAAAATAATGTAAAAAAAACAAGCCTGCTGAGTTTCTTGCCGGATCTTCTTAGTCGAGGTCATGTTTCGATCAGCGCCCTAACCACGCTAGCTACTCAAATCGTAATATAAAAGCAACCGCTCACGATTACGTTTCAAACGCTCCGATTTTGACGTTTTGCTGACACGAGCTTCACGATTTCTACTGACATTGATATGGTATGGTGTCAGCAAAACGTCAAAAGCGGAGCGTTTGAAACGTAATCGCGATCGTTTGCTTTTCTATTATGATTTGAGTGGCTAGCGTAGTTAGGGCCCTGGTTGACGACTTAAGGCAAGTATGTAAAAAAGCGAATTTGTTAGTGCTTAGTTTAGTTTGCGTGCCAACAGAATTAGCACCATTACCTTTCATTTAAAACACTCTGACTTCGAAGAGTAGCAGAGTCATAGCAAAAGCGGTACAAAAATGTGATTAAGATTAAACTATGATTAACTGCTGCTTAATATCACGCAAACAAATTTGCTACGTGGTTTTCATTTGATGATCCGTCATATTATACAGTTTTTATAAAGAGCTCCGTTTCGAACATATTTATTTTTATAAATAGTGTTGTAGCAACTTCTTATTGCAATGTACAGTCAGCTTGTGTTATCTTTGTGCATGTGCATATACTATTTATCGCATTAGGTACGTGCACAGACCACCTTTGGTCTTATATATCTTGCATCAAAATAATTCCTAAAAAATTGCGCGGTGAAAGCAGTTCAACGGCATTGTGATTGGTCAGAGCAGAGACAGTGCACTGTGATTGGTCAATCATAAATCTTATACACCTTACTATTACGCGTATGTGTTTCTGTGTTTGTATAGTAAAAAGGGTGGATGGTCTGTGGGTACGTGAACTCACTATGTACCTAGTTGTAGAGGCGGCGCGGTGGCGAGCCCAGCCGGCGGCGGCGGGCCCGCACTGGCTCTGTGCCGACCCCTCTTCTAGAAGATTGCACGGGCACCTGGAATTAAAAAAGTACATTTTAAACAATAATCCAGACTGACGTATGCAATGTATTAGCTCGAATTAATTAGACTGGAAAATTATTTAAGATAAATGTTACTTCAATGTAAAATACAAAGATACACCAGACTATAACAGTAACTGTTAAACTATGAGACCTAATACGTTCTACACTCTAGTATAATGGATGTTGATAGGCTTAGGAAAAACTAAGGGAATATCAATGTATTTTGGGCTAGATTTTGGTGGTTTGTACATAATATTTCGAAGCCAAAGGTGCATAATTTCCATAGCAACAGCAGAGGCTATACAATAACGTTCTAACAGGCTAAATTATCTAAAACGATCGTTTTGAATCGTGTTATGCTAGTGAATGGCCGCTCTAATGCCAGTGTGTGAAGTGGGCGAGTGTTACCAAGTATTTTAATTTTGTTGCACACGTGAAGTTTATGGAGTGGAAAATCGATTACTAAGCTAGAATTGTTTTTTTTTAATCTGGAAAGCTAATCACTTTCTTATTATTAAGAAAACCTTTGATATCAATAGACTACGGGTATGTAGTTCGGCTTATACTTAATATAGCTAAAAAAATATATTTTTTTGGACAATTTCAAAACAAACTACTTCTCTCTGGCAAAGGTCACGACAGGATCACCTCTACTACGGTCCCACAGATCCACCGCGCAGCCACTCTACCGCGGAATGGCTAGCTTTATTTCTTTTGTCGTCTATCGCCGCTTCCGCAGGCTGTGGCAACTGGCAGCACGCCAGCTAAATGTTACAGCTTAAGTTTTAAGATAACGCGGGTTAAGCTAATTATTTATTGGCCAGAGGCGTGATACTCTATTTTTAAGTTTCAACATACGGTTTCCTTTTTTAAACAAAATATCCTAGCAATCGGCATCAAAGTGGTAAAATATTTTTCTAATAAATTAAATACGTACAAAGATTCGATGAAAAAGTTAGCTCAAATTATTAACATATGTATTTTTCCAAATTATGGAGTTATTTCGAAAACTATTACACTGGTAGTAAGACATTTATATAATTATTTTATAAAACAAAAAATAATCGTCCATAACTCTAGCTCAGAGCTCATAGATATCTACCCACTAAGCTATGCTCAAGCCAGAAGTAGGTCTACATCGAAGGTTGGTTGAAAGTTGAAAACGGGACCTCAATAAATATTTCAGCGCTGGTTATTAAGATTTTAAATGATTACCTACTTATTTATAATTTTATTTACTGTACAAACAACTTAGATTGAAAGTATATTGGAACACCGACCTGAAAAGGAATTTTGTAAGCACATATTTTGTAAAATAAACTTCTCTACAATTTCAGCAAGACCGCTACCTCTTATATGATCGACACGCCTTTACCCATTTTAAGTTAATATAATCGCGTCATATTAGTGCGTGTATATATTAAGCGGCGAGCAGGCCTGAAACGAGGAGTTAAAACGTCCAACCATTAACTATTATTTCGGTAATAGTGCTGATTTTGTACATAAACGAAACATGATTTGAGTATATTGGCATTATTTTGTGGTCGTCATGGATAAGCAAGATAGTTTTATTTTCGGTTGTATATAGTTTAGTTTAGATAAGATTTGTCGACAACAGAATTGACACCAATATTGTTATAAATTCTAATAAACCCCTTCAATATATTATAGTATTCTAATCTCCTGGAAAGTAAATGAGTAATTGTTTATCCCTTTTTTAAATAGCAAAGTTGGCAAGTAAGCGTAAATAGAGCGACAAATTGCTTATAATTTAAAGGCGCATTGTGATCTTAAGGCTATAATTCAGACATGTAAAAAGAGCTAACGACACATGCTTTGTGGTGTTTGGCAACCTGCCAGCTGGCCTACACGCTTCTATTCTAAAGCTCTACATATAATTTCTTGATTGCAGTCTAACGACATTTCCATCGGTTAACATAGCTTCTTATAGTCTCCACGCTGACCCAGTGCGGGCTAGCGACCTTCACGCGACCGCCTCGTAATACGTCAAATTTGACGTAACGTCACCTTTGTCAAAACTGACGAGATACGTCAGTTTTGACGTATTGCAAGTCGATTGAGATATTGAGATGCTAGCGGTTAAAAGGTTTTGATTCCTAGGTACCACGAGGATGGAAAAGTTTTTTCGATCATTTATTTTTTAACGTCTTACAAATCCTTCGACGTTAACTGCCGCATAATAATAGATTGTAATGTATACTAATGAATTACATTAATTAATCTAAATTTAAAAAATGTGTTAAAAAACGTTGGGCCGACTTATTCACGTTTTACAGATTTCACCCATCCTGGTATTTTATTAATACCAAATAAACCGCAGCCTGTATTAAAATTTATGTAAGTAATAAAATTTACTGGCTCGACAGAGGAAGTAGTACCCTTTCACAGAAAATCGCCGATAACTACGATTCGTACGATGAGTGAAAGAGCCGGAAGCCTAACACCCCTCCCCTCTCTATTCTATTCGCTTTCCGGTTAGAAACGTTCAAGGAATGCCATTGGTATTACAAGGATATACTCGTACCTATAGCCTACTGTAATTGCTTGACTTCCGGCAATTCCAACACTGGTTTGCCAACATAGAAAAAACAAGGGTCCTTTTTTCACACTCTTCTTTGAAATAATCTAAATATATATAACTCAAAGGTGACTGACTGACTGACTGACTGACATAGTGATCTATCAACGCACAGCCTAAACCACTGGACGGATCGGGCTGAAATTTGGCATGCAGGTAGATGTTATGACGTAGGCAAAAGGATTTTGATTAATTCTACCCCCAAAGGGATAAAATAGGGGATGAATAATCCCGAATTTTTTGTTAAGTTAAATTACACGCGGACGAAGTCGCGGCCACAGCTAGTTGGTTAATAAATGTGCTTCACCTTTGAACCCTTAAGGATATCAAATCCCCGATCTCAAATCGATGGAAATAGAAAAACAAACATCAAATTGTAATTTCCACTCTACGCTAAATTTACTTCTCGTCGGACCGACAAAACGTTTTCGGAATTCTTTTTTGGATACAGCAAGTAAATTATCTGAAACTGCTTCAGATAGTTTCGGGTTTATTTTTACGGTAATAGTTATGTGCGAAGGGGTAGATGCGCTTTTACGAGGATTTCGTTGGTATTGTGTCCCTTTTTGGGATTCAGTAATGCTACTTACGTTGGAACTACGAATAACACTTGGATTATAATACTGTTAGGTACTTAAGTAGTTACTATTAAGTATCTTGTACAATATATTCTTATTTGCAATTATATTACTTCCATATTTTAGTAAGGTCATCTATCATTCAATTCGCCTAGAGGCGTCCTTGGCTATCATATTTCATCCCTTATATTTTAATTACCAACAGTATCCAAGGCCTCCAAATAAAATACTTCCGTAAACGCATTTCTTTCTCTCCGATCCAAGCGCCTGCGTCAAATGTAGCGGCAGAGAAACATAAAGCTGTGAATTTAACGGATGTTTTGGGAATAAATAAATCACGCGGAAAATCCCTCGCAATCGTGTTTCGCTACTCATATAATATTGAGGCGGAATTCTTTTATTTAATCCGACGTGAGTTCTGAGTAAGATTTTCGAGGGAGGGTAGGGTGATTCTGATGAGGTTAGCTGTATCATATTATAGGGATGTATTATAATAAATCGATCTAAATCTGAGAGCGATCTTGAGTATGACACCACCAGATTTTATTATTTCGGTAGGTACATCATCATTAGCATTTACTACGCCAAACAAAATTTGAATAACTATGCGTTTTGTTACATTTGCGTGGAATCAAGCTCCCTGCTACGTTTAACCGAGAAAACAAAATCATGAGCGTCAAACGCATTGCGTCCAATATTGCGTGCTGTTGCATAATAGGACGGCTTTCCTAAACCATTATAAATATGTGAGTATGTTCCACTATACTCCAGTAAATACGCATTACGTGTAGTAGGTAGTGTGCGATAATGGTTGTACCCCGCGTTCCGGACACGCGTTACGGCATGTTACTCTGCACCATTAATGTGGCCTCATTAATGAACATGTTGTGGTAACGGCGGAGGAAACTGGTATCTGTTACGCTGTAGAAGGAACTAAGGTAGTATTTATAATGCAAAAACTGTACAATGTATACAGGATGAATGTTATAAGTGGGCGTGGATGGCCAAATACTAACCTATGAGGAATAGTGAACAATACCTAAAGGAGTCTCGGACGTGATTTTGATTAAAACTAAAACAGCATCATTGGATTTTTTTAACGCTCAGTAAGTATTCCTAGCTAGGAATCGAACCCCTTGACTTCGGAAAAACGCATTATTTCACTTTTAGATACCTAGTATCACTAATAAGGATTACATTTAGTTTTCATCAAAATCGAGCCAAAGTCCTTTGAGTATTCACCCTGTAAAAATCATTCCTGTATAATGCCAAACATGTGAATACTTAATCATTAAAAAAAACCGAAAACATTTTCATTCTGTCTACCAACTAAATAAGAGAACGTTTCCATCGGGGGAGGTTCCCTTTCAAATTTAAGGATAAAGTTTATTAATTGGAAGTAATGCCATCATTGCAATAAAACAAGAGAACACGATAAATATTCCGAAAACAAATGAGTTCTTCTCATGTGCCAAATTAACTGCCAAAATGTTCTAATTTCAAACTGTTACCTATAGAATATGAACAACATAATTCAACCCAAACATATAATCAAAGCCCACGCGAAAAATAAAAACGTTTAAAGAATTTCCAATTAGGTAGGACTCGACGTTAAGTGCGTTCACAGGAATAGACGGTTAATAGGCCCTTGGTGAGAGCCCGAAGGCCGGGGCTCATCCGGCTCGATGGGACGGGGGAAATTGCGCATTTGCTAATATTTTTTATGGGGGTGTTATTTGTATATTTATATGCCGAGTGTGCATTTATTAGGCAAGTTCGGACGGGAACTTTTATACACAGTTCAGAGAGGTTAGTATGAGTTGTGAACGTATTCAAATACCAATTGAGTGATTGAATGTCTTTATACATTCATCAGTAAAGCTGCACGTTTCCGCCCGCCAGGGGAGCTGCTGAGTGATGTATGGAAAGATTCGATCACTCAATTGGTATTTAATGCTGTCAAAACTTATAATAAACCCTCAGGTAATGCAAATGAGAAAAGTATGTACCCAGTTAGGATTATGAGTTTATGATGACAAAATAAATAAATATAAAGTAAGAAATCTTACATGATCAGTTTCAAAAGTTAGTCGTAGGTAACGCGTTTTAAGTACAATTTTCCATAGCTACAAGAAGACTACAAGAGAATTCTCTGCAGACCTACGCTAAGTGTTCCTGATCTAAATATTAGTACAAGCTATCTCTGTTCTCGCAAGTCACGTTCATATAATCAAACTAAGGCTAATCTTGTCTAAACAGCGTACATTGAATTAATCGGATTCGCTTATTCGCTGGGGTTGCTGCATTGTGACTGGGGCCTTATGAGAGGGTTGGAGGGAGTAATATGATTGGCGAGTCGAATTCAAAGTTAACGAACTTTCGTGTCTGCAAAGTGTATTAAAAAGTTCTAGTTCTAGATTGGTGAAAGGTTCGTACTAGGTTACATCTGATCGACAGAAATCTGCTGAGAAACATAATATTTTTTTTTATTAAATTTTATTGTTGAATTAGTGGGGGGTGGGAGGGCCCACCAACATTTTCTTAAACATATATTATGTAAAGAAAAAAAATCGCCATACTGACGCACCAACTGTCCCAAACTAAGCAACGCTTGTACTATGGGTACCGTAGAATGTACTGGGGCGATCTCAGTGACACCCAGACCTGAGCAAATTACGAAAGGGCCATTTCCGAAATTTGCCCCAGCGGGAATCGAACCTACAACCACCATGTGCAGTGAGCCGAGTGGCCTACGCTCGAACCATACTGAACCACAATTCTAATTAACAGTCACATTAAATCCAAAAAAGTTTTTTACCATTAATTTATATTTATGTATTTAATTATTAATTACATTGACACAACACCGTTCACTAGTTGGGTAGGTAATTTTAATTGATCGCAATGTTCGAATCGAACATCACCAGTTTATCATATCGGATTCCGGTCACGTACAATCTTGGCAGTCACCAGTGTCCCCGGATAACTAAGTTTTATGCCCGGCTTTACCCGCTAATACCTTTACGCCACTTTGCGGGCCGGTGCCATTTGATTTAAGGCGGACTAACTTATTTAAGCTCAAAGTTTTTTGGACAGGCGCCGGGATTTTCGGGGTGATAAATGCTCTTGCATCTTTAATGATTAACACACACGTAGCAGATTTTTAGGTCGTCTAGTCCGTTAAGGATCGTAAGTAACTGGTTTTTGTAGGCCATAAGTGTCACATGAACTATTTCGAGCATAAAATAACTTAGGACCATGGATTTTCTATAAGTAAATTGGACTGGATCGGGCTTAATATTTTAGCTAGTTTTTAACATTTTTTTAACAACTTAATAATAATAAATATCGCCAGACTGACACACCAACTGTATGGTCTCGAACTAAACAACGCTTGTACTATGGATACTGTACAATGGACTGGGGGCGATCCCAGTGACACCCAGACAAGCAAAAATTACGAAAAGGCCATTTCCGAAATTTGCACCGGCGGGAACCGAACCCATAACCACCAGCTCCAGTGAGCCGAGCGGCCTACGCTCGAACCACTGCGCGAAGCGATCGGTGGAAGCAACAAAAAAGCGGAAAGCGAAAGGGCTAAGTTAAACCTGTCTTAGCGTTGTATCGGAGGTTCAACAATATGTTTCATTTTAGAGCCAGCCCTTAGGGCCGTCTAAAGATTATTAAGGGTAACGTGAATATACTAGGTATAACAAAAAAAGGGTATACTATTTTGTTTGCAACTTTACTTTGTAAATCTAAAACAATCGGCTTTGCGGGACAGTTGAAGTACTAAACGTTTTGTAGACTTGTGAAATCTGTCAACAGCTGTATTCCTATAACACCTTTTGTTTCTCAAGTTTCCTCCAAAGCTAATAGTTTTAGGATTGCAAAGTTAAGTTTTGAAAAAAAGTATACCCTTTCTGTTTCAACCTGTAGAAGCTGAAATTTCAAAATAAATATATGATCCCACGATACCCCGAGATATAAATAAACCAATACAAGCATTAAGAACACGCGATTCATTGCGGCACCACATTTTTCATTGGCACTTTCTACAGGCTGACGGTCAGGGAGCGGACGATTTGTCTTATTCTCATATTTCCCTCGGGCGCATGAGCCTCGAGCCGCCATTTTCTTTTTTTCAAGGAAAGATAAATTTAGAACAGACCCGATGCGACTGCTATTACGAAATGTATGTCAGTGAGCTGACTATACTTAAATTGGATAATGTTTGATGCTTGGTATGTGTATGCCAAGCACGAGTTATTCGTTAGCGTAACACGTACTTTGACATTTTGTATGACAAATTTAAGCACCCCCAGCGGACAGTTTCCAAAACGTTCAAATCTTCACACAAAGGAGACCAATGTGAGGACTGTATGCAGTAAGGTTACGAGAAAACAGATACTACCTTGTTTACTCATGTTAACTTATAAAATAAAAATTTACTTCGTAAAATAATTTACTTTCAGTAACATTTTACCGACATTCGTTTTTCAAATGAATTCGGGGAACAGAATGAAAAATAATATAAAAACACACCGACAGAACACGAAAACTGACACCAAAATAATTCGACACTATTTTCCAAAACAGCTTTTGCATTGTACTATTGTATTCTCTAAATTATATTTCGCGTAATATATCATTGAAATTACCATTTAAATTGTATCATCCGAGCCACGCGAATATGTAAATCATTCCGTAAACACAAGAACTATAACTCACTCGTGAACGTAGCGATAAAACACGAAGATTAAGCTTACTATAGCGTAAAAAATGCTCCCAAATAAGGTGTAACGCACAGTGTCAGAAACTCTAGGCCGGGGACAATTAAATCTATCGCTTTAAATTATAATCCTACTAATATTATAAATGCGAAAGTTTGTAGGTGTGGATGTTTGTTACTCTTTCAGGCAAAAACTACTGAATGGATTTGAATGAAATTTGGAACACAGATAGTTTATAAGCGGGATCAACACATAGGATACTTTTTATCACGATTATCTCGAAATTTTTGTTAAGTTAAATATTACGCACAGCTAGTATGTAATAATTTCACTGCCATCATCATTCAACGACTATTGCACAAACATCTAAATAATTGCCTAGACATCTAGAAATCATGCCTTAGCATACTTTCACATACAATAAAAAAAAAATATTTTCATCATGTAGAACAAGAGCACTTATGAATGATCAGAATGTACCACCGGTTCGGAATGCTGCTTCCACTGATAAAATCCGACAAGACGCATACGATAACATATCTGTACTATATATAGCTCTATTCATCTTGACTAAAGAATTAGTCGATGTTTTAGTAGCGTCACTATAAGTTGTACCCTATAAATCGCTAGTAGGTATGGTAAATTAGTTCCCTGGGGAGCCAATAGTGGCGCTTAACAATGTGCAATATATTTTTTTTTCACGTAGACCATAGCGACTATTGTAAAACACGTATAGAACTCCTGACACCGTTACAGTGTACTTGTGTACGTTGTACCTAAATCGCGTAAAAATGGATAATGGCGAAATTACAACGCAGCTCATTCCAGCTCCAATCCGCTGCAAAAATGGCGGAAAAAATAGAAAAATATTGTGTGAATACGACGCGAATGAGACAAGGAAGAACAAGGGATAGGTGCTTTTGTTGAAATATGTGAGAAAAATAATTAATGTACTTGGTAGGTACAACCTAATACTAAAATGATATGTTTGTGTACATATTTGTATCTAAATAAGACGTTATGTTTATGGAGAACTTTTATTTTGAAAGAAATGATGTAAGTAAAGTTATTTCCCAATAGCACTTACTTGGTACTTAATAAAAGTAATTACCTAGCCTTTCATCACAGGGTACCTCCGTGGGTAAATTTAGTTTAAATCCCTTAAATCATTTCTTACAAACAAACGATTGCATGTATGCTATTAGTACGGATTGAACTTGGAACAGCAGCGATAGTTTCCATTTATCGGATTAGACCCTGTCTCCCTATGATAAAATCATGTTTAAACTAGTTATCCCATATTTCTAATCACCACTCTCTATCATGCGCAATCGCTTAGCTACTGAAACAATTGCAAAATGCAAAACTTTGCAATTCCTCATACGTGTCAAGAAATGGCAACATAAAGAGAGGTAATGATGCGTTATGGAGACATTTCCCCAATGGGAGCAATGGGAGATATTAGGGGTGATGGTTGAGATAGAGCTCAACAACGTTTACTCTACTACTATGTTAAACAAAGTTAATTTGGTATTTTTCCGAGATATTTAAAAAAATTGTAATTCAATTGATCACTAAAAGTATTCTAAATTAGTCATAACCTGAAACTGTTAGTTATTTTCTTGCTATGTTTCTTAATATAGTTTCAAAAATATGTTTCAATTGAATCAAAACTCGTTCCATAATTTATTTTATTTAGTAACTCATATTATTATTTGTTTAAGTATGGGGTATTTATATAAAAAAAAACAGAAATATGAAATTATTTCGATAACTACCTACTTAATTTTGCAGAACAAATAGAAGGTTAGATTGCATTTTAGTCACAGACGTAGTTTTAGTAGCCTACATTTCACTCAAACACAAATGCGGGATTGTAAACTTATACAATAAGCGAAATTAAAATTAAATTTACGCTTTAAATGTTCTGGAGTTTAAAAACTATGATTTAGAACGGAAAGTTTATGAAATTTCATGTTTCAGAAGTTTGTGTTTCGCGGAGGAGCCGCAACGTTCCGATTCAGTAACCTTAGGGATTAAAATTTTATTAGCTCAAAGGTTTCACCGGAAACTTTTGTTTTTGAAGTTGTAAAAACATTGGAATGTGTTGGTAGAGAATGTGGAACATGCATTACTAGTTTTCGCAAGGGTCATGGACACCAATCATGACTGTGTGTGTCTTTAAGTAAATAGTTTCATGTAAGGGTTACCACAAATAGGGCAAGCATGCAATAAGCATCACCTATTTTTAACTCGTTTGGCAAAATAAGCATTTATATTTGGAAATCTAAAAGGTTCTTTGTTTAAACTTTTTATGGATCATGTATAATTAGGTTATATGTAATTTGAATATTACAAGTTAGGAAAACGAAATAATAAATTGATATTTATAAACATAATATTTGATCTCCGAACAAGCGGCAATAATTAAGTGACCGCAATGCAAGCAAAATTGATCCCAGTAACCCTCATACTAGGACAAAAAATACACGAAAATCTTTTATAAAATTCGCCGCCACAGGTTTTTGGATCACACGGATCTCCCGTTTCAGTGCTCTCAGAGATACTTGGATCTCCAGTTACAAAACACTTTTTTCAAACTGCAGATCCCAAAAAAACCGGCTGAAACCGGGTGATATATGCCACGGAAACCGTTTTATCACCGCTGTAGATGTTTATCGAACCGGAAAATGGTATGTGGCCGTCTTCTACTCTGAGATAGAATCTCTTTTTTCATTTGTAAGGGATTTACAGAAATGAACAGCCAAGTGTCTGATATAGGTGTCTGTTTTTATTTTGTGATTCTGTTCGCAGTGAAAAAGTATCTAGGACCTAGAAGATATCTTCGACAAATTGGTTTTTAATACGACTGAACACCGAAACGCTCCTTAAATGTTCAAGTCAAGTTGATTGAGATATTGTTTTTTTATTAATTGGATCAAAGAAATATGAGACAAGTGTTTTAATTTAGATCAAATTTTAATTCCTTTAAATTCTTTGTTCGATACTATACTATATATTTTATTTCGGACATTTGAAACAGTCTGTATAACCCTGTTAGACACACAGGTCTCAGAACTAAGTACCTACTTACTAAGATCACACCTGGATAACGATTGATGGTAATTTAGAAAAAATAAACTTAGTTTAACACTGCACGATATTTTGCATGGCGCCTTATTATCATTAGTACTGATGCGCTATGTGAAATGTCGTGCATTATTAAAATAAGACCTTATATAATACTAGCTGTGCCCCGCGACTCCGTCCGCGTGGAATGTGGACCACCCTAATATTTAGGGATATGAAAAATAGATAGTAGCCGATTGTCAGACCTACCCGATATGCACACAAAATTTCATGAAAATCGGTCGAGCTGTTTCGGAGGAGTATGATAACTAACATTGTGACACGAGAATTTTATATATAAGATTCAGAAACTACTAACTCTATTGAAGGTATCCCGTCATCCGCTGCAAATGTCCCGTGAAGCGTCGCCTGGGATCCCGCATTTATACACGGACGATCAATTGCGGTACTAACACTAAAACTCAACGACTGCGTTTGAGTTACAGGCCTACGGTGGGGTCTATAAAGAAGATTGTAGACAAAATTATCTGAGACAAAATATAGGATCTTTTTGGGATAGGATTTTTGTGTTGGTGAGTAGGTAAATAGTTTAATAAACAAATGGAATTAGAATGGGCACAGTGACTGTTTGTCTCCAAAATGTGCAAACATTATTTTGGTCGTAATTTGTCGACGAGAGAATTGGCCCCAATAAATATTGCTTGTATAATATGTGCTTGTAAATATTGCTTTGTAATTTTAATTAATTTCCATAAACTACAAGTTTAATTTGAGAAAAAATATTATTCTTAATATCGCTTCTAGGACAAATGAGATTACTTACCATTGAATATTGATTATATTATTATAGTTTTAAGGCTTCTTTCTCCATGTCAAGGATACATTTTTGCTCCCTCTTTCGTTAGTTTTCGCGCAGTGACGTCACATCGTTAGTCCCACACTTGCACGTTTTTGCCCACATTTTCCCCCCATAAAAAATCCCCCTCTAATGACCATGTTAATGCAATACACACTATTTATCTGTCTCTGTATATTATCTCGCGACTTTCTTCGATGTTGGGAAGAGATACCAGTTTAATTTTAACTACCGCAGAAGAAAAAAAATCTTTTTTTGGACTTGTGTGAGAGTCTTTTGTTAGAGCGTGAGCAAGTCTGAATAAGCGTGGGTGTGCGTATGATGATACATAATTATTATATCAGTCAATGTTGTGGTAACCAATCTGCTAAATATAAAGTGTAGTTTCTTTTAGAAGCTATTTTTATCCAGTAAAAGTTTACACCAAAAAATAAACACAATAAACGATACCACTGTGAAACTAACTTCTAAATGTTTTTTGTGAATGTTCGTACATTAACTAAAGTAGTTTTGTAAAAGTTAAATGTGAGTAAGTATTTTTATTACACTTGAACTTTTGGTTTCAATGAAAGCGAAGTGCCAACCTAGGAGTAACACATTCTCTAACAAATTCATATTTAATTGACTAACGATTTTAATCGTAATGAACAACATTTTCTTTATATTCCAGAAATAAAATTTCTTATAAATAATATAAACATTTTATTACTTATATAAAAAACGAAAATGGTATTTTAATTTACTAGTATCAAATGGAATCAATATAAAGTCAAGATATATTTTCTAGGCAGTTCCATACTAGAACATAGACCAATATAATAATCGACCTCAATATCTACGGATATAGACGCTGCCATGAAAACCCTACTAACATAAAAATTCACTGCGACGTCCTATTCACGGCTGTTCATTGATAACAGCTATTAGGCCAACGGAGTTATAGTGGCTCGATATTGAAACAACAACATACTGTTTTGGACTTTATAACACTATTTTAAGAATGCACGATCTTTTGCATGGCTATATCATAAATGGTAAAGATTATGAACTTGCAAAAAAAAGAAACGAATGGGTTTATTTCTGACAGTTCCCTTAAGGTTAAATCACTCGTTACCAACCAGATATACCAACGAACAAAAAATATTATAGGTATTAGTAATCGGTATACGGACGCAGTTTCTTATTAACTTACGGCATCTTGTTAGGTCATGGTTTCATCATAAAATAAATAACAGGTATACAATTTCTAAACAACACTGGAAATAAAATCTAGCTTGTATTTAAACAATTTGCACACAAATTTGAGTTGGAATGGTTTCTTGAAGAGTCTAAATATCACATCGAATCGTATCAAAATCCGTTTAGTAACGAGCCCGAGGAGAGTTCAAACTTCAGTCGGGCTAAAACTCTGAATTACTTACGAAAGTCCCGCCATAAATTTTGTTAAAACGTTTCAAAGTATTTCATAAGGAAAATTGTAAATAAATTCGGATAGTTGTAGGGTTGACACTGTGTATAAAATATACAAAGACACAAAATTATTTGCTTATCTATATACTAGCTATAGCTAGCTTTTGCCACAGTTTCGCTAGCAAAAATTTTATTTTCTGCATGTCGACAACAGCGCCACCTACCGTAAATTGACTTACTTTGATTAGGTACACTAATTTAAAACTAAAAACTCGTGCAATCAGGAAGATGAGCAAAAATAATGTGTTATATTTAAACTCTGTAGCTCGATTTTCACTTTTGTCATAGCTTCTGAACTGACTTTAGCGATGTTGTTGGCTGTTTTTTTTGGTTGTGCCAACCCTGGCAAAGAATTCAAATAACTTGGTCTGGAATCACCAGAGCTTGGCTGTGCGATATATAACTATGTACACGCTTACACTCTGGGCGCCGTTTGATCTTAGCAATGTCGTCATGGTTGAATCAATGTACTATAGGTACACATCAAAGCGAGTTCTCATTTTAATTGAGCAGTAATTATTTTTTTATTTACCAACCAAAGGTAGGTATGCAACGATGAAATTAATGAAAAAATAATTCAATGAGGAAACCTGAACGCTGAATACTCAAACCAATTAAGTCGGGGATGTGAAAGCAATGCCTTTGGTATTTGCAAGCATCTACAGGCTACGGAAACTGCTTAACATCAGGCAGCTCGTACTGTTGTTTTCCAACTCTCATGTGTACCTACACAAGACTTACTTAATAAGATGTCAATGTAATTACTGAGGCATGCGTTCTACAAAAAGGCCTTTGATGTTTTCTTCTTTTTGCCTATTTATAGTACAAAGGGTCTGCTTTAATAATGTCCCTACTAGATAGGGACCCTTAAGAGCACCTTGAGGGAGCAATCTCAGTGTGGGCAGTCACGATAGGGCACAGCTTCAACATTCTTTAAAACTCTCCAAATTCTAGAATCAAAGTCCAGAAGCTTTTACACTTACTACCTACTGATCACCAATGGACAGCTGCCTTAAGAATGTGAAGACGAAATTCGAATACACAAAGCCATTGAAAGTATTCCAGGGAGGATACCTCTCATATAACAAAAAGCCGAGGCTCGCACGCAAATCAACACAATACGCTGACTTCGCATCTATGAGAACGCTGGCAAATATACCCATGTCAAAATACATATACGGGCGGTAAAATTGAAACGTTACCGCTGATACAAAGCTGCGCGTACGATAATCGAACTTAGTATTGCGAAATTGAAACCAACCCACGAGTATCATTAGGGTTGATTTTGGCTTAAAAAAATACGTGTGTGTTGGTTCTAATTTGCAAAACAACATCCAGTTAATACTTTCATCATATTATGTAGATGGTATATAATACCTAGCTAGTATATTATTAAAACCCACTCAATAATGGCCCAGTCGCCTTAATGAGACACTACTATATAATTAAACCGATAGGCCTAAGATTATAATCGTAAATTTAATTGCCTACTTACCTATTTATTTCATAAGCAATAGGTAAATAAAGGATTTTACCTTCTAGTTTTTGAAATCAGAAATCAGAAATCTGAATCATAATCAAAATCGCACGGCCTCGCTCCATTTTAAATGTCAGTACATTTCAAAACGAAGATAGGTTCGCATTATTTCGGGTTTATACCGTTTTATAAACGAGATAAAGCCTTCAGACGGGCATGAAAGAGATTATAATATTATCCTTAGATATGAAATTTTCCGCAAACGGTTTTCAAACAGAAAATGTCACGCCCCATTGAGCTTAACTTGGGATAAAAGAATGGAAGGATAGGTCTTGGAACAAACTAGGATGGGATTTTTCTGGAATGAAAAGTTGAATTTTGAAGTTTTCCATTTCTACGTCATGAAACACAAATGAATAATATCCAGGACAGCTGTCGCACTAATAGACGCATTTTCTCGCAATACGGGGGGTATTTGGGCCAGTAGATTATCTATTTTACAAGTTCATTTAGTATGACAGAATATTTGAAATAGTAATCACCTACGTGGCGCTGATGCCAGCGTGAGAAAAACCAGCCGTAATGTAAAAAAAACAAAATTGATGTACAGTCACGATCAACGAGTAATATTTTACTCTCATGTCAAATGTCTACTTCAATCCACATCCAAAACCTTCATCTTCAAGAGCTGTCAATTTTGACATCTATAGAGCTGTAACACGCATCGCAGCTGTAATCAGATATTGTGGGCACAACAATGGCGTCGGATGAATTGCCGCCAATTCTGAAAGGGGTACGACGCAACGGTACGACATTCATTGAATATTGATTTGTTGTCCGACGAGATTTGCGCTTTGATGATATGATAGGTACTGGTGGAAATAGATTCGCTCAGGGGTTCAAATATGGAACTAATAATTGTTAAAAATATTTGACTATGATAAACTTACATCATAGAGAAAATCTGTCGAATTAGTTTATGCCAATGATAGAACATCTGAGAGAAGAAGAAACTGAACAGAACATAGAACGATTCTATATTCCACGGTCATATTCAAGAATGGAGTAAAGATATGTTTTGCTTGGCAGCAATTGGCATAGATTCAGTAAGTAGTTTTGTTTTCTTTCTATGAGTATTTTGGATTTTTCTATTTTTATAAGAGTTACAGCTCTATGATATTATATCAATAGTAAAGTTCTGGACATTACATTTATGTAATTAGTATTTTTAAAATCCTTAACACTTTTTTCACCAACAGTACTCAATACAAATCTATACTACCAAATAATGAGAACGATAGTCCTCGCCAGTATCGCGCTGATTGCTGACATTTCACTGAACTATATCAATGGAAACGAGCCTATAAACCAAATTATTTGTTGAGTTCATAGCCATTATAATTTTATATACTTATCTAATGCGCTAAAGGGAATTACAGATTACCTAGGCCTGTTGACATTTATCGTGACAAAAGGATAAAAAAAATATGATTATATTTTGTACTTTGGTTACGGGTTCGATTCCCGCTGGGGTAAATTTCGGAAATGGCCTTTTCGTAATTTAGTCTGGGTGACACTGGGATCGCCCCCAGTCCATTGTATGGTACCCATAGTACAAGCGTGGCTTAGTTTGGGACCATACAGGTAGTGTATCAGCCTGGCGATATTTATTTATTTTACTTACTATACTCACCTAATAATCGTATCCGAATCATCTGAATGGATAAAAATAATGAAAAATAATGTTAAAAATAATTTGGAATGCTGTCATATGACATTGAAACAGAAAGAAGAAAGATTATGTGTTTGAAATTCAACAGCTAGTACAAAATGGCATCATTATGGTGTTGGATGTAGTGACAAGACGTGAGAACGTCCCGTGGGCGGACGTCCGCACCCACCGGCGATCAAAGCATGAGTGCCCTAATTACGCTACTTTTGTCGCCATGTGCTTCGTGCAAGGCCACTTTCTGAACTACTGCCACTTCTCATTGTAAAAATGGAGACTACTCGTATGAAAATGCCTACTAAAATATTATGACTTTTCATAATTTTCTCTCGACATTATATGCATAGATACTAAATTTTATTTCTTATGATATCTGTCTGCCTTTTTATTGGAATAAGTGAATGCCACTAAAACTTGTGAACTGAAATGCATTTATAGTTATTTAAATTGTAATATTAAAGTCAGTCTTTCTTTATGTATTTAACATCAGATTCTAGTTCCATTGTATACAAGAATATTCATTATTCTATTCAAGTAGACATGAATTGGTTTCATTCTAAATGTCAAATTTTGACACGTTCTAGTAATTTCGAATGCTGTCTGCTTAGCGCTTTTCGTATTTTAACATGGTTTAATATCAAATTACTCACTTATTTTGGGAACCTCTACTATAATATAAACAAAAATACAATTTTGATTAAGTAGGTAGTAAGATAAAGTTTCGTCATCCATACCGCAATGATTGAAAACGAAAGTTTTCAATCAGTGCATCCTACCCGTCATGACCTACGGAGCCGAGACGTGGACACTCACGGTAGGGCTGGTCCACCAGTTTAAGGTCGCTCAGCGAGCTATGGAGAGAGCTATGCTCGGAGTTTCTCTGAAGCATAGGATTCGCAACGAATACATCCGACGGAGAACCAAAGTTATCGACATAGCTCAAAGAAGTAGCAAGCTGAAGTGGCAGTGGGCTGGCCATATCTCGGGAAGAACGGACAACCGCTGGGGAAAACGTGTTCTTGAGTGGAGACCTCGACTCGGCAAGCGTCGTGTAGGACGCCCTCCGACCAGGTGGGATGACGATCTGCGAAAGACTGCAGGCAGATGCTGGATGCGGCAAGTTAAAGACAGGGCGTTATGGCGCTCATTAGGGAAGGCCAATGTCCAGCAGTGGACTGATATAGGCTGATGATGATGATGATGAAGATAAAGTTTAAATGAACCTTTATAAGGTGTTCACGCTATCTTAACGTACACGTTTTATTTCGCGTTTGTAGCTTGCACGGTCTTCGTCAGTTTCAGCGTGTCTTTATTGCTCTGAGTATTCGGCGTTAGTGTCTTTAGCCTTATACCTCAAAAATAGTGTTTGATCTACAGCCCCTCGACATAAATTATAAGCCTGAATGATTAATAACAACTGGCAAAAGTTTATAGCATGTGTGTTGATGAAGTAAATTTATTTCCTAACTAAACTATTCCATTGAAAATCAAAAACTGTCAACGTAAACGGTCGTTATTTCTCGAACGGCACAATAAAACGGCGAACGGCAGATGTAATCGGCGTCGCCGAGTGGAAATAAATAAAATAATGGAAAGCAATCATCTCTTATCGCGGAATACAAGTTTTAAGTGTGGCCGCTATAAAACTGCTCGTAAATCTGATGCTTGCAGCGAGGCATATTGTGTTGATATCTCGAGATCGAGATTCGAGAACACTGTGAAATCGTTGCGATAAACAACTGTTACCCGTATAAAAAGAAATTCAGTGACTATATAAGGATAAGAATAAAATATTTCGCAGATTTAATTGCCACCTTCGTCGTGATATATAAAAAAAACATATTCCACTTAACGTGGTATTCTAAAATATATTCATTCTGACTGCTTTGTATACCTACAATGATTATATAATAATTATTATAAAATCGTTATTTTTCTATCCGTAATTTTGAGTGGTAAAATGGTAAAATTATTAGATAACCATAATCACAGAACACGGCAGTCTATCTGTCTCTAAGTTTTTCAACTTAAATTACAAAGGTAAGGAAAACAGATAGGTATTTCCTGGTATATTCATGATAAAATAGCACGTCCGTCCTGTCTCGATGGCATGGCTTGCTGCCGTAAATGTAGATATCCCTTTTTCGAAACGATTTTTTTTTTTATTGGGGCTAGGCCCGCCACACACTCCCACCACTGTAACTCCTGTAAGCCAAGATCGACAATGGTGACCAATAATGATGTCAAGGTTTGACCCTCGACGAGTCCCAGGGAAAAGTTAAATTGTTTTGGAACCCGCACGAATTTGATCGAAAGAAATAATAGGAGGAGTTGGAAGAAAATATTTCCACTTCCCTCCGGTGCAAAGCGGGAGATAAAAAAAATAGCTGAAACGGTATACTTAACTATTTTGGAACGCAAATCTACGACGGATTACTTAGGCCCGTATAAATAAATCTATCTCAAGTCTTGAGTACGCCTTTGACATGTAATTTTGTACCGGTATGACATTTCCAAGAACCCTCACAGACTTTAGATATATATACGGGCGTTAATTTAATACTGGCCAGTCAGAGCAAAATTTATTAATACAAAAGTGAGACAACAGAATACGACCAGTTGGTCAACAAGCGTTTAATATTTTATTATGTTTGTGGCCTTTTTATAGGCCCGAGATCCGCCCCTGTGATTTGAACACCACAGATTAATAATAAACACAATGAAAATAATTCGATTGCTTTTATGGCCTTATTATCGATCCAGTATTCGAAAACGTTACTTATATTAATTAATAGTCAAGTTGAATGTAGGATGCAGATCAAAGCAAAGTCAGTCAAAATCTAATTCAATAATTATAAAATGAAGAGCAGGTACACAATTTATCTACAGGTATATTTTCTTGTTATAAAAATTATTGTTAGTAAATGTTGAGTGAAAAACTCATTGCTACATTTGAGATATTTTGTGTTATCATTGATTTACCAGAAAGGTAATCTGGAGTCCAGCGGTGGATGATATTTGGTGGCCTAAACCTCCATTAACTTAACGATACACGGGTTTTCCAATAAAATATACCCACCCTGACGCTTAAACTACTGACGTGAGCCTACCCCTTACACGAGCATTTAGCTTAGCAAGAGAGGCTAACAGGGCTAGTAGTATCTTCAACAACTCCTCCAGACGGCATGAGACCTTTCTTTGACAGATGCTAGTAAGAATCTAATATCAACTTACTTACCTGCATCGGTCAAATAAATATTTACCTAACGTGAAAGATCCTAACTAACTTTTTAAGATTCTCCGCCTAATATAATCCACTTCATCCAATCCAATTTTCAAAAATATAAAACACTAAGGATTTTATATTTTTATCTTCTTTTTATCACAAATAGATTTTGCGTTAACTTTGAAAGGAAGAAATTCGGTAATTTCATTGCATCACGATGAATAAGTGAGTTTGTTTGGCGCGGAGCGCCGGCCGAGTTTTGTTCCAGGATAATAATGTAACAACGTTCTGCTTTAACTAGATAATGCAATTTAGTGAGGAAAGACGGAAAGTGAACGGAAGTTGGAAAGTTTTGGAGGTGGTAGTGTGGGTTCCCTTGTTTTTACCCTGTAACAATTGATGACGTGGGTTCTAACGTTATCTATGGACGTATGATAGACGTTGTGTAAAGGGTTAACTGTTCTCAGTTGGTCAAACTATCAAGTCGATTCGGCAATGTTTTATGTACCCATCTGTGTCATTCGTCCCTAATGATTATATACAAAATTTAATTTAGAAATAAATAACAAACTAACTGTATGGTACTGAACTGAGCAACGCTTATTTTATGGGTACCGTACAATGGACTCGGGGCGATCCCAGACACACCCCAACCAGGGTAATAAAAAAGGCTGGGAAAAGGCCATTTTGGTAATTTCACTTGCACATACCACATAGCCACCAAGGCCCTTGAAGCCGGGGCAAACGTTTGTTGATGAATTGAAATAAAATTGCAAAAGGCACTGTGTAGCAAATATAAGTTTTTTCAAATATTATTTGATCAAATTAATTTTAAGTAGATGCATAACATAAATTAACAAGCGAGATCGATAACAGATAAATAGACTCATCATCAATTATAGGACTTTAGTCCAGATGTGGGTGTGCCGTGAACCTCTGCCTACCATTTCACAACACAGGCGTGATGTTAAGTTGAATCGTGTGCACAGTCCAGGTGCCACATCTTCATGCGAGCGACTCTTTTACCACGTCAATTGCAACCAACCGTGCCGGGAATCGGGAAGTTCATTATTTCCATTGAGAATTGGCATGAAACACCGCACTTTTTGTTCTTTGGCGACCGAGTTTAAAGAAGACCACATACTATAACAATCTTCCATTTGTGTCAGGGTCAGGTCCGTATTAATCTTCTTCTTTCTTTAAAAATATGGCTTACCCAGTTTGGTAGGTATTTCGCCAGTGTCAAGTAACAAATAATAATGCAAATATATTTAATGAAAATACAATACAAAAATGTGACCGTCGTCCATTTAGGAAAATCAAAATGGAGGCCCAAGAAATGGATTTCAAGTCTGAGAGTGATCTTGGAAAAGTTATTCTTATATCATACCAGTCCAAAATGACATGTCAAAAGCATGTCAAGGCCGCTTGCAGACTTAAGATTGACTTATGAATACGGGCTTAAGATTCTGACATAGCAAAGTATACGAAAAAGTGTAACGCTGGTAAGAACTGCCACAATATACAAACAGACATTTGTATTAACACCCCGCAGAGAGGAAAGTTAAAGGAAGTGAACCACGTGTGATGTGAAATACGACTCGGCAGGGAGCTAAATATTGCTCTCGCACACTTGAACGGTATTGTGACCACGATGGTATAGAAAAATAGTTTTTAAGGTACACGTGCACAGTATTTTCTTTACACACAAATCTTATTTAACGCAAGGTTGGAAATTGCGTGACAACTTCGCTGTTGTGTTAAGTTCCTGTGTATTATTTTGCAATTATTATTTGGAACAGGATAATCTTTTTCTCTGTAATTGTGCGATTGGTCTGTATTCATTAATTTATAAACTTACTAGATGAAAACCCGGCTTCGCTCGGGTGAAATGTGACTCATAATACACAATCTTTTACAAAACTTAGGTAGATATTTTTGTAGTTATCGGTTTTCAAGGAATATTAGGCAAGGCATAGATTCGTATATCATTGTCCATTGAAATGAATACGAAAAAAAATCGCCAAGTGCCATGTCGAGCTATGCACAATGAAGGGTTCCGAGTCATTGAAGGTAATCTGTTTAAAATTTCACCCCAGGTTGAAATAGATACTAAAGTTGTATACATACTGCTACCGACATCTATCGACACCATTAAATACTAAGAAATAGACTAATGAACATAAAACATACATTTATTGCTGTTATTTAATTGGAATTTATTAACAATTTATCCAATTTCGTCAGTATAATCTTATTCATATTTTTGCAACATAAAAATGTAAGAAGTGTCGATATTTTTTTCGTAAAAAATCTTACCCACTGTTGTTTATAGACTACTACCGACATCTATCCACGTGCATTAACACTTCAGAAATACACGTATTAACACAAAATATAAATTTATTGCTGTTATTTCATTGAAATTGGTGAACAATGTATCCATTTTCGACTGCATAATCTTATTAATGTTCTTGCAATAGAAAAATGTAAGAAGTGTCGGAATTCATTACGGAATTTTGATTTAATCTTTAAAAGTTAAAAATCTCGCAAACGGAATTTTTGATGATAAAATGTTGTATGAACACATCATTTTATTTGAAAAGACCTTTTCAACGTCACCCCACATGATTGGGTAACTAAAAAAAAAAATTGCCCCTTTTTCGATGTGCGGGGAGGTACCTCAAAAAAAGTAATTTTGCTACATTTTATATTTTAGAAAGTGAGATCTACTCTTAAAGTATTTTTGTACCAAATTACATCAACATCCGTCAGAAACTGTAGAAGTTATGACCCTGTGACGGGTCGGGACAGACAGACGGACGGACGGACGGACGGACGGACGGACTGGATGATCTTATAAGGGTTCCTCGTAGTGACTACGGAACCCTAAAAACATGAACACTGAATTTGTTTGTTCTGAAAGCTTCCTCAATCTTCTTTCTCTTTCTTAAAAAATATGGCCCACCCAGTTTAATAGATATTTCGAATAAAGACTCATTTACACATTGAGAACACTGACACTAACTGACAGGGATTCGTTCATAGAAAATATAGCGGTATTGTGCCAAACTTGACGGAACTGCCAATATGGCGAAATATTGTCTTTTGCACCGTTAGAATTTAACAAAATACTCGACAATCCGAATTTTGCCGATATATGTTGTCGACTCAAAATCATTATTTTTTTATGTTTTATTATTCTGGTAAGGTTTCAGTTTCAATCGAGTCTACCGTACCCCTGAACGGAATTATTAATATAGAAGTCGAATCAACAGCCTGACAAATAAGTTTCAAGCTTCTAGCTCTAAAATGAGATACTTCCATACAACTTTTCATCCCCCCTTTAAACCCCTTAAAACTCTTTTTTCGCATTAAAAAGGAGCCTATGTCCTTTCTCAGGCTCTAGACTATCTGTGTATAAAATTTCATTGAAATCGGTTCAGTAGTTCTGGCGTGAAAGAGCGACAGACAGACAGACAGACAGACAGACAGACAGAGTTACTTTCGCATTTATAATATTAGTAAGGATATTGATTTCACAATATAAAACAATTATTGTATCCGATCCTATATAAATCACCTATCATAAATATTAAAACTTATTTTGAAAATGATTGCAACCACAGTTTGATTACTTTTATAAATATTTGAACAATGGTATGGAACAACTCGTAAACTATTAAAATAATTTCAATCATATTTTATTACTTTCATAATTAAATAGAGCAGCCGCGGACTCGGAGAGCAATTTATTTTGACAGGTAGATAATTTATTATAATTATATTGGTGATTTTATTCTTAAACATTAATAACCAACTTTTATGAATAGTGAAACCGAATAATGGACTCGTGAAACTTTATTGTTTTCGATTAATCTAACGTCATGTAGTATCAGTACAATGAACTAAATGTTTAACAAAGAAAATAGATACATATTATAGAGTCGAGACTTGAGGCTTTCGTCTTAATACTGAAACACTAGTCAAATATTTAAGTCCCAATTTCTGTTCGAGTCGTCATACTCAAATCTGAGTAGCGTTCCAGTAATTTACAGTAAGTTTATTTTTCGGGTTCTGTAGTCCCTTCAAGGAGGTCCCATGAGATTTCGTTGTTCAAATACCTAATTACGAAACCCTACAACTTCGTGGCCCCTGCAATGGCCAGTTTTTATGATCAACAAATAGATCATCAATCGGACAGCTTTCTTAAGTACGCTTTTGACTTGTAAATCTGACATTTCTAAGATGGCTCTCAGACTTAAGATCGATTTATTCCTCAGCCCTTTGTCACCCTATGCGCTGACAATAATGCAATTACGTTCCATGTTAGCTGCAAGTTAAACTGAAGCTCAAAGGCAGGTGGTAACTTGATAAGCGCTGTATCTTACTTAAGTGTGTTCAGACCGAGTTCTCGATTTTCTCTTTTCGATTACAGCTGCCACAACTTGGCTAAAATTATGATTTATATATATAAAGTTAGGTATCGGTTTCAGATTTTTATTGCAATCACATTTACAATTGGCAACTCTAAGAAACGAAGTGATCCTATAAAGGCTCCGTTTTTTGCTTTTGAGGTACGGAACCCTGTTACAGAGAAATGGTTGTTTGGACTAAGCGGAAAAAGAGTGGGAGGGGGGCATTAGTGTGTCATGGCGAAATAGTTGGCATAATGTTAAAGAAAAAAAGGAGGTAGAGAAAAAAAAAAAGTTGAAGTCGCTCAGAGTAAAGTGATTGTATAAATGTTGTGGGATATAAACGTGTGTATGAGTCCCTTGAGTGTTTACTTACAATTATTTCGACAATGATGTTATCATAAGGCGCTGCGCAAACGACACACTTTTTGTTGAAAGTATTCCATATCGACAACAAAAATTATCTACGTTTGCGCATCTACTGAGAGAAGGTGGTTTGTTTGTTTTTAAATCAAAAAGTAATAAAAGTAACATAATTGTGTTTAGAGATTAACAAAATCTTATTTTAAGTAATTTGTTATTTGTGTGTTTCTTTTTTAGGTTAAGTACGGAGCGACTAACGCTGTGAATAATAATTAATATCTATAAGCTCAGATAAATTTAACGTATTAAAAATATAAAATTATCTTTTTAATCTTTGTTCAGAATCAACACAAATCATAAAGCAAACCATCTTATTTATAGTATTAAAATTGTATTATTTTAAACAAATGCATCCAGTATTTTACTTCAGTATTTCTTCTTTGATATCTTTAAAAATATAAAAAATAAATTATCTGTTATGTAGGTACTTTATTGTATATTGTTGGGCTCTCATATTTTTTGCTTTTGTCTAAAAATAACTTAATGGTAATGAGGAATATTTTACTCTGTGATATACATAAATTTATTTAATTTGTATGACATTAAGTTATACATAATATCTTGCTTTTACATATTATAGTTCGCACATGACCCGTCGAATTTTTAGCGCATGTCACAGACTAGAAGGTCGGCGGTATATCAACTAGCTAATGGCTATTGGCACCTCACCAGTGGCTCGTAATTGTTATACTGAGCAGATCCAGTTACTGTTATTAGGCTGTGGTAAATTATGGTGTGTGGACAGCTGGGAGACTGTGGAATCAATATTCGTTTTATGATCTGTTGAAAATATTTAACAAAATCTTGTGTCAGAAATTAGAGAATATAATATTTTTCTTTTTAGATAGTTTACGAGAAGAATATGGCCACGACAGATTATAAGCATGAAGGTTTTAAGTATTATAAATAAGAGAGTCGAAAATAAAAAAATCTGCATTGCACTTTGATAGGGATTGCATCTAAAACGACCCTGTGCATTTCAAAGAGCGGCCCGCACTCAATAAGATTTTTTTCAAACCGCAAATTTGTACAGATTGATAGTTACATTTTATTAAATCATGATTAATGCATCCGCTTAATCAAATGCCAAATTGGATGCCCGAGAATATACACTTTATCGCGACTACATAACATAGATTTTTCAATACTTTTGTTTATCAAAAATAGCTCTAGGTAATTAAAAATAGCAAAACATTTATATCGGTGTGATGAAACCGAAGAATGGCGCGTAGGTGCGCTAGCAGGAAGCGGACTGTGCCAGCTACGATTGCGTTATTGACGCACGCCCTCAGGTGAGGTGCAAAGGGGTGGGGTGAGGTGCAAAGTGCGTGATGTGAGGTGCAAAGGTTCATGATCCCTCTATGACAAGATATGACAAAATGTTGTAATAAATAATTTTGTCTCATTGTTCATTACCAACAAAGAGAAATGGAGAGTGAGAGCCGTGGGAGAGCATCTGTGATAACTATCCTAAAACGCTGTCATGTGGTTGTTTGTGGCTGGGGAGGATTCTAAAATGATGACGTTAATGAAAAAAAAAACACGTAGTTGCTTCATCAAAAGTCAGTGCTGGTGATCACTATCATGAAAATATATCATGAGCTTGCACCCAAATGGTTATTTTGTGTATCATTTAGAGCAGTTACTAAAATTTGTAGGTACGAACCCCCTTAGGATGATGATAGTTTACGGATATTTGCTTCTGGCTAAACAAAAATACAACCTACATTGTAGCCTTCTTTTAAGACAAATTATCTTAAGATAAATTACGTTCACTATTCAGTATCTATTCCACTCAAGAGTAAATCATGTGAATATTCCGCTACATAAATCGTAAACTCGCAACGTCCACGCGACCCAAATGAGCAACACTTGTAAATAAATACAATATATAAATCTTACCTTCTAGACGAAAAAGTAACAGCATCTTGTCTATTCTCACGTCCACAGCTATTTTTTACACTATGGCGGCGCACCTGAAACAAAAGAACAGGATTTAGAAACATCCCCTCCACTAATTTTACCGTGCCTATTTATTTTATTAATTAATATTTTTAACAGTTTATAAAAGCTTTGCTGGAATCTAGTCCTAAAAATTAAAAGGTTATTATTGAAAAAATATTGATATTTAAATATTTCTTTTAATTTTAAATTTGTTTTACTAATTAAACAGCGTGTTATTGTTATTTTATTAATTTATTTACTTTATGAAGTTAAACTTATCTTAATATTTAGGCATTTAGGAACTTTTGACGTTTTCAGGAACTAGTACCTACAGGACGTAGTTTTGTAGAATATAACCAAGCTACACATACTTACATCTGCGAACTGAAACCACCTTATTGTCATATTAGGGTTGTTTTTAGTCTGCAGTAGTACGTGTGGGTTCGTTCATTCTGCAAAATTGGATATGATTTTAGAAAAAGACATTGGATATAATGACTTTTAGGACAATTCCAGTTTGGGCTAAACTATTTTGTAGTTTAAGTTTGGTTGATTAATTACTCTGTAAAATACTATTTAAAAAATGAATAGTCTTCCTTCACCCCCTGTAAAGTCACTACTTCGCACTAAATTTAAAATTTTATGGTTCATTAAAATTAACGAAAATATAAGTTAAGCGTGTTTGCACGAAGTTAGTTTTATGAATTTATATTTACGGCTGAATAAATCGTCAAAAATATGGATATACTGACACATAGGTAACATACGAGAAAATATTGCATATAAAAAAAATAATTTTATAAGTTTATTTAAAAAGCTTTCATGAAACCGAAACATTACGTAGGTACTTTTTTTCAGAACACGGCAAGCTCGTTTCGATACCGCGAAAATAGTGCTAACAAAATTTAATTAAACACGTCTAACATTAGTGCGAACTAACACAAGAGAAAGTACCTAAATATTAATTTCCAATTAAGCAAGAAAAACCCTTGTAACATTAACTTGTTCAGTGTTCAAACATTCCCGCTTTATTAATAACACAATTAATCTTAGGCTTTTGCGAGTCAAACTTTAATTAATGGATGTGTGTTCAGATTATGCAATACTATTTAAAATATATATTGAGCGATAATGAACTCTAAGTCTGGATCATAGAGTTTCTAAATGGAAATCGGGTTTCAAGTGGGATGACTTGCTGTTGTGTAACAAATTGGTATATAGAAACAGCGCGTATGGCGTGTTTAGCAGAAATTACAACTAATAGGTAAACGGCGGAGCTTAGATAGATTAACCAAGAGTACTCAGCGTTAAGTGCCGTGACTTTGAACTTGAGATTTCAAAGCGATTGATTGGCGTTAAGTGGCCTCTAGTCCTGGAGTGGTCTCCACAAAGTGAGCGCGCTAATTCTGTAACTTTAGCCAGTTGGTTTCACGAATAGTTGTGAACATCTGCAAATTGACCCTTATGCCAGTGTCATAAGAGTCGCGTATTTGTGAAATTAACAAAGTATACATAAATTAAACACGAATAAACTTTGAGTATTGCTATCCTTACCACAGTCGTAATATATTAGCAAGACAGCAATAAGTGAAAGTGGAAAACGGTAGTACTTGTTAGGTAGGGTACCAACTAATATTAATAGGTATAAATAGGTCAAATATAAGTAGGTACCTATTATGTTGTAATTACGATTATTTTAATTTTAAATACAATCTCTTATCAATGATATTTTAATCACAATGTAATAAGGGACGAGTCTATTGTCATTATAACAAGCACATGTGCCCCTAAGTGGTCACACGGTTACCCCAGCACCGGTAATTTCCATATATTTTATTGCTCCCACATATTAATTACAGTCATTAAGTATCTAACGAAAAAATACAAGACGGTATCGGATTCTTCGTGTGAATGAATGATACATGCGAAAGTTAGAGTATTGTTACTGAAGAAATGAACTAGGTATTGTAGAGCTATGAAATTCGCGGATAACGAACGAAAGGTAGAAAACGGATAATGAAGCTACAACGCTACAGACATACTGAGAGAGACAGACAGGTAAAGTATCAAACTTATAATACAATTTTCCTGCGCTGGCATTCAGAAAATTTGCTCAAGTCTAACGTCTGGATACAGTTCTGTAATTTATAACTGCAAACGCGACGCTTTGCATACCTTATTTAATGTGTAGAGAATAGAATAGCTATATTCTATGTAATTTATGTACCTACCTACCTAGCTAAAGAAGTACTAAAAATAAAAATATTATTTTATCACTTTTAACGCCTACAGTCGCATCCCTATTCAAATTCTTTGCATATTTGAGGAAAGAATTTGCTACGTCGTCTCCAGATACTATAGGTAAGGTTATTGAAATTAACTAAGATGGAAACACAGAATTACCAATGAAGGCAAAGCTGGACAATTTTGAATAACTTTCAGAGCAACTCCCCTCACTACCCCTCCCTCTGTCTCACTCCCCTTTGGTATTACATGCTTCTATATGCTAGAGTAACTGCTTAAAATCAGACGGCTCATATTTGCTGACATTGTTGTATTAAAAAAATACTTAGTTCAATATTTAAGCCACACACGCATCGTTCTAGTTATTATTATGCAAATAATACACCACAACCAGTGAAACTAATTTTTAGAGGCAATAAAAAAAATTGTCCTGTAAAACCACGCTGCAAAAAAAATACGCTGCACAAGAAACAACATACTCTATGCCTCTCGTTCATACTATCAGTTAAACCGCTGTCATAACTGCGACTTCCAATCAGTTTAAAGGCAAGAAAAGCTTGGATTTATACCTGCTAAAACACCTCTTTATCCAAATCAGTAGGGGTTACCTACAAGGAGAGTATGTACCACAGATATAGATTTACAATTTTAAATCTATATCTGTGGTATGTACCTACATCACTGAAAATACATTTTCATGTAAACACTAGTTATACTAGTTCACGGGCTGACTCATTTACGCATTGTTGGAATAGCTTGACCTACAAATGGTTATAAGATGCCCCCATGACGTACGCTTTCATTATGAAGGAATTTCTGTTACTTTGCAAAACATTCTCGTCTCTCAACGGTCACTATTTTTGTTGAGGTGACATTGCCTAAGCGCCGTCAAAATTGAAGTGATAGTATTGTTTTTTATTTGCATAGGTAGGTGTCAATAATTTCAGCGCTTGTATGAAATGTTTGCAATAATTTTCAAAATTTGTCAACCTTTGCTAAAATATAAAATGAGTACACTTAGGCATTTTATAGCAATACAAATGCAATTGCTCTTTTAACATGTTTGAGAAAACGTTTGTAGCATTTGCTTTTCATAGCTAATCCAAAAGTGACATTATATTGTTAGTCCAAGATAAAATGGAAAAAATGTGGTTAGTAGTCATCCAGTTAATATAAAACAGTTGAAAAGAACACTCTTAAAATAGATTTGTCGCGGCTGGGCACTCTCCAATTTCAAACGCAGGCAAAAAAACAAAACTTGACACATTTTTTGATTGCCACACATCTTCACCATGTCACTAGCACTTAGAAATAAATAACAATAACAGACACATTAATTTTTTACAAAAATCGATGGTTAATCAAACACGCACTGTTCGAAAAAAATAAATAACTATAAAGACATTTTGCCTTTTGATTATGGCGGGAAGTAATTTCGATAATTTGTAGGTATTGAAATCATTACTTTTTAATTGGTAACTTACTGTAGTGCGCGCGCCTAACGCAAAGATACTGCTTCTATTCAGCCCATCGCGTTTCGTTCGCTAAAATCTAAAAAAAGATGGGCCACTCATATGTTTGGAGTGCGGGAGTGTATATCGGGACGTCACGCGAGTTTTTTTTAATAAAGCGAGGTGTCATTGCGTCTGGTTTCCAGATGTTCTTGAATAGTTGTGTCATTGCGAATAGGTTAATGGTACAAAATAATTCAATACATTCTTTTGACACGCTCGTAGTAATTTTATTGAAATAAATCATGATATATTTATTATTGCATCATAGCTGTCAGTCTTATTTTATGAAGCCGACGATATGAGTGGCAGTGCTTTTCATTGCTCGACATCTCTGAAGCTGTGAAGTAGGCAGTTGAATTATAGCGTGAAATAGAATTGTCTGTGCGTACTCTACACTTGTGAACATGACTTATTCAGTGTAGTGTTTACCCACTTCTAGAATAAGGTACTGTAAAGATAGTTCCCAATGACGGCTAAAGTCATCTCTCCAATGCCAAAAGCACCTGCTATACGTCTGAGTTGGTGCTTGATTTGATCTGTTTTCTTCAAACAATAGAGACAATTACTTTATTAACACTAAAATATAGTTTTATATTGATTCATATCTAGAACAAGTACCTACCTTCAAAAGTTTCAGTCTTCTACATTTTATGTTAAGTGCGGTCATAATGATGCATCCGGCTTGGCAGTAGCCAGCTCAATTTCGCAATACGACAGTAATTTAATAACTATTGCAGGAAATGAACACCTCTGACACATTTATTTTACCTACTAATCATAAATGAAAACACTTCATTTATGATTAGTAGGAAGTTATTTGTATGGACTCAGTCCAAAATCATGACATACTCGTACAATACAGCTGCTAGTTTTCCGGATGAAGATATTCTCAAAACATAATTTCATAATAAATTTGTGTTTAAGACTGATACACCTAAGCGACAGAGTCGGCGAATACCTGCCGTATGTCGTATGTGTTGGCAAATTGTCAGTTCCAGCGGCTATTTCTACAAGTGTAGGTTAAGGGCACACGTCTAGGTGTATTGCCAAAACTATGCACATTTGCGCGAGGAAAGTTTACCCTGTGTACCTACCAGTTACATCTATATTATGTACTAAACGTATAGCCTTACTGATAGTTCTACGTTTATGGTACGTTTTTTAACCTTGACTGGGATGATCCGACAACGGGTTGCCTTTTATACAAGGTGAAACATAATGGGTATACTTTTTTTTTCAAAACTTAACTTTGTAATTCTACAACCATCAGCTTTGGAGGGAACTTGAAAAACAAAAGGTGTTATAGGAACACAGCTGTTGACCGATTTCACAAGTCTACAAAACCTTGAGTACTTCAACTGTCCCACAAAGCCGATAGTTTGAGATTTACAAAGTTAAGTTGCAAAAAAAATAGTATACCCTTTTTGTTTCACCTAGTATATATTTTTTAAACGCAAATTACAGATAGGTATTGATTCCCCAGATACTACCTACCTATATCAGATCAGTAAGTTGAAACGAATTACAGGCAAAAAACAAAACCCGCGATATTTCTAACTTCTGAATTGAGTGTCTACGTTTTATTACTCATCTCCGAAAAAAGGTCACGATGTTAAAAAGTATTTTGGAGGTCATTCCTGAAAAAACTGAATTGCATCATTCCCACTGCACGCAGCACGTGCACGTGTTTGAAAGCTGAAACGTACATTGGGCCCACGCGTGCGATGCGATGCCCACCCACCTTGGAAGCCATTCCCTAGCATAATATGATCATTATTAATATCGAAAATATATCATCTTCCCTATCTTTGGAGGGACTTGGCAGTTGCATATAGGAAATGTACATTGTGTTATATAATGAGTATTGCTGTGCTATTATATTCGGTTCACAAAATAATGCTAGAGGCAGGACATTATTTATAAGTATGGGTTAATAGACTTTAGAAACTAATACTGCAGGTTATAACTCTGGCTAGGAACAATTTTTTTTTATTTTTCGAAACTCATTTTCTATAAAGATTTTCACTAACTCGTTTACAATGACACACTATTTATATTGATTTATGGTGTTATGTCTATTTTTGAGCCGTCAAAGATAGGGACAGCTACATAAATCTTTACAAGTGTTTCGTAAGGAAATGCACGTTTTTCGAAAGACTTGAGAGGTTTATTCGCCCGAGGACTTTAAGGCCGAATTCCTTTTGCATTAAGAAGGGGATAAACCTGGCCTCCACACTATCCTTACCTCTCCGCTCAGTGTAAACGAATATGGCGGATATTGTCCTCACTGACATGGAATGATCTCATCACCACACGATCAAACTTTTAAGGATATCTTTTGAATCCCATTAAGGGTCTCATTTGATGTCACCCGCTGGGACCATCCATCATCCGCGATACCGAGTTGTTCGCGGCGAAAAGCTAATCTTAGTTTAATGTAGCATACCTAATGTGGCCAGATAAGTGGGTTGGCGTGTGTGGACAACGCTGAAGTTTTATTAAGTTGTCTTATATTAACGATGGATACTGCGTAAATAAACTTATTTTAAGAGATATCTGAACAAAGATCAAATTGAAAAGATTTTATTTAAAAGAAAAATTAATATATTTTACATAAAAAAACAAATGGACGAACATTTCTACAATTCGGCAAGATATGGTAGATGATTTTGATGTAGCAGCTTTACCGCTTGTTTCACGAGTGTTTTGACGTTCATTAGTCGCAAGCTAGGGTCTACGTAAAATATGAATGGATAATTGAAAAGGGGCCCAATTGCCACCCAAAACCCAACAATTTTCCATAAAAATATTTTCACTAGTCCCTACCTGCTGACCGTATAAACTCGTGGTAGAGCTTCAAAGCTTCTGAACTCTAGCCAATAACTAGGCCCTCTACGAATACCACACTACATATCATTATACGACCCTTTTCACTCCACCTTGGCCAACACCACCTCTATCATTTTATCTATAATCACATTATTTTTTTCCTAAGGGACAATTTCTCAAGTAAACTTTACATAAAGACGTTTGCGATCAAAAAGGGCCACCACCTTTTTTGCGAAGGGTTAAAAAGGCCGTCGGCATTCACAGGGCTGGGAAAATAGGTCGGGTGTGAAGTTGTCGAATTAAAAAGGGCTAGGTCACCGTTTGGATTAAATTTCAAGGGTCTTATGTAGGAGGAAAATTTATGCCACTGAGAAAATACCTTTTTATAAGATTCCTTTTTTTCTCAAAGGTTAGGTTAATTTCTAGAGAGGTAACAAATTATGTTTATTTTTGCGTACATGTTTACTGTCAGGTATGTCAACTCTGTATGTATGTATACAACAAAGTACTATCTACTCGGAAATTTAAGTATAATGCCTATGTTACATACGACAGTCGCTCTATAAAACAGCATACTCTATGTCTTTTACTCAAAAATTCAACTATAAAATACGTTTCCTTACCTACAAAGTCAATTTTTATACATTCAACACCAGTAACTATACCGGCGCCTTCAAAAAAGGTAATGTGTTTACACGCCACTTCCCCTACGAATTGGCCATCGGAGTCCGGAAAAGTCTTTTCAGGTGAAAAGTGCAGTATTTGTGTAAGTAATGGTACTTGAAAATGTACTGAAAACGTTAACACTTGAAAAGTTTACTTCTCTGCGATGGAATGAGGATGGTTCAAAAGGGGTTTACTTAGAAAATGTGGAATGAGCGAGAATTCACACGAAGAAGGTTACACCATTCTGTTAACATTTTTGACAGATAACGGCCGTATTTGACGTGTAGATACAGTGAAATATATTTAAGAAGTATATACATTGCCGGGTTAACCGTTTGAATGGCCGCTGCGGGGGCGAATATTACTGCAACAATTTTAATGTTTTTTTCTAATATATTTAATGTTCTTTACAAAGCTTAATGAGTTTTAAGAGAAATGGATTTTTGCAAGAAAAAAAACTTTTGATCATATTTTGTTTTCGTAAGATTTTATTGTTGGTCACCAGTTTTTACACAAAATGTAAATCTTAAATCTTTGCAGGGACAGGACCAGAGGCAAAATTTATATCATCTCCCTTGAATAATTTCTGAATGATCACTATAATACCAACTTTTATAACAGTATCTCTATTGATTTGTACTTTTATAGGGTAATGTAGATAATACATGGATATAAACCAGTAATTTATGAAAAATCTCAAAGTATTATCTTGGATGTTTCCGGAGAATTACTTAAATTAAACGAATTTTCAACATGCTTAGAGGCAATATAATTATTTTCTAATTTCAAATAATGCATGGGGTTCGATCTCAGAATAAGCAAACAATTATGCGTCGTATTCGATTAAATTAAAATATCGAATATTGCAATATTAAAAACTTTATAATTACAGTCTGCATAATATTTCGACATCAATCTCAATATTTATTTAGGGAATGTTTTTGGTGATTAGGCCGACACAGTCAATCAACACAATTGGGTTTCACTGTAATAAAAAGTTTTATTGTTAAAATTTTACATGTCTACATGTTCACAAAAATAAAAGTGTTTCGTAACAAAGCTTTACCTGTAATAAAAAGAAACGACATTTAATGTTAATAATTTACAATGTCGATTCCCAAATCCCACTTTAAATTAGTTTTTATAATTGAATTCTCACAGCTACTCGTAGTTGTTAGAGGTTATAATTCGACCACAGATTACAAAACCAATTTCTACTAATCCGTCTATGTTTCGATCTTATATTATGATGCTTGATACGCGGGAAATTTAAATAAAGAAAATTATATTTTGTTTTACATTTATTACAGGCTACCCTATGCTGTGCTTATAGGCTAATGGGCCATACATTTTTGTCGAGTCAACGAGACGTGAATGGAAATCCTATTTTCAATGACCAAAGAAGGTTTGAGACTTGGGTTTTTACACCGATGATATTTTTCTAATCGGAAAAAAGGTAATTGAACTGTAAAACAATATCGATAGTTACGCCTCTAGTACCACAGTTCCTTACAAAAATAATATAATCCGTCTAGAAAAAACATTCACATTTTCCCAACGAAAATTTCCTGAAGCTCTATGTAAAAGCGCCGTTACACTTCAGCGAATTTACAAAGGAAATTCCCGTTGCAGCGAGCGAATGTGCTTACTTTCTGATATTTAGTAGCACTACCATGAGTTTCCCCGTCGCTTGTCGCTAGCGACTACTAACAAGTTTTGTATAGCAAATCGTTCACTCTCAATTCCAACCTAATGACACATGCTAAGCGTGGAAGAAAATATCGTGAGGAAACATTTACACAATTTGGATGCCTGGTAGTCTACTAATGCACGTGCAGCGCGAGCCTTCCTTTCTCACACGTGCAAGTTGTGGAATGAATCTCCTGAGGTCTTTCCTTGTCATTAAAACATGGATTTCTTTAAAAGACGGAATGGGTTCCTAAAAGGCCGGTACCGATTCAGCTTTCCATAAGTTGCAGATGTCTTAAAAGAAAAACCAATTTACTGTTCGGACTCAGGTCTCGTAATCGATAGCAAATGATACGACCTACCAATCTACAAGATGATAATTATTCTTATATAAGACAGTCGGGGCTCTGTATTTACAAAGGTATCCATATCGAAAAAAAACTTGTTTTGTACAACAGTTACTATGTATCAGGTACGTCTATCAGTGTGCCTTCTTAGTAATAAAATTAAATAAAACACGTCTTTCGTGAGATGTGTGGAGATTGCACTTTGTTAGCATGGTTAACTATGGCCTGAATACCCCTCGCTGACACGGACCACTCCCATTACGTTGAGGCCAGAATTATTCAATCAGCTAAACGTAAATAGACTACAGCGCACCTCTGCTTACCTCTTCAGGGACTACATGCGTGATAGTATATTATGCACAGGACATACAAATACTTTACGTAGACGCTATCTTCTAGCGATTCTACCGAAAGTAGATAGATCGTAGTAGGGCTACACAGTGCCTCACACGTATGGGGAACCGCTGCTATTAATATTTCCAAGACCAACATCTATGTTACCGCCAAATTGCTATCGCGTGGAAATTGAACAAACATGCTTATCGAATTATATTGTGGTAAGACAGATAATTAACTGAAGATGTGTTGATTTATTTGTTCCTTTATTTCAGGTGACGAAAACTGTGGGGTTATAACCGTAGTTACAAACTACACATTGATGGCCCATAACATAAATATAATTATAAATCCAGACACTTAATATAATAATTGTATGTGGTCACCATATTTTTGCCGACGACGTCGCCCAACCCAATGTGTTAAATGAATCATTGATATGCATGTATAATGTTCAGTTTAAATGCATACGCGTCTCCGAAAAATACTATTATTTGTGAATACACAAAATGTTTTCAAATTTATTGAAGTGGCAAGCGGAATATTTAATTTTCATAAATGTTATCCGTCTGCATTTTAATGTTGCCGCGAATAAAATGAATATTTTGTTTACGTGCGTTGTGTTGGTGAACAAACAAACCTTCAGCGTACAACCACAGAGGGTATAATAAATATACAGGGTGTTTTTTGGGTACGAAATAGTTATTAGAAGGATGAGTATGGTATCAGTGGAGTCATAATTAGTATAAAAATTTGATTCTATAGTTTCTTCAATCATTTTTTCTCGCAATTTACCACAATGCATTATGCATGTCAGCTACCGTATACACAGGTACCTGAATTATTTTTTCAGTCTTTTGAATATGTAACAAAAATTATATGTATGTAATAAAAAGCTTGAATGTAGCATTCACCTAAGTACCTAATTGTAAGTTTACAAAAACTGGTGATCCAAATTGAATCATGCTTTTCATTGTATTAGAATCGATTTTAAAATGAGAAGAAATCACATCGGTCATTTAATATGTTTGGTGAAAAGTCCAGATAGACAGGTTTGGCTTGATTGTATTTTGGATGGGTGACCGTATTGTATTATCCAACTTACTAGATGGCATAAAGGTGACGGTTCTGGTCATCATTCAAACATCTTTGACTGTCGTCAGAAACTTGATAAGACCTATCAAAATGGTATTTTGCTTCGGTTCCCAACAGTCTCATTAGATCTACTGACTATCGATTCGTGTAAGTAACATACTCAAATCAGTATTGACAAGTATCCGACCCAAGCAAAAGCCTGGAAGAAGGAAAATACCAATAATGAACACTTTACTTTGAGAGTTTTGTTCATAAAAATTGCAAATTTCGTTCGTTGTTTACAGAACCAATACCCAATTTTAGCCTCACCTCCCATGACCGCACGTTTCACACGATCTGTAACAGCGAATAGCTAGGCAAGTATAAACAGGTGATATAAATAGTCTCTTATATTTAGAAAATGCGAAATTATATTACAGAATTAACGGGAGTGATCAGACTATTCTGAAATGTTTTGAAGATTTTATTGCGTTGTAAAATTTTGGCTTCACTTCGGTTGTTTGTATTTATGGACCGGACCTATTAGCGAGATGGCATTTGGATGAAAATAAATATATTTTTCTAATAGGTAAGCAATACCCTATTCTACCTCCAATGGCTGTTTTTTATATTACAAAATCGGCAACACGTTTACGGCCCGACTTAAGCTAAGCAGTCGCCGCAGCCTATAGATCCTTCCAATACCATAGGCATTTCTCGCACTTTGTCGACCTGCAGGAGAATGGGACTGAGGGAAGTGGTGTCGGGCTCTCCTACTCATCGTGCGAAACGCATCCATAGTACAACTACTTAACGCCGATCTACAGTGATAGGGTATTATTGCTCGGGTCGTACCATAGATATAGATTTACATAGATAACGCAAGTATCACGATTTGTATTGAAACCAAGCGTGCCGAATTTTTAACACCTAGTGTGACGTCATTAGTGACGGGATATCCAAACCGCTTCAAAGACACCGATGCCGCCGATGCCCCTCCGCCCGCTACGATTCTCTCGAGTGATTATCACGCTCATACTCATATTTTTATATCTGTAGTCGCGAGGACTGTAAGTTATCGGCGACCAACCTCGACGCTTGGTCGGGGTTTTCGGACACGCTAAGTACATACATTTGCGTTATCTATGTAAATCTATATCTGTGGGTCGTACCAGCCCGTATACGAGCTAAAATAAATTGGCTTGGTCAAAATAAAGTAGTCCTGAAATTGAAAAATAGTTGAAATAAATCACATGTCTTCTTAATGATGACCAAAGTACACACAAATTGTTTCCCAATAAAAACCGTATGTCATTGCAATTCGAGTTTCGCTTTAGTATTTAGCATTCTTATGAAACACTTCTAGTAACATAAGCGCGCTCGGTTTATGGTATCCGTTGAGCCGCTGAAAGCTCTCTCAGTTATATTCCGCTTCTGCTATAAAAATGCACCAGCCGTGGCTCGTAAACTAGGTCCTAGACCCTGTTTAAGAGACTAGACGTAGTTTAAACGTTTTCAGAGGGGTTGGTTTGGATTAGTCTTTTCATTGTTTATTTTTTCAATTTTATTTGTTGAAAGGAGAAACTGACTGACTGACTCACAACGACATCTGCGTTCTGCACACGTACATGAAAAAAATTATCAGTGCCGAGCTAGCGGTGTGAATGGCAGCTGACTCGTTTTATCTACTATTACGTCTAAGTACGTATTTATATGACTATTTTGTTTGAATAAACCCTTTAAGAAAAATAAGCGTAGTATATTAAAACAATAATTTTCGGGTTAACAGGTCCATGACTAAAAGGTATATTAATGTGAACACTATCCGAAAATTTGCTTAGGCACTAAAATGCTGTGATTAATCGTTTTTTAGCTGAAAACTTACGTTACAGGCGGCTCTAGTCAGTCGCTTTCAGTATTAAATGTAGCCTTCATGAAACCAATTTATCAAGTCCCGGTGACAAAATAAGGTTGACGTTATAATTTTCAATATTACTGTGTAATTTACTTGTGTAAGTATAAATAATTTTCAGCTATTTTAACGTAGGTTCTTGTGTATTCATGTCCTTGGTAAGATAGTTTGTATTATTACCTATAGTTAAGAATTTGATTAGATTCAACTGAAGCAGGAACTGTACGCAGTTATTATTTAAATTTGTAACAAAATGTATTATTTAAACAAACATAAATTATCGGTAATCTTTACTATACGACGGCCAACAAGATGCGAAACGAAAATGAAATAATTATTTTATTAAGTTAGTTGCTTTTATAGCCGCTTGAGTGTTGGCGAATGTTGGTGACCGGTACGCACTCGAACATTTCGTATCGTTTCTCATTGGCCGTGGTAATATCAGTTCTGCAATTAATCTAGCACAGTAATTAAAAACTACCTATATGCCTCGCACAAAAAGGAGTTAGTTCCATTTGGGTGCTTTACAATTGAAATGTGAACAAAAGCATTTCCAATCGGTCTGCGAACGGATCGGCTGGGTTTAGTTATTCAATTCACGGCATTCATACCGCGGCGAATGTGCTTTTTAGTACAATTTATGGATCCAATCAAAATAGGCTGCGGTACAATTTACGCACATTGTTAAATGTGGATATGCTGAACGCATTTTATTCAAATACCTATTTGAGTATGATCATCTATTGATGCATACAATTCCGGTGGGCTTATGTGTTCGTGACACAGATGTTTTTTTGTGGGTACTTATGGGTTTACCTGATTGGTTAGCCTTTAATTGTTCACAATAGGTGGTGCTGTTGGCAACATCCAAGAAATAAAAACTACGCAAGCGAAGATGCGGGTAAAACAAGTTTTATTTAAGTTGTATATGGGTGTTGACTTAATTATCTGTTATCACTACATAGTACAAAACAAAGTCGCTTCCCACTGTCTGTCCCTATGTATGCTTAGATCTTTAAAACTACGCAACGGATTTTAATGCAGTTTTGGAAGCGAAGCTTCTTTACGGACGTTCGGGGCGCTCGCTACCCGGGGACTAAAACGGTGAAAAGCGTAACGCGTGATGCGTGACGCGTGATGCGTGACGCGTGACGCGTTATGCGTTAATATAATATATCTAATATCTACTGCAAAGCTTCGCTTCTTTCGGGCGTCCCTAGTTTTTAATAGACAGAGTGATTCAAGAGGAAGGTTTATATGTATAATACATGCATAATATAGTAGAGAAACACTGATAAAATCATTTTAGAGCCGTGCGAAGCCGCGGCTGGTCGCTAGTAATATAATATTTAGCAAATTGTACAGCACTTACCTACTTCATTTGAATATTATTTAGGCTCTACTTATATATCATGCTGTGGGGAATTGACATGTGTTATCACTTATACGAATATCTTAGGCGATACAGTTATCTAGTCTAGCATAAGTACTTATTTCATAATATTTAACACAATTATATTATAAATAATTGATTTTACATGACTTCTTAATGCATAAATTATGTGGTAAGCACACAGCACACATGGCATGGATGTATGTGTGTATGTTTGTTACTCCTTCACGCAAAAACAACTGAACGGATTTGGATGAAATTTGGAAAACAGATAGTTTATAACCGGGATTAACATATAGGATACTTTTTATCCCGATAATCCCGAAATTTTTGTTACGTTAAATACTACGCGGACGAGGTCCGTGGGCACAGCTAGTCGTAAATAAAAAAGCTTAGGTGATTAATTTTTAAAAAAGATATCATCTTTAAAAAATACGAGATTTCCAAAACGATTTCTCGTTTCCATTTGAACCTTATATTGTAATTGAAAAACCTTTCGGGAAGTAAAGTTCAACAAAAAGTCAATATGTTAACGAAGGCTAGTTAGTAATTTTGAAACTTTAATTGCCTCTGAAATTCAAACACAGCTACAAGGTTGGAATCGTAATGAGTTTTTGATTTAAAAGTTAATACCTACCTAATCAATATTGACTACCAAATACAGTACCTAAACCTAAGTACAAGCTTTAATGTAGAAAATATAAATATCGATCGTTTGTAGACAAAAACACGATGACAGCAAAATAAAACAGGACATCCGTTGCGTCACCACTGCATTGATGTTAGACAGGGCAAATAGAAACCTTGTAATGTGTGCAATAAGTCTGTGTTTAAGGTGAAGGCGCCTGTCTAGCCCGCGAAATTCAAAATTTTCGAGTATTTTTATAGTTTATCCAAAATCTGAAAACATTTAAGACACCATTTTGTGATTTGCGACAAACACAGTATGCAGTGCGTTTATTAATACATTTATTTTACTCTAAATATTAACGCGGTGGATATGATACTAGTTAATCACTAAATATAAAAAAATTGCCAGATTATCTGGATAGCTGTCGTCCTTGAAATGTTTTAGAGTAAGTTGGATATATTAATAAATTTAATAAATGCACTACACACGGTCTTTGTCGCGAATTACAAAATGTGCCTTTTATTATTGTCAGATTTTGGAAAAATTCTAAAAAACCTCAAAAAAATTGAACTTCGCTGGCTAGATGGGCACCTTAAATCTATATGCTACCAGTAACGACAGCGATAAAATTGCTAAGAGTCTGCGGGGACACTTAGAAAAATATTCATTTTAACATCACAACGAAACGACCAACCAAACTGAAACCTACCGAAAATATCAGAATAACAGAATGTATTATAGTTTTATAATATGACTCACTTGTCCACAACTTGGTAGCGTAGATTTTATTTTCTGGATGTGTAAAACAGCGTCACCTACTGGGTTCAACTAGGTATAGTTAAAACCATCCAAGTGACTCGATAAGTACTAAAATCATCTAAATCAGTATAGCCGTTTAGGTGGAGACGAACCTTGAACACATGCACCCTGGAATATTATATAACTTGTTTACAAAGATACATGCGATACAAAATTTACTTTTGTATACCTATAATAAAATATTTAGCTTTATTTTTTGCTTTGTAATTATAGAACTCATGATTCGCACATAGATTTCGTAAAACCATGAAGAGGTGCGAGGCAGTATTGAACCCAGGACCTGGGGCTCGCAAGACGCGTGATTCATAATTTCTATATGATTATCACTTGCTTACGGTGAAGGAAAACATCCTCAGGAAACCTGGTATGTCGTAGAAAATCTAAACAGTTTTCGAATGACATGTGAAATCCCCAAACCCGCACTTGGCTAGCGTGATGGATTACGGCCTGAATCCCCCTAGTAGTGAGGGGGGTGCACAGAAGTGGGACGTCAAAAGGGCTAAATTATTATTATTCAATTCAAATTCTTTATTTCAGACCTGACTCCATAGTGTTAGTATACAAGATAAATTAATAAATAATGTTAGTAAAAAGGCTACCCATCTTACAACGGGTATGGGTCGTTACACAGTGACGCAGCAGAGGGGCGTCCCACCGATCTGAGAACACGCTCAGGAGACTATTAATGGCGGTGCGCAGGCGGCCTGCCATAGATGCGGTCCTCTTTCTTATTATGGCACAGAAATCGTCAGTGTGCGCCTCCGCAAACATACCGGACGCACTACAACGCCACGACAGCCCCAACAGTATCCTGAACGCGTTATTATATTGGACACGCAGGTCGCTGTATGTCCTTTGCGTAAAACGGGTCCAAAGACTGCACGTGTAGAAAGACTGACAGAAGGCTTTAAATAGAGTGACTTTTACCTGTTTCGTACAACGTGCAAATCTTCGAACCAGCATGTTACATCGAACAGCCAGCGACCTGCGCTCCCTCTCTATACCCAAATTATCCTTGAGATTATTATTTGTTGCTTATTGAGAAAGTATAAATCTTAATCAATCAGCTTCACTTCTAACTCTGAATTAACTATAATACAGTAAAGTACGTATCTATTTCTATACGCCAGTGGCCCAAATCAAACGGCCTTATCTCTCTTTATGGGGAAAGTTTTAAAGACTCGAGGGAACACCGTTTTATTGTCGTTTAGCCCTATTCCGTTGTGGATACAATATGTTATCGACTACTAGTATTAGTATTTTCATTAATACGAGAACGAAGGAGTATGCGACATAGATTCTAAATGATTATGTCAGTTTATTACCTTATAGAACATTACTAACTTCATGCTTTTACTTTAAGTAAGCTCACTCCAATAGTTTAATAGAAATAACCGCTCCATTACGAAGTCGGAGAAAATAAATAAATTAGAACATATTTTGTAAAAATACTAAAAAGAATACTAGGAATTATTACAAAACCAATTATTATTGTCGTATTTTTCTCAGTGTAGGTGTACTAACCCATGTAATACAAGTTACACTAGGGCCAAAAGAAATTACGAAAGGCCATTTCGAAAATTTACCTTGAAAGTAACCCACTGTCATACCATTAGATCGAGCATTCGTAATCTCCACTACACATACAAATAACTCCATATTATATTATACTAGCCTGTGCGCGCGACTTCGTCCGCATAGTATGTGTTAATCCCGGTTATAAACTATCTATGTTCCAAATTTAATCCAAATCCGTTCAGTAGTTTTTGCGTGAAAGAGTAACAAACATACATCCACAAACTTTCGCATTTATAATATTAGTAGGATCATGAAATTATGAGTCGTTTGTACCTAGGTGAAATGGTAGAGACTTTTGCTCGGCATTTCCAAGCGGAAGTCGGTCTCACGTCTCTACATCGGGAAGTGCAAGTTTGTCCGGAGCAAACAATAGTCCGCATCGCGCCGCCACTCTTAAGCAGTTCACTTCCGTTCGAAATTCCACATCGGTTAGGTATAGGTAGTATAAAGATGTTTCGCGATCACGGTTAGACTACTGATGGAAGGGACTTTTGGGATATATTATCTGCCATACATAATAATAATAATAATTTAGCCCTATTTGACGTCCCATGAGTCACACTGGCCCAGTGCGGGTTGGCGGATTTCACATGTCTTTCGAAAATTGGTTAGATCTACTAAGACATGCAGGTTTCTTCACGATGTTTTCCTTCACCGTAAGCAAGTGATAATCATTATATAAATTATGATTCGCACATAGATTTCGAAAAATCCAGAGTTGCGAGCCGGGGTTTGAACCCAAGACCTGGTGCCCACAAGACGCGAGCTTTAACCAATCGGCTATCACTGCTTTCTCACTTCCATACATATGTAATGAAAATGTTTCATGTGTGTTTCCTTCACCAATCAACAGGCTATCTTTAGTTCATGATTTTTGATAATTATTTTATCACTAGTAAGCACCTACTTATTTTGAAATAATATTCAATCTTGAAATATATTGTATACAACATCATTTGAATGATATTCCAAATCTGTATCTATTTTTATTATATCGGGCATCAGATCAATATCATATCAAGTCATCGATAGTGTTGAGCATGATTTAATTTTTTAGGATTGGGAGGTATCTACGGGATACAAACCCTTATAATTTTAATTTACTTTAATCCCTAGTCATGGCGGTCGCTCTGAGCTCGAAAGTTCGCTCCTCTTATCTTTAAAGCAAGAATGGGGATGATGACTGTCTAATTTTAGTAGTATGTAGTTAATATCTCTATTTTGAGGCAGTGATGTATGCTCACATTATTATATTAAGTTAAAAATTAATTATAGTTGGTAGTCGGTGTTAATGATACACGACTTAAAACCCAAAGTGCATTTGTAGGTGAAAATAACTATCCATGAAACCTTAGTGGGAAAATATTGAAGTACCTATCATTACTAAGTGTTTGAGTAGTTTCATTTTTATTTTGCATTTTTATAACTAGATGTCGCTACCGTCGAGTTAGAACGCGATTATTTGTTCGCATCACATTTACGTAAGTACTATGTTCTATAAGGGTGATTGCTGAATAAACCTGGATTTCGATCAACCTATATACGTGTGTTATTTCCTAATACCGTATCAGGTTCTGCTTGATCCCGTCCCCAAGACCACTATTCGTATTTGTCGTTGTACAAATTGGTCCTGTCGAGTCGGATAAAGTCCGAAGTCTTTTTGATAAGTCCTGGGGGTATTGGACTTGGTTCCGGGGAAGCGGTGGAAAATCGTTTGGAACTACCCACTATCAAAGGGGCAACCTGAACAGCACCAGGAGGGGCGCTGTTCAGCATCAGGCAGAGCTCCCGACAGCGGCAAAAGGGCAGCAGTCGGTTGGAGGTTGAATTAACCATACATGCGGCAGCAGGAGGGCTGCAGCTAGGCGACCTTTGCACCAGGCGGGGTGCGAGGGACGAGCAGCGGACAGGCCAGTCTACGTAGTCGGCTAAGTGCGAGTTTTTAGTGACGTCACCAAGTGGTGAAGTGTGTTCATCAAGTGTTCAAGTTTGATTTTAAGTGAGTGCCAAGGGGAAAAACTGTGAGTACATTTAAATATTATTTGTGCAGGAAATTGAACTTTAAATTATTTGAAAAAATAACTTTTAATTAATTTGTAATGGTTGTATTTGTTTTGAGTATTACTTTTAGGACTTAGAATAGTTTTAAGAATTTGGTTAATTTGAACATTTTGTTGTTTGGTTAATTTGAACGTTTTGTTGACAGTTTGTTGGTTATTATTAGCTTTATATTAAGTAGTGAGTTGTGTTTAATATTACAAGATGGAATCTAAAATATTTTTGCAGTCTGATATTCAACAGCGAATTGAAAAAAACTTTGCAAATTTCAAAAAGTCTCCTAAAGAGAGGTTAACTAAGGATTATATTGAGAGTAAATTGGAGTCAATAGATACACTTTGGGCTCAATTCAATTCAATTCAAATATTATTAGTAATGCTCATGTTAAAATATTAAAAGCTACACTTTATTTGACGGAAGATTGGTTTAGTATTACGGAAGAGTGTTATATAGATTATAAATGTGCATTAAAATCTAAGCTCGCTATTATATGTTCAGCCATTTCTACAACATTCACCCAAGATTTAGATAAGTCGAATAATTCTAAGAATAGTAATGTAAAGCTTCCCAAAATAGAAATTGCTAAGTTTTCAGGTAACTATAATGAGTGGACAACATTTCGGGATTTATTTGTATCTCTTGTGCATAAGTCTGATATAGATAAAGCGCAAAAAATGCAATATTTAAAAGGTCTTTTATCAGGAGAAGCAGAACAATTAGTAAGACACATTAATATAGCTACTGATAACTATGACAGATGTTGGTCTATGCTAGAGGAAAGGTATAATAATAAAAGATTTCTTACAAATTCCATTTTAAAGAGGTTAGTTAATCAAAAAGTTTTAGTGTCAGAGTCATCAATGCTATTGAAAGATCTGGTGGATACGACCACAGAGTGTTTGGGTGCTTTAACTAATTTAGGGGTTGACGTATCCACTTGGGATATTATTGTTATTTATTTGCTCGCGTTAAAGATGGATTCTGAGTCTCGAAAACAATGGGAGCTTCAAATATCGAACAAATCTTCTCAAGATTTACCGACTTTGGAGCAGTTTAAGGAATTTGTCACAAGTAGATATCGTGCTTTAGAGTTGTTGGACTCAGAGTCGGAACCCAAATGTAACAAATCTAAGGCATTCCATGTCACCACTATAATATGTAAGTTTTGTAATGAAAACCACAGTTTGTCCAATTGTGAACAGTTTGTTGGTGCAGAGGTACAAACTCGCCGCGTATTCGTAGAGAAAAACCGTTTGTGTTTCAATTGTTTGGCAAGTAACCATGCAGTCAAGTTCTGCAGAAGTAAAGTATCATGCAGAGTTTGCAATCGTAGACATCATTCGTTGCTCCATACAATTGGTTCCGGGGATTCAGTATTGACGACGAGTGGTGCATGCACCACAGGTTCTTGTACAGGTTCATCAACGAAGGCTGTAGACGTTGTTCCAGCGGCGGAGAGTGGATCCTCAGACACCGCTCCTGTGGTATGCTTTTCATCGAGTGAAGTGGCAGCTCGTCAGGTTTTGCTAGCGACAGCACTCGTACGAGCTGAAATTTAAAATGGTGGTCGACATACAATCAGGGCGTTACTCGATCAAGGGGCCCAAGCATCTTTTATAACCGAAGCAACCGCTCAGTATTTGGGTCTTAAGAAGACACCTGTAAAGGGATGCATTTCTGGTCTAGAGGGGAATCAAAATGTTTCGACTAGGTGGATGAGCAATTTAATATTTAGTTCTATTTATGACGAGAGGGTTAAGATTGCGGTAAATGTGTATATTTTAAAATCTATAACTACTTTTCTTCCTAGCCGGGAGATGGCAGCTGCAGAATGGGTATGTGACTTACCGTTAGCGGATCCACAGTATTACACACCTAGCAAAATTGATATTTTGTTAGGTGCCGAGGTATACGGCCAAGTGATTCAGGATGGCATTAGAAAAGGACCACTTTAAGTTAGTGGCGCAGAATACTTCGTTGGGGTGGATCTTATCGGGTGTGATAGTGAACTCAAACCAACCTACAGCAAAGATAGTGGTTATGCATTCCTGTGTGGAAGACAACGATATGTTGAAACGGTTTTGGGAGTTAGAGGCTGATCCCAAACCAAAGAGAAGATATATACTTACAGAAGAGGAAATGCAGTGTGAGAAGTTCTTCACAGAGACGACTACAAGAGACACAGATGGTCGCTATGTAGTTAGGTTGCCATTTAAGACAGTTGAGCCAGACCTGAGAATTAAAAATAGCAAGCGAATAGCAGAGAGGAGGTTAAAGTTTTTACTTACTAAATTAGAAAAGCAATCTAGTATGAAAATAAAATATGCAGAAGTTATTGATGAGTATTTACTGTTAGAACATTTAGAAAGGGTACCGGAAGATGAGGTAAATAATTCAAAAGGGGTATACTTACCACATTTTGCAGTTTTGAGACTTGACAAAGATACAACGCAAGTAAGGGTAGTCTTCGACGCTTCATGCAAAGGCGAAGATGGAGTGTCTCTCAATGATCTGAAGATGATCGGTTCAAGATTGCAGCCAGAGTTGAGACACCTCTTAATGAAATGGAGATCACATCGTATTTGTTTGTCTGCTGACATAATAAAGATGTATAGGCAGATACGGGTTGCACAGCAAGATGTCGATTTTCAAAGGATCCTGTGGAAAGAAAATTCTGAATCTCAAATAAAAGATTATCGATTATTGCGGGTAACATTCGGTACAGCGTCGGCTCCGTATCTAGCCGTGAAGGCACTGCAACAAGTTGCTATCGATGAAGGGGCGATGTATCCTAAGGCGGCTGAAAGGATAATAACAGATTATTATATGGATGATTTACTTACTGGGTGTGATACAGTGGAAGAAGGAATAGAGATTTTCAATGAAATGAATGAGTTATTAAAAAAGGGGGGTTTTCAACTACAAAAGTGGTCGAGCAACAGTGCTATTTTGTTCGAAAGGATCAAAGGGAGTAATGACAGGCTAGGTAAGGAAGAAGAAAAGCTGAAGCTGAAAATAGACGACGTAATGAAATTGCTGGGACTTACCTGGAACAGGATGATGGACGCTTTCCAATACACGGTGATATTGCCGCAACTGCAGGAACCTGTAACAAAGAGAATGGTTATTTCGGATATAGCACGTTTGTTCGATCCACTAGGTTGGGTGGCGCCATGTGTGTTAAAAGCGAAGATGATGATCCAAAAGCTGTGGTTGTCAGGCATAGCATGGGATGAGGCAGTTCCAAGAAAAATATTAGATGAATGGCTTACCTATCGCAGGGAACTAACACAGCTTTCCATGGTGCACATACCTCGTTGGATGAATATAAGGAAAAACAATGCTATTGTCGAACTACATGGGTTTAGCGATGCCTCCAAGTTGGCATACGCTGCGGCTGTGTATGTTCGAGTGATCGATGAGGACGGGGTTACTCATGTAGCACTCGTCACAGCCAAATCAAAAGTAGCACCTATAAAACAGATTTCTATTCCGAGATTGGAGCTCTGTGGGGCTGTTCTAGTAACAAAGCTTTTAGTGGAGGTAACAGAGGTGTTGAGAATTCCGAAAGATTTCATCCACGCATGGACGGACTCCATGGTGGTACTTGCATGGCTCAATAGCCATCCCAGCCGCTGGCAGACATTTATGGCTAATCGGATTTCCGAAATCTTAATGATTTTGGAAGCACATCAGTGGTCTCATGTCCAGTCAAAACTGAACCCAGCTGATGTCGCATCGAGAGGACTCACGCCCTCGGAATTAGTGGGTAATAAATTTTGGTTTGAAGGTCCAGAGTTTTTGCATGGCAAGGAAGTCACTTACAGTAAAATGAAAGATGCAGAGACAGACTTAGAGGAAATAATAGTTCATTTGGTTACGAGTATTGAAGAGGATATCTTTTGGGGTAAATTTTCAACGTTAACAAAACTTATCCGAGTTATAGCGTACATGAGGCGGGTGTTATCATGGGGAAAGAAGACAAGTGGAAGCAATGGATTTTTAAAAGGAAAGGAATTGCAGGAAGCCATGGATATATGCATAAGAAAATGTCAAAGGGAAAGTTTTAATGAAGAAATCAAGATTTTAACCGGAATTGTTACCCAAGAAAAGTTGAAAGGTCCCTTAAAACCACTGAATCCTTTTATAGACAATAACGGCAATTTAAGAGTTGGTGGTAGGTTGGAAAAAGCAAAATTGACTGAAGATAGGAAACATCCTATACTCCTGCCTAAGAAGTCAAACCTGACTGAATTGATAATAGCCGATTCACATGCAAAAACACTGCACGGTGGTCCGCAATTAATGTTAGCGTATTTGAGATCCAGATATTGGATACTCGGGGTTAAAGAATTGGTCAAAGCACATGTGCGTAGCTGTGTAAAATGTGTGCGATATTCTGCTACAACTACAACACAGCTAATGGGGCAGTTGCCTTCTGCTAGAGTGACACCAACTCGACCTTTTAAAAGGCTATATTTGTCTGTTCGTATGTATGGCCACTAAAGCCATACATCTTGAAGTGGTTAGTGATTTGACCACGTCGGGTTTTTTAGCTGCGTTTAAGAGATTCGTATCTCGTAGGGGTTATTGTTCCGAAATATGGAGCGACAACGGCTCAAATTTTGTTGGGGCCGCTAGAGAGCTGGCTACATTATTTTCTGCTCAGAAATCGGGGATGCATAGGGAGCTAGCAGAAGCTCTAGCTTCTAACGGATCAACTTGGCATTTCATTCCGCCGCATTCCCCTAACTTCGGTGGATTATGGGAAGCAGGCGTGAAATGGGTAAAGTTCCATTTGCGAAGGGTTATTGGGGATACAACTTTAACCTACGAGGAGCTATCGACGGTACTTACCCAGATTGAGGCTTGCCTTAACTCTAGGCCGCTTTCGCGTATTGAGAATGAGACGGACGGCTTTGATGTTCTTACTCCTGGGCACTTCCTCGTTGGTGAACCTTTACTTACCGTCCCGGACCACAACTTGAGTCTTCCAATATAAATAGTCTTCGTAGATGGCAGTTGACTCAAAGGATGATGCAAAACTTTTGGCGACGTTGGTCGCAAGAATATCTGACCACCTTTCTGCATCGTTACAAGTGGGCTTCGCAGTCTCCGGAACCAAATGTTGGGGATTTAGTTTTGATAAAAGAGGACGATTTGCCTCCTTCACGTTGGTTGTTGGGCCGGGTTTTGATTAAGCATCCGGGTGCTGATGGTATAACGCGAGTTGTGTCACTGCGCACTAAGGCATCCATTATGAAAAGTCCCACCTTTAAAATTTGTGTATTGCCAGTTGCAAATGTCTAATGTTATGATTTTATTGTTATTTGTATTGTATTTTATTATATTCTTATTTTTATTGTTTTTTAATTAGTAACCTTTCATGGTGGGCGGTAGTCATAATTACTATCATTGTATTGTCCAAATAGAAGTAAGAACAAATATTTTAATTTGTCCTTGGTGGGCGGTATGTTTGAGTAGTTTCATTTTTATTTTGCATTTTTTATAACTAGATGTCGCTACCGTCGAGCTAGAACGCGATTATTTGTTCGCATCACATTTACGTAAGTACTATGTTCTATAAGGGTGATTGTTGAATAAACCTGGATTTCGATCAACCTATATACGTGTGTTATTTCCTAATACCGTATCAGGTTCTGCTTGATCCCCTCCCCAGGACCACTATTCGTATTTGTCGTTGTACACTAAGATTGCAATATTTCATAACGTGTGAGCACACTTTGCTAGCTAATAGATTTGTATTTATTTTTAATATTATACAATTTGTCGAAAAATACAAGAGGTGTTCATAAATGAATATAAAATATATACTGAATTCAATACCAGTCATCATCCCCATTATTGAACGCTCAAAAGGTAAGTAGAAATAGTCGGAATGCATGCTTGCTTCGGAAAACTTTGCAGTGCAATCGATAAACAAGTTAATATTGTATGAAGTTAGAATAAAAACTAACGAAGAAGTTGAACGGGGAAGTAGTCATGTTGTATGGGTATCTGTACCTCTTACCTCTATACTTCTCCCAAATAAGCGTCAATAGCCTAGTGGTTAGAGGGCCGCCTTCGTAGCTGAGAGGTTCCGGGCTAGATCCCCATCCTGGCCATTAAACTAATGACGTTAGCCTGCTCCTAACACAAGCATTCGTTTAGCTTGAGGGTTAACAGAAATACTAGCAATGTCATAAGCTCACATTGCTAGAAACCTAAAAAAAGAAAATAGATTTTTATTTATAGCAGGTATAGGGATTAAAAAACATATGGATACAGTATGTATTTCGTTACCATGCGAGCTATAGAGAAAATGGCGAAAATCTAAAATCCTCGAATCCTTACCCATTTCAGTTAGAATCGGATTTTGTGAGATTTAAAACAGTTTCTATCCGGTAAATACTGGACCGTGCCGGCTGCCGGATACAATCCCGCCAACATTTCGCCCGGGATTGGGTGGGTCCCGGCGGGATTGCTACGTTAACTTTTAGTTTAGTTGAAATTATAATTCTGCGTGTTAAATTTTGCAATAACGCCGCACGTGTTAAATGTAGTAACCTATGACTTCATATCGTGGAAGCGAGCTTTTACTTCGTGTTCATGAATATTAGTTAAACTGTATTCTTAGTTATAATAATAAATGTTCATACAATGAGGTTTAACATTAGTTTAAAAATGAACTGATTTTTTTTTTTAAAAAAAGGACTGCTGTCTTGACAGTAGCTTCTGCTAACAACGCTGAGTGACCTCTTATGTAAAAAGAAACATCAAAATCGGTCAAGCAGTTTCGGATGCAAAAAAATACAGACACACGCACATTCCGGTGTACGTTGGTTTGTAATTCTGATTTTATGTTCCGATATCAAAAAATAATTGGTACCTACTATTATAAATTAAATATAGAGAAATAAACTAAAATCAATATTAGTCATCAAACCCACTCCCACAGTGGTAGGTGCACACTGAAATGCCCACATTCCAACTTAACTAAAATGGCGTACTTAGCTAAAATTCGAGCCCACCCAACCTTTTTTCTAGAAAAAACAAAGACACCCTTCAACGAAACGAAGTCCCACCTAATTACCCGTTGTTTTGCGGCCTAATTGACAGTTTCTTTTACTAATTAGTCGCTGTCAATCTCTGCTCACAGGAAAACTCTTTTTTAGTAGGTACTAATTCTTTCCAGATATGTGTTATTCAACTAGGTATATATTTTAACGAAAACTTAAATTTAAATGGTTGTCTTCTAGTATAATTGATGTAACGACCGATTGGCGTAGTGGTTCGAGCATAGGCTGCTCGGTTCACTGCACCGAGTGGTTGCGGGATCGATTCCCGTCGGGGAAAATTTCGGAAATGACCTTTTCGCAATTTTCCCAGCTCAATGTATGGTACGGTGCCCATAGTGCATGCGTTACTTAGTTTGGGACCGTACAGTTCGGTTTAAGACCTTAAATCATATTTTCTACGTAATGGCTTTATTTTTCCATTTCTAGTTTCGCCATCTCACGTGTGCTATTAAATACTTCATCGTGACGTCGTCTGGATACGTGTTGAGGTGATTTCACATTACACTCGGGCTTTTACAGCTCAAATGTAGGTAGAATTAGTGAGTTGCGTAATTTTACCGTCTGGTAACTACCATTGAGGTCGCTTTTTAGGCATCAAACATCAGTGCGTGATTAATAATATATAAATTATTTTATAATGAAAACTTAGGTCCTTAAGTACTTTTAACCCGATACAAAAATACATGTTCAAGACATCTTCAAGACTTCAGTAGGACGTAAAAATATTTAAGTAGGTTTTTTGTATGCAGCCGTTAGACTCAGGCTAGATCCGGACATAAAACTAAAGTCAGACATTGTAAAATACCCTTTACGTGTAGAGAGCGCTCCGCAGACGGTATGCCGGTAATTGAATGAACAAGACGCACGGCAATTTTCTACTCGTCAGCTCTTAGCCCCACACGAATATACATCCTTCACTTAATATTTAATGTAATTACCTTCAGTTTTTCAGTGCTTTGAAACTTCAACAGAGACTAAAATATAATTAAAAAATCTATTAAAATTTGTCATGAATAGTCCTATGTATAGTAAAAATCTACAAGCGATTCGGAATGCTGCGTCAACTAAAAACATCAAGTAAGCGAAACTATAAGATCTATTGTACTTCAACATTTTGGAGGGTGATAAAAATAAGCCGAGGAAGATAGTTCCTACCGAGACTATGGTCCTCACACTCCTAATTGCCATTGCTAAATACCCCTACCTCCTACCATCCCCCGTAGAAACCCTAGAAGCCCTAGAAAGGTATATAGTTCCACCAGACGACTTTCACTTGGTCCATTTTTTGTGCAAAAGTGATCCCTCTAGGTAGAATAAAGCTTTATGGGTACCAAAGAATGTATATATAATGCTTATAATTATATACATCAATATGCAAATACTATTAGTACCTTATAGAACGCCCTTACGGCCATTCAAACTAGAGATTTCGCCATTATTGAATTTCGGACCCGTAGCTAAATTGTGTTCACATAACGAACCCAAAGATTACCGGTAGGCCGTTCGGTAAACAATTTGCTTAATACCAAAGACATTAAATAAATCAATGCATGATACTGTTATATTTTAGAATAATAACAAAGAAATTAACTTTATAAAAATAATATTTTTCATGAACGTTATTCGGCTTAGGCATGTATGCATAAAACACTCCAGAAATCGAAATAATAAACTATTGCAATTATATATTGTGAGATCTCTGAATATGAAATTGGTTAATGACTGAACAATATGGAAAGGCAGTTTTTCTGCATACTAGAATGTTCTGAGCAACAGACTCAATAGGTACTATTTGCAGATTTCATAAAATATATAACACTCGTTCGAGTATTACAATATTTTAAAAATATGTGTATCGCGATCAATCTTTCTGTCGACGACTTTTATAATGACTGAAAGTTCGTGACACAATTCATCATAATATTTAAAAGGACGTTTTTTGGTGTTTCATCATTACTACTAGAAAATTTCAGTTTAAATATAATAGATCGTCATTAAATTTAATTCCGTTCGCGAATCTCTGCAAAGTATATTCGTAAGTACCAAATTTTACACAGCGAGCAACTAACATCAACATGTTCCTCTCATTCCCAGTCAGCATGAAAATAAATGGACCACCAGATAGAGCACAATAAAGGTTTTTAGATATCAATTGGACGTTAGTAGGTCGCCAGCGTCCGGTTGACGGCGAGATAAAATGTGTAGCGATAGCACCGCCGCCAACATACCCTCTGACCTGTGCCATGCGGGTTTTATTTGAATTTCTAACTTGTTTATCGTATTTTCCGGTATTAGTATCTTCATTTTCGTATAAACTACAATTTACCTTTTGCGGATTTGAAAAGTGGTATTTTCAAATTTATTCCAAATCCTAAATTAATACAGTTATTATATTACTAGCTGTGCTCACAGGCTTCGTCCGCGTAGAATTTAACTTAACAAAAATTTCGGGTTTATCGGGATAAAAAGTATCATATGTGTTAATCCCGGTTATAAACCATCTGTGTTCAAAATTTCATCCGAATCCGTTCAGTAGTTTTTGCGTGAAAGAGTAACCAAACATACTCACTCACAAACACATTCAGACAAACATACTCATCCACACTCACAAACTTTCGCATTTATAATATAAGTAGGATGCAGGAATTTACCCAAACGCAACACGGACATTAGAATCGAACTTTAACCCCAATCTGCATACGAAAACCCTTAGGTACTAATAATATAGCGATCCGCTATCAGATGGCTCGCATTGGTTATACGCGGCCAGAATACGCAATGGAGTACACAAATATTTGCCTGTCGCACAGCGAACGGTAACTTTGTTAAACAGATTCATCGAATAATTAAGTTTGGTACTAATCACAATTGAGACAGGAGGAGAGTCAGTAGGAGGAACGGGTTTTAAGATCTAAATGTATAAGCAAATGAATGTTCATGGGATGGACTACTCTTCTCTTCTGTATACACTTGGCAGAGCGGTCGTGTTTGTGAAAACAGTATTTATGGCAAGATGAAACGGTGTACGCACAGATATAGACTTACATAGATAACGCAAGTATCACGATTTGTATTGAAACCAAGCGTGCCGAATTTTTAACACCTACTGTGACGTCATTACTGACGGGAAATCCAAACCGATTCAAAGACACCGATGCCGCCGATGCCCCTCCGTCTGCTACGATTCCCTCGAGTGATTATCACGCTCATACTCATATTTTTATATCTGTAGTCGCGAGGACTGTAAGTTATCGGCGATCAACCTCGACGCTTGGTCGGGGTTTTCAGACACGCTAAGTACATACATTTGCGTTATCTACGTAAATCTATATTGCGTTCCGATCCGGTGGTAGATTTACCCTCGCCACCTCTCCTGGCAGCGGCCCAAGCCGAGGTCGTGTCCCTTGTGGCGCCCTTGAGCTAGCTGCCCCCCTGCCCCTCTGGCTGGAGCGCTCGTCCTCTGTCCGGGTGAAGTTGTTATGGCCATTCTGGCCAACAACATATAAGTAGTCAATAAAAAAAAAAGTAAATCTATATCTTTGGGTGTACGATATGTTTGTTCGTTTGTTGTTCTAGATTGATTTAATGAATATAATATTAGTTGTCGCACACCAAAGGTTTGCAACGGCTGTCCGGTTATGTATTCAGACGAATTTTATTAGAAAAATTGTGAATAAGTTCTGAGTAGGCGCAGTTTACCAAGTAGGAATATTATTCGTGATCAAACGCCTTAAGATAGTAATATGCTGGTGGAATACAAATAGGATACGCAAATGTTTGCCTATCATATACCGCCGAGCGTAGCTCGAGGTGCGATAATCTATTTAACTATCTATAATTATATGTTCACACTAGCTGAGACCGCGACATCGTCCGCGTGGAATTTAACTTAACAAACATTTGCGAGTCGATGTTTCGTGTTTTATATACCTACTATCGTAAATGCCCGCTCGCGCGTTATGAGCCCGCGCGACAGGCAGCATTTGTGTTCTAATTATTTTTTTATTTTCTAAAATAAGCCTAAGTTACTCCCTTTAAAATCTACTATCTGCCAGTGAAAATCCCGTCAAAATCAGTCCAGCCATTTCCAGACAGACCGACAAAAAAATTAAATCGCGTTTTTGTAATAAGTACCGTATGTACTTTCATATGCATTTAGTGAAAAGGTGTTAAGTATTTTGATTTTGCAAACAGACATTGCAATTTTATTTATTTGTATAGATAACTCACGGAACTGATGGCAGTTGGAGCAGAAATGGCGGTTACGAACCAGAAGAGGTACCTAGTGTAGGTTGACCCACGAGATGGATCAATGACATCAAATGCGTTCCAATTCTGTTCTCATCAAATCACGACGAAACTAAATTTTACACATCAGAAAGTATGTATTTATATCTTACGAATATGTCTTTAAGTTTCTTTATGTACGTACCTACTAAAAGATTTAGCACAATAATTCTCGTATTTCAACCAACGATGGTATTTGTGAAAGATTTTAATTTTTTTCTCATAATTAATGCGCTGATCAAGTAAAATAAATATTGACTTTGTACCAGCAATATTACTATGGCAGCCTTATTAGATTCAAAAATAAAATTAAACCTGCCATTACAGAAACATTTGCTTTTTATATGACCCTAACAAACAACTACAATACGTGGAAAGACACAGGGGAGTCAATAAAACAAGTGGCCGCCGGCCCTGGAAAGGATCGCGTAAAGAATCTCTTGAATTATTCAACGATGTCCGCTCCAACTCACTTTGCCAAATGAAATAAATTACCATTGATTCGTATTTCACAGGGATACGGTTCACATTACAATTTACATTGCCAGCTTTAGATGTAAAATTGTTTTATATTTTTAGTTTCATAGAATTGTGAGGGATTTGTTCGGTCCTGAGAGCGTTCTGTGAACTCTTATTTCCAGGCAGTTTCCACCGTCCAATAAACTTTGCTGTGAACCTTTTCATCTTTGTTCTAGTAAAAATTCAATACTTAATTCCCTAGCTATCATGAAAAGGAATACTTGGTTTTACTGTATCATGATTCATTTTATTGATCTTCATAGTTTTTGTTTAGGTAGTGTAATATTTGGGAGAATTAATTTTCAACATCCTCAATTTGCTTGTGCAGCATGTAGGTACGCTTACTATCCACGCTCCATTACGGTGTAAGGCAGGGAATATTCAGTTTTATGCTCGTTTAAGCGCCGCTCGCCAAGTCGAGTGATCGTTTACTTGAGTCTAATTGCTTGCGAAATCCCGTTTCAGAACTGCGCCACTGTACGTTGTGAATATGAAGGAACATTTTTAGAATTAAATTCTTTAGAGAAATTGCTTTGCATTTTCCGCAAAAGGTAAATGTCGTGTTGCGAGTGTTTAAACACGGATAAACTAAGATGTTTATTTATAGCTGAATAAATTTATTTTTTATTCATTAAAGACGATTAAAGTTACCGACTAAATTTGGATTAACTAAATTGAACTTGATACAGGAAAGAAGTCTGTCTTGCGCATAATAATAATAATACGACTGGGTACCTAATAGATAAAGGTTAGTAATCTTTAGTTACTCTAGCAGTATAATTACATTATTTATTATTTAATATCTCAATGGTCTAGTCAAGAGGTTGAGGCTAGAGTTTGTTCTTTCAAATCAGGTTTGTTACTAGTTGAATTTTATTCAGAACGGCCCAAATGTAATTAACGGCCAAATCCAAAGCGTAGTTTGTTAAGCCTTAACCAGTCGGCGGACGGTGGACTCATTACTGGCCTGTGCAGGACAGTTCCGATTCGCTAGAGGCTCTCTAATCAACAGCCTCTTGCTGGACGAACGAATGATTAAACGGATATTTTAGTGTTGACGACAAAAAAAAACCAGCTACGGATTCCCCATATGGATGAGATTTTTTTATATAATTAAGTCGGCAAGCGGGCTACCTGCCTCAAGTTAAGCTGTTACCGTGGCCCATAAATCAATCTACAAATGCTTGCAATACTAGCTCCAGCTCTCTCAGTAATCGAACGAAAGGCAGCTATTCAATCATATTCAGCCTGTGTTGCCACACTGCAGGCAGATACCAGCTATCCCTTTTCCTCCTTGCTCCGGTCTACTGGTCTACCCGGGTAAGATCTACCTGGTACCAATTTTCCAAGAATTAATGCAGCTCATCCCACCTTCATTTTCTAGGCCAGCCGAGTTCCATCTCCCAGTTGCTATCTATATTTTTAGGATACTTAAATCACATACTAATAATAATATAATAATTTAGCCCTTTTTTTGACGTCCCACTCCTGGGCACGGGCCTCCCCTACTGCGAAGGGGATACAGGCCGTAATCCACCACGTTGGCCCAGGGCGGGTTGGCGGATTGCACAGGTCTTTCGAAAATTGGTTAGATTTTCTAAGACATGCAGGTTTCCTCACGATGTTTTCCTTCAACATAAGCAAGTGATAATCATATAGAAATTATGATTCACACATAGATTTTGAAGAACCCAGAGGTGCGAGCCAGGGTTTGTACCCAGGACCTGGTACAAACCCTGGCTCACCAGGATAGCCGATTGATTAAGCCCGCAAGACGCGTGCTTAATCAATCGGCTATCACTGCTAGATTACAAATCACATTAAGTGTTATTATTTTAACTACCAATCATATCAATCGATTAATATCAATTGAACCATTCGATTTACATACTGGTATCGTATCGGTTGCCGTGTCGTATTGTCTAAACGTATTCGAATGAAGAGCTCTGGTTTAATCGTAGTTTATCTAGGAGTTTGGAACACGTTGTCCAGAAGGCGATGTCGCATAGATACCGGCATTGCAGCGATTTGCTGACTTATTGCTGGAAGTTGATAGAGTTTACATTGCTTTTGGTCCACATTGTATCTATTTGAGAACAATTTATGGTAGAATACAGAATATTAAAAATATATTTGACCTGTACCAAACCAGTACATTAGAAAAATAAACAATATTGTCAGATGACCTCCCACATTTGATTGATGGCAATTCGGTCCTAATTAACAAGAAAGGGCAGTTTAGAATTTCTATACAATACTCATAAGTCGTTGATTTCTATTTTTATTTTGATATCACTACTCTCTGTCATCACCTTACCAGAGGCACAAGCGATTCACACTTATGGGGGTTTGAGGCGAATAATAAATTTTTACTTATATTTTTAACCACCGAAGAAAAAAGAGGGGTGTTATAAGTTTAACATTATGAATCTGTGTGTCTATCTGGGGCATCGTAGCGCCCAACCAGATGAACCGATTTAAATTGTCGTTTTTTTTTCGTTAGAAAGGTATTCTGTATTCTGATCAAGAGTGTTCTTAGCTATGTTTCATGAAAATTGGTTTAGCCGTTTGGAAATTATCTGCTCTTCTGTAGTTAAAAAAGTCGTCGCATTGGGGTTTTTTAAATCTGAAATGTTCATTATTAATTTTTATTTATATTCATTATATTTGTATGGCAACATAAATTTTAATTTTCGTCATTCCTTTTGTATCAGTATTACACCTCTACAACATACAATAAAAAAAATATAATCCCAAAACCAGATAGCAGCTAACAAACGAAGCGTTATTGTGAAACGGGTCACGCAGGGGTTTGAGTTATCGAGAGTTACCTGTGAATGAATATTAATGTTTTGCAGTCATTTTGGGCACGTCGGATACTAAGGTCCTGAGTTTGATGTTGGGTGATACAAGCGGAGTTTTTGCGATATCGTTATTGGATGATAGCTCTTTTTATAATACCTAACAAGAGTTAAGGGACTTAGTGGAAGTAGGAAATCTTAAAATGTCACTAAACTTTTAGAATGACTTTAATGTGGTTTGCAAGCGTTGTATTTTATTTTAGAATCTCTAGTTGAACGGCATCATCAAACATATATAAACTATATATGTAATTTTATTGTTGTATAATGTAGACAGGTACCTAAGTATGTTAAAACGACATGTTTCTCAAGCAGATAGATATGTTTTGCTGCCTACATTAAGGTACAATAAGTTTACTTTGACTTTACATTATTTGGTATGATGATCAATATTTTAGTAACTTAATCATATCTATAAAAAACATCAAAGTTAATCATAATACTATCAAAATAAATAAATATCGCCAAACTGACACACCAACTGTATGGTCCCAAACTAAGTAAGGCTTGTAATATGGGCACCGTGTACAATGGACTGGGGGGGAACCCAGTGACACCTAGACCAGGGCAAATTATGAAATGCCATTTCCGAAATTTGCCCCAGTGGGAATTGAACCCACAACCACCACGTGCAGTTAGCCGAGCGCTTAAACCACTGCACCAAGCGGTCAGAATTAATTTGTGTTATTTTTCCTCAGTATTTAGTTTTTTTTACTGGAAGGTGTTGTTTGATAAGGCACGCGCGTCACAGGTCCTTGCGTCTGAAAATTCCCAGCTTCAAATTTCACAGTTTCTAAGGAAATTGCCGACTTGAAAACCACAACACGTCCAACGCTCTTTACTGCAAAGCGAATCTCGGCAGAACGATGCCACTATGCCATCATAACCTAGAAAATTCAGATCTACTAACTCTATGAAACCCTATTGCCCGTACGATATTGCGAAAAGCCCCATCTTCAGCGGTATGGAATGGAGATACTTGATGGACTTAGGGACGACCGCAATTACATCCAAATTAGAGCATATAACGAAAAGGCCAAAATTCGCCCCTGTCGGGATTCGAACCCACAAACACCCAGTGCAATGAGTCCAATAACATGTTATTCAAAGATCCATGGAGCTAGAAGGCTACTAATTGGCACAAAAATTGTTGTTTGGTATTGCTGTAAAACTGTGTTATTTTAATATTAAAAGCAAAATTATCCAAATTTGATGTTTGACAGATAATACAAATTAATGTACGTTTATGAAATATTGAGCTCCGAAGTGGTAAGTATTTTTTACATGAAGTAGCATGAAAACAAACCATAATGCTTATTATTACTTAAAATCGGCGTTATTACTAAGTAACCCTATAGTATGCCTGCGTGGATTTTTCTTCAAGAGCACACCTAAAGCTCTTCACTATTTATTCATCAACATGAAACTCAATATTGGTGTTCCTTTGAGAATGATCAGCGACGTCGGCAACTAACTAGTGTTGTACTTTGGTGTGTTAATTACCGTTTGAGTTAGATAATTTGTATGTAAATGTAACTAGTAAGTGTTTTGGGAAGGGCCTGTTTGTAACTGCGTAGTTTGATGGTTAGACGCATGGTCGGGAGCCGTGTATAATTATCATATATAATCCATGTTATGTTAATCTATTCAGATATCTGATTTGTATATTGTTGCAGACGATACAAAATTTGACACACCAAAAAAATTCCTTGTTTTATCTGATCCCCTTGTGTGATCAGCAGTGTAAAATTCATTATGTAGTGAAAAATGCATATCTCACGTGTGAACCGTGTAATGTCAAATTTCAATACAATATTTTGAAGGGAATTCAGAATTCGACATATTATAAGGGGATGTTCTCTGCTAGATATTTCCCGTCAATTAATCGATTAAGACACTATTAATATCACGATATTTTACCACTTAAAACTACCGAAAGAAATAACCAAATATGACATTTTGTAGTCCCTAGTATCCCTTCTAGTACTATTTACTAAACATTTTGTTTAGCAAACATTTATGTTATATATCATTTGTTGTATTAACAAAATGTTCAGCAAAGTATACTAAAAATAATAGTTAGGTACTAGGAACTACAAAAATAATTTACAGTCGTATATTTTTTTCTCAGTTTAGCTTATTTTAATGTCATGTTGCTCTATAAAACAAATTCCTTATTTTAAGCTTTTAATTAAAAACAAAATGAATATAAAATAAAGTCGCGTCGACACGAAACAGCAAACGTGCCGGCACGCACATTAGGCACCTCACCTTACGTCGGCTGGGACTCTCAATTACGACCTTTGTCCAAATTAGGCATTTTTCTCCGCTAAATGTCTCGTGAAGTGAAAAAGAAAAGTTTCAGCGACCATTCTACTCGGAGTTATGTAAGAAGGTATTCTCTCTCGTCGTAGCCAAAGAAATTCTGTGTATTCTTATGAAAAGTTGGAAGCAACGTTGAAAATATAGATAAAAGCATTTTTGGAGTCTACCGTTTATATTGTGAGCTTAGTTTTTAGAAAGTTGGAGACATTTTCAACGCTTTGGTTCGGTGAGCTTTTGTAAGTAGGTAAGGGAATTTAGGGCTTCTAAATTTAGATATTTACAATAAGCGCTTCACTTTATAACATACATTCTGGCAAAGTTTACGAAATAAGTCTTCATTCTTCCATCCTACCGTACCTTACTATAGGTAATAGCGAAGTCGGTTCTTAGCGAAGAACTAGAGTGTGAAAGGAACTTGCATAATTAACAAGTCTGAGGTCTCATAGATTCGAACGTATTATGGGGCAGTGGATTTTCGCCAGGCATGGGAAAGGAGGCTGTGAAGCTGAAGTGGGAGTTTGCGGTCACGTAACCCGAATGGACCCTAGGGCCCATATTAATAAATCTATCTCGAGTCTGAACGCGATCTTGAGTAGGTACGCTTTTGAAATGTCATTTTGTACCGGTATTACATAGGAATGACATTTCCAGGATCGCTCTCAAACTTGAGATAGATTTATTAATGCGAACCCTAAAACACCTTCGTAGGAATGACATGTCCGAAAATTTGCCTGGACTAAGCAGTAAGGCAGAGAAAAGGTGATGCCTTTGCCCAATTATTTGACAGTCGTATGGCTAAGAATAATAAAAAAAAAAACAAAATTACTAAGTCTTGTGAAATCCGGCTATCCACACTGTGCCAGCGTGGTGAAATACGGCCTAAATCCCCCTCGTAGTGAGGGAAGGCCAGTGCCCAGCAGGGGGACTATAAAAAGGCTGAATTATAAGTCTCTTCAGCACCCCGTGGGAGAATGGATTTCATCTTCAAAATTACTTCGTATCGTTTATGCACAATACATTAACTGAATCCCAGAATGCGGTATTTTTTATAATTCCAACCCCGCAATATAATTAAACCGTCTCGCGAACATCAGTCGGCATTACGTTCCAACAGGTGACACGTTATTTATGTTGACGGCTCCGTGACGTCACCACCCAGGAGCCTTTCGGAATTACCATACGCATGTAGGCACACGTGTATGATTTAATTAATATTCAGCCTTAATTTGGAAGATAATAAGGTAGAATATTCTATGTTTTATATAGAATAAGGGCATGTCCTCGTTTCCCTCTGTCCTACTCCGTTTTAGGTCGGCAATGTGCGAGCGATGCCTTTGGTATTGCAAGCACCTATAGGCTACGGTAACTGCTTAACATCAGGCGGGTCTTACGCGTTTTTTCCTACTTTACTTTAAATTGGAGTGTCTGTTTGTAATATCAAAATAACACCATTTTACTAAATGCATATGAAAGTACGAGTACGACACCTATATAAAAACGCGTTTTTTTTTTATGTGTGTCTGTATGTTTGTACCAGGTAATCTCCGCAACGGCTGGATCGATTTTGATGGGACTCTTACTGGTAGATAGCTGAAGTTATAAGCAGTAACTGGGGCTACTTTTATTTTAGAAAAACAAAAAAATGGGTCCTGTCGCGCGGCCTCAGAACGCAGTAGGGGGCTTTTTTGTTAAGTTAAATTCCACGCGGACGAAGTCGCGGGCTCAGCTAGTATATAATAATGGAATGACGCTCTCAAACACAAATTCTCTCACTATTAATGAACTGCTGCAGTGAGTTTAATTTCATAAAATATATTTTCCACAAGTGCCTTCGCGTAGAGACGCGCTAATGAGGCCTTCGTTTTAATAACTCAAATAATTATATGAATATTATATGAAATTGCAGAACATTATATTTACTCTTAGCCGTCAGACATTATGGGTAAGTAATAATATTATAAATCAATCGAGAAGATGACTGATGAAGGTGATATTTCACCTTTGCCTGGAACTAATTTTGAAATTTCTTCCATTTTTTACGCAAACTTTTGGATAGCCAATCAGAAAAGTCGTCTAACTGCAATGTTCCAAATTCGGAAAAAATAGTATCGTATCTCGATTCTCATCCGTTCAACCGCTCCGTTGAAAACAAAGGGAGGGTTTTTTCATCAACTCAATAGCTCCTAAATGGGATGCCATCAGTTGAATGAAGGCAAACTTTTGCCTTCCCGACGCTATATCGAGGTATCCTAATTCTGATTTAATGGTTCACAGAATAGGGGCCTCAGTCACCGTAATGAAGGACCTGATTATGCGGAAGACCCTTCAGTCACCTTTGCTGAAGTAATTATTAAAATTAGTGATTTAGCGAATGTGAAATGAAGCTTTCGAGTGATGGGGCTTTTTACACATTTTGTCCTTTCATTTTTGGCGCAACGCAAAGAGGGGTATTATTAGCTGTGGAGAGTACGTAAAAAGGGGTTAAATATGTCCGATGTAAAGCTATTCTTTCATTTTTATGATACTTCTTACGTGCATTGGGGACAAATTTGGGTTATTTTAATTAAAATATTACATGAAATTCGGTAAAAAAGAACTGGGAAAGTTTCAGAGAAAATAATATTTATTTGTGGGTTCGATTCCCGTCAGAGCCAAGTTTTGGAAGTGACCTATTCATAATTTTTCCAGGTATCAGTGTCGTTGGGATCGTTCCCAATCCATTGTACAGAATCCATAGTTCAAGAGTTGTTTAGTATGGGGCCGTTCAGTTGACATGTTAGGTGAATCCAAAGAATTTGTAATAATGTCTTATTATTACAAACTAGCTGAGCCCGCGACTTCGTCCGCGTGGAATTTAACTTAACAAAAAAGCCCGCTTCCGCGTTCTGAGCCCGCGGGACAGGACCCATTTTTAAAATTTTGTTTTTCTAAAATTAAAGTAGCCTAAGTTACTCCTTATAACATCAGCTATCTGCCAGTGAAAGTCCCGTCAAAATCGGTCCAGCCGTTTCGAAGATTACCCGGAACAAACACACAGACAGACAGACAGACAAAAAAATATTAAATCGCGTTTTTGCTATAGGTGTGGTATGTACTTTCATATGCACTCAGTGAAAAGGTGTTATTTTGATATTACAAACATACACTCCAATTTTATTTATTTGTATAGATTACTAGCTGAGCCCGCGACTTCGTCCGCGTGGAAACTTAACAAAAAAGCCCGCTCCCGCGTTCTAAGCACGCGCCACAGGACCAATTTTTTTAAATTTTGTTTTTCTAAAATTTAAGTAGCCTAAGTTACTCCCTATAACATTAGCTATCTGCCAGTGAAAGTCCCGTCAAAATCGGTCCAGCCGTTTCGGAGATTACCTGGAACAAACACACAGACAGACAGACAAAAAATTTTAAATCGCGTTTTTGTAATAGGTGTCGTATGTACTTTCACATGCATTTAGTGAAAAGGTGTTATTTTGATATTACAAACAGACACTCCAATTTTATTTATTTGTATAGTTGGGTTAATCTAATAATATTTACAGGTAGGTATATTTAAATGTGTGAACGAACTATACGTGACACGCCTACGTGACCTACGCCTATTTAGAAATAGTTATATTAAAATATACATCTAATTCCTATACAACAACCGCGTCAAAATCACCGTATCAAAATCATGCCAACATTTTAAAATATTAGATAATTTTTGAAATCATCACAATCTCGGCGCTCAACGCTCTAGGGTACCTACATAAAGTCCCAAACTTACGAGTTTGTAGATTGGGACCAATCTGGCCACCCCCGGGGGACGCCCGTAATGGTGGGCCATTTAGGTACCATGTGACGCTACACAGTATTAAGCGAACGAAAGGGAACAGTCTTTTGTGAGGAATTCTTTATTGGACGACGGAATAAATGGGTGTGTTTACGGGTATCTTGTGAGGATCTTTTGTTAGCTTGGACAGTGTAGGTGTATGGTGTAGGCTTACACTGTCCTAGCTAAAGATCTTTGTTGAGCTTTGTTGGCTTACATGAATAAAAACAATTTTGGGTTTGAGTTTGAGTTGAGATCACTTTCTGTGCGTTTGAAGATGGGAATAGGATGAGGAGAAATATGACGAAAAGTGGTAAATGACCATAGCTAATGTCAACGTGGCTCAGAATTAGTGATCAAGATCTTCATAGAAGAGTAAATCTGAAACGCTACTCAAATGTTTAAAACGTCTTTATCTAGTATTCCTTAAGTCACGTCAATTTTTTTCAGCTCTTTGAATCGAGTGTTATTTAAGTATTTTTTCACAGTGTTCTATGAATACTTTGAGGGATACAAAAAAGAAAACTATCGGTAGTAACAGTTATTGCAATATACAAAAAAAAATACAATAAAAATATAGTTTGATAGTTAGACTTCCAAAACCAGTAGGATTTTTTTTTAATTCGTATTTGCCTCTTTGGCGATGTTAATAGTGACTTGGCTGTGCTATGAAGCGACCCGCCCTTCTATCATCTTGAGCTAGGCTGAGGAAATGAAGCGATCGGATTTAGCTTTTCCCCGGGACTCGTCGAGGTTTAAACCTCGGTGCCATCATTGGACTCTGCCGATCCTGACTTACAGGTGTAACTAGTCTCCACCATTGATACACTCCATTGTTGGCCATACAAGCTTTTTAAGAGCGGTTTGTATTGATAAGATTTGCCTGCAGTATTTACGTTCCAATCTATCCTAATCCGCCCTACTGACTATAAATTAACATTGATCATGTGGGACCTTTACAAACTGCCACCCAACCTAACCTAATCAAGGATCCAAGTAAATGAACACCAATTACCGTTAACTCCCTTAACTGCAGTTAAAGTCTTCATGTAGCTGATGCCTGGTTACTTAAACTTGGCCTATTATGGTTCGTTTGAGTATCAGACTCGATGTGTTACCATTTGAGTGGATAACAAGTTTAGAAACATACAATTGACAATCTGGTTATTTTTTAAATTGAAGAAGTGATTATTCCGTGCCGCTTTCTTAATAAATTAGGTAATTTATTTATTAATGTTTTAACTATTACTTAAAACATAGTTTAAATGGTGTATTTTGTTAACTACTTATACTCCATTTATTATAACATTAGACATAAGAGGCTCGCAGAAGCAGGGATGCAAAACATTTTATTTCCAAGTCAAAACAACTTTTATTTAGAGTCATTACATTAAAATTGTTTTAACATAAATTTTGATATATAAATCTAAAATACTAGCTAAATACTACGATAAACAAAATAAAAGTACTTTTTTATATTATGTTTTATTCGTAATAACATCGTAGGTATCACATTTTAAACTGACAACAAAAAATGAATCAAACATTTACGTCAATTTCATAGATAACATAGTCCGACAAAATTAGAAATACCCTGCTGTCATAATCTCTGAAGGGATTAGGTAAAATTTTAGATTTGGTAGGATTATAGTGAAACGAAAAACGTTCCCGGTATGTTCACGCCTGCTTCTTTTAGGTTTTTAGCATCGGCACTAATTTTAAATTGTAATGAAATAATAATTATTTAAATGAAAGGCAATATATTTAATAAGATAAATAATTAATATTATTACAGTAAGATGTGACAAGCTGGTATATAAATAGATTATAATAAATTCGACGTCAATCGTAACTGTAACTCGTTAATTGTACTTTTTTATTACAAAGTGGACACTAAAAATAACCTTTTTTAACTTCTGTCTAATGCTATAACAAATGGAGTATAGGAAGTACGCACAATACACTATTTCAACTATGTTATACAAAAAATGCTTTCAAATGCGCATTCTGAAAAACATGCATTTAGCAAAATGTGCTTAACAAAATATGTCTTTAGAAGGTATGCGTTTCATTCAATCAGAAAGTGGATTTTTTTGATGCGCACGGTCTTCTTCAAGAAACAGCATCTAACAAACATCCGTTCTCATGAAGTTTCTACTAAGAACGTATTACGGAACACGTGCGCACTGAGGTGTAACCACATGTAACTACCACCATGTGTGTAACCACCAGCCGCTCCACACTCGCAGGTCGCATTTGTAAATAAAAAGATAGGCTACTGTGAAAAATAAATATCCGGCTGTACGCATAAATTCTACATTCAAAATTAAACTCAAAATTGTTTTTATTCATGTAAGCCAACAAAGCATTTATGAATAGTCAGAATCTACCACCGGTTCGGAATGCTGCTTCCACTGAGAAGAGCCGGCAAGAAACTCAATGGTTACTCTTTTCAATGAATTAAAGATGGTGTACATTCTCAGGAACAGCATTAAAAAATTATATGAGCAGGCAACACCATTGCCACTAAATAGCTAATAGTAAATAATAATTCCTTTGCTACTCATACATAAACTCATTTATGTTGACTATCATTTTTGACAGTTAAGTAGACAGGAACCCAAAAAAATTAATACAATAATTAACTAATCGTTTTACATTTAGTTAGGCACATACTTGGCCAGTAATCGGTTGCAATCAAAAACCCAAAAAGTAGAGGTTAACTCACCCGAATGGACTTACAGCATTGGCCAGTCAATACTTTTGAAAAAGGTTGTCTGAACCGCTAGAATAGTTTTCGGACCAATTAACTACTTTTTTATATTATTCGCTTTAATTCCTTGATCAATATTAAAATCGGGAAATATGTAGTCGTTCCTGTATACAGAGATACCTATTTGGAGCTGGGAGCGCAAATTGGTGACGACGAACCTCACTACAAAGTAAACAAATATTTTAGCAAAAAGGTAAAATGTAAAGTATTATCTTCATACTACACCATTTAATATGATAAAAGTATCTCAAAACGATCCTATCTTAAAGGATTACTTTCTAGATCGTAGTTGAGGCGATACAGATTTATTTACTTTTAGCACCCAAAAGGCTCAGACCACATTTGCTGATATCGAAAGCACTGTAAATTGTAAAGCCGAATAAAGCTGAATTCGTAATAAAATTCAAGCATATAGTTATAAATAGATTTATTATGTAGAGAATAAGGCTCCTGAGGTTCTTCAGAAAGCGTTTAAATTTTTGTAACTAAGTGCGCATTGTGATGAATTTTTTCCAGTTCTAGGTTTTTTTTCTTTTAGAAAAGGCACCTGTATTTCCCCAAGGAATAGGCAGAGGTGCTTTGCACCCACATACCGTGTCATGTAACCGAATGAACAACTAAGTGAACCGAACATGTGACCTCTTCGGTGTTTCAAAGGCAATCTTTATACTCGCTCTTGGGGGTACTTTTGGGGGTACTCTTGGATTGTTTTTAGTTCTGGTTGGCGATTATATCCAGAAAAAAAATTTTACGCTAGCAAAGCTGCGGGAAAAATCTAGTATTACTATATGAGTCTATTTTGTAACATATTTAAAAGTCGTTACGGATAATTAGAAGCTTGAAAAATTCTGATTGTATTAAGATACCCATACTTCCGTTAATTGGGTCTTAGAAGAAAGTTGACAATCATTGTATGCAAATATCGGTAATCAGTCAAATCGGGCTAAGAAGCTGACCCTAAAGTGGATAGAAGCCTGGAAGGAGGATATGCTACATAATAGCACCGGATGAGACGCTTCGAATTCGAAAAAAATGAAACGCACCTGACTCTGCCAACAAGTGTGAACACAGCCTTTTAATCTGTTACATTGATAAAGATATTTATTTTATCAAAGATCCTAAATTTAGACTTACAACTTCGAAACTCAAATGACTATTTACTTATTTCTGTTTATATACAGTTCAAAAAGATCTAATCCCCAAAAGGGATCCCGAATCCCGGCCTAGATAGATAGCCAGACAGAATCTTGTAAAACAGTCCCCCAGTTAGGACGCCCTGTCCTACAACGAATCAGATAAGGGTTGCTTTAGAATTCTTACAGGTCATGAATATAGTTAACATGCTTTTGTCTATGTTTTTTTACAGAAATTGCAAATAATAGGGTATTTTTCCCAGGATAATAAAATATTACTTGCATACTTTCGATTTTTTTATGTAGGTAGCTAGTTAAAATTTGGCCCGCCTACCGTCATCTGCCTACCCTCCATTTATGTGATATTTTTTGCTATTGTCCTTTTCCCACTTTCAGTACAGTGTTATGTACTGACCGACTTCCGTGTGGCCTATACCACGTCTATACGTCGTCGCGCGTGCTCCTGGGTCTAAAATTCCTAATCGGGTGAAATCTACCTCATCTGCTGTGTATTTGTGTTGTGTGAACTCTCCAGTGTTGTGCCTGTGCTGAAGTTCTGCCTGCCTCTTATATTTGCCCTATTGGATTCAGCCCAGTATAGCCGTACCTACCTAATCAGGACTCGGCACTATTCCCGCGACATTAATATAATATGATTTTTTAGCAAAACCACTTTTTAACTTCTAAATCGACTCGGGTATGACGCCGTTACCAGCTAAGCGTGTCCAAACTATTCCGCCCGTTCCTTGATAAGTAGTATACAAGTATGTTTGGTTAAATAGTTCCAGGTATTTTTATTTATTTTGTAATTTAGAGAGTTCTGGAATGCTTATGTTTCCTAACTGGACTTGTAAATCTCAAAATAAAGGAAAATAAAAACTATTTTTTTTTTCAAAAAGCATACCTTCAGAATTTTTATTTTTATTTGTCCTCAAAACTTATGTATTAACTACGTTACTTCAAAATGAAGGCAATGAAAGCAACGACAAATGAAGGTAACGACCTATCATTTGTTGTGCTTAGTGCTAGACTCTATTTGTCACTTCCAAATTCAGGTCGAAATCATAGAACGACATGATCCTATATAGGACATCTCGAGACACCCGCATTCACTATCACGTCGGCAATTGTAGCCAACACGGGAAATGGATTCCACTGAAACCGTCACAGAATAATACTCTACCTTTTCACATCGCCTTACATCAAGGAATACTCTTTCTAACGTCTCTACCGAACAATTTTGTATTCTATCTTAGAATAAATAAAGTACAATTTAAATTGGCAAGGTTTCAATCTTTGAATACAATTGACATCAAATGAAAATAGACTTAGACTTGAGGGTGTAAAGTAGAGTATCGCTTGAAGGTTGAAAGAGTGTCAATTTCTTGGAAATGTTAAAGGAATGGAAAATATCTACTTGTCGCAAATAGACACAATCTGTTAAAGTGTGTAGTCACTATGAAAAAGATTTCTTCTTACAATATGAATATAACATACAACACCTAATTGTTAGACCAAACTCTATTGTTTAGAGACCAAGGCAACATTTTTTTGCTGGTAAATTGGAAGTGTTATTGGACTTATATAATTAATTGGTTAGTGGTATCTATTGCTGTCCTTCTCGTGGCCGTAATGTATGAGTGAAACAACCATGTTTTCCATCACCATCCAAACGACATCGTCCACTATTCTAAGCGGTCTACTTCCTAGATTGTCCACCATTAAATAAGGCGTCCACAATCTAGCCTAGCTACAGTGATATATAACCAATGAATTCGTAATACATGTAACGAAACACATTTACAATTTGACGGCCCAAACGGCCGGGTGAAGGCCGGTTCATATTTCCCGGGTAATCGCGCGTAGATTACACTTTCAGAATTTGGATTACGCTTTGCAATTGGTTTGGATAACTATTTGGAATTTAGTAGATCCATGATTCAGATTTTATGATCATTTATTATTTTATTTTCTCTCTGTATCACGGGCTCTGCCTGGTCCTTTGTAAAACTTGCATAGGGATATGGGTCCAACATGTAGATGCTCTTTTTGATAATTTTATTATCACTTATTTATTATTAGGTACCGCTATTGCGGTGAACTCTATTGAGTTCAACGACTTATATATACAGGTGACTTCGAAATACAAATGATTTTTGCGCGTCCTAGTATTGTTTACTAAACAAATTGTAATTACTGCAACAATTAATGGATTGTCTCGTATTCATGTTTTTTTGTTGTAATTAAAAAAAAAATTAAATGATACTAAAATGAATACTTGGAACTACAAAATAATTTGTTGTGGTTATTGTTTATCTTAATGCACTAAATATAAAACTTAAAACAAAAATATACAAAACGGTTGAATTGAAAATACAACACTACAGTTCACGTTGAATTCCCATTTCAAAAGAAGTTAAAATTACCAGTCGTTCGTGAATTTCTTTAGATAAAGTTATTCAGGAAAGTTATCCGCGTTAAACGAAGCAAGATAATAGCGGACATGTGGAGCCAATAGGTACGAGCAAAGTTAGCTCAAATGTGGAGTTGGAGATGTTACTTTTGAATTTCCAACTAATACCTTCAGCAGAAAAGAGAAAATCATCCAGCCAGGCGGGTAGTATGCTTGCCCGGACGACAGCTGTGCCCAATTCCGATAGTTGTTATCGGGGTTTTGTATACAGTCGACTGTCGTTAATTCAAACCTGCGATAGTTCGAACCTCTCTATAATTCAAAGTTATCACGATTTCCCTACGCAATCCTACTAATATTATAAATGTGAAAGTTTGTGAGTGTGGATGTATGTATGTATGTATGTATGTATATTTGTTACTCCTTCACGCAAAAACTACTGAAGGGATTTGGATGAAATTTGGAACACAGATAGTTTATAACCGGGATTAAAATATAGGATACTTTTTATCCCGATAATCCCGAATTTTTGTTACGTTAAATACTACGCGGACGAAGTCGGGGGGCACAGCTAGTATCTTTATATTTCGAACTAAATCAATACATTTTTATGCACTTGGTAATTCGACCGAAAAAATCATTGCTATATGACAAAACGACGCGTTAATTCTAACTCAACGGCGTCCAACACTCGAGAGTTCAAAGTTGAGAGAGTGAAAGAGGCGGAAAGATTGTAAGTACATTTTGCGACAAGTTCAAACTTGTATCACGAATTGGTTTGTTTAGTTATCATTATCATTAAGTTAAGTTTTCTGTTAGTCATTAAGTTTTAGTAGTCATTAAGTTTTCTGTTAGTCATGTATGTTCACGAATGTACCTCTAAACTTTTGTCATTGTTATAGAACAGCAGTTAAAAAAATAATAATTGATCAACACTTAATAATTCGAAGTTTTCTTTATTTTCTCTCACCAATTTCGAACCATTTGATATTTCAAAAACTCGACAATCCTACTAATATTATAAATGTGAAAGTTTGTGAGTGTGGATGTATGTATGTATGTTTGTTACTCCTTCACGCAAAAACTACTGAACGGATTTGGATGAAATTTGGAACACAGATAGTTTATAACCGGGATTAACATATAGGATACTTTTTATCCCGACAATCCCGAAATTTTTGTTACGTTACGCCTACTACGCGGGCGAAGTCGGGGGGCGCAGATAGTTCGTAATATTTTAAGAGTCCCTCGAGTTTCGAATTAACGAGAGTCGACTGTATTATAGTCTCGGTACTTGCAAACTCTGATATCGTGATTCAGGTTTCCTATGAAGATTTACACGTTATATCAAAGCGCCGCATTCAGCGCCATCTATCGTCTTGAATATTATAATAGCTAACAATATCCGTTATTACTAGAGGCTAGGAAATGACTCTAGTAAATAGAATAAAGGCGTCACCCATCGATTTTAGTTTTCACACGTAGGTTTGGTGTAATCAAGACTCATACATCGGACCACCAGGAGTAATATATGATTTTTAAAATTTCTTGGAAGTCTAAAACAAGTATTTTCTAACAAGACAACAAAGATTGGCACAAAATGGCTATCATAGCTGCGTTTTGTTTGATGAGTGAGTATCCCTCTACCCCTGTATCCTCCTCCTCTACAGATCAGCAACGTGCCAGCAATGCCATTGTTAGTGCAAGCATCTATTGACTACAGTAACTGCTTAACATCAGGCGAGTCACACGCTAATTACCCACTTTGTTATTAAAAGAAACGATGAAAAAAGGAGTTAGATCCATGTGACTCTAATATCAAGCAATTGCTCATCAGAAACACAGCCGTTACGATCTTACATGTTCTCCTGTGAATGACACAAAACGATGTGGATTATGAGTTGTATGAAAAACGCGGTATTCCGACCTCCGGGATGCTGGGCACGTCTCCGAAGCACTGATGGAATGATAACTTCTTGCTACAAGATCCCTATTACGTGACGGAAGGGGATATTGGTATGACTTTTTTACGACGCCAGTCTCGCATATATATTGGTACTGTACACTGGAAGTGTCATCAAAGTTGGGAACGCGGGGTTATTGAAATTAAGATCGTCCTTGAACTACCTACACTGATATGGCGAAGATAATCCTGTTTCTTTTTGTTATCACTAGCAATATAAAGTTGTTATGTTTTGAATAGTTCGGCACTGACAAATACAAATTAATATAGCAAATGATTTTTGTATTCCTTTTAGCATTTTTTACTAAACGTTTAGCAATTTGCTGCTGTATTTTTTTCTCAATGAAATGGTTAATTAGTTGATTGTACCGCGGATTATTTCAGATAATACGTGCGTCGAATAAGGAAGCCTAAATACAATTTCACAAATTACACATTGAATGTAGTCAAGCGTTTAGTCTTGTGCATTTGCTAAAACACCCGCATGGAAGGTTACATCCAGGGTTCGGAGATAAAAGCAACTGGGCTTAAAAGCCTGTCTGTCTGCATTAACCTTGACGCGGCGTCGTAAAGCCGATAGAAAACTCGATCGCTTAGCTGCAAATCGGTTTAGAACGTCAGCTGTGCTGTCAATCCTTGCAGAGATTTGCACCTAATATAAAGTAAACTTTTCTCCAATGCACACAACATTATAATTATTTTTTTAGTTAACGTGGCTATCACCTGACAATAATAATAATAGGTTAGATTACGCAAAAGAGATCAGATTTCAAATCGATTTTAGGGGGACTCATAATATTCTTATACTAGCTGTGCCCGCGACGTCATCCGCGTGGAATTTAACTTAGAAAAAATAATTTAATAAAATTGTTCGTCATTTTTCTTTCTTGCGAGTCGATGTTTCGTGTTATATATACGCGATATACCTATCGCAAAAGCCTGCTCGCGCGTTCTGAGCCCGCGCGACAGGCAGCATTTGTGATGTTTGTTTTTCTAAAATTAAAGTAACCTAAGTTACTCTTTATAAGATCAACAATCTGACAGTGGAAGTCCCGTCGAAATCGGTCCAGCCGTTTTGGAGATTACCCGGAACAAACACACAGACAGACAGCCAGACAATTTTTTTTAATCGCGGTTTTGTAATAGTACCGTGTGTACTTTCATATGCATTTAGTGAATAGGTGTTCTTTTGATATTACAAACAGACACTCCAATTTTATTTATTTGTATAGATATGACCCGCGGTCGGTCACAGGGTTAAACGGTTAACATAAAATTAATAACACTCATTATGTTATATCATTAACCGTAATGGGTTTCATTTTAAAATAAATTTTAAACTAAAATTACTTTATTCCTGCTACGTTCGCGTAGATTATATTTGATGTTGTTAATAATCAATATTACATAACTGTACATATATTTTTACGTAGCGATACTCTATAGGATCGTACCCATTAAAAAATCACCTACGATTAAGTACGATAAAACTGCTCATAAAAGTGTATTCCTACCCAAACATTTGTTTTAAACTCACTACAATATTTTAACTTGGTATTAACTAAAATAACGTAACAAAATAAATACAAATATTTAAACATTCTTTTATTTCACCCCAAACTCTGAAATTGATTTATTTTATTTATTTATTTATTTATAAGTACCTGAACAACTTTACAGATACAAATCTAAGGCGTTGTACAGTGCAAAGTAATAATAATTATAAAAAAACAAGGAAATTCTATACAAATATAAGTCGTAAAATGTGTAAAAACTAAAGAAATGTAAACATTAAAATTAAAAGAGACGTAAACAAAAAAAATAGCTTGATACAAACACATTTCAATTACAATCCTCCACCTTTTAAAAACATGTTAGATTAAAACAGAGATTGAATATAACCCGCACGCGATATACAAAACATGAACTCATCAGGGGAATAAGCGAACAAAACAAATAAAACTGCTTACGATGCTCCAAGTTGGGCGGGCGGAATTGACTCGCGCCCTGGGGACGGAACTCGAGCGAGCGGCGCCGACAAATTGGTCGTGGTAGAGTCTGATGTACTGTACCATTTCATATGTTCTCAGTTTGATAGAGTGGGAATATACCATCAGTTAACTTCAGTTTCATGTTATAAGTAGTGTTATTCGAGATTTCTATATTTTTGCTTATTGATTTCTTATATTTACGCGAATACTACACATTGAAATAAAACAATTTTTACGGATTATATCGCGTTTATTTTTACTTTTTATGTTCCCGACGTTTCGGCTGCTTTACAGCAGCCATGGTCACGGGGGGACTGAGGTGTTAGACGTCCTGATGTCATAGTTAGTAACTGGGTACCCTCATATTAAGTTGTTGTTTGCGGTCCGATCCACGCAGAAAGTGCTCAAATAAAAAGTAAAAATAAACGCGATATAATCCGTAAAAATAGTTTTATTTCAATATATTTTTGCTATTTCTAAAGCATTCTGTAATTAGCCTTCAGGCTACTGAGAGAACACGACTTATGTGTACTGATAAAATTAATAAATCCCACATTTTCTTGTCTTACTACTGATGTGTTTTACAAGGAAATAACTCTCCTAATAAAAAAATCACGAAGGTGGCTGATTGAAAAGGAGGTATTAACATTTTTTTTTCCAATCACCGCACAGTGGTAACGCAAATCCGATAAGATCCGGACCGCTGTGAATTTAATTATTAGTTACGCGGCAAATTTAAATTGATTCCGTCCCGGATAATCCGGGACAGGCCCGGGCGCGGGATTACTCCGCCTCGTGTAAGGCACGGACGAAACTTAAGCCTCAACTATTCGATCACAGTTGCAGATTCGCGTATGCCTTACAGTATACAGATATTGATAGCTGCTAGTAGGTACTAAAACATATCAGTTATTCATATCAAATATCATGGGTTGAATATTTAATCATAATTGATCATTCAACCGTCTATGTAAGGTACATCACAAAACTTACTACTGAAGTAGTATTATTCAAATGTTTATGTGTCTGTAATTTATGTGCGCGTCAAAATTAAACAGGTTCTAAATTTGAATTTTATTAGCGAACATGAATATGGTAACCATGCTATTTTAAAATAAATACATCACTACGTGTGTCCAAAAAAGCGCGAAATTACGCAGCCTATCGGTGACAGGGTTACCATAAATCTATATAGAGTGGGCCATTTGACCTCTTCAGTTTGGGTTGGTTGCTTGTTAAAGGGATATTTATTAAACTTGGTGGTGAAATTTCCTTTTTTTTATTTAGATCTAATTTAATTTAATAGTAATCCTTTTTATAGTATCTGTTAAGTATGCTGTTTTTATATGTCTATCTTCAGCGTCTAAATACGTCTAAATATCAGCCACCATATATGTGCCTAAGATGTTATTTCGGACTTTTGTAACACCGTCACACACACACGCAAATGTAGGCATAATAATTTATATATCACATTACGAAGCGTTATCAGCTGATTACCGTCCGTCATAAATTACCTTTGGGGTTTTGTTAGGAAATGGGTTTTCACATCGTAACTTAACACCACCGAACGTCACTTGATTTATAAATATTGGAATATAGCCCATCGCAGTTTTCGAAAGAAAAATGTCCCCGAATATTTTTCACACAACTTTTCACTAACCGAACTCACTATCTTTGAAATGCGGGTAATTTATAAGCTTTAGGAAATTGAGGTATAAATCTGTTGGTTGGTTTTTATAACGCGTTTGCTACAAAGCGCGTTATTAAACCGGACGTTCTGTCAATATTATATTGTTGCGACCTTGAAACTGTTTCGTCTATTATCTCGAAGAATCCACATCCTACCAGCTTAGACAAAAACGCATTATACCAGTGACCTAGGCGATTATATTGGAATACTGTGTGACTGCTAAGTGATTCGGAACAGTGTTTGTTGTATGTAACTAGTGATAGTGAACTAGTGTAGTACTGTGTGTTTGTCAAGTTTGTGGAGAGCGAATTAAACCCTTTTTACACGCTTAACGGCATTAGTTGTACCTACCCCTAGTACAGTACCTAACAATATTATGCAAACGCCACTTCTTGAATATTTTTAACTGACTTCTAACCAACCGTAACAAGAAGGTTTATAAAATTTAAGTCATTTTTATAACACAAAAAGTTGGGAAAGTTTCACTATATTTTTAATAAATGTAAGTCCAATAGTTAGTAGAACTATGACTGTAGAGTATCATACTACAAAAATACTTATTAATTTCAATTTATTATTTACTTGCTGTTATAGCCGATTGGTTAAAGCACGCGTCTTGCGGGCACCAGGTCTTGGGTTCAAACCCCGGCTCGCACCTTTGGATTTTTCGAAATCAATGTGCTAACCATAATTTCTATATGAATATCACTCGCTGACGGTGAAGGAAAACATCGTGAGGAAACCTGCATGTCTTAGAAGATCTAACCAATTTTCTAAAGACATGTGAAAACCGCCAACCCGCACTGGGCCAGCGTGGTGGATTATGGCTTGAATCCCCCTCATGTTGAGGGGAGGCTCGTGCCCAGGAGTGGGACGTCAAAAGGGCTAAATTATTATTATTATATTTACTTATTGACAATGACGCACATATTCTATAAGCTGTTCTCTGACCGCTATTGATACGCAATAATGTTAAAAATAATATTGCATTGGTACTATTTGGTAGGAATTACTTAAACTAGCTCCACTCAATACTTAAACGCGCTCCGTCTTAGTTATTATTTTCGTCTGAGCCCTATAGCCTTAAGAATGCTATTTGTAAATAAATCCAAAGGCAACTTGAAAATAAACGCCACAAACACAAGCTGACAAACAATGCACTTATACCTCTCAACTATAAATCACACAACCGCTTCAAGCCTCTGAAAAGCCTCAAAGAAAAGGCGAAAATGGAAAACGTACCCAGTTCTGGACCGAATCCAAATGTCCCGCCGAATCTAAAATTATCAGCATTGTCAAGTGCACGCTGCAATTTACAGCGGCCCATTCATTATGCGACTTTTATGTTTAATTTCTGAGATACTTGGCAAGGTTGAGGAATGCGATGTTTATTCAATTCAATTCAAATTCTTTATTTCAGACCTGAGTCCATAGTGTTAGTATACAAGATAAATTAATAAATAATGTTAGTAAAAAGGCTACCCATCTTACAACGGGTATGGGTCGTTACCCAGTGACGCAGCAGAGGGGCGTCCCACCGATCTGAGAACACGCTCAGGAGACTATTAATGGCGGTGCGCAGGCGGCCTGCCATAGATGCGGTCCTCTTTCTTATTATGGCATAGAAATGTAAGAAGATGTTTAATGTTATTTTCCAACGTTTGTAACATGATGCAGTTAGTTTCTATAAGCTCAGATGTGATACTTAATAATTACATTTCGCACTTCGCGCTGTGGTTCCAGTGTAGGCCGCTCGGCTCACCGCACATGGTGGTTGTGGGTTCAATTCCTGCCAGGGCAAATTTCGAAAATGGCCTTTTCGTGTTTTTCCCAGGTCTGGGTGTCACTAGGATCGCCCCCAGTCTATTGTACGGTACCCATTGTACAAGCGTTGCTTAGTTTGGGACCATATAGTTGGTGTGTCTATCTGGCGATATTTATTTATTAAAATATATATTAGGATTAACATTTAAATGTAAAATTCTTAGTTAATCGGACAAAGTTTTATTTCTTCAGTACACAATAATTTTGGTTGAATAATTAAGACTAGAACTAGGGTCAATGTAAATACGGGTTATTAGACGATATCTTTGCTTTGATAAATTTATTATTGACAGCAATAACAATCCCAAAGTCTCGTCTATCTTTGAATAGTAGGCTTTATTTCACTTACTCTGAAACAGCTCAGCTGCAAGTGACTCTACAAGATTTTAATAAAAGATAATTTTTCTGCTCTAGAATTTTGTTATGCGTATTATGAATTGAATAAAAACTTACGCGCTTGTACATATAAACATTAAAATGAAAACCTTTGTGAGATGATCTTAGCGGTCATTCACACAGTTATCCCGGTACCAATAATGTATGTACGTTTTACTGTATACAGATGTCAAATTATGACAGAATGGTGACGGGTTCTATATGTGTATTTTAGATCTCCTTTTTGCTTGATCTTAGTATCAGCATTCCGCACCGGTGGTAGATTCGGACTATTTACAAGTGCTTTGTTGGCCCACATTAAAAATATTTTAAATTATGCAGTTTCACTTCAAATTTTATCCTACGGTGAAATCCCAAGTAAAAGCTTCTACATATCTCGCGGAGTATAGATTAAAACAAAAAAATAAAAATAAAAAACTACTCTTTAGAAAATTTAATTTGTAAATCTACCTACGCAAAAATAAATACATTTATCCAGAAAATAATGTCCTATTCAAGAAAATAAATAAATCTCTAAGAATTTTCCCCACAAAAAGTCTAATAATAAACCAAACAAAAGCTATAACTAAACCATCAAACAGCACCGTTACTCACAGTTCAAACGTAAAAGCCGCCATTTTCTAAAAATAAAAACTGAAATCTTTGTATTAAAATTTAATTTCCTCCGTGTAACGAACCTCGGTCATTGGGATGACGAAATGACATCTTTAACTTTACAATGCCAGTAACATTTTTCTTTTCAATTTACAGTAAAATCTTAGAGTTAATAAAATTGCGCCTTATGTTATAATAGGAGTTTGAATATAATTTATAGGATCTTTAGTGTTATGACGTATCATTATTTTTGAAATGCTGTAATGGCAAGTTATAGGAACTATTAAAAAATGATACCAGATGGCGTAAAGTGAACATGAATATGGTGATTATATTATTACATTATTTTAACCTAAAGTTTACATATAAATGAGTAAAACCGGCCAATTGCGTTACGAGCCTCTCAAAATATAGTTCCATAGCTATTTGAATAGAAAGTAAATAAAAAATGGCTTGCTTTCATAAAAACCATAACATACTACCCACCTTACGTTTACACATTGTTTAAAACATTTAGAAGATTATTATAACATCTTGCAAACGGTACGAAGGAGTAAGCAAGAATGCAGAATACACCTACACATTGCGCATTGTATTTCGGTTCTAATAATAATCCTACTAATATTATAAATGTGAAAGTTTGTGAGTGTGGATGTATGTATGTATGTATGTATGTTTGTTACTCCTTCACGCAAAAACTACTGAACGGATTTGGGTGAAATTTGGAACACAGATAGTTTATAACCGGGATTAACATATAGGATACTCTTTATCCCGATAATCCCGAAATTTTTGTTACGTTAAATACTACGCGGACGAAGTCGGGGGGCACAGCTAGTTATAAATAATGGCTCATAAAATTCATAAATAATTTCAAAATGATCCGTCAGTCTAAACCAATTTGAGTTTCAATTGAGTGTACATAATGCATAAATTGTATACTATAGTCCAATTGGAGCTAACTTTACGCATTAGCTGCTGAACCACGCTTCGTTGCGCTTTTAACCTAATCGATGGCAGGGTCATAGACTTGTTTGAAGTATTTTTGTACTAAAATGTTCAAATTCCACAATATTTATCGGAGCATGACAATCTATCAAAGCTTCTCGGTGACCATAGTGAAACCAAACGAGCCATAATGTTATGTCAATCATAGGTCGAATATAAACTTGTTTTTTTTCATACCATTTTGCGACTATTAGATGTTTCTATACTTGCCTAATAGCCCTGTAGGGATAGCAACACATCTACGCACAAATGTAATTAATGTCCCGCTTCGGAGCGCTTTGTCACGAGATAGGTGAGCGTCAGCAAAAAAGGTTATCGTCATTAATCCCTTTATTAATGGGCCGTGGGTTGCCCTTGTTTTTCCGACCCTACGTCGCGTCGTTACGTGTTGTACATTTCAATCTTAAGTACTTCGGTAATTAGGCCCTTTTAATATTTAAAAGACCACCCTATCTTGTATGGCCTCTAGCGACTCTAGATAACAATATGTTTTGTGTACAGCTCAAACGTGGGGTCAGGGATGACGACTCACCCAAATTTTAAGCACTTATTATAAAATGAACACGTACTGTACCTAAATAATTTTATGCTACAAATGCAATTTCAGATCCAATACATTCGAACTAAACTAATGCTAACGGGTAATATGTTCTAGTGTAGCACACAAAGATCAAAGCCGTGTCTATCAGCCAATAGGATCAGCGCAGTTCCTTATTTCAGATCTGTGTTATCTATGCACGGATTTTCAGATGCAACCAACAATGGCACTGTAATGTTTCAAAGGAATATCACCCTTGCATTATGGAGTTAGTGTCGAGAAGAGGTGTAAAACTAAACTCGGCAGAGTAAAAATCCGCTCAGGAGGTGCTGCGCCAATTCCAATTTTGAAATGGTTTCGGCGGAATAGCAACGGATTTTGTTTTTAGGATTCTGTATCTCAATTCTGTTTGTGGAATATATTCTCAAAGGATGTGATATTCTGTTGAGTATTCTTTTTGAAAGGAGCCCTATATTGTATGGTTTGAAAAAATATTTGACTGCCTTTGTCGCGAGAGTTAAAAATTCCAAATCCACGCGATTTCAAACACAATCCCAATTCTAAACATTTTTTTTTCATTGTGCTTATAAGTAGCTACCTCCGTCTCACTATACCTAAGCATTTATACGAGAAATTTTATATTTTAAATAGAAATTTTAAATTTTAAGAAATTTTAAATAAATATATTTATGAAACACACAGGACACCTAATGCCAAATTATTACAAAAGTGTAATTACTCGAGTTTCTTGTTCAGTTCGATTCTACTAAAAATAATAATCTCATCAGTTGAACAGGCATTACGAATTGCCGTTACGCTCTGGCTATCGTGAAAGCTATTTTTATCCACAAGGAAAAAAATATTCCCCAGTCAAATACAGACAGAACCCAAAAACTTTTCCTTCGCTATCTCAACATTACTTACTGATTAACTTTTTCGGCCTAGAATAGGACAAAGTAATTTTCGACCACGCCGTATCGGTAAATAGAAATTGGAGCAGCACTAGAGGGCAGCGAGGCTAAGCCGACATCTGAAATACACGGAAATATTTTCCTCCTCCTGGTGAAATCCTGTTAATTCGTCAAATATTTTCAGTCACTATTCGTTCGCGATAACGTCAGAAATATTGAACAACATCCATGTATAGAGGAGTTAGTTACACCTATGAGTACCACTTCTGGTTTTTAGCTACGCGCTAGAATAATTTGATAAAGTAACTATCTTTAAACCACTGTTCAAAAGATCTTTTTTTTTTTTTTAATTCCATTAAACGAAATAACTATTGCCAGACTGAAACACCAACTGTTTGGCCACACAAACTAAGCAACGCTTGTACTATGGGCACCGTACAATGGACTGGGGCGATCCCATTGACACCCAGACTTAGGCAAATTACGAAAAGGCCATTTCCGAAATTTGCCCGCCGGGTATCAAACCCGCAACTACCATGTGCAGTGAGCCGAGCTGCCTATGCTCGAACCACTGCGCCAAGTGGACGTCAAATGTTTTTTGTTCTTATAAAATTATCCTTTATCTACATGACTACTTATTGACCATAATACCTATAGTAAAATTCCTTTACGTAAACTAAGCGAAAAGGTCAAGTTTATTAACGTTATTTCCACTCTCTTTCCACTCAAAGTAAAGAGATTGCGTTATTGGATTAAGATCACAATTTAAATTGAACGCTTTTCTAAAGGTCAATCAATCAGCCGTTTAGTGTTCTACAAATATCGCTTAGTTATACAAAATGGTTGAACGGATTCTCTGAGGTTCCGACTGGATTTCTGCAAAAGAGAGTTTGTATGTCGCCTGCGTATAAAATAAAAAAAGCTTATCCTAAATTATTGTCGTTAAACATTTGCTATAAACAATCAGCCAGAAACAGAATATAAATGTAATTTATCGTCTTTCTTTTATCAGTTTGCGGTCTAAATGTTCGCTAATATTTTCACAGCTAAAGCTCCCATCGCGCCTCTAAAAAATCCGGTTTCTCGTTAATAACACATGATTCAATATTCTTTGGAATAGTAACTATTCGGATTATTAGGAATATCAAAATTATTGCTTATATTATTTTGTTTTGGTTTAGATTGGAAGCCCTAAGACTGTTAGCTGATTTCTGAATGAGTATACCGTCTCGAAACCCAATTATTTGGATTCATGAAGGTGCAATTGTTAGGAATTTTTCGTAATCAATTTGCTTTATATTTTTTTTTCTTTTTTTTTCCACTTTTGAATAGTGATAATCCATTTGGTTCGGAAAGTTGTTCCCATCGCAGACATCCGTATTTAAATTATTAGTTTGTTTCCAAAAGAAAACAGTTTGACAACTTGTTTTTGAGAATGTTTCCGAGGAACAGCAAATCAATGTTGATAGGCAGCATAATTGTCACAAATAGAAAATAATAAATACCCATGTAATTAAACTTTATGTTTATATCAGTATTGAATGCGCCAATCTAAACGCGAATAGCCCTCTCCTGCTAAGGCGTTTACTCTAAATAATATCGGATGCGACACGCTGTAAATTTATTGTATCCAGCGGCTTTACTACGCGATCAACAATAAGACTTTTCATAATTACATTGGTTCTTAATGTTTCATGGAAATTATTTAGAATATTTACTTAAAAACATAAATTATTTCGCCCAAAGAGGCAAGCAGATCAGCGCAATAGTTTTCTATTCAGTCAATTGTTTTAATTATTTGAAAGTTAACACTTAAAGCTAAACAAAAATAAAAACTACTTAGTTATTATATTCCTACGTATACACAAATATTACTGTGAGGTCTCACAGTAGACGCACAGTCCAATGAGAGACAAACTTTATTTAAAATTGATTCCTAACTTAGGCAAGTATTGTGTGTATATGTCGCCGCCAACTAGCTTAATTCGCCGTTCAATTAACAGCCTAGGCACTTAACTAAACGGCGCCGTTCAACTAGTGGCCTGAATGATATTCAGCCATTTGATCAAACAGCTAGGCAAATGACTTGGATCGATGACGTTTAACTACTTGCCTAGCCGTTTAATTACCTGCCTAGCCTGTTCATTTCAATTTAGTTCTACTTTCTGCCACATAGGGCCGAAACTCACCTAACTGTCAATATCTCTACATTCTATATTCTCTTTGGTCAATATGGCGTCGGAAAAAAATAACTTTGATGGAATAATTTCATTAGGTACTTAGGTTTTTTACGATTTTTTTTAGATCCACTGAATCTATTTGCCGGGTGGGGTTTCTGTGGGGTCATAAAAAAATAACCCTAACCTAAACCCATCCAGGTAGTTCTGCTTGGGTAGTATTTTGAAAAAGTTTTGTAGTACTTAAATGTCAACCAGTTGCCTAAGCATTAGCCAGCCAGTTTATTAAATGTTGTAATAGACGATACGGCGAATATCATTCAGGCCGTTAGTTGAACGGCGCTGTTTAGTTAAGTGCCTAGGCTGTTAATTGAACGGCGAATTAAGCTATTTGGCGGCGACATATACACGGCCATAATTATGCTATATATCATAGACTTAGGTTACTCCATTTAAACGCAACCAAAACATACATCTCCTTTTCCTGGCGCTGTTGAGTAAAAAGAGAATAATATTTCTTATCTACTGACCCTCTGGAAGTGTCCTTTGTCGGATCTGAATCTGAGTTATTTGAGCGCGTCATATATCGCCGCCCGTCGCAAGATCAGGCCCCCATATTATATGTATAAACTTCGTGTTTTAATAGCCGATCCCGCCCAAAAAGGTCGGCGTATATTTTTCGGTTGATAGCCCTTGGCGTTTGGTGTAAGATGTCAATTGAATTGTATAGGCTAACTTACCTACGCTACCTATAGAAAGGCCTTTCTAAAATTATGTGGATGACAGCGTGGCTCCTGCACTTTCTCAACACTAACCCAGGGATCATTGGGAAAAAATAGACAACAAAATTAGATTGTAGTTTTGTTCACAGTATGTTTTACTATGCAATTTGTAATTACAGTCACAATTCAAAGATTTCAAACTCTATCATCTTTTTTTTCAACACATACCAAGTTATTTTACAAATAAAATAGTGATCTTCGCAGCAAGGTCAAGGTAAATAATTTTGCAAGCAGCACAGTAACACATTTTATTTGATACAAATGTATTCCTATGGCAAGGCGAGTAAGACAAAACTAGGGTTCCTTGGATTCCGCTGTATCTTAAAAAATGCGCCAAGCCCTATATCAACACATGGGGCACGAGGGTACCCTGTCTTCATGACTTTCTAACATGGTTTTAGATTTTCACGTCCCGTTGACACTCTGATCGTCGACGCGACGGTCGGACGACCCGACTGGATCCCCTCTATTGGCCCCCTTTAAAGGGGGGTGCAAATATTTGTAACAAGATAGGATACATATTTGGAAGAGATATAAAAAATGTATGATATTATTTTGATTTTCTATATTATCTAACGCTATAGAAACGTGAGCAAAAACAATATTTCGTGTCAAAATAATTATTAATCAATGATACTTAAAAAAATCGTACTCACGGACATAATAACAAATAGGTAGATAACAAATCCTTTTTTTGAGAAACAAACAATAATAAATGTAGGTGTCATTAATACCTACAATCCTTCAACAGGGATCGTTAACTAATTAAAATACCATAATTAAGGACGGCGTCATAATTAGCTAATGATGTAATTAGGATAACGTTTATTGAAATTAGTATAAATATTCAGGGATCCGAAAATCCTTACCATTTAACTTGAGACAATTCAAGTGTTAGCATAGTGCAACAAAATTGTTTTTTTTTTTTTTTTTTTTTTTTTTTTTTTTTTTTTTTTTTTTTTTTTTTTTTTTTTTTTTTTTTTTTGAATTGACTATATGTTGTTGGCCAGAGTGGCCATAACAACTTCACCCGGACAGAGGGCGAGCGCAAGTGCGCTCCAGCCAGCCATAGGGGCAGGGGGGCAGCTAGCTCAAGGGCGTCACTAGGGACACGACCTCGGCTTGGGCCGCTGCCAGGAGAGGTGGCGAGGGTAAATCTACCACCGGATCGGAACGCGACCTCGACTGAGAAGATCCGGCAAGAAACTCAGCGGGCTTGTCGGGTGCCAAGGTGCGTCTAGGTAAGTAGACGCACCTTCTAGCGGAAGCGGGGGTTCGTCGACCTCGCCGGCGAGGTCGGTGTCTGGCGGGGAGTGTGCGTGTGTCGTTCTCCTCGACATCTGAGTCTAGGAGAGCGGTGAGTGGGTCGGGGGGGTCCAGCACCACATGCCGCGGCCTGCGGCGGCATGTATCTGGCTCGTGTGCGGGTGCATAATCGGCGGCGGCGACGATTAAGGGATTGGTGTGTTCAGAAGCCTTCATGAAATAGCGTTCAGACGCTATTTTGAAGTGCTTCTGGATAGAATCGAGCAACAAAATTGACTTCAGATAAAAACATACGTGATAAAAAATGAATAATAACCACCACGATGTTCCTCATTGTCGCTGTGATTATGTAAGTTTTATTTATTTTGTAATACTAATATCATTTATTTTACATTTGCTTTTGTTTCATACTTAGTTTTAATATGGCCTATATTGTTTTCTAACCCTCTAAATGACCATTCTTTCAGGTACATCGCTGGCTAGATGCCCATGAAAAGTACTTCTCAAAGTCCTCCCGGATACCGAAACCCACCACCAGTTCTGTTCACCCCGCGTACCAATTCCAGCAGAACCAAACCACGCGGACTCTAAATCACCACGAGCACCAGTACCGACCTCTGCCGGGCGATGTGAGGAACGCCCAGATGCTGCACTTGGTGCAGGCACCACATAGAATATCTCCCCTGCAAGCTCCCCAATGAAATTTAGCTTTAAATAATGTTATTTTTATTTATTTAGGAATTAATGATGATTGTTGGCAGTTTTTTTTGTGATTAAAATAAATAATCTAACAATAAATCAAATTATTTATTTACATAATATTTTAAATAGTGCCTGCACCTAAGGTCAACTCAAGATAAATTCACATATAAAATAGGGCTTTTACATGTTGGACCCATGTTCCCATGCGAGCGCTCCGAAGGCCCGAACCTATTATACCTCGACACGTCCTAGACAGCAACAAACATAATAATTATTAAAATACAGTACGGTACAGTAGGTTTTATAAATACACAATTCCCCCTAAATTTATAAAAAAGTTCTTAGTTCTTACATTGTAAATCCGATGATAGATTTTTGGGGCAGTAACTTCAAAAACGATAATAACCGCTAACATAACCGCAAATCTAAATTGCTCATTTGTCTTCATCGCTAATAAAATTTAATGCTTTGGTATGTCCATCCAATCAATTCCTTACTATTAACTAATTGAGCCCGGAAAACGGTGCCCACCGCATATAAATTGTACCAATTAATTTAACCAGTTAACTGTTCCCTCGATTTATTGGATCCTCGAATGATCGTGGTACGGAATACTGACTAGTGAGTACTACAAGGAAACGACCCGCGGTTTTATATAAGTACATATAACCTTACGTGACGAGATGTGTGGTCGGCACATGGATTTCCAAATCGATGTGCCAATCACTTTCAATATTATTATATTTTTTGCATCGCAGTTTTGCTAATTATTTCACGCATTGGGGATTGCACAAATGTGAACTAAGACTTGGCACCTATTACCCTAATACTCTGGTTAAATATATTATACTAGCTGTGCCCGCGACTTCATCCGCGTGGAATTTAATTGACAAAGTTTCATACAAACTTTCATCCCCTATTTTATCCCCTTGGGGGTAGAATTAATCAAAATCCTTTCTTAGCGGATGCCTACGTCATAACATCTACCTGCATGCCAAATTTCAGCCCGATCCGTCCAGTGGTTTGGGCTGTGCGTTGATAGATCACTATGTCAGTCAGTCAGTCAGTCAGTCAGTCAGTCAATCACCTTTGAGTTATATATCATCATCATCTGCCTTACCTTTTCCCATTATCTGGGGTCGGCGCAGTATGTCTTTTCCTTCCATACATCGCGCTTTCCCGTCATACTCACATCCACTCCAACCTCGTTCATATCCTTCTTAATACAATCCATCCATCTTTTCTTGGGCCTTCCTCTCGCACTGTATCCATATATATTTAGATTTAAAGTAACATAGGCTCATAGTGTGCACAATTTGATGACGGCTTGGCAGAGTTGTCCGAGCGTAGGCCACCATAGGGTAAATTTCGGGAATGGCATTTTCGTATTTCGCCCAGGTCTGGGTTACTGGCATCAGCCCCAGTCCGGGACCATACAGTTGGTGCGTAAGTCTGGCAATATTTATTTTGTACAATACTGTAGTGTATTACAATAAATTAATTATAAACATTCTTTCATATTAGACGTATCCATCTTTTGAATATCAAGTAGATGCTCTCGCAAGAATAAAAGTTTGAAAAGTGTACCTTGTCAGGAACTAATCGTAAATAAATCGAATCGTTATCGAGAAAGCGTGTTGGTATTGTCATTCGTATTCATGAAATTACCCTATAATAAATATTTCGTGTTCGTGGCTTTGATTTCTATTAAATCCGGTCATTTGAAAAGGTCTTAATAATTCATAGGTGTATCTTAGGGTCGGACATAATGCGATTACTGACCCCCGAGGCCCAGTCTGTTTGCAAGGCCCTAGAATAAACAATGAGGTAAAGGATATCAGAGGGCACCTAATAATACAGCACAGTCTGTTCGGTTGTTGAGGCAAAATATAATGAATGTTGTTTTTATCACGTCTTAGCTAATTGTGATTGAGTACCCCGGTACCTTGATAATATATATAAGCTGTAGCTTATATATATTATCAAGGTACCATTATCATGGCTCATGGAAATGGCATGTATGCCATTTCCATGAGCCATGAGTATGACCAACCTCTAAACCAAAAATCATCCAAATCTGTTTAGCTGTTTCAACGCAAACCTCGGTCAAAGTACACAACATACTTTTACGTTTATAACCGGGAGTTTGCAGGGGCGAAGCTACATACACCGATTTATGTTATTGTCTTCATATCGAAAAAGAGTCGAAATAGGGGATATTATTGCAAAGAAGAGGTGACATAGATTTAAAAACCAACTATAGTAATAACTTTAACGACGCATAAATATGATATGACCAATTCTAGGCGAAAGACATTTTTCCTGAAAATAATTTGAAAGCAGACGAATCCATTTTCAGCTACTGAACTAAAGGTAGGGTTATCCTTGGGACCCTGAATATGTAACCGGATCTGAAAACCGGTGGGAAGGACCCGGGTGTAAATTGCGGAGGCCCGGGTAAAAATCAAACGGAAGTCCGACCCCAGAGTAGATCTACATTGTATAATTAATAGTTTGGACTTCGGAATTGTGAGATTTTGGATTTATTTCTTACTGTTTTCTTATATTTACGCGAATACTACACATTGTAATAAAACTATTTTACGGATTCTATCGCGATAATTTACTTTTTTATGTTCCCGACGTTGCTGTAAAACAACCGAAACAATTATTTGTTACCGTTATACCTATAAGTCAATTGGTCAAGGAACTTTTTTTGTTCTTTTTTATTGATTTAAAGCAAACTATATTGCAACCTTACGCGGGAAGACCCAAGCTTTAGCGAACTGCGTCTAACTCATATACAGGATGGCTCTTCCGAAGTAGCACCACCATCTCACATAAGATCGGCGTTAAGTAGCGTTTGGTACGATGAAATAGAGTACTTGAAGACCAACCCCCCTCCCCCTGTCCTACTATGTACTACTATCAGTTCGACAACGTGCGAGAAATATCTCTGGTATTGCAAGCATCTATAGGCTATGGTTACTGCTTCCCTTTGTTATTATACAACGTGGTTTGTTAACAAAAATTAAATACTCCTAATAAATATAAGTAATTCGACAAATTATTTAAATCGCCAGTTTAAATCACAAACTTTACTGTTAGGTACTTGAAACTCGAATTCCTGGACCATCTGACAGATAGGCCGTAATTATCTCGTAAGGCACGTAAAATTCTAATTGCACCATATTTTATCGGTAAGGGCGGAGTGCTTTGATTAAAAACCTTTGGGGAATACCCAATCGTAAGTACGTGATTATCCCTTTGTGATCAATATGGAACCCTCATTATACTATAGTTAGGTGCACCAGCGTATTAAGCCCGTTTGAAGTAGCTAGCAAAGGATTGGAGTATTTATGGAATTGTACTTAAACGACCCGCAAAAAAGCTCATAAAATGTTTTTAAGCTGCATTTGCTAAGATCTAACCCTGGTCTTGCAGCGAACATTAGCCTGAAACACAACAAAATAAGCAAAAATAGAGCAACAAAAATAGGATATAACAAAGTCGGCAAAAACGCACGATCCGCATGATGTTAAGAAACTGATGATGTTATATGCTTGCAATGTCAAAGGCATTGCTTTTATATTGCCGACCTGAAGTAGTCCGAGTCAGTCTGGTGATATTCATTATAACTAATTTTTTTTTTTAAGACAGTCTGTTATTATATGTTTGGTGACCCAGACGATGCTCACCGATCCGGCCCTGATTAAGTTAAGATAAAAGGGAATGGAGCCGTAGAGCTATGTGCGAGATGAGCCAGGTTAAGCCGGGATAATCGGGATGGTGGGAGAATAGATAGGGGTAAACTATCGGGATAACATATTAGCTACATCGTTAATTTAGTTATATGCAATCTATACAATACAAATTATTAAAATATAAGTGTATGTTTGTAATATAAAACCTTTTCACTAAATGCATATTATGAAAGTACATACGGTACTTCTAACAATAACGCAATTAAAAACGCTGTGTGTTAATCTCCGAAACGACTGCGCCGATTTTGACGATACCTTCACTGGCAGATAGCTGGTGGATATGGAATAACTTACGCTACTTTAATGTTAGAAAAACAATTAGGGTTCCGAGTAAAAAAAATAAAACACATTCAATCCATGAGTATCTCCGAAACCGCTGGACCTATTTAGACAGGATTTTCAGAGTAAACAATAAGGTTGTAGACCGGTCTGATTGTAAGAAAAATCTATAGCTAGGTAAGATAGATAGTAACTACATACATATCACAATACTGTAAATTAGCTATGTCAATACATTGAGGATATTTTCAAAGAATTACTGCAGTAGGACTGGAGAATATTTAAGAATTCCAAAAGTACTTAATTTGGACTCTGAGAGAGATCTGGGTAGTGCCACCTCATCACAGACGGTCTGTTAAGTAGCCATTACAGCTGTGTTTCGTACGATGCGAGAGAGAGCCAAAAGTCCAGCTCCCCTCCCTTCCATTCTCTCCATCCCATCCCATCCATTCCCCTGCGTCGGCAACGTGGGGGCAATTGGTATTGCAAACATACAGACCGAAATTAAATATTTTTGGAATTCTTCTCTAGGTATTTTTTTTTTTTTTTTTTAATTCTGGCATTATGGAAACCAGTTTTAAAGAGATTTTCACTATAAGATAGCCTATGATAGATATAATAGCAGATAGTAAATAGCCTATGGTTGGACTTTAAAGATAGATTTATCATCATTCAATAAACATTGGTGGGGGAGCTACAGAACAAGATCAAAATTGAACTTGCCGATTTTATGGGACCCAAAATGTGTACTAGCGAAACTACGGGTAGGTAATCAGGTACACAGTACTTACAAGCATTAGCTTAATACTTATAAAGATAAGTATCCGCATTTGATCTACGGATCTATATTCAATGGATGGATTTTCTTCCAATATTTTGTGCAACAAGTTTTTTTTGACGACCGCTTGGCGCACTGGTTCGAGCTAGGCCGCTCGGCTCACTACACAAGGTGGTTGCGGGTTCGATTCCCGCCGGGGCGATTTTCGGAAATGGCCTCTTCGTAATTTTCCCAGGTCTGGCTGTCACTGGGATCGTTGCGTAGTTTGGGTTCCATACAGTTGGTGTGTCAGTCTGGCGGTAGCTAGGGCGATATTTAATATTTATTTATTTATAAACATTGTGTTAATACGCAATTGCTATGTAAAAGGTAGGTAGGTAGGTACATAATGTGATTAATTTTCATCATCAGAAATATCTCGTATAAAATAAAGCTCAACAATCCCAGAGTGGTTTAACGTCTCGAAAGTTGTTGATCAGTTAAATCTTGTGACTTGCAATGTCAAATATATCACAAACAATTCTAAGTCAGTAACTAATTTAAACTTTATGCCCACAGACATTAGTGTTACTTATTTAATTTAATTTTATCGGAGTTCGTAACTCGGTTGCCCATACCTATCACACCCATGGGATAAAATAACTTATATACATAAGCTATCTTAAATTTAATTTTATAATTTTGTGATGTTAGCGCATTATATGACATAGCGGCCCGCCCCGGCTTCGCACGGGTACATTGCGGTTACATTATTCGAGTTTTAGTAAGGATCCCTAATTTTTTGAAAATATATTATAGCCTATGTCACCCGGGGATAGTGTAGCTTCCCAACAGTGAAAGAATTTTTCAAATCGGTTCAGTAGTTTCGGAGCCTATTCATTACAATCAAACAAACAAAGTTTTCCTCTTTATAATATTAGTATGATGAGCTTGCAATGCGTAAGACACTTATTATATATACCGTGTTGGGTACTGATCTCTAAAAACCGCTGGATCTAAACATAATACCCCTTATTCATAAACGTGGTAGGTATAGCGGACGAATAGTTACAAACCGAATTAACTCTTTCTCTTATCAGTGATTTGATATTCGGAAGAAGAATCAAAGCATGGTGTAACCATACAACCGCTAAACCACTTTTATTAATAATGGGTAATATTTTTTTATTATTTCGCGCTGATCTAAATATAATAATTGTAAATATTACTTAATTGCAGCAGCAGTGATAGCCGATTGGTTAAGCACGCGTGTTGCGGGCTACCAGGTCTCGGTTTCAAACCCCGGCTCGAGTCTTTGGATTTTTCGTAATCTATGTGCGAATCATAATTTCTATATGATTATCACTTGCTTACGGTGAAGGAAAACATCGTGATGAAACCTACATATCTTAGAAGATTTAACCAATTTTCGAAAGACATGTGAAATCCACCAACACGCACTGGGCCAGCGTGGTGGATTATGGCCTGAATCCCCCTCGTGTTGAGGGGAGGCCCGTGCCCAGGAGTGGGACGTTAAAAAGGGCTAACAGTGACTTAATTGCAGTGCGTCCGGAAAACTATTGTTTGTTTTGAGGTCGTCTGCCTTCATTATAGGTACATGGCACAATTCTCTCAGTTTATAATGTCTTACCATTCAAATATCTGCTTGTTTTAAATTTGTTAACTACAGGATGTTGGTAAATAAAACACGAAATATAATCAGCAGTAATATTTTTAAATTGCTTTGAATCACAATTTTGTAGTGTTTATAGATTATAATAATTACAAAGGAAGATTATTTTTGTTCAAAGTACACTTCACCAACAACTCGTCATCATGCACACTCGTGACCAACATCTTAGAGAATTCTCACTAAAACGAAAGAGTTAATAAATAAAACAAAAATAACAATTATTTAAAATAAACTTGATATTAATACATAGATAATAAATAGAAAATATAAATAAACTATAAAAAATAATCAAACAACAAAATAATTTATTTGCGTCGCCTATTTATCACTCAATTATAATTCATTTAGTACATAGTTCTACAATATTGACTTTGATATATTTCAAATAAAAATATTTTAATATTGCTACAGACTTAATACAATATTATAAATATCAAATAACAATTAATTTTAAGGAATAAAATTATTATAAAAAAACATTGTTTTAAAACAAGCTATAATATTTTATATCTATTCATAAAGAGATTCTAAGTTGTTTAAGTGCACAATAGCAGACACACGCATCTCTCCATATTTGGTGTTTTAGAAACCTTGAAACTGGCAGTACATAACAATTTCTTACATTCGCTATTATTAAAATAAATACTTACTCATAACGCTTAAGGGTGTTGACCAAAATCTATCGACAGTCGTTCGATAAATCGATTGAAAGTTACTCTATGCAGAAGATGTAGATCGACGTGGTTAACCATCTATTGATGGTTGATCCATTGTTTTGGTAACCCTAAGATTGCATACAAACAATTGTCTGCTTTTGTTTGTATTAAAATTAAATAACGTCATAAAATTCGCTATCAAACGCTCATAATCTATATAAAAAATATTTATGAGTAAAGCAATTTATATTAATAGCTAGCTATAAAAACGCATAGGGTTGCAACGATTCTTGGCAATGGTGCTAATTCCTTTCTTACAATATTACGACTCAAACTAAATTTGACTAAAAATATCGCTAACTTTCAAATACTAAAGGATAAGGATGGCAATGAATTTAGTTCGTATACTGTGGAATATATTTGGAAAAATATCTTCCACAACGACTAGATGCTACAAAAATATTAAAATTCAATTTTATTGAGACATAAATAAACAAAATAAACTAAATTGGTATTATATAGCCATTCTATTATGAATATTAAGACAAAAAAATGACGAAACCCGTCACCCAAACCCCGTTACAACCCGTTGAAGTAATAGCAGCTATAAAAAACTTTACAATAATAAAGGAACAACTAATGACCTAGCATTTAAGTACAAAATTAATAATTATATAGATAACTAATATCATACGCGTGTGTCGATAAACGTTCAATGTTAAGTATCTAAGTGATATGCAATATACTTTAGGCAGGCTCATATTTTTGTTTTAATTATTAACATTTTTGGTGAATCCTTTCAAATTAGTTTTCGAAAACTAAAATTGAAACAACTCCACGAAAAAGTAAGCATGCTAGCGTGAATGATTCCACTATTAATAAACGCTTTCATACATCAACATAACTTACAAAGCTAATCTAAAATATAGATGCTTAAATTAATGCCTTTGCTATATTTTATCACATAGTTTAAAAAAACGTGCCTTTGGCATTATCGCTTTCACTACCGCGGCCCATCTTAGATAATAAAAAAAATCCAACCGTAATCTCACTATTTTCGCATTCCAGTACGGGTTTGTAACAATTTCTATCATTTAGTCTTAGGATTACTTACTAAATATGAAGTTAAAATGTGTGAACAAGCTTCTTATAATATAATAATAAAAAGTATTAGTTAAACTTTTAGTTTTAAATTCTATGTATAGATTTCAAGTTTTTTTTTATTATTTCATATAATAATTGTAATTTATCTAACTAGTTTCTACTTCTAGTGCACTATGTTTTAGCTGTGGTCAATCACTAAGCCTACTTGTCAGTGTGCCACATTTATTTCCGTTCATAATTTTATTGCAAGAATTTAATTATAGAATATAAAATAAATAAATGTTTGCAACAAGAAAATAATTGTGTTTTGGAATTTTCATTTAATTGACATCCCTAACTACAAAAACCTAAAGTAAATTGTAATAAACGTCTTTTATTTTAAACAAATTTTAATTCAATAAATATTATCTATAGATTGTTTTTTTTTTTATATATCATATTTTAGATAATAAAAGTGGCACAACTGACAGTGGCACTAATAAGCGTCTATAGTATGTAACTGCACTGTGACGATCGCGTGGATATTAAAATACTCTTTCTTTACAAACCGGAACTTATTTCACCACAAAAATATTATTGCTTACAGAGGTTCTGCGTTACTGTGAAAAATATTATATTTTTTTTACTTATTTTTCTTCATTTTCTCCACTCGTCTCGTATTTATAACATCATTAGCGCTCCAGAAGCAATCGTGCACGCTATCTAAAAATATAGTTATTACGCATGACCACTAGCTAAACGAACTATTCCAAAATAAAAACATTGAAATGATATAATAACTTTTTATGGAAAATTAATACATCAAAACTTTTGGCGCAATACATCTCGAAATACTGGTATCGTACCCGCCATTACTACATATACATATATAAATATAACATCTTAAAATTAGCGATCCAAAAATATGAAATATACGTAATGTATTTGCGCGCCCCCGGGAAGCCGCCGCGAGCCGTCCGCGCCGGTGCGACACACCAACCACTGTGTTTGCGATACCGCGACTTTCCCGTTCGCCACCGGAGGGTGCAAGAGCCGCCACATCTGGACGGTATTCTCAATCCTCGTCGCGTGTTCATTTTCTTCTTATCGAAATAAAGGGCGATCCGTCCGCAACAGTCTTCCCAAATCAAAACGATAAAAAAGAATCACCTGTTGCAAACGAACCGCCCCTTCGCCTACTTATTTCAACTCTGGGCCTCTCAGAATCCAAATTAACAGGAATACATCGGAATGTACGAACACTAGAACGTAATTTATTTAACATTAAACCTTCTTAAAATAAATTAACGGAACGTAACTTTTAATTTTAATTAAAAATAAATAATAAATTAATTAATTTTTTAACTTAAAATAAGTGTAACTCAATTTACCATGGCCCTGCTCAAGCAAAGCGTCCTTATATCGTTCGTAACTTTTGCTTTATAAAAATACGAATCGAAAATATTTCGACTGTAGCACGTCTCCTTACGGTTAAGCTATGATTAAACTATTATTTTCTTAAACTATTAACTTTACTATGTCTTTACTACGTTAAAATATCAGAGAATTCAGAAAAAGGGAATATTAAGGTATTTATTTTCTATATTTAAGTGGTGCACAACCTTATTTCTTCATGAACGCTAGGGTATGTAATGGCGTTAGCATTAATGAGGGTCTAAAACATAAGTACACTATCTAAAACCTAATTGTAGATGTAGGGTAGTCGATGAAAATTCATTCAAGGGTCTGTACTTACTGGAATAGGAACTAGAGAAGGAACGCAACCCTAAACAATACCCGTAAGAAAAAACAAAAGGCATGTATAAATGGATTAAAGTATAAACGCAAAATAAAAATTGTTCAAAACGGTCGAAGGCTTTTCATATGATTTAGAACTATTCTAAGAGTTTTAAAGTTCAGAGATGATGTTCGATGATGTCTAAGGCTAAATCGTCACTGCTTTAAATAAACCAATTTAAACTATTTAGGCTGCAAGGAAACCTATTGTTAGCTTCGACCGAAACTAACGGCGTAATTTCTTTTTTATTTTCCTTAAATACGATAAAATCTCAAAATTCTCACAGCTCGTTGGGTTTATTGTATTATACGCTAGGTGCATCTACTTTATAAGAACAGTGGCTTTTTTAATAATTTGAATTTGTACTTAACCTACACTTTTTTACTCCATCACTGAAATCATCAGTTTAACGTAATTCAAGTTTTTACCTGATATCAATTAAGTTCAAAGAAAATAAAAGAAAGAAAATGTCACATAGTTCAAATTCATTCGTTTGCAATTGACGCGAAACGCAATAGCCTTACATTTACACATTCATAATAATATAAAGAGTTATAATAAAACTTCGCGTCTTCGCGAAAATTTATCAGCCATGACATTTTGATGATCTAGGTTTAATTACTTTACATCCAATTTAGAGTTTTCAAAAATATGAATCCAATAAATGTTCTAAACGAATATCTCAAAAATACGTTATGAAAATATAATACGAATACGATAAAATTTATACTAAATATAACCCTGTCTATGACCTGAAGAGTTCAAAATGAAGAATAAATCAAAATCCAAACTCTGAACAAGTCATTACTAAGGAAAAATGGAGAACTATCTAAAGCCACTTTACTCATGTTCTCAAGTTTTAATCACGGTCTCTTCAATTATGCTGATCAAATAGTTTGATCAATTCAGTTGATTTAGGCAAATAAATTTTTCCAGTACCACGTGACAAAAGAAAGTTGAATAAAATCCAATTAATGATAGTAAATCTCCGCATTCGGCTAGAAAGATTATAAAAACAATAGTTAAAATATTTTAAATAGACAAGGTCTGAGTTAGTTCACAACTCCGATAAGAAACTTGTTTTGAGAATGTAGCTTAGTTTTATGTTCAGACAGTTAAATATTTTGATAATGTAAAAGGCAGTCGGTGCGTATCAAACCTACATAAAGAGAACTTTACAAGGGACACAAATATTAAACTTTTTCAACCGAATTGTACATCAAAACAATGTTAGAGAGTATGAAAATGATATAGGAATAGTAACGAACATTGGATGAAACAACAAAGGATTGAACATTGACCTAGTGTCTGGTACATAGTTTATGCCTGATCATATTCTAAACAGAAGCTCAAGTAGTAGGTCTTCGTCGACGTTCATTGGTGATTCAGGTGCTAGGTAATCAACGATCCTAGAAAAACAAATTCCTTTAAGACTATTATTGTTTATGATGCAAACTAACCTTACGAAGGTAAATATTTCTATCTACATGAAGACAACTGTAAATTGTAGTGACCGCTTGTAGATTCAAGCTCTTGACTCTCATGCCCAACAAGGTACCATAAAACAGGGTTACCTTCGTAAGATAAAATAAATGCATCAAGAATAAAAGTATCTAACAAATATTTGCGATTTAAATTCTCCTAAAGGAGTTCATGATTAATTAATATCACTGATTGGTATTATTACAATTATTATGATTGGTCGGTCAATCGTAGCATGGCTCACCTATTGGGCGTGGGCGGTGTACTGATGATGCGCGGCAATGAGTTTTGGCGGACACCCGGCGACAGCCGGGCCACCTTCGCGCTTTCGGCTCGTGCGCTCTGCAACCTAAGGGCATAAAGCATGGTACACATATAGGCACAATTACAACTTTTGAGAGGAATTCAATTTAATTTTGATACGTTCTACGGGTACATGCACTTCTACTTATTTGTAGTTAATTGATTAAGGTTGATTGATTCTTTACTATTTTCGATTTGATGTAAGTATCTCATCTAAAACTTACGCTGGTTGTGAATTCCTCCCATGTGCTTTGTTGCGTGAAAAGATAATTTTGTTTGAAAAGTTTCAGATATTACGTACATGGTGACATTTCAATTATACTATTTTTAGAAGTATTATAATGAAAACTTGTCAGGCAGCCCTTGAAGATTACTTAGACAAAATTTCCAAGTGAAAGTTTCAATGAAATCTCACAATGTATCCACAAAAAAAGACCGAAGACAGACTAGGCAACAGCAAAAGTAATCCTAACTTCCAACATACATTACCTCTTCAAGCCTTCAAAATATATTAATATATTCTTCCCTAAAAACTTGCATAAACACGAAACTCAAACAAAAACTCAACAGCGCTCTAATTTAGAACAACAAGTCTGAAAGTTTAACAAAATTCATGTTCAGAAGATTCTGTTATCGTCGGCGAACAAACTTGGATCCAAATGATTTATCTATCCGGAGCAGATACTGAAGTTTCACGAAAAGCTGAAATGTTTCATTCATAAAGTAACGAAGTGATGCCGGCTTAGATTACTCGGAGAGGATCGGGTACAAGTCAGTGGGCCAAAATTAATTTAATATTGAATGTTTTGGATGGCTTCGAAAGACGGGTTTTAATTCTTTATAATACTTGTTAGCTTGTGAACATCTGAATTGACATGAATAAAGATCGTTTGAGCAAAACAAAAGACAGATTTGGAAACAAATTTCCTTTTTTAATCAAAACCTATTTTGGTTAAACAATTTAAAGAAAGCCTAGTCCCTTTCCTATACCACAGCCTTACCTAAAAACAGCATTATCCGAATGTATTCTATCTGTAAATCCAAGGGACTTTGGATTGTTTGCCCGAAACTAATATAGCGAATCCATTATGCCGTACCAGAAGGGCTAAAGCCCCTTTTGAATGGGTAAAGGGATAAAAGAATATGATATATTGTGCGCCGTAATATTGGTAATGTATTTAATAATTCACTGAACAGGAATGCATGGTTTTTGAACTTTAAGAGTTTAGCCTTTTAAGACTTACTTCGTTTTAATATGATGCTTTAAGTTTTTAAGTGCTTTCAAGAAAATATTATACACATTGGGCTTACATAACGACTATTGAAAGACGTAATTAAGAAAAGAGAACATCAAGGTTACATCTTTATAGTTAGTGTAAGGTTCAAATCAACAACAGCTTCCTAATATTTTTTATTATTACCAGACGCACAGAAAACGCCTGGAGGAGTTATTGGTCGATGAAAGACCTAATGAAAGGGTCTTTACCCCTTTCACTAAAACGAAAACTCATGGACATGTGCATTCTCCCCATCCTCACCTACGGAGCGCAGACTTGGTCATTAACTAATCGTCAAAAGTCCGCCCTTGGGGTATGCCAGCGAGCAATGGAGCGCAGTATTTTAGGAGTAAAGCTCATAGATCGAGTAAGAAACTCGATCCTGCGCTCCAAAACGAAAATTGCGGACGTAGGCCACTCAGCTGCCAAATTAAAGTGGAACTGGGCTGGACACCTCTGCCGCATGCCCGACGATCTATGGGCGAAAGTGACCACAGTGTGGGTCCCACACAACACCAGACCACGCGGCAGACCCAAAAGACGATGGCGGGATGAGCTCGACTCATACGAAGCACATTGGTCTCAGACCGCAACAGACCGAGACAAATGGAAGAAGGGAGGGGAGGCCTTTGCCCAGCAGTGGGACACTACAGGCTCCTAATAATAATAATAATAATAATAATGGTCACCTCAACAACAAGTAAACTCTTTTTCTGGTTACATATTAGATAAAACTACTGCCACCTGCCCCCATTATTCCACTAGTGAAAGTAAAAATTAATTTACTAACAACATCATTGTTTATTTCATTATCACCTATAGCTACTACTATTGTGCAAATCATTATCAAGAGCGGTACCTAAGTGAGGGTCTATCCAAATATCTGCTACCTTAAAATTTATGAACGTTTCTACAACGAAGAAGTTGGATCGACAGGCTTCTAATGAGGGATGAACTTTCGGGTTGAAAACTTCCCCGAGTTTCAAGAAGAAAGTTAAAATTTACGCAGCATCGGTTTCGGTTGGATTTATTATTTGTGTACGTTGGTGATATTGCATCAAAATATAAGAAGTACCATATTCAAAATATAACATTACAGAATTAAAAATAATTGACAAATATAAAAGGAAATAAAAGCTCCAATCAAAAATCCCCCCATAACATAAAAATGATCTTATTTATAGTTTAGAATGATGTAAGAAATGCTACAGTAATAATACAATAATACCTTGAACAAATAGGCTCGACTCATGAATTTCCTCAATGCAAACGAATCTTAACAAAGCGTAACATTTCATACATAACCTACTAAAGGGTGCTCAGTGTATTGGAAAATATCAGATAAAAGAAAGTTCTGCCCCAATTATCTACCGGATCTATCTACCTATCGTACCGGATAACGAATAACATCAGAGATAGGTATGTACAACATCTTTCATTTAGATGAGGCGATGTATAAAATAGAGCCCATATTATTATACAAATATTAGATTGGGCCGTTTGCCTTGTAATAAAGGAAATTGATGTTTACTCAGTTCCTTTTGTATGAAGATATTATTGGTATAACGTATTGTATTATTCACTATATTTGAATTCTTGGTAAATGGTAATATTGTTAATTAGAAATGCGGTCAAATTTACTAGGGCTTAAAAGGTCATTTCAATTATTTTGCTAAGCACCTACTTAAACTGTCTGATTGGTTGGCTATTCTCGAAAGATGAGATCTAGCTGTTCACGTCCGAAAAATGGATATTGAAAATGTGCTGAAATTATCTCGAAACTAACTAATTGATGTCTCAAACATTCATAGTAACTTATAATTTAGATCATAGTTCTTAATTTAAAGCAATGTATGTGAAAGATCCTTTCATTAAAAAAAATTAAGTAAGACTTACTTGATCTTAGACTGTCTCATGAATTGTTGAATTTTCCTAGCCGCTTGATTCTGACGCCTTTGAGAATATGTCCTCCTGAATAATAAAAAAACGTTATGTAAAACACGCTTTTGCCTTTACATTCAATAAAAAAATTCCACTGTAAGTAATAATATTCGAATTTTCTTGTATCGTTGATTTTTAAACTTTTATGCCTATTAGTATTTGGAAACTCACTTGATGGGTGTGGTGGCGAGACGGCGCGCGCGCATTGAGCGATACCCACGCTGTATTACCGTTGCCGCTGCGTGCATTTGATTTAGGTACGCGAACTAAATAAAACATAAACAACAGAGTTATGTTGTGACTTAAGTATATACTTATAACTAAGTAGATTACTTATTTATAGCCCCGCCTACTACTACACTACACATTTATAAAGCTCAAACTAAATTGTCATAGCTAAAACTTTTTTGTGACAGTGACTATTTTGAAACTAAGATAGCATAGTGGTTATAAGGGTTCTCCTTCAAAATGAATGGTTTAAATTACACCACCAGTGATCACACTATTGCCATAAACCTGGTCCTATCACAGCAATCTAATTAATTTAAGAGGCCACGAGAACCATTAGTATTACGAGAACTCACTGATGTTGGCAATGCTGATGACAGTAACAGTGATAAGTGTACAAAAAATTAAAATTTGTTGTTATTACGTAACTTGAGAGGCTTACAAACCAGGTGCCATAGGATCCTTATCTCGCCGGATACCTATATTATAATTAGTAATTCACCTGTTTATATCTCCTGTAGCAATTCTGAATAGTGATAGCGGCTGCGGCCGCGCGCCTTTGCAACTGGCGTCCTCTATATTGCCGATATGCTTTCTGTATCGTTATGGCTGCTGAGTAGAGTTCGCGCTGTTCACGATCTGAATTTAAAAATATCATCATAAATCTCATATCATAAACTTTCATAACTGGTTCATTATTTAATTTATCTTGTATACTAACACTATGGACTCAGGTCTGAAATAAAGAATTTGAATTGAATTGAATTGAATTATAAATTCAACTGTATGCAATGTTAATATTATTCTGTGCACTCACCATTAAGCGTAAGATTGGAGAAGTGTGTAGTGGCGTTGAGGAACTCCTGCAGCGTGGCAGACGGTGTCGTGGAGTGCGAGGAGGAGAGGGAGAGGGGGCGGGGTGATGGCGGCGGAGGGGATAGAGCTGAGGATCCTGGAGACACTGATCCGGACGAGCATGGTGTGGAGCCACCACAGTACCTGATTATAAACGATAATGAATTTGGTTTATATCGTCTTGAAAGATTCGATTCCCCAAGCATTTATACATAAATTTCGGCAAACTACCAATCGCTTGCTAAGCCTCTTGCAATTGGCTCTTCAATTTATAGGTGCGTGCTCGCGTAGAAAGGTTGATGCGTCGAGTATAGTATATCTAAATATTTATTTTTTCGATAAAATGTACTAAATCGATGGTAACTATTTGATGGTATAAATTAAAATAATAACTAATATTAAAATAATTATTTTCTTAATCAAAATATAACCTGTACGTATTGTCGCAGAACTCGAAACTGAACTCGGTATTGAAGGTGGTTGTCTCGTCGAGCAGTGGCGCCATCAGAGTGTCCTCACCGCCGCTGCCGCCGCTGTCCAGCCCACAACCGGTCAGCAAGGACGTACTCTCGTTCTAAATATAGTAAGTTCATCTTGTACCTAATTTTCAGGATGCCGACTAGCTCGTACCAAAAGAAGAAGATTATTCAATTAACATTTAATCTAAGGACAAGGTGTGTATCGAACCAATAGCCTCTAGTTTATGAAGGTGGCTCTAACCATTAGGATTTTGATGCTTAAAGATGCTGATTTATTATTACTAACCTTTATCCTTTCTGGCATGGCGGCAATGATTTGCTCCGCCAGCGTAAATACTCGATCATCCTGCTCCCCTGAAACAATTTTGTGAAGTGGAACCCCATAGTAACAGTTTTATGTAACTGTTATAATGACTTCTCTTGATAACAGTAGTGATTACAACAGTTAAAGCTATGAATAGAACTTTTTGAGACAATCAACTGCTTAAAATATCAATGAAATAATTAGTATTTTATAGAACAGATATTTAAAAGAAACTTGATTTATCTCAAATTAAGTTCAGAAGCGATCTAGGACGAAGAGTATTTTAATATTTTTTTCTACAACTTATCGCTTCTCGTAGTTTAGAATGAAATACATGTATATAATTTATAGCAGAGCAAGACAGCGGGATAGTCTTGTTTTAACTACAAACATTGATACAGCTCACATTAAGATAAAAAGATGGTGCATATTATGGATGACGTTTTTCATATTTTATTGGTCTATAATAAATTGTTGGACTTTACTCGGAAAAATTACTGAACCAAAGTATTAAAACATCATCCATATGAATTAAGTTGCAATTTGCAAGAACCAACATTGATAGTGAAATAACCTTATATACTCGTATATGTTCTATAACTCGGTACAACTTATAAGCCATTGTCAGAAGAATTTGCTGAAAATGTAAGATTGACTAGTTTGCCAGATGAAAACTAAATGTCAAGGTAAACTCGCATTTGCTAGTATCCCGAGACAAGGTCAAATCCTGTAAATAAACATTTTACTTACATTTATGATTTTTTCAAAGCTGTGTGGATGTATTTTCGAATATGATTGAAATAGAAACAAATAACAGTGGCTAGTGTCATGAAAGTGCAATCATAGAACCAGTGCCATAGCGCTTACCTTACAATATGGCATTAGTATAAACTCTACACATAAAAAGCGACTAAATACGATCATGCAAGCGTAAAGGCATCCATGCAGTGTTGATTCTGTCACGTCATAGTTTTAAACAAGTGTACTGACTGAACAACGGAGTCTGTTTACTGAAGTCAGAAATAAACCAATCAGTTTAGTTGTGGTGATTGTGGATAGACCGATACGAACCACTGAAAGCAACATCGAAGGACAACATCGATTTAATTAAACCGAACTTTGATTGCACGAGATCCCTTCATTTGATTTTAAACTATTTTTCGAGATATAAATAAAATAGACCGGATGGAATGCACAATCTTTAAAATCAAAAGAAGGTGAACAAATACAACCTCATTTACTATGCTCAAAAATACCACACGTTGAGTAGCTGATTGATTCGTAGCAAAAAAAATCATTATTAAAATATTAAAAGTCGGTTTAATTAAGGATACTACAGACAACAGATACTCAGGGGGCATCTCCGCTCATTAGGAGCAAAATGTATAGAAGAAACTACAAGTGGACTACCGACATACAGTGTTCAAGAGCTACAGACTGGCGACAAAGAGGGAGACAATAGATATATAGACAACATTGTTAGAAGAAGAGGGAGGCAATGCAGCTACTACATACACAACATCGACGGATAGGACGAGCGGAGGTATCGATGCTGCGACACGGAATGGTATAGAATATTGGTATAGATAATATTATTGCCAATAATATGGAGAAAAATGTATACCAAATATATTCTTGGGTTCTAGAGCGGAATGTAGGAAATATATAATACCACCCGTGTTATATTAGATGTTTTATACTTTCTGCTACAGTACATTGTAATGTAATACTTAACAGACGTATTAATAGGTCATGGTTTTCATGTTATAACATTTTTTTTAGTTATATTCAGGATTTTTTTAGGAGGAAAAGGAAACTTTACCAAATTTAGGAATTCTGCGAGGAATCTATACCGTTCGAGGTATCGCAGTGTGCGACTGACCTGCGTGCGGCCGCGGGCTGGCGGGCGGCGAGGTGTCGGACAGCGCCTCCACGTCTATGAGCGGGCTGGACGCGCGCCGCGGCGCCGTCTCGCCTGCGGAACGCTCCCACACTACTCCACGATACGCTACACTCCGTACTATGGGCTACGCGCTACGAGCTAAGCCGTAGCGGGTCAAACCAGAGTTCCTAGCCTTGAATCGATAGTTGATTGCTTCGCTCTATTCAACGATATCATGTTATACTCAATAATAATTAATAAATTGACTTCAAAATATCTAAATTTACTTAAACGCAAATTTCGGATAGTCAATTCAATACGTTCAATTTTATTATTAAATACAAACTATAGTGCCAGTCTCGAATTCATATTTTATCTTAAGTTTTTGGGTTGGAACTCATAAGTTTGACCGAGTGTTGACCATTTACGACGACGAGAAACAGTAACCGTATGTAAACGCAAGTCGGAACCTGCATCCAAGGTTAAACCTTCCAATATCAGCCGCCGTGCCCATATAAATTAACCAGCAAATGAAAAGTGAATCGACTATGAAATGAAGCAACGGGAGGGTTGAGAACTTACAGAGAGCGAGGTCCATGCGTCTACCGATCTTGGAGTCGCCGAGACTGTCTTCTGAAGTATCAGAGTCGAGTGGTAGAGACATGCTGCGTTCCCACCTGAGAAAACAGATTCCTTCAACATAATTTAATGTATGGTTATAAACATAACAGTTTTGTGCGCCGTTAGTGAGATTTCTTTTCCTGGCAGGAATGAGGTTATAATTTATCCAATAAGGCAAGCTACATGTGACAGATTGTAAACGACAACATGAATAGGAAAATGTTCACGAATTAATGCAATACAACTCATTTGGTATCATGCCTTAGAAAAAAATATATCAAGGTTTTGAATTGTTCATTACCTAGCAGATGAACTACTTTCAGATTGATCAATAGCGGAGCTAGATCTGAAAGCATCAGCCATGTTGATACCGCTATCTATTGATGGCCTTTTGACGAGGTTGCTTTCCAGACTGCCAGCTCGACCTTTTTGAGATAAACTGCAGAGAAACACATATTTTACATGAATTCTAATTTACGAAAAAATTCCTGCCCTACACAAGTTCATAAATTTTAAGAATTTGCTTTGCCCAAAGTCAATTTGTGCAAATAAGATAGAAGCAAGACTGTTAAAGCTGATTGAAGACCAGTTGTGAGGCACCACTGATCGTAATTAGACTAATTTGACCTAAACTCGTGAGCTGATTATACTCGATTCCAATAATAAGTATGGCAAAAGCGCTTGAACGCACGAAAATTGTCCGTGGTTTCCACAAGGTCTGTGTGATAAACTGCGCCAGATGCCACTTGCAAGCTATTTAACATAATACTCCGTTCGTTTTACCAGAAACTGCACTCCCACAGGACGTGATGCGCAAATTGTTCATGATCGTTTTGCGGCGTCGAACATTGACAGAAAGGAGAAGGAACCAATGTGAAGTAGAATAATTTGCTCCTAAACTTGCTATGCCTAGTCAGAAATTGAACCACACAGTGGTCAACCTCCAGCCACGCCCTCTCCAGACGTTCACGAACGCATGGGAAGAGATGGTGGAGGTGGCGGCCCTTAGTTGTTGTATCCCATCTTAATTGCCATTCAGCCAGAAGATCTTCGTAAACGACAGATATCGGACTAAATATTATGAGGTATCCTTATTTTGTATATATTTACAGATTCTTGGTACAGTCTTAACCAGTAAGACTAGGCTATAAGTAACAACTCTCGCCGTCTATCATCATTCAAATCATCGCGGCTTTAAGCGTACAGTTATAAAGCTAAAGATAACGCTGTGTGTCATGTAGCAAGCCGTCTCACCTATGTGGCCTCAAAAAGACCCCATCGCGGGGCGGCGGGTGTATCCGGTCGAGCAGCGCGGCCAGGCGCGCGTGGCCGGCGCGGCGCGCGGCCGCCGCCGCGGGGCGCGCGCCCGCCTCGCAGCGCGTGCCCGCCGCCCAGCGCGCCAGCACCGCCGCCGTCTCCACGTGCCCCGCCGCCGCCGCCACCATCTGGTTCACAGCTCTTGCTACAACACTCCAATAAGGCATGGGGTGTACCAAGTAGATTGGTGGTGATTTTAACCTTCGAGGATTTATGTACTTTTCAAAGGGGTTTTTACAGAATACTCTGTCTTGAATTACTACTAAGCATGCAAACTTGAGAGTAGTTTAATCTCATCCATGAAGAATAGAGATCGGTCACAGACACAGATATAAATTTACATAGATAACGCAAGTATCACGATTTGTATTGAATCCAAGCGTGCCGAATTTTTAACATCTACTGTGACGTCACAGCCAAAATTTTGTGACCGGAAATCCAAACCGATTCAAAGACACCGACGCCGCCGATGCCCCTCCGCCCGCTACGATTCTCTCGAGTGATTATCTCGTTCATACTCGTATTTTTTATATCTGTGGTTCCGCTCGCACACAACTTAGCGGCGACCAAACCTTGACGCTTGGTCGGGGTTTGGACACGCGAAGTACATGCATTTGCGTTATCTATGTAAATCTATATCTGTGGTCACAGTAGCCTGCAAAATTCGCGCGGACTTTAAAAGTTGACATAAAAACTTGGAGACCACGGTCAATACAATAACTCACCAATGGGGTGCAATTGTCGCTGTCCCTCGCACCCAAATCGACTTCCTTCTCGAGTGGCAGGCTGGCGTCGTCCTGCCGCCAGCGCAGCAGCGCCGTGGTGAGCTTGGAGTAGCCGAGCGCCGCGGCCAGGTGCAGCAGGCTGGAGCCGTCCTCGCCGGGCGCGCTGGTGAAGCCCTCGGCCGCCGCCCCGCGCCGCGCGCTCAGCGACCGGCAGAAAGATACGAGCCGTTCCTCGAATTTAGGATTGGAGTAAAGCTGGACGTCTTCAATCTGGAATGACAGACGGCTTCTTTATTCCAATATCTAAGTCAGCTCTTTAAATAAAAATGTGATTTAGTTTAGTGGCTAGTCGAACTGCTAGTCATGTCTGATAAATAAAACTATTTATTTCTGCCCTCTATACCCTGGATTTTAAAAATAAAAAGCAACCTATTCTTCTCCTTATGTTCTCGAGTATTCAAATTCGAGTCAATTCAGATAAAATTGCAAGAAAATCACTTGCATTTATAAGTACAATAATGGTCTCCCAAATTCAAATATCTGTTCTAAAACATACCTGACTGTTATCTTCAGCTGGTTCAATCTTCATCTGCAGCCTGCCCTGCAGCCGCTGCAAGCGCTGCAGCAGTGAGAACCTCCTAAAATCCAGCGACGGTAATGGCGCCGAGGCTGGCGATGACGGCGCCGGTGCTGGCCCGGCTTTGTACTCAAAGACTACAGTATCGGATACTATGCGACCCCCTTTAGCTACTTGTAATGCTGCTAAGCCTGCTTCGTGAGCTGGAAGTAAAAAGGAGCAAGATTAACGATAATTTCAAAGTAAATTGTGACCTCTGTGCCATTAAAGATGGGACGGCCACTTGTATGGGATGCAACTTATGCCGATACTTTGAGTTTGTGGTCCGGTATCCATAGTGCAAGCGTTGACCATTTTATTAGTTATACAGGTTGAAACAGAAAGGGTATACTTTTTTTTCAAAACTTAACTTTGTAAATCTAAAACTATCAGCTTTGGAGGAGACTTGAAAAACAAAAGGTGTTATGGGAATACAGCTGTTGACAGATTTCACAAGTCTACAAAACCTTTAGTACTTCAACTGTCCCACAAAGCCAATAGTTTTAGATATACAAAGTAATGTTGCAAAAAAATAGTATACCCTCTTTGTTTCACCTAGTATATGTAGTACATGTACATGTACATGTGGAGCAGTGATAGCCGATTGGTTAAGCACACGTCTGAAACCCCGGCTAGAACCTCTGGATTTTTCTAAATCTATGTCATCATCATCATCATCATCTTGCCCTTATCCCACACTAGGTGGGGTCGGCGCAGCACGTTCTCTTCTTCCATTCAAGCCTATCATCCGTCATCTCTGCACTCACTCCCTTTTCGCTCATACCCTCTTCCACGCAGTTCATCCACGTCTTTTTAGGACGTCCCCTACCCCGACTACCGCTCACTATCATACCCATCGTCCTTTTGACCGCATGATCATCCTCTCTTCGCATAACATGTCCATACCACGCTAACCTTCCGCTCTTTATTTTCTCTGTCACCGGCGCTACTTTCAGGCTTCCCCTTATATACTCATTTCTAATTTTATCCATCCTTGTTACACCACACATCCATCTCAACATTCGCATCTCTGCTACATGCACTCTTCTTTCATCCACCACTTTTGTAGCCCAGCACTCTGATCCATACAATACGACAGGCCTTATAACCGACTTGTAAATTTGTCCCTTAAGTTTAAGGGGCATTCGCCGGTCGCAGGTTATCCCTGAGACCTGTCGCCATCTCATCCAACCAGCATTTATCCTGCTTGCTACTTCCCGGTCAATGTCGCCGTCGCTTTGCAAGATAGAGCCGAGGTATCTGAAGTCTGAGCAGACTGGAAGGGATACGCCATCTAGGGCAACTGGAGTAAAACTGGAGAGGCCGCCAAAATCACAGAACATTTTTCTAAATCTATGTGCGAATCATAATTTCGATATGATGATCACTCGCTTACGGTGAAGGAAAACATCGTGAGGAAACCTGCATGTCTTAGAAGATTTAACCAATTTTTGAAAGACATGTGAAATCCGCCAATCCGCACTGGTCCAGCGTGGTGGATTATGGCCTGAATCCCCCTCGTGTTGAGGGGAGGCCTGTGCCCAGGAGTGGGACGTCAAAAAGGGCTAACATTATTATAATTATTATGTAGTAGGTACATGTATAAGGCTGGCTACATTTATTTGACAATTTGAATATATCATTAGGTCATAAATCTTGGGACTGACCTGGACAATAACACCTGAGAAGACCATTCTGGACCAATATAGACGGCACCGGAAAGTTATCGAAGAGCACAGTATACTGATCCGATGGATCCGACCACGGACCAGCAACCAGCACCTTCGCGCCCCCCTCAGGGTACGCCCATTCGGGAGAGTAATCCGTGATGCTGAGTGTTCCTTCTCCACTGCACTCCGTCTGCATCTTGTTGTCTTCAACTGGCGGTGACTTGACGCAAAACGTCTGAAATATGACTATTGCTCAGTGTGGATTATACTATTTAATATTGTTTTGTTTTCATGCTAAAGAAGTCAAATCCTCAACTATTGGTATCCCTACACCTCAAAGGGCTGTTTGGATATGTGGAAGAACGAACACCTTTGCTCAGCCGTAGGATATTATTAGCAAATACTCTGAACTAAGCAGTGATAGGCAATTGGTTAAGCACGCGTCTTACGGGTACCAGGTCCTGGGTTAAAACCCCGACTCGTACCTCCGGGTTTTTCGAAATCTATGTGCAAACCATAATTTCTATAAATTATTATCACTCACATAGGGTGAAGGAAAACACCGTGAGGATACCTGCATATCTTATAAAATCTAACCAATTTTCGAAAGACGTGTGAAATCCGCCATCCAGCACTTGGCCAGCGTAGTAGATTACGGCCAGAATCCCCCTGGTAATGACGGGACGCCCGTGCCCAGGAATGCGACGCCAAAAGGGCTAAATGCGGCTAGTTTTACAGTTTTAAGTACAAAACTTTTATGCGGCTAGTCATGACATCACATTATGTACAACTAGGTACTTAGAATAATAATGCCTCAGCTGCAGTGGGCTTCTCATGTGTGCCTTATGGCTGTGCCATACTGGTGTCCAGATCAGCTTGAGCGAGGCATTAAGGATGCCAGGCGCAGCGCCAGGCACAGCCGGACCCCGCAGCGAGGAGTACACGATATGCCTTCTGTGACAGGCGATCTTTAATGTTTTAAATATAATATGAGAAATAAATTACAAACAACTTACCACAGGATTAGTCGATATTGTAGTGGGGTCCAGTACTTCCAACTCAGGAAAGTCTCCTAACATATCAAAAGCGTCCAAATTTACAAACACATTATCATCGACTCCGTGGTTAGGGGATGCCACAGCCTCACAACTCTCTATAAAGTCCATTGTATCTATCCCCGAGACCATTACATTGGCCGTGTCAGTTGTCCTGACACTGTTCCTATCTAATTCACACGTGGGCATGTTCGCTGACAGCGTCTTCTGGATATCTTCGTGCGACAACTCGAGCGTCTCGTCAAAGAACCCACTAGCACCCAAATGGCCGTCAGTACCTAGCAGAACTAAAGTATCATCACAGTTATCTGTCAAAATTTTACTTTCTAATCTCTCCACTAAGTCTGGGTATCGGGATGGAGTCGCCGGCGCGCTTGCGATCATTTGATTCCTACTCCGCGGCTCTATTTTGATTTTCCTATCGAAATTAGTAACGTCAATCTTCTCCTCACGAGCCTCGATTTCAAATTTCGTGTCTGAAGTCTGCAGGCACGAAGAGGGCCGGCTATCTGGCATTTCTCTTTTCAAAACGAACGTTGGTTTGTACTGCTGCCTATACCTGTCTCTGGGCTCTTCGCAGACGAATGACGTCACTGATAGAGGGGATACTAAGGACGAATTCTGTTGGGTGCCATTACTCGTTCCGTTTAGAATTAAAAGTCCACCGCCGCCTTGGATTTGACCAAGAGAGAGAAGTAACGGTGATGATTGCGGAGCGGGTCTATGGTCTCTCGTGTACTGTCTCGGTGGGTGGGACATCGGTCGTGGTGATGGGCCTGTGGTCGATGACACCTGTTGATCCGAGGGAGGTGGTTTCGCTGCTTGTATTCTCCGTAAAGGGTGAGCACAGGTCCTTGAGTCTTGGCAGGTTGAATCAGGACACCCGCATTCCAGCTGCCTGGCGAGAGCTGCGGCCCTGGCCGCCCTCTGCTTCTCCATCAGCTGGCCCACGATCGCCTCCACGGTTTCCGTCGTCTGGAACATTTTACCCTGAATTTGAGTTATAGCAACACCAGGTTCATAGAATTAAACTCAATTAGTGATACTCACCGATATTTCCAAGTCATTGTTGATGTCTGAATCATCTTCGCTGAAGACTGAAAATAAAATAAACAGAAATGTTAGCTCAAAATACAATTATTATTTATTTAATAGATACACATTAAGGTACTAGGAATATATCTACAACATAGAAGGGCTTTAAACAATACAACAGTTTTTTTCCAACATGTTAAAATTCAAAAATAACTAGACGAAATATTAATTAAAAATCAAGAATAAATAACGACCGAGGCCCTAAATTAACAGTAGCATCGTTATTCCAATCAGATTGGATTAATAACTGCGGTGCATAATTGATATTTGCCATCGTTACATAAATATTCAGCATTCGAACCGAAACCCTCCGCGTCCCAATTTGCTCCAATGTTTTCCATTTTTCCGATTGGAAAGAATTGGAATTAAAAATCAATGTACAATAGATATGTATATTTTGTTTATAAATAATGTATTTTCAGATGTTCTTAAAACATCAAACTTAATAGTATTTTCAGGGCTTATCTTCAGGTCGGCAACATGCGAGCGAAGCTTTTGGTATTGAAAGCATCTATAGACTACGATAATTGCTTAAAATGTGACAGATCGTACGCTTGTTTGGAGATTTTATTATAAAATAACTAAAATTGAAAATTTTAAAACCCCAGATGCGACGACTACAAAATAGCTGATAATTTTCACGAAACGGCTGAAACCATTTTCATGATACATAGCTAAGAATACTTTCGATCAGAATACGTTTCTAACAACAACAAAAAAAACAAACAAAAAATCGGTTCATCCGCTTGGGCGCTCGATGCCACAGACTGACACACAGATACACATGTTAAACTTATAACACTCCTCTTTTTTCGTCGGAGTTTAAAAATAGAGTACCTTTATATAATATACCTACATTCGCCAAAGAGCTAACTACGAAAGTTGAGATGAAAGATCATGAAAGTTGAACAATGTTAATGCAAGAACAAACCAGGACCGTCAGTTATCATTCTTTTGAAATTTTCGCGCAAAAACCTTTGATAACGCTCTTATCTGTGGACTTATTCAAATTTATGTTGATCCACAGTCAAGATGGAGGTGCTTGCTACTTTCTCATTTACGAATCTTATAATTTTATTCATAAGGTGTCCATTTGGATATAACTAAATGAGTCGTATTACACTTTGATAGAGTTCGATGTAGCATGACTTAAGATTATTTAATCATCTTTAAGGAGTTTTATGAATTTCATGAAAATAAAGGTTGCTGCCCCACGTTCATTGTGTTTAGATTAACATGTTAAAACTTTATGTTATAATCGATATATTTTTTCGATTTATATAATACTAGCTGTGCCCACGGACTTCGTCCGTGTAGTATTTAACCTAACAAAAATTTCGGGATTATCGGGATAAAAAGTATCCTATATGTTAATCCCGGTTATAAACTATCTGTGTTCCAAATTTCATTCAAATCCGTTCAGTAGTTTTTGCGTGAAGGAGTAACAAACATACATACATACATACATACATCCACACTCACAAACTTTCACATTTATTATTTATATATATATATGTTATATATAGTAGGATTGTTATCTATTACAGATATCTTATAGATACTTCCGTTTATGACGTTGTTCTAAGTAGGAGTTAACCATTAAGTCAACGACCTACTGGGCGAATTTAAGACGTAATCATAATGACTATGAAACTGCGGGGCTTGCTCACTAAATAATGAACAACGACCCAAAGTGCAAGGAAGCTTAAGTGATAATGACTGTTAGATATTAATGAGCTTTTAGCGTTTTTGTAATACAAATGTGTATGAGTTCGACATCGTCACTCTGTCCATTCTCCGCACATAGCTTATGCCATTCATTACCGATTTCTACTCAAACGTTACCCTCATTTACAGCAAAATTATAATTATATCTATTGTTTAGTTACACCATAACGTTATTGACTATAGTAAATGACGCTGTAAAAGTATTATTGAAATAAGAAACGTGTTAAATCACTGTTTTAAAAGGTGTGGTCTCGTATTCAAATGACACCAATCAAATTGGGTTCTCTTCGTGTGAAGGACCGCTTAGAGATCATTAATTTTAAGTTTTAAGTAATATCACAATAATAGCTTTTTATTAAATGCATACCTGCGAAAGTTTATACGGTACTTATAACAAAAATATTCTTATGTCTGTTTGGTCCAGTAAATTTTTGACGGGTTTTTCTCTGACAGATAGCTGATATAAAAGGGGTAACATAGGCTACCTTTATTTTATCGAAGTACTAGTTTATGCCCGCGACTTCGTCCGCGTAGTATTTAACTTAACAAAAATGTAGGGATTATCGGGATAAAAAGTATCCTATGTGTTAATCCAGGTTATAAACTATCTGTGTTCCAACTTGCATCCAAATCCGTTCAGTAGTTTTTGCGCAAAAGAGTACATATAAACAAACATACATCCACACTCACAAACTTTCGCATCATGCGCGCGGAGCCGCTAGCAAGATATAGTTAATAATAAAGCTAAATAAATAATACTTACACATTGGCTTGAGCTGGCTGACGAGTTCATCTTTGGTCCATTCCTTCTTATCGGCCCACAGCGCGAGGCTCGGAGCGACCGTAGCCAGCTTATTGTCGTCGGGATACGGCACGTTCAGATAGTGCACCAGGACTATGTCGGGGTTCTGAAACATTAAACAGCAGTGGTAGAACAGGGGTTGAAAATCTTAGTTAACATGGAACCGATGAGGACTTCAAGGGGGTATAGGAAGCTAGAAAAGTCGCACAAAGAGATAAATTTCCATGGGTAAAAAGGTCAAATCTCATGAGAAGTGGGATACGATAATAAAACTCATACGATTCGATGATAATAATAATAATATTTGAAAGACATTACCATGGTTTCATTAGTACCTATTCATTAGGAAACAAAAACAGAATAGATGATACCTACAGTAATTAAAAACAGTACGGTCACAAAAGCCTATCGCTTCGACTAGGCTATAAAATGTATATCGCGCTATTTAATCTATACAAATAAATAAAATTGGAGTGTCTGTTTGTAATATCAAAATAACATCTTTTCACTAAGTGCATATCAAAGTACATACGACAGCTATAGCAAAAACGCGATTTAAAAAAAAATTGTCTGTCTGTCTGTCTGTCTGTCTGTGTGTTTGTTCTGGGTAATCTCCGAAACGGCTGGACCGATTTTGACGGGACTTTCACTGGCAGATAGCTGATGTTATAAGGAGTAACTTAGGCTACTTCAATTTTAGAAAAACAATTAGGGTTCCGCGTAAAACACATGAAATCAAAGAGTATCTCCAAAACGGGTGAACCGATTTTGACGGGACTTTCACTGGTAGATAGCTGATGTTATAAGCAGTAACTTAGGCTACTTTTATTTTAGAAAAACAAAATTTTAAAACATGGGTCTGACGCGCGGGCTCAGAACGCGGAAGCGGGCTTTTTGTTAAGTTAAATTCCACGCGGACGAAGTCGCGTGCTCAGCTAGTCCGAAAATAAATTACAAACAGGAGTAAAAACAAAACGCGTTTGTAAACGTTAAGTGATATGTGAAAAATTTATAACCCTACTACTGAACCAGGGTATTAAAAAACAAGACACTACAACGGAGTGTACTCAGTAGGGCATAAACAAAACGCAACATCCGAAACTGCCAGTAAATCGACTCCAGCGCAGTTAAACTTCGTATAAAAATAAGTAATACACAATATTTTAATTTTACCATCCCGAATAGGGAATGTAAAACGGAGAGCGCCGTAATAACTAACCATTTGTCTTCAAAATGGCGGCAATAAACATGGCGTCATTATTTATGTAATGGCCGCCGGGGCAGGGTTGCCACTCGACACGTGTGCACTTTATTATTGTTGTGGTTTTTCATTAACATGTCGTTAAGTGCGCTCGCGAAACGAGGCTAGTGTATCGTTTTATGTTCGCAAAGTATAATAAATTTACAACTGTATAAAACTTATGTTTATTACGTACAGATGGGAGTTCTCATTTATTACTATTTTTAAAATGATGCGTTGCGCTTTCAATATGAGATGGAAATAAAACTGCCGTTTGGTTTTGCCACTCATACCTACTAGACTCGATCTTAAAAACAATACCGAAGAAGTTAGTAACGCAAGCTAATTACTTTTGTATAGTATGAACTTTAGTTAATTAAGAGTAATTACTTAGTTATGGAAGACAAAATACTTATTTTAAAAAAAAAGGTCCCGAAATCGTTATTTGCATAAGCAGAATACCCAAAAATATTTCTTATTGACACCCCTAGTTTTTCTATGAACCGAAGTCGAAAGTCAGTTGCAGTTGTATAACCTCAGCGCCATCTAACGGTCGGACTGGTGACAGGAAATAAAAAGATAATGTACTGCTTAATACAACATAGGAGAAATGTCTAATGTGGAACGAAATGGGTCGTTTCGGGAATAGTTTCGGTAAGGTTCTAAAATGAAATTGAGAAGAGTCGTTGCAGTTTCATTTATTATTTTATATGTTTTAATCATACTATGACTCCGTGTCAGCTTTGGCTACAATTGCCTTACCCCTCGATTGCACTAATAAAAAAATGCACCCCAATTCTATCTCTATTTTTGGCAGCTGAAAATAAAGCTAGCATCACAAATAGGTGTAAATTCTCCGTCGGTGCAATCGAAGGGTACAAACCTTTATTTGACTATATTGTCCACTGACAAAAAAAATACGACAGCTAATTATTTTGAAGCTCCTAGTGTCCGTTTTAGTATTTTAACTTAAAGTTTTGTAATTACCCACGACAATTAATGTATGAATACGAGGCCAAAAACACTAAAAAGGATACTAGGAAATACAAAAACCGTTTGCAGTCTTTATTATTCTAACTCAAGTGTGTTTGTCGTAAACAAAAATATTATACCGACATATTTTACATACACCTGTGTGAAATGCGTGTATCTTAAACGATCACGCTATTGGTGGATGGGGGATTCGGAAACAATTGCCAATTGGATATAGTTTTGCAGAACGGAATCCACCCACATACACTGCTTCTGCAAAAACAACATTGTGTTAGTGGTTCTAGGTTGGTTTTAGTTTGAAGAGGTGTGTGTGGATTGGTACCATTTTGCAAAACTACGTCCAATTATCCTCGGAGCTATCGGTAATAGCTGGTGGTGGTGCCAACTCCCTTGGCAGGACCGGGAGATTAGTTCTAGAAAACAATTCGCGTCCAACAATCATTCAATTTGGAAGTAAACGCTAATAGAGCCTTTTTTGAGGCCAAAGTTGTTTTATACTAACAAATGGGAGAAATAATATTTTTTACACCTGGTCCCTTAGGATAGTTTCAGACTTGAGCCGAACAAAAAGCAAAATAACGAATATTCACTGAAGTAGTATAAAACAATGGAGCTAAAATATAAATACAATTAACAACAATAAAGAGTTATTCTATTCTATTCTACCCGCGACCACCCTGCGACTGATAAATAGTCAAAGCCCGCGACTGTTTGTCAGTTTTCCGGCGAGTTCTTTAAACTATGCTACAGATTTTGCTGCAGATTACAATTAGAGAATTTCTTCTGAAAGGTTCACCTATATACCTACATAGATAATACATTCGAATTCTATTTATAAATAGTTGAAAAAATCCATGCGACGTCGGGGCAAATCCCTTGTTCCGTATGAAACAGGCTGAATAATATCTTAATCTCAATGTTAGGATAGCCTCATCCCAAAATTGTTTTTACGTCTATAGCTTCAGCGATCGGAGCTGCCAAATGTGAAGAGGCCAATTCAGGGTAGTCCCGGGCTGATTGGACAACGCGACTCGCACGAGACAGGAATCTTAAATCGGAAAGCTTTTATTACGTAAACTGTGTGACCTGAAATTGGTGAATTATTCCCAGTAAGTGGTTTACAAGACCTTTACAACAGCTGAAGGGACTACTGCGAAAATGTATTTGTCCCTTCGACCCTTTCTTCACTGGGATGATTGGATTAATACGTTATCGGGAATTTATTTTCTTTCAGTATTTGCATTGGTCAATATACATTTTAACATAACAATGTTAACGACCGTTTGGCGCAGTGGTTCGAGCGTAGGCCGCTCGGATCACTGCACGTGGTGGTTGCGGGTTCGATACCCGCCAGGACAAATTTCGGAAATGGCCTCTGTAATATGCCCAGGTCTGGATGTCACTGGGATCGCCCTCAGTCCATTGTACGCCACAGTGCCCATTGTACCAGCAATGCTTAGTTTGGGACCATACAGTTTGTGTGTTTGTCTGGCGATATTTATTACTATTAATATAATATTATTCGAATTTTAATATATATAGTATCTATACAAATAAATAAATTGGAGTGTCTGTTTGTAATATTAATATAAGACCTTTTTACTAAATGCATATGCAAGTACATACGACACCTATAGCAAAAACGGGATTTAAAAAATTGTCTGTCTGTCTGTCTGTGTGTTTGTTTCGGGTAATCTTCGAAACAGCTGGACTGATTTTGACGGGACTTTCACTGGCAGATAGCTGATGTTATAAGGAGTAACTTAGGCTCCTCTTATTTTAGAAAAACAAAATTTTAAATATGGGTCCTGTCGCGCGGGCTTTTTTGTTAAGTTACATTCCACGCGGAGGAAGTCGCGGGCTCAGCTAGTACTATAATAAAAAGATACGTAGGCGCACTACTTTCATAAATCTTCTTAAAAGGGTAATTTTGAAAGCGCTCTTAAAATTTTCATAAAATTAACAATCAATTAATTTTCACAAAGAAAACTTATCCCCTTGTCCTAACAGTATTACAATAACTTTGCCAAACTCCCCCATCGCACCCTCGACCCTCAGCGACTTACCTTACATCAAGTTAATTGTCTAGTTAAATATTAACCTTGTCTAATTGAACTATCGGAGTTTAGAGATTGTACGGCATAGTTCATTATGCTCATAACTTTGGAAGGGGTTAAAATTATGGGAAAGGGTTTAAGGAAATTATGAAAGCATGAGACTAATAAGATTTTTAATAAAGTTTATCCGAATCTTTACAATGTTTGAGTGGGGGATGTACTTTCAATAAATAATAAATATCCCCAGACTGACACACCAACTGTATGGTCCCAAACTAAGCAACTCTTGTACTATGGGTACCGTACAATGGACTCGGGACGTTCCCAGTGATACCCAGACCTGGGGATATTATGAAAACGCCATTTCCGAAATTTGCCCCGGCGGGAATCGAACCCGCAACCACCATATGCAGTGAGCCGAGCGACCTACGCTCAATCCACCAAATAATAATAATAAATACCAATAGTTTTTTTGTGGTAGGTTTTATCATCTTTAGTATTTATTTTAGTGCAATGAAAAATAATGTGCACAATTAAAATAACGCCTTGTACAGATAGAAGCGCGCACGGATTTTAACTTCATAAATGTATTAAAAAGTCACAACACCCCTCTTCACACGTCATCGTTTTGAACCATCCAGCCGTTTACTAACCCTGCAGACGAGTTGAGTTTACACGTTATATAATGAGTTACAATTTATATGAGGGAACAGTGACAATAAATATTGTAGGTAGCTGTTTCCATGGCCTAGTTTCATTTAATAGGATTCTGTATAGAAATTACATTCTTATTTGCTACTCGGATAGGTATATAAATATTATTTCTGATATTTTAAACTCTATATTCTAGTGACTATATCTCAAATGTTATTGTCCCTAAAGTTTGCATAAATTTTCTCATTATTTAACACTGTGAAAATGCCACCATATACTTCAATCACTGTTACTTATATAGACCAAGATCTACAGTAATGTTTGAAAAAAAGCCGATGTTTCACCCTGTACATATTTCAATAAAAGTGTTTTTAAGTTTTAAAGCAACGCTTTTCCAATTGTGTTCGTGTTTGTAGAAACGCCAAGTGTGAACCCCCACTATCACCCTACAATTTGACACCTGTTACACTCGCAAACATTGCAACTAGAGCTAATCAAAAATTCAATTACCACCGGCATTTGGAAGCGGCGCCGCGGCGATGGCATTTCACTAAATGTCATATTGTAACGGTCAGGCCATGGGAATTAGTTGGGCTTGGACTTATTAGAGCGTAACGAATAGTGGAAGAAAGTACTTACGGTGCGAGCTTTGAATATAATAATCTAATAATGTTGCTTGACAAACACACAAACTGTATGGTCCCAAACTAAGCAACGCTTTACTATGGGTACCGTATAATGGACTGGGAGCAATCACAGTGACACCCAGACCAGGGGAAATTTACGAAAAGGCCATTTCCGAATTTTACCCCGACGGGAATCGAACCCGCAACCACCCTGTGCAGTGAGCCGAGCGGCCTACGCTCGAACCACTGCGTCAAGCGGTCGTCCCAATAGTTTTGGATTACGCGAAGCGCAGTTGAGATGGATGGAATTTATATCAGGTGTAGCGGCTACGAATGTAATTTTATGATGCGATTTTTAGTGGGTAAAGCTCATTACTGTTGTGTTACTAAGTGTTGCCGCTCGTCGATGGTCAATCCTCGGCGTCATCATTGGACACCATTCATCATTCGTCATCATTTAATCCTGGCTTACAGGCGTAACAGTGGTGAGAGTGTGTGGCGGGGCGATACCATTCCATTTTGTCACTATTGTGTTAACAGCCCCCCTCCCCCCCCCGTATTGTGGGGACCCCTATTTTAAATCGCTTGGTTAGTTTTACAGATTAAAGCAAAACACATATCTATACCTACATTGCGTCCAGAGTATATTATCAACAGATTCAAATATGGGGTCTTATTTTAATAATGCACGACAATTTGTTTGACCTCTTACTGCCAAATGCTAAGGATGATGTACCTCAACAACATAATCAGGCGGGTTCTTTCCAACAGCTGACGTTTAGTTAAAAAACCCAGTACCAACCAAAAGCAAAGATTTATACCATAATTTTTTTAATTAGATATAGGTATTTAGCTCATATTTATTATTTTGGGGCGCCATGATAATATCGTGTATTATTAGAATAAGACTTTATAATTTAGTATATTGATGTATCCTGCACCCAGTTACTATTTAGTTTACCGTCTCAAATATTTCCCGAATGTCCATTCACGCACTGCAATAGTACCTAGTTGTGATAAAATATTAACATTTCATTCGGTAAAAAGACCGCGCGCGGCGATCACGGGCACTTTGCTTGCATACTTCATTACAATGAACAGGTGTGATGTGCCTACACAGAAAAGTAATATTTTGTGTATCGTTGTTTAAAAAAAAATGCACATACTCGTAATATATTAAGAGATCTTTCCTTAAGGCTAAAGCGCCCATCTAGCCCGCGAAGTTCAAATTTTTTGAGGTATTTTAGAAATTTTTCAAAATCTGAAAATAATACAATGCACATTTTGTAATTCGCGACAAAGATCGTGTGCAGTGCATTTATTAATATATCCAACTTACTCTAAAACATTTCAAGAACGACAGCTATCCAGATAATCTGGCATTTTTTTGTATATTTAGTGATTCATATCCACCGTGATAATATTTAGAGTAACATAATAATTATTAGTATTAATAAACGCACTGCATAGTGCATACTGTGTTTGTCGCAAATCACAAAATGTTGTCTCAAATGTTTTCAGATTTTGGATTAACTATAAAAATACTCGAAAATTTTGAATTTCGCGGGCTAGACAGGCGCCTTGACCTTTGTAAACCATCTCTCTGTAACTATTTTTTACTCAGCTTTGTTTTTCATATGCGGTGATGGACCCAAGTTATAGGCAACTGATTATAGCTAATATACGGGCTGGGTAGTACCACCTTCTCACAGAAAATCTGCGTAAAGTAGTGATTAGGTATAGCTGCGTTTCATACGATGAATAATAGAGCCGGATGCCTAGCCCCTTCCCCTCCTTATATCCCACTAATATGTGTATGGATTGCAAGCATCTATACAGGCTACGGTAACTGCATCTGGCTTGCTTGCCGACTTTGTTGCATCAAATAAATGATATGTATAACCATTGAAGGAGGAAAACCAAAAAAAATATGGATGGAGTGTATCAAGAGTGATATGAACGAGGTTGGAGTGGATGTGAGTATGACAGGAAAGCGCGATGAATGGAAGGAAAAGACATACTGCGCCGACCCCAGATAATGGGAAAAGGTAAGGCAGATGATGATGATTACCATTGAATTTAACACATTGAATGCCGTAGCCAACAACCAATAACATCCCAATTTTGCTTCGACTTTTAAAATCTCCAAGATTTTTCAACAGCAAAAATACTTTCATCCGAAGAAAATCCATTAATATAACGGCGTCTTCAGAAGAAATATATCGCAAATATCGGTGGGAATAGCTCCCCAATTCGCGGTTTCATCAGTGTCGTGAGGGGCGATATCAAAGAGGCGTATTCCAATATCCCATATTTCAGTTTTCAGGCTGTGCATCGGACGTTCTGGAGACTGAAAAATGATTTCAGCTATTGAAAGATTACTGTGTATAAATTTCAGCCAGAAGGTGGGCTTCGGTAATACGTTCGGATTTAAACTTAACGGATAAGAGCATTAGTGAGACGGCTTCTGAGATATTCGTTTTCGTCCAAGTTGTTTCTACTAATATTTAAAATAGTTTTAACTTCTTATAACCAAAATTTGATGCCAGTATAGTTTAAAGAAATATGTTGCTTCACCTAATTTTTTCACAAAAACTTTTCAAACTTTTCAAACTCAAAATTTGTCGTCCGATTAGCAAAATTTTTCATTTTACAACATAACATTAAACATCAATTTCAGTGATCTGATTTAGAGAACTCAATGAAACAACGTTACTAAAATATTGCATATTGGATCTTACCTGTAGTAGCCAGTAACATCTTCGGTGGAATGTGGGCAAGATCGCAGAATGGACGTAACACCCGTAGATACACTGAGAACAAAAAAAATGTGAACATAAGTACCATACATTATTATTTTAATACTGCACAGGATTCTCGTATTTACAAAATTTACTGTGCGGTCTCACAGTGTGCGTAAACGTACATCGGATTGAGAAATGTCTAACTTGAATATATTTTAGATGGCAAACATTAATTAAGTAGTATAAAATTGAAGTCAGCAGAAAAAAACCATGTATCAAAATAAACATTAGAATTGTCTACCGTAAGATAGTAAAATAAATTATGAGTAAAACCATTGGCTAATCGTTTTCAAGAGCAATAAATAATAAATATCATGTTAGTCCAGGTTTCAATATTTCAGAGTTCAAAAAACTATTGGACACGACTCGTAAAACATAGCTAACCAAGCTCGGCCTAGAATTGGCACCTGGACTAACTTCGTTTACTAGGAAAGCCTCTCTATACACACGTAGGTACGTGGCAAGTGATAAGCGGCATCGGGTCACGTAGCGGAACGTCATTGAAACCTACGAATAACAACACAGCGAGAAAATAAAATAAAAATTACAAACATAATTATTTAGTTATAGATTTAGATTTAATATTTAAGCTATTTATCTAGAAACCAACTTTACTTTATTTTATGTAAAATTTTAATATCGCCCTTTATTATGATGTTAATCATTAATTAAATTTTATTCATGAACTAGTATTTATCCACGGTGTTGTCTTTGAAGATATAAAGTGAGCTACTTATATGTTGTTCTAGAGCATAACGTACTATTCAAATCTGTTCAGCCGTTCGTGCATGAAGCTCAGTGAAACCTACAACCAAAATGTTGCACTTACTAATTTGTTATTAGTTTACCTATAAATTACTCACTAGTAGAACAGAAGTTGGACTATAGAACCTTTGTGAATGCGAAGGAGGTAACGGCAATTCTACAATATAAAATTGTTTTGACCCAATATAGAAAATAACGATCAAGATTATCGTCTGGGTCCCCACTCGCTACCGCCCATGACTTCCGCCACCGCTCCCCGTACTCAACGGTCACAGTTGCGCAAAATGTATTATTCAGCTTTCCTTGCCCCGTACGTGGGCAGTCGCGACGCGATCACTTGCTATCGCAGCGACGCTCGCGTTTAGATTGCTTGCTATTATTTTTATTTACTGCGCTTTATGTGCTGTGATTTTTGATGGAAACTCTGTCTGTAATTTTGTAGGTTAGTTATTGTCAGAGTAAGAGTAAGAGTCTTGCATTATTTAATTTTACAAGTTTGATTCGTAGTATCATTGCTAATTTATAGTACAGCAATTATTAGAGTCGAAAAGTATTTAGTAAAGCTATCGAAAATGGGATAAAATTTCTATAAATTTAGGTGTTTACCTCAGACCTAAATTCCAAGCTCAAACTCCTCTAGCCATAACCTCCCATCGCCAATTCATCATGCCCTCACTTACCCCAGTAATGTGAGGCATGACCCCTATCAAATATCCGGCGGCCGAGCCTATGCCACTGACACTTGGATCTAAATCGGCGGCCATATTGGCGGATCGTATTTCTGCGAGACCATTCGAGCCAATAACTGACTCTGTAGTGGGTTTTTCGGGGGAGATATCCGGACTGGTTGCCAAGTAATGAACATATAGCGATTGTTTTTTTTTAATCCTGACGTATTATCTAATGCCTGATAATAATCTAATGACAGAGTTACGATGATGATCTAATGACAGAGTTAGGAAAGCTAAGAAATGGGCCACTGGGTGTATTTATAGGTCTGTCTGCTTGTGATAAATACGAACGAAAGAAACGTATCAATTTTGTTTCATTCCCTCCTATGCGATATGGAGCGAGTCCGTGCAACATAATCCGTGACGTACCTAAGCCTCTACTCTTGACCCGCGTGCTAGGCCTGCTAGACATAAAATTTAACATCATCATCCTACATAACTATATTGAGTACCATACTAACAACTAATCAGGAATTATGGGAAATTATTGAAATTTACTGATATGATATAAATAGGTATACGATGCAAAACCCTAAATTCAATTATTGTTTCATTTAGAACTACATGTTATCTGGCAAAAAAGACCTAAGACTGTCCAACTCGCGACCTCTTGTGCTATGCGCCACCGCCCGATATCCGCCAAAGACTCGCTCGTGAGTGAATTAGACTTTTACGACTCAACCGCCGAATCCGTGCCGCCATATCGGAGGTAGTAATGACGTAAATCGACGTAAAGGTATATACATAGAGCTAATTCGGAGACGAAAGCGTCTGCACATAAATTTCTATTGCTCGGCGTTCGGTCATGTCTGTTGGTTTGTTTTATTTTTATAAGGTTGTGTATTGACGCTGCTGGTAGGGTCTATTTTGTATGCTAGCTTACCACTTGTTTCGGAGTGTCAACACAGTGGTGGGTATCTTTAAATTATTGTATACAAATCGTTCTAAATTATTTTACTGTTATCTGTAAATGCTTATTTTTAATTTAATAACTGAACCTACAGATATTATTAAAAAAATACAATTAATAGCACAAATAGTTCAAATTTTTTTAGCTACTTGTGCTCTAAAGAAAGATACAGTTTGGTCACTACCTGGTCCTATTATTTACACAAGCATGAAAGGTTTGATCCACACTTCTTATATGTATTTCCCAAACTTCCAAGGTACTTTCCAAACATCGGAAGCAAACAAATCATACTAAATACTTCTTAGAATTTTACTGGTGAAAACTAAATAAAAGCGGTTACGTCTGGCTCGAACCGGCGAGATCCGGTTTTGCGAACCAATCGCCGGGGATCGGGCACGGCTCAGTTTATCGGAGTGCATTTCCGGATGAATGCATCCGCAGATTGGACAAATTAAAAAGTTTCAAGCTTTTCCATGTCCTTGCGATCGACAAACGGATTAGCATAGCACCGTAAAATTAATAAAAGACATTGTAGTGTTGTTTTTGATTTTGGTCTTATCGTACATAGGCAATGAGAGCTATTATTATAGCTAGCGCAACTTAATGTCTAACTAGGTTACAATTAAACCTAGTACATATTTTAAAAATCGTACTTAAGTCCTACTAATATTATAAATGCGAAAGTTTGAGAGTGTGCATGTATGTTTATTACTCTTTCACGCAAACACTACTGAACGGATTTGGATGAAAATTGGAACACAGATAGTTTAAGACCTGGATTAACACATAGAATAATTTACTTAAGTCTACGCGGACGAAGTCGCAGGCAGAAACTAGTGTCTATATAATAATTAGCATTTTTTTAAATACAACATTATTAATTTATCTATCACTTTGATAAACCCTCCTACGCAATAGCTCGGAACAAAATATTGGCCCATGTTGAAAAAGCGGTCCGGGCCAGATGGGCCACCCTGCAATCCTTTCATTGTGGCCGAATAAAATACGTAAAACGACCAAACGTTGCATGCGGCCTTGCAATGTTACTTCTGCATTTAAATTATTCAGTTCTAAACCTTATTTCTTAAGTATAGAAACCTGAACGAAATGCCTAGGAGTCGCGTGATTAATACATTTTTGACATAATTATGCATGTTAAAATAGTTTAGTTGATTAATACCTTAACGTCGTCGTTTATATTTAAATGAGTGTTAATAAACATAACAATAAGTTTAATGGTTAAGAGTGTTTTATTTTATGTGAATTTCTGTTATTTATCTTGATTACATTAATCGTCTGAAAGGCCGTAACCATCTTGCGAATGTACATTTCAAGTGTTTCGAGGTAACGTATCATCGGTCAATTCGGTCAATAGTTCTTCGACGAAACGTGATTCGGTGGACTGAATTTCGGCGGCTGTGGTACGGTCATAACATAAGTTTGGTAAATCTTTGCCTTTGCCTTTTATTATTCTCGGACTGTAGATTAATAATTAGTTCTAATTACATTTGCACGACTCGGAAATCGAACTTGGAATCAATTTAACGCCTACTTTTGCGCCCACTAGACCAAAACACTAGACCAGTCCAAATGTCCGAGTCACAAAACTAAATTTTTAAACTTTAATAAAATGGTTTTCAATTTTAATTTCAAAGCGAAACAAAACAAAAAAAATAAGAATGTCTACTTCCATTTCCTGTTCTAAAATAAACAAAAAACTGTGTTAAGCGGCAGTCCGCCAATCAACGAAGTTTGATTCCATCGACGGTTGAATTAAAATCGACTTTTGTCCCAAAATACAGTTGTTTTATATAAAATTGGCCGAATCATCCGCATCGTGTAACGAACCGTGAACGGGGCGAAAATTATTTCAGTGCTCGGTGACTGACTTTTATTTTATTTTTACTAGACTATTATCGTCGGATTAGAGTGATTATTTTTAAATTTTAAATTCATGTAAATATAAAAACTAGTGAGTTTTTTTCGAGGTTGGGTTTTTATTATTTTTCTTATCGATTAGAATTAGACAATAACGTTTCTTTTAAATTTGGTTGATTTGCCGACATTTTCGTCCGCGGTGTGTTTTCCTACACCCAACCAGCCAGATTACTGTCAAATGGACCAGTTTTCATAAACTTTCAGACTAATGACTAGGTACCCCTTCGTAACGAGTGCAATAGATGCATAATAACAAGAATGTAGCGCCTGGACTCGGGAGAACGACGAACAAAGCTAGTAAGCAATTTTACCTACTTTATTAATAACTAGCTGAGCCCGCGACTTCGTCCGCGTGGAATTTAACTTAACAAAAAGCCCGCTCCCGCGTTCTGGGCCCGCGCGACAGGACCCAAGTTTTTAAATTTTGTTTTTCTAAAATAAAAGTAGCCTAAGTTACTCCTTATAACATCAGCTATCAGCCAGTGAAAGTCCCGCCAAAATTGGTCCAGCCGTTTCGGAGATTACCCGGAACAAACACACAGACAGACAGACAGACAAAGATTATTTAAATCGCGTTTTTGCTATAGGTGTCGTATTTACTTTGATATGCACTTAGCGAAAAGGTGTTATTTTGATATTAGAAACAGACACTCCAATTTTATTTATTTGTATAGATAGATAATAATTTAGCCCTTTTTGACGTCCCACTGCTGGGCACGGACCTCCCCTCAGTACGAGAGGGATTCAGGCCGTAATCCACCACGCTGGCCCAGGCCGCAGGTTGGCGGATTTCACATGTCTTTCGAAAATTGGTAAGATCTTCTAAGACATGCAGGTTTCCTCACGATGTTTTCCTTCACCGTAATCATATAGAAATTATGATTCGCAAATAGATTTCGAAAAACTCAGAGGTGCGAGCCAGGGTTTGAACCCAGGACCTGGTTGGTGCCCGCAAGACGCGTGCCAACCAATCGGCAACATACTTTACATATTTTTTATAATTATTATTATAATATCGCCAAACTGACACACCAACTGTATGGTCCCAAACTAAGCAAAGCTTGTTCTATGGGTACCGTACAATGGACTGGGGGCGATCCCAGTGACACCCAGACCCGGGCAAATTACGAAAGGCCATTTCCGAAATTTGCCCCGGGCGGGAATCGAACCCGCAACCACCATGTGCAGTGAGTCGAGCGGCCTACTACACTCGGCCACTGCGCCAAGCGGTCGTCAATTTAGTTACATATTATTTAATTACTTATCTGTTTCTGAATAAATAAAAATATATACTTACTCTTTGTTTTCATAAGCTAATGGCAACTCTGGTATCAGTTGTCAGGCCGCCCGAAGGCCACCGACATGGCTTAACTAATGTAATATCTTTAAACCGCGACCGACCTCTTTACTAAACGCTTTTAAAACCCAATAAACACTAATTCACGCTTAAACTGGACTCATTCTCGCAATGATATCGCGCCACGCCACCGCGTGTTTTGTAGCCCCACTCGGGCTTGGAGCTGCGCCAAACTTATGACGCGAAAGTCATGAACTGCGAGCGAAAAGTGGATTGTTTTTTTTTATATTTGATTATTAAAGTTTTTTTCAAGCAATTATTATCTACAGATTTTTTTGTAATAAAAATATATATTTTTGTTTAAAAACATTATCAGATACTTACCTACTGCTTAGCTTATTCTCATCTAATTTAATAAATATTATAGATTAAGGCTTTTCAGAATACGAAACGATTGGATAAGTAAACAGAAAGAGCCACAAATTAATTATATTAAGTTCTCATAATAAACAATTCTAATTTTATTTTAGTTAAGGCTCAATCCTACGACATTTTTATTTTTAAATATCTATTCATAGTGACGATTTTATAAGTCTGTCCGTGCAGCCCTACAATCAGGTTGGATTGCCGCCAGATATTCGGTGAGAGTAATTAACAATGAGCGGCCTTGTCAACTTGGATTGTTAAATCTATTTCTGTCAGCCCTCAGTTCGGTTATTGTTTGAAGAAGTTTTGAATGAAAGAGTAAGTGGATTGGGTTAAAGAATTCAAAAAGTTTATAATGAGTTTTTGATATGTTTACTAAATAGGGTTGTTTACGGATATTATTGTAATACTTGTTGTTGAATCGATGTTATATCTGATTAATTATTTAAATTTAAACAAACATTACTAATGTTATGTTTCTTCGTTTATAGATATTCTTACATTAGATAGCATATCAAATCTTCGTCTGAAATAATGCAGTAATACGAAATATTATTAAAACCAAAGATCTGGATTGATTTGATAAGGCATGGTCAGAGATTGCACAAACTTTTCACAGTTGTGGTCAAATATTGGACAAAAATCAATTTTCCTTAAAAATCTGAACAGCTTATAACTTGGGCCGCACAGGAACTAAGACACGCAAGACTGTCACTTGTTTATGTGCAAAAACCACTAGGCCAGCATAAAGTGTGGCCAGCGACCGGCGAACTCAGTCTTCTAGATTATGCTGTTGGACTGGACTAGATAAGTCACAAGGTTTAGCAGGTCCAGCAAGTATTCACTGTAATGCTTTGTAGTTTAGTAGGTCCATTACAAAGAAGCTTCACTTCGAACTCAAATGTTTTATCAATCAATGATTAGCGTCGTCATCGTCGTATAGCAGTGATAGCCGATTGGTTAAGCACGCGTCTTGCGGGGTACCAGGTCTCGGGTTCAAACCCCGGCTCGAACCGCTGGATTTTTCGAAATCTATCTGTGCGTATCATAATTTCTATATGTTTATCGGTGAAGGAAAACATCGTGAGGAAACCTGCATGTCTTAGAAGATTTAACCAATTTTTGAAAGACATGTGAAATCCGCCAACCCGCACTGGGCCAGCGTGGTGGATTATGGCCTGAATCCCCCTCGTGTTGAGGAGAGGGCCGTGCCCAGGAGTGGGACGTCAAAAAGGTCTAAATTTTTAAAAAAAATATTTGATGTGCGTCGTAGCCGGGGCATGAATGATTGGTTTGATAACCTAGATGCATACCAAGAGGATTGGCCATAGATATATAATTATTGAGATATATGGCCATAGATGGCTGGTGACAAAAAAACGTTGAGATGTGGACAGAGTTTCCCCAGAAGTAGGCCGAAGTAGTTTATAAATAAAACAGCAAACAGGCAAAATAGGAAATGTTCTTTGTGGAGCGGGTCACCCTCTTCCCTCTATTATGGTTGAGGAGAGTGATGCTGCTTTTCAAGTCATGCTCGTGCGCGGGCGCTGCTTGCGGGGATTGGGCCACTCACTTGCCTCTTAACAACATTGTCGTTAAATACTATTCATTTACTTAGCATGGAAGGCATCACACCAAAGCAATTATATTATTATGCACCTGTTTTATTAATTGTTATTTTGGTTCGTAAACATTCAATTTGATGTAAGTATGGGTAGGTGTGACTACCACACTAAACTAGCTTTCTCATTTTATCTACATACCTAAATCTCAGGGAGATTTGATTATTATTTACTATAAGTTATTTAGTGATGGTGGTGTTACCTTCTCATATTATTATTTTATGCTATTCCTGAGAATGTACACCATCTGTAATTCATTGAAAAGAGTAACCATTGAGTTTCTTGCCGGATCTTCTCAGTGGAAGCAGCATTCCGAACCGGTGGTAGATTCTGACTATTCATAAATGCTTTGTTGGCTTACATGAATAAAAACAATTTTGAGTTGAGTTGAGTCAATTCGAATAAATAATAAAATTAATCTATGTTTTTTTTAAGCAGGGTGTATATACTTCGAGTTTAATTTATATACAACATATAATATAATAAAATGTACAAAATAAAATAACTATACAATGATATGAGATATAAAAATCAATATACAAATGAAACGAAAATAGTTCGTATTATTTTATTATTTACGCGAAATTAAAAATAATAATTTAATATTAACTAACCAACCACTACTCTGTTAGAAGAACTATTCTAACGTCCGGTTTCAACTGATCAATGTTAACCGTGATTTAATTATAAATTCACCGAACCGACGATTGGTTAATAAATCAATAGCCACTTGATTATTCGGAATAATGTCGGGTGGTTCATAACGTATGTTTGGCTATCGTTACAGGTTTGATGAACTGCGGTTAACTATGATCGTGGCTTTGTTAGATAATGAGTTTCAAATGTCACTGTGTGGATTAGTTAATTTGAGGTAAATCGATGATTGGTGTATCAATTTGTGTTTGTCCGTATCATTAAATCCATTGTTACTTACATTAGGTCACTTAACTTAATGTGACCTAATGTAATTGGAATTATTTTTTATTTTTATTTAATGCTATTGTAATTTAATTTGATTTCGATTTTATTGATATTTTTATTTTATTTTTTTATTTTTATTTATTTGTTATTGTGTTTTGTAATGTTTATTTAATATGGGTATTTGCCTGAAATAAATGGATTTATTATTATTGTGGTGGTTTTATGCGGTGGTACCTTATACTACTTGTGTTTAGTTCTCTATGGTCCGTATTAATAGATCAATCTCAAATCTGAGAGCGATCTTGGAAACGTCATTCTTATATCATTCCAGTACAAAATTACGTGTCAAAAGCATACTCAAGACCGCTCTCAGACGAAATCTGACTCACAGACCGTAATAAGTCCTGGAAAACTGGAAACTGGACTAAGTTACTTAAATACAAAGGGCTACAACAAAAATAATTTCCGTAAACACAGTACATTACTGTTCAGTACCTACACATAAAATAATATTCCTACTGAAAATGTAACCTAAAATTTCTGGCAAATATGTGCCATGAACGATTCTAACGCGAACTGAAGCCAACTATAATTACTTAACAATATTCATTTTTCACCTGCCAAGGCTCCACGAAAAGGCAGAAAAAATGTTACATAACTGTTTCCAGTCTATTTCGTACGTTGTTTTTTCACAAAACCTATGGTGAAAGTCTCCAAGCGCTGGCGTTTTTAAAGCAATTTTAAAAACGCCAGCGCTTGGAGATGGTTCACACGACAAATACATTTGCCGGAAAACTACACTGAGCAAATAAATTACGACATCAATTATTATTATCAGGTCCTAATATTATTGTAAGTTTTAATTACTAAAATTATTGTGTCTTGTTTCTGAATATAAGGAATTATATAAATCCTTGCTGTAATTACAAAACGTTTAGCAAAATATATTACCGATTACAGTAACTACAAAAACCATTTTCCATTGTTATTAGTTTTCTCTACTCACTTTGAAGTTAGATCGGTAGAAAAAAAAACAATTAACTTGACACGTCTGAATAATACCTATCATATCCTTAAAGGTGATTTTACGTAGGACATATAAGTTGTATGTAAGGGAAAACAACACATTAATTCAGTAGGTCCACAAAAATACCAATTAAATGCAAGGCAAAGCATTTTCGAACGGCTTACACAGCACATAACATCTAATAAAACAGCTGGTTACATTAAATAAAGCAAGGAAATACGATGTGCTTATTAACTTCACTGAGAATCGTTGCGTTTCTTTAACTTGTACTGAAGCAACCTAATATATTATATCTAGCCTAGTTTTGGTACTAAACTCGGGTTCCACCGCATGTTACTTTCGAATTTCGCTTCTAACCATCACGCGCGGTGTCTGTCTGTGTGTCTGCGTGTCGGCGTCTTTGAAGCGAAATGATCACTGACAAATGAATTAATGGTATGAAATTTTGGGTTCCATTTTGTAGCTGGATTTAGGTTACAAATATAGATTAAGATACATAAATCACATACAAATTTTATGGTACGTAATTAATTATTTAAATATTGCATCTGAAATCAGCAAAGAATTTGTAATAATAAGACATTATTACAAATTCTTTGGAAATCAGTGACACATTTCTAACATACTAGTTTTGGGCTTAATCTATGATATGGCTGCATTCATACGAGCCAAAACAACAAGACAGTTTTCTACCACCGTTCAAACGTTGACAATAATGAGACTAGATAACCGGCAAAAACCACAGCGCGCTCTCTTTTTAAATTGAACTGTTTTTTTTTTCCTTTTTAACACATTCAGTATCTTTTTTAATCCTGTCATCAAAAAAAATCTCACCTCTGTGCCTTGGACCTTCAGCTTCATATGATCTTCCCTGGTGGTCTTTCCGTCTTTCCGCTTCTTCCAGCAGTAGCCGTCGCGTCTGTAGCGGACCTTCTTGCGGCTGTATAGCAGCATAGAGCCGCTTTTTGGCCTGCAAAAAAGATAAAAGTGTATAAAAGACTAGGGGTTTACGACTACAGTCCTTAAATATACAATAAAACTTAACTATAATAGTGTAATTTTAACAACAGATCATTAAACCTGAGTTTATGAAGCCATATTGCAAAAGTTAGAATCACAAAACGTTTTATTCTAATACTAGTTTCTATCCGCAATCCTAGTTAGTCTTTGTTCGCTAACTAAGATTTTATTATCTAGATGTCGATAACAGCGTCACCTACCGGATCCAACAATGGTGAATAACTATCCACGTGACCCCATAGTAAAAACAATCATCGAAATCAGTGCAACCGTTTAGGAAGAGCAGAATCACTAACACACACATCGTAATTTTAAATATCAAGATATTTATTACATGGCATCGTCAAAGGTACGTCAAATAATGATTACGAGCACTTGGTACTATCATCATGTTAAGTACGAAATAGGCTAGTAGGCTTATTATGAATAAGATTGTTTATGTGTGAACTTTTTGGGAATCAGTCTTTTGAAGCAGTCAATCATGCTATGAAGACGAGACCGTTTTCTGTACGAATTTGACAGATTATAGCCACATTAGAAAATTGTCGATGTCGTGTTAACCGTGTGAATGACCACTTATTAGTAAGGTTCTGGTCTTCCACTTAGTTATGTGTAAGTCCAGATTCTGACCTGACCTAGTCGATTACAGCAATATAATGAAGTCCTGTAGTCCAATAATTGTTTTAAACATTATTCAAATGAAAACGAGAATTATTTCATCGGCGTTCTCAATCTATTCATTATTCGCTGAGCGTGTCCGGGCCGAGTGACACACCCGGCGAGAATCATTTGAATTATTGTAGAAACGGCATCCGGGCGAACGGGATTTATTGCCCAGCTGTAAAATGAGCCAGCCCCGGGCGGACCCGGCTTTATGATGGAATTATCGTATATTATAATATGTAGCCAGGTCCCGAATGTGATGATAAAAAACAGTATCTGGCAAGTAAGGATAATCCGGGCTGCGAGATAAAAATGTCGGTTTCTGATGATGCCGAGTCATACCGGTCTCTCGAAAATATTGGATATACCATTTAGAGATTTGAATTGTAAACTTGTCCGAAAGATAAGTAGATGAGAATAATAAGGAAATTCAAAGAATGGATTAGCAAGCACTCAATACCCTGAAATATGTTTATAAAACTGCACTTAAATACGTTTGCAGGGATAATGCCACTTTTTTCCTCATTTGAGGTGACGCGCCATATTGGCAGATGGGACTAATAAAGTAAAGTCATGTCAGCTTATAAACAAAATTTCACCTTAATCAATGGGCAGGTAAATAAACATTTATAGGTAAGTTCCATGTTAATGAAAATATTTCTATTAAAAACAATCAAGTCGAATCTACCAAAAAAGAACATATATGTATAGTCCCACATGCTTTGATAATTTATCAAAGTCCACATATAACAAAAATATAAAATATGTTATTAGTAAACTGACACGTACAGAATAAGTCAAATTATATTAAGATTGTGCGCCCAGATGCGTCGCGTCGTAATATTTATGTACCTTACACTCCCACACATGTTAAACATAGAGATTCCGTGTTTACGATCGATCTCTTACTCGATAGAGAGGGTTAAGTAAAGGTCAATAGATAGTTGCTGTATAATCTTATATTGGTTATTATTTTTGTGTATTTTTTGTGTATTATTGGATGCAGTTTCGCGGAAGGGAACCATGCCACACATACTTCAGCAGTCCAAAACCAATCTTATCACGTGTGTTCTTAGGCTGTTCTCAGTTTGCAGACGTTTCGATAGTTGGATGCATTATGCATGACTATATCCAATTACTGAAATTAGATATAACATCACACTATCGCCCGTCCCAAAATCTCAAAATCTAAAAAAATCTCAGTACCAAAGTTTGGTTGGATTTTAGTTCCAATGTTCCTAGTAAAAATAATAACAATAATATAGCCAGACTAACACCATGGTGTATGGTTTTACACTAAGCAATGCTTGTACCTGCTAAGGCAACCAAACCATACATCAGAATGGTCAGAAAAAAAATCTCACTCCCTTCAAATACTAGACCACGCATTCATCAAACTTGTGTCAACACTTTCCAAATATTTATTTATAGATGACTAAAACTAACGAGCCTTCAATAAATTTACGCCCACGCACAACATCACAAACGTCCCTACCTAACCCGCCGCCATACATAACGGAACAGATTCCATTGATGCATTTTTATTTATTTACGCTATAAAGGCCGTCCGGCGCCATATTTCCCCGTGACGTCACTCACATATCGACAAAAACACGTACACTCAAATTCATGGACGCGCCGACTAATAAATCGCAATTCGACGCATAAATCTCGACGATCTATGTTAGTTGCGATTTTTGGGGTAAAATCGTTTCGGTTGGCCGTTGATAGGGTTGTAATTTGCATGTCTAGATTTGAGATTAAGGGTTATAGTTCAAATAGTAGACGTATCAGAAATAAGGGTATAAAAAATAAAAGAACACACATTGCCAGACAAATACGCAAACTGTATGGTCCCAAACTAAGCAACGCTTGTACTAGACACAGAGTGATGGTGATACCATTTCACTTGAATCCAGGGTAAATTACTAAAATACCATTTCCAAAATATGTTCTGATGTTAGATGTAGAATCGATCCGCAACAGCCCGCTGCAGCGAGCCAAGTGGCCGTCGTTCAAACCACCAGACTAAGCGGCCTTCAAATTAGATAGGCAAGCAATCTTATCGTAGGTATATATTGTAACCTTAAAACAGACTCAACAACAGTAATTACTGTTCCAACAATAAAAAGAGCTAATTATTACAACTTAACTCGCAGCACAGTTCTAAGTCAACATTAAACCTAGGTACCGAGCCAAAATTTTAAAATAAAAATATGAATAATAAACACTGGTATTGTCACGATGGCCGTAGCCGCATACATTAATTAATCTAGGATAAGACAATAAAATTAATTTACGTGGCCCGCCGGGACGGGCCCGAGCGGGAATTACGGCCCGCTTTTTAACCTACGTAAACCAGACAAATAGTCAGCTATTAAGAGGAGCTGGCGTAGGGTTGGCACACTGGACATTCTTTTATTGTACATGTAATTTCCAAAAATATAATTCAGTTTTTTTTTTAAATCAGTTTAAAAAGCAGGGGCACGCGTCTTGCGGGCACCAGACCCTGGGTTCAAACCCCAGCTCGTACCTCTGGGTTTTTCGGAATCCATGTGCGAATAATAATTACAATTTATGATTACCATTCGCTTACGGTGAAGGAAAACATCGTGGGAGAAACCTGCATGTCGTAGTAAATATAAACAATTTTCGAAAGGCATGTGAAATCCGCAAACTCGCAGTGGGCCAGCGTGGTGGATTACGGCCTGAACCCCCTCGCAGTGAGGGGAGGCCCTTGTCCAGGAGTGGGACGTCAAAAGGACTAAATATTTTTTTATATCATTTCGGTTACACAGACAACGTAACGTTAACGTCTTTGCCCTGAAAGTGTAACCAAGTATTATGCAGCCTATTTGTGGGGTCCCTACGGAGGGATTTATTGAAACTCTTCTTCGGTTTTTAATGGACTGTATTTTCTTTAACAATTCTTCGTGTTTACATTTCAGGTTTTGCTACGGGGCTTGCTGGGGGCTTGCATCCAGGTCGTCTTCCCGCCTTCCTGTCTTCGTGTTCGTGTTCGTGTTCGTGCAGCGAGTCTTCAGTCTTCCCTAATTTCTTCCAATGTTAAGCTTCGTAAAAATTCAGATGCGTTGGTGCGTTCAGTACCGGCGATGATATGATCGCCACTCTAGATACGTTTTGAGGGTGGGTACTCGCGCTTGACTATTAAGCCCCGGTCGGTCTCCTACCCTATTGCGTCCATCGTGTGACCGGTAGGCCCGTGTTTGTAGACAGGGACGCAGCATCCCTGCGCCACTCGCCACCCATCTACCCTCGTCGACCGGGGACCCACCCTCGACTTAAATTGTATCTTATGAGGTTTTTCAGCCAAACAAATCTGCCTGAATGCTTGCCTGAAGGGCTATTCGTTCACCCCTGAAGGATTATCTACTTGTCCTGAAGGGTTATTTGTGTACCTGAAGGGTTATTTGTGTGTTCCTATCTGATTAAATAAATTAACACATTATTTGTTTTATTTACTACATACAGCTGATTAGGTACATTTTTATAACTTTAATTATTTGGCGGCTGTGTCCTCAACAGTCTCCCCCCGGCGTAGCTTGCGCAGCCTCTTCTCTGCCGGGGAGGACCACCAGTCGCCTCACGGGTCGCCGAAATATTCCGCCGCGCGTCCGCACGTCCGCACTCCGGACCACTCCGTCTGGTCCGGTGTACACCTCTTCGACCCGTCCCTTGGGCCAGATGTTGCGCGGTAGTAGTCCGTCTGCGATTACTACGACGTCGCCGCGACGCAGGTTCTCCTGCTTGCCACGATGATCGCCGCGCGGGTTAAGCGTGGGCAGATACTCGCTTACCCATCGCCTCCAGAATATGTCTGCCAAGGCCTGTGCCGCCCGCCACTGTTGTCGGTCGGCCACGTCGCACTCACCGACGTAAGGCGCTCCTGTGGGCGTTCCCAGCAGGAAGTGGTTGGGGGTGAGCGCCTCGGGGTCGTCAGCAGTCACTGGCACGTGAGTCAGAGGACGTCCATTCAACGTGTTTTCCACCTCTGCCATCAGTGTTCGCAACGCCTCTTCCTTGGGCGCGCGTTCATTTAGTGTCACCGCGAGCGATAGCTTGACGCTTTTGATTAGGCGCTCCCACGCCCCGCCTTGGTTCGGCGCGCCGGGGTCCGTGAACCGCCATTCGGTTCGTTTCATAACTGCGTATTCGCGTAGCTGAGGGAGCCACGCCGCATACGCTTCCTGTAGTTCGGTGTCCGCTCCGCGAAAGTTGGTCCCGTTGTCGGAGATGATTACTTCAGGCCATCCCCGCCGCGCGGCCATTCGCCGCATCGCCATTATCGCGGAGTCCGTACTCAGGCTTGATAGCAGCTCAATATGAACCGCCCGTACTACGAGACATGTAAACAACATGCCCCATCTCTTCTCCCGTCGCCTCCCGATGGTTACCCACATGGGGCCGAAACAGTCGACTCCGCAGCGCGAAAATGGCCGTGTGAACGCACTTATTCTTTCCGCGGGCAGGTCTCCCTTCACCGGGGTGTTTGGGCGTCCTCGCCGCGCCTTGCACCACGTACAATTCCATAGTACTTTGCGTACGTTAGGCCGCACGCGTAATATCCAATATCTCTGTCTCAAGTTATTGACTATCATTTCCCTTCCGCCGTGATTACGGTTTTGGTGCTCATACTTTATGAGTAGGCGCGCGAGTTCGTGTCCTCCGTCCAGTATCGGTGGTTCCTTCATCGATACTGGCACTGTAGCAGCGTTGATTCGCCCGTTCAAGCGCAGCAACCGGTCTCCGTTCGAGTCGAACTTCGGGTCTAGCCTATAAAGGCGGCTCGTACGGTCCACGCCTTGCCCCCTCTCCAGCCGCTGGATCTCGGCGGGGAAGCTTTCGCCTTGCGCTTGGCGAATCAATGTTTCCTCTGCTCGCTTTATATGCGCCGCTCCGAGCTCTCGGGCGCGCTTTCTACATTTATCCGTGAACAAGTGCACGTGCGCGATCGCGCGCAACAATCGTTCGTACTTTGAGAAACGCGCTATGTCAATCAAGCTCTTTCTCTCGTCCGTGTGTACTACGATCACTTGCTCACTTTCCTCGTCCGCGTCGTGCGGGTTTGTTTCCGCGGGCCAGTCCTCTTCTGGCGCGCGGAGGAAGTCCGGACCTCTAATCCATCTTGCGTTTTGTTTCATACGCGTCGATCCCGGTCGTGTCGCGTCGTCGGCCACGTTGTGGGCGGTCGGTACCCAGCGCCACTGTTCGGCGCGGGTGCGCTCGGCTAACTCGCCCAGCCGGTGCGCCACAAACGGTGTGTATTTCGCGGAGTCATTCCGGATCCAATGGAGCGCCGTCCTTGAGTCGCTCCAATATATCACGTCGCCCGCCCATGTATGCTCTTCCGTGATGGCGGCGGCCAACCGAGCGCCCATCAGGCATGCTTGGAGTTCCATTCGGGGTATACTCTGCGCTTTCAATGGCGATACCTTTGCTTTCCCTGCGACCAACGCGAGCTCGACTTTTCCTTCGCTGTTGGTCACTCGCCAATACGCGACAGCAGCGTACGCCTGCCCGCTGGCGTCAGTGAAGACATGCAGTGTGCGCTCGTCGACCTCCTCCCTCGCGTAGCACCGCGGCACTCTCAATGCGGCCACGGACGCGAGGTCGCCGAGCCACTCGTCAAAGGCGATACCTTCCTCGATTGGCAGTGGCTCGTCCCAGCCGGTTTTCTTCCGCCACAGCTCTTGTAACGCGATCTTTGCCGTAATAGTGTACGGACTTACTATACCGAGCGGGTCGAATATTGACATCACCGCACTGAGCATTTCCCTCTTGGACGGGGTCCTTGTCCGGGCGCGCACCTCCTCTGGTACGCGACTCATGTTTGTGTTAAATGCCAGTTCATCTGTCCCTGACATCCACACGAGGCCTAGGATCTTCTCATACGGTAGCGCGCCCGCGCCCAACTCCCTCGGCGAGTCGCCGCAGGCCTCGCGCTCGGTGCCTTCGAGCAGCTCGGGTTTGTTTGTGCACCATCCTGCTAACTCGAAGCTGGCACGTGCGTGCACGTGCCGCACCTGGTTGATTGTCTCGCAAGCGCTTCGTTCGTCAACGAAGCTCTCCAGCCAATCGTCCATATAATGATTCCTTGTGATGGAAATCAACGCGAGCGGATGCGTGGTTGCGCACTCCTCCGCGTTTTTGTTACGCACGCTGTGTGCTAGGAACGGTGAGCTTCTCGCCCCGAATATCATTGATCGCATCTCGTATTTTCGCGGGGGCTGCCTTCGGTCGTCGCCGCGCCATACGAATCGCTGCGCCACTCGGTCCTCTGGCCGTATTCTTATGCGCAAAAACATCTCTCTGATATCCGCAGTGACCGCCACGGGTCTCTCTCTGAACCGGAATAGCACACCATGCAGTGTACGTAACATGTCGGGTCCCGTTAGCAGCTCGTCGTTGAGACATCGCCCGCTCGCTCGCGCCGCGGCGTCGAACACGAGCCTTATCTTGCCTGGTTTGTTCGGATTGGTTACGGCGAAATGCGGTAAGTACCACTCGTTCGGAGGGCTCGGGTCGTTGTCGTCGCTTTCCACCGGCGCAGCGTATCCTTTGTCGAACATATTGTCCATCTGCGCGGTGTATGCTTTCTTGAACTCGACCGACTTGTCCATCTTTCGTTCCATTGTTCGTAACCTCTTCACGGCCATGTCATAACTGGGTGGCAGACACGGTTCGTTCGTGCGCCACGGCAGTCCCACCTCGTAGTGTCCGTCGATACGTCGTACTGATCGTTCGAACATTTCGATGGCTCGTTCATCCTCCTTTACCGGCTTGATCCTTTGCGATATCCCGAGCGCGTCGATCGCGAAGTGCGAGGTGATAAGCTCGTCCAGCCTCTCGCTCTCCGGTCGCTCCCGACATTTGTTCGATCCGATGTGCAGGACGGTTCCGTCGTCCTCACATTCCACGATCGTGTTGGTGGTGCGTGGTCTCATACCGTGCACCACCCATCCCAGCCGCGTGAGTGACGCGGCCGGTTGGTTCTTGTGCCCGGCCAACAGCCGGCGAGACACAATTAAATGCCAATTATCCGCCCCGATCAATATCCTCGGGTTGGCGTCCTCGTAGCAGACGTCCCGCAGCTCTAGTCCTTCCAGATGACCGTGCTTCAGGAGGTCCGCCGTTATTGTCTGGCTCGTGATGTCCAGATTCTTGACAGTACGCGCTTCAATCGTGTGGTAATCGGTTCGCGACCCACGTATCTTGATTTCTACACGCCTACTGTCCGGTTCGTGTTGCGCCGTTGTTACTCCGTGGATTCGTAACGGCCGCTTCGGGCCGTGCGCGCCAACTGCTGTAGCCAATCCCTCGTCCACGAGCGTGATCGTCGATCCCTCGTCGAGCAACGCGTGGGTGTGTACTTCCAGTCCGTGCGGTCCTCGGACCACTACCGGGCAGACTTTCAGTAGCACCATATCCCCCTGCGACGCGTCGTTTGCCACAGCGGTCACTACCGCTTCCTCGTCCCGTGACCCGTCAATCCTGTCGGGTCCTTGGGGTTCCACGTGTAACAGCGCGTGATGCGCCTGGCGACATTCACCTTTGCCACATTTCTTGGCCTTACAATCCAGCCGTCGGTGACGACTGTCCATACATTTGAAGCATGTTCCCGTTTCCTTCACCCACGCCCACCTTTGAGGGACCGTCATGGCTTCTACGCGCTTACACTGCGGGGCGGCATGTTCCCCGCCACAGCATAGACACGCCTTCTTGGCCTGGTCTCTCTTTGCTTTCGCATCGGTGGCTTTCGCATCGGTGGTTTTCGCATCGGTGGCGACGTAGACGGCGGCGCTTTTTTTGGCTCCTCCGTGCCTAGTCGGCGGTGTCGTCTTGCTTGCTGTCGCTGGTGACGTCACGGCCGCTGCTGTGTACGCATATCTTACGGCGCGGTCCGCCTCTCGCATGAGGAATCGCGACAACAACACGATCTCGGCGTCACTCCGACCGTCATGCTCCTCAGCGTAATCACACCACCGTGCTCTCAGGTGTGGGCTTAGCTTCTCCGTTACCTGCCGTGCCAGCATCGGGTTGTGCAGGTAACCCTTGTTGTCTACGCACGACAACACACTCACCACGTTTTGGAGTTTTATCGCGAACGTGTTTAACTCGCCCGCGCCCGCTCCTGGGCGTGGTAGCTTCCTTATGTCACTCAATGTTTTGTCGATAATAATCTCCGGTCGACCGTAACATTGTTCCAGTGTGCGCATTATCACTTCGGGCTCGGTCGCGGTGTATAATAACGCAGTCACTGATTCGCGGGCTTCTCCGCGCAAACACGTCCGTAGACGCGCTAAGTTCTCCGCCGACGAGAATCCGTGTAGCTCAGTCGAGTCCCTCATGGCGGCCTTAAACGGTAACCACTCTCCGGCGGCACCGCTAAATATCGGTAGATCCTGCGTCTGCCTAGGCGGGACTCTGCGGCGTGCCATACGTTCCAAGGTGTCCGCTAATCTGTCGACTCCACGGTCTCCTGTACGGGTCGGCGTCGGTGACCTCGCTCGTTGCGTCTCCTCAGCGACGCAGTTTCGGCTCGTGAGCGGGTCCTGTTCGAAGTGGGCTCTCAGTTGTACGGGACGGCGCTCCGCGCGCTCCCCCCGTACATTGGCACGCTCTAGCCAATCATTGATGCGCACCTCGACGTCGGTAGTCTCCTGGACTCCGTTGCTTTCTTGATCCGTCTCCTCCCGCAGGGTAGCAATGTCTGCGGCGAGCTTCTTTCGCACTAGATCCGCTTGCAGCTGTAGCTCGTGTCGTCTAATCTCCGCCAACTGTTCCTCTGCTCGTAGTTCGGCCTGTCTAATCCGTGCAGCCACACTCATGGTCGATCGTTCGGATCGCACCGACGGGGCGTGCGGCCTTCCTTCCCTTGTCGCGGCGGCGGTGGCGGCGGCGGCAATGGTCCGGTCCGTAGCTGTAGGCGGCACTGGTTCTGTCGCGGTTCGTTCAACTGCAACTGTTGTCGGTTTCCCTGTGCTGACGGGGTTCATCCGTGCTGCGGCGGCCTCGGCGGTAGCGGCGGCGGCGGCAGCGGCGGCGGCGGCCCGGGCAGATCTTGTTGGTCTTGCTGTGATTGTAGACGTAGGTGCTGACGCGGATGCTTGTGCGGACGGCAACGCTGGCGGTTCTTCATGTACTCGCGGCGTCCTCTCCTCGGCTCCTTGGCGCTTCGCTGGTGTCCTCGTAGCTGGCATCTTCGGCACTTGCACGCCTCCATACCTCCCTAGCCGGCCCTAGCAATCCTTCGGGAGAGCCCAGATGAGCCGGGATGTGCTCCCTCAGGGATGGATTCGTGCGGGATCGGAAGGGGGGGTCCTGAGCTGGCAGAGGCTTACCAGCACAGACGTGCAACTTCAGTCCGCGCGCTTGTGCGCTTCTTGATGGACTGGCGATGCCGCACGAGGCACCACACCGCCGTGAGGCGTTAACCCGAGGTTGCCTACCGTTTGGCACCGTTAGGTGGCAGGCAAACAAGGGCCGCGGTAAACCGCGTATTGGCTGTAAACTTGGTTGCAACGCTGTGAAGACTCGAAGCCGTTGCACGATGACGTAGCACGAAGACTGGCACGAAGGCTGGCACGAAGGCTCGCACGATGAGCGACCCGTAGAAGTGAAGACTCGCTGCACGAAGACTCGTACCACCGTAGACTCGAAGACGGCGGTCGGCGGCGGTCGGCGGCGCCTCCCAGCGGCCCGACGACACGTTCACCCGTCGACCCGACGATCTTCGATACGGACGATCTTCTGTAATGAATCTTCTTTCTTCTGTAAGGGTTCTTCAACTGTTCGTGGTCTTGCCTTCTTGTTTCTTGCTTCTTGCTGGCTTCCGATCCGGCTCCGTAGGACCAATTTGTGGGGTCTCTACGGAGGGATTTATTGAAACTCTTCTTCGGTTTTTAATGGACTGTATTTTCTTTAACAATTCTTCGTGTTTACATTTCAGGTTTTGCTACGGGGCTTGCTGGGGGCTTGCATCCAGGTCGTCTTCCCGCCTTCCTGTCTTCGTGTTCGTGTTCGTGTTCGTGCAGCGAGTCTTCAGTCTTCCCTAATTTCTTCCAATGTTAAGCTTCGTAAAAATTCAGATGCGTTGGTGCGTTCAGTACCGGCGATGATATGATCGCCACTCTAGATACGTTTTGAGGGTGGGTACTCGCGCTTGACTATTAAGCCCCGGTCGGTCTCCTACCCTATTGCGTCCATCGTGTGACCGGTAGGCCCGTGTTTGTAGACAGGGACGCAGCATCCCTGCGCCACTCGCCACCCATCTACCCTCGTCGACCGGGGACCCACCCTCGACTTAAATTGTATCTTATGAGGTTTTTCAGCCAAACAAATCTGCCTGAATGCTTGCCTGAAGGGCTATTCGTTCACCCCTGAAGGATTATCTACTTGTCCTGAAGGGTTATTTGTGTACCTGAAGGGTTATTTGTGTGTGCCTATCTGATTAAATAAATTAACACATTATTTGTTTTATTTACTACATACAGCTGATTAGGTACATTTTTATAACTTTAATTATTTGGCGGCTGTGTCCTCAACACTATTAGATTGTATGTCTGCAGAAATAATAAGGTATCTGTACTCAAGGTTCTAATAAAACAACAAAAACATTCAACCACAATAAACTCTAATTAGTATTTGGTAGCATAAATAACATAAACTTAAGTTTCAGAAACAAGTAATTACGAGAAACTAGAAACTAGTTTGCAAGTGTCCCCGCCTCCTGGCTCGGATGGTCTGAGACGTGGGACGCTAGGGGCAACCCTACCGCGGTCACAGGCGATTTGTCAAGAGTGGGCGAGAGCCCTGATTTTCCAAATAATTTTTCGCTAACACTTCACGAGATTTCAGTACGAGACTTAAGGTACCAGCGGTTCCGAATGGTTGTTTTAACATTTGATGGCTCTTTATTGACTTATTTTATCTTACTGCATTCATTATTAGCTATGAAACACTTTGCTTTGTGTTATCTTTAAATAAAAAAACCGGTGTGTAATTCGTAATTCTTCTCCTAACCGGCTCGAAAGATTTTATCTTTTTTTTACTTATGGGATCACCTGAATGGTTCTAACGTATAGTTCTGCCCGGTAGATGGCGTCATTGTCGATATCCAGGAAAGCGGCAAAAGCTCATATACCTACTTATATATGGACTAGTTTATGCCCGTGACTTTGTCTGCGTAGTATTTAACGTAACGAAAATTTCGGGATTATCGGGATAAAAAGTATCTTATGTGTTAATCCCGGTTATAAACTATATGTGTTCCAAATTTCATCCAAAAGCGTTCAGTAGTTTTTGCGTGAAGGAGTAACAAACATACATCCACACTCACAAACTTTCGCATTTTTTATAATATTATTAGCATTTATATTAATATTTTTACTTTATTACAAAATATGGCAACAAATACCTTAAAAAGAAACTAATTAGGTAAAACATTTTCACAAAAGCAAAACTAGCAATAATGCAAATGCCTGCACACAATCGCATGATAACTTTACCGATACCGTACCGGTAATAAATCATTCACGAATAATTCGTACCGGTTTTTCTGCCTAAACGATAGATTAAACGAGACCTATACCGATAACTTAACGAACGTTTGTAGTAATAACAGGAAATAAAAACTTAAAGTTGTGTGTGCGATCCACTAAATATAGGACACTTATAGTTTCCATACACTTTACTTTTTTTATAACAAAGTCGGCAAACAAGCATACGACTGGCCTGATGTTAAGCAGTTTCTATAATCTATAGATATACCGGTTTATCAGATGGCTACAATACCATTGGCATTGCCGACCCGAAGATGATTAGTAATTGGAATACAGGAAAACACTCTTACTTATTACACGGAACGCAGTGTACAATTTATAGGTCCGGGTGTGATGAAGTAAACAGCCAATTAGCAATTACAGTTGTTTATTGTACTGTGTACTCACAACTAATACAAAGCTTCGAACATGCATATGTAAATTTGTGTAACGAAACCATATTGCGATACAATTTTGCAACAGCGACATCTATCGAGGATAATGAAAATCTATCCATAATATAATTAACTTATATGCTATCAAATACCCTGTTCTGTGACAGGTTGGTACTATCCCAATCAAGCCAATAATTATCACTTTTTTGGGAACCAAACCAAACTAATTTAAATCCGTGTTATATGTATAAGTTGTATACATATTTTAACAAAATAATATCCAAGAAGAAAACCAAAAGAAAATCAAGTGAAAATCTAGTCGGCAAAAAGTTGATTTGAAAAGTTCATTAAATAGAGAAGTAGTTTTTTGCCGGCGATTATGAAACTTCCAGCGAGGTAACGTTTGAGACCTAATTTTCTTGTCAGACACTAAGGCTTTTTAAATTTTAGATACAAACTTTGCATACTCTATTCTTATAACTTGTTTTTTTAGAAACTTACTACAGGGTACTGACTACTACGTAGTACCATCCTCTCACAGTAAATCAGTGTAAAACAGCTTTTATAGTAGTGTTTCTTACGATACGTGCCGATAACAGAACCCCTCTCGCTACCGCTCCCTTTGTCCCACTCTTATCAAGTCAACACATCATGTACCTGATTGCTTTTCATAAATATGATTACTTAATATTATATATTAATTAATAAATCAGTACATATTCGCAATATCCTCAGATGTCTGCATAATTCACATTAATTATGAGCAACTCCATATTTCACATTATAACACAACTTGCGTCATCGTTCATAACTCACAATCAGCGCTAAGCATGTGCTTAAGCAATTACTTCGCAATAAAACGTAGCCGCGATGCTTCTCGGTAATTATGTTACTTGGATAATTATTGTGTCAGGTGACGTGTTGAAGGGCCTTAATAATGAAATACTAATGTGAAATACGTAGCAAATGTTATGGAATTTTGTAGTCACAAAAGACTACGTACGTGCTACGCCGTAGCAGCGTAGGCATTCAAAATAATCAGTACGTAATCTCTTTTCTGGTTCCTGAACAGACATCGCAAACTAGAGAGTTCCCTAAAATTTATAAGGCTAAAGCGCCCATCTAGCCCGCGAAGTTCAAATTTTTTGAGGTTTTTTAGAATTTTTTCAAAATCTGATAATAATAAAAGGCACATTTTGTAATTCGCGACAAAGACCGTGTGCAGTGCATTTATTAATATATCCAACTTACTCTAAAACATTTCAAGAACGACAGCTATCCAGATAATCTGGCCATTTTTATATATTTAGTGATTTACTAGTATCATATCCACCGTCATAATATTTAGAGTAAAATAAATATATTAATAAACGCACTGCATACTGTGTTCGTCGCAAATCACAAAATGTTGTCTTAAATGTTTTCAGATTTTGGATAAACTATAAAAATATTCGAAAATTTTGAATTGCGCGGGCTAGACAGGCGCCTTCACCTTAATTAAATCTTTGTACACATTGTACGGTGGGAGAGCCAAGCCTATCGACTTATCACTGTACAGTTTTCTCGACCAAGGTAGCACCACCATCTCACAGAAGATCAGCATAAAGGCTACTTTATGCTGATCTTCTGTGAGATGGTGGTGCTAGCTATATTAGAGCTGCATTTCGTTTCGAGCCTCTGTCCCACTCTCAGTTAGATCGGCAACGTCCAAGCAAAGCCTCTGGTATTGCAAGCATTTATAGTTTACGGTAACTGCTTAACATTAAGCAGGTCCTACGCTTGTTTGCCGACTTTTATCTATAAAAATAAAAATCACTACCATGCCTGCATTCCTTGAAAATATAGGCTGCACTCTTTCAAAGGTGAGTTAAATCTTTTTACGATACTACAAACGCGACAAATTCTAAGGAACAAACAAAGTAATAATAACACATCACTTTCTAATAAGTAACTATCTGTCGTGAAGGTTGAAATTAACCTTCTCATTTTCACCTGAACTGAATCACTATCATTAGTCAAAGGCAGGTCTTTAGTTGTACCATTATTTCCCATTTACCGTGTAATTACACCTTTCCAGTTCTAATTATGATTTCATTATGAAAAATGTACTTTAATACTCAGAACATAGGTTTTAACACGTCAAAAATTTAAGAGATACGGTTTTAATTTGCGCACTCGAAATCATTTATAATGAGCTTGATAAGTTTTCAATTACAGTTTTTATGATAAAGAAGGTGTTTTCAATAGTCACAGTTGGTGCAAATTTCGTTGGCTCACTATTAAAAGGTTATTTGCTAATATTAATTAAATAATGCATAGGACCATACAATAGGTAGTCACTATTAATCCTGTATCCACCAATTCAGTTCTCCGTTCAGACAACAAGTTGTAGAGTCGAACAGTTTAGTTGCAAATACACATTGAATCTTCAACCTGAGTTCGGTAGCGCCACCGCCAAAGCGAGTCAAACAAAGTTTCAGTTATACTGTGATAGCTACGACACGAGTATAGATTGTTATCGAATCGACTTGGCTATTTATCGAAGAAAATGTTTGAATCGAACCGACATATCATTTTTTGTTTTATCCAGCTCAAACAATAGCATCACAATCGTTATTACAATTTAAAATATAAAAATAATAAACTTTAACGCTATAAAAATATAATCCAAACACGTTGCTCTCGTTCGAACAGCCAGCGTGGGTATCAATTAGTGCGCTGCTCGCCCTGGGGCTCGCGCTCGTCAAATGCATACAGATGTCGTAATCGATCTTGGCTGCATTGCCATGGTATTGTCGTTTTTAGTGCCCGGCATTTTATCGTGGTATTAGAATCTGTAGAGATGTGTTGAGGAGGACTTTGACGTACAATAGACATTATAACATTTCAATTAAATAATGAAGATTGCCCGGGAGCGAAGGCAATACATTATCATTGGTCTATTGAAAATAATGTTGGGTTGTGATTGGTCGATCAGAAACTCAAAGGTACTGAGTCCAAAGGGTGGTTGGTCAGTGGATAAACAATTAGTTGAGTTTTGGAGGGCAAACAGTGGTTCCGTGTAAATATCGATAATCAACGGAATCAGTGTAGAGTAGAATCAAATTCTGGGAAAGGTAAGAAATAATAATACGTTCTTAGTATTTCTTTTTCAAATTAAACCACCCAATTTTAAGAGACATGCAAAACGTGATATTTTTTTAAACAACAGTATATAATGAATCGGCCAATTATAATCTTTGGTGAACACAGTTCGGAAGCCAGAAGTGCGGCCGATTCAGCCGATATCAATTAGCGGGTGGGCGCTCGCGCCGCCCGCCCGAGGCCCGCTCGTGAACTGCATACAGAATCGTACACAGGTCCCCGTGCATTGCGATAATATAGAGAACGAGCTGAAAATTTGAAATTAATTTAATATAAGTATTTAGATAATCTCATGCCAAATTGCATTTATGAAGTCATCACAAAACATTCCCGGTTGGGATGTATCCTTAAGGGTACTATGGCTTAGGTTAGGTAAGGTTTGAACAGTGACCACATTGCGCGAGCCGAGCGGGCGAAGCGAGCGTGGCATGGCAGCGCCCGGCGAGGCGTCAGAATCCGAATGTGTGATTTTGTAAATATTAGTATTAGTTAAAGAGGTTCGTACATGTGATTAAGTTAAGTTAGGTTAGAGTCTTCTTCTTTCGAATGTCAAATTACTGATGACAGAAAAACATAGTTCAATGTTTAACAAAACGTTTATTAATAAGGGCATTAGTGCAAATAGTTTCAAACAGCGATTTCCCAAAGTTTTCCCCAAATCTTTGGACCTGCCTACGTCATGCCTTCTACAAAATGATAAGCAGAATATTCGAAATACCACATACTATGTACCTCTATAACAATCAAATCTAACCTAATACACTTCCAATCTTTCTAAAACACGTAAAATTTAAAGTTGAAATAGCAACGGTACAACAAAAAATCCGAACTAGCCGGCTCCGCTATCCCAAATCAATTACGTCGAGTGTGCGGCCCTCACAATTTAATTGCGACTCGCTAAGTGTTCCACGTGCTATGCATTTTAATGTACCTACAGCAGCGTTGTTAAATATTTAAAGTAATTGGAGATGTGCTTCGGTGGCAATTAAAAATGAGGCTTAGTTGGTTGAAGGAGCAAATAATTTATTTTGTAAAAAATTCCAGACGTCTATTTATGTTATTGTCTACTATTTTCATTATCAGAAAAAAGCTTGATTATTTGTTAGTTTGGAGAAACACGCGAATGCGGGTGGACGAATGTTATTGATATTTGGTACATAGGTCACCATAAAGGCACTTTTAACATAGACGTCTACACAGGCGGGGCCACGGTTGAATGTTATTTTAACAATAAATATAATATATTTAGACGACCGCTTGGCGCAGTGGTTCGAGCGTAGGCCGCTCGGCTCATTGCACATGGTGGTCGCGGGTTCGATTCCCGCCGGGGCAAATTTCGGAAATGGCCTTTTCGTAATTTACCATGGTCTGGGTGTCACTGGGATCGCCCCCAGTCCATTGTACGGTTCCCATAGTACAAGCTTTGCTTAGTTTGGGACCGTACAGTTGGTGTGTCTGGCGATATTTATATATTTATTTATATTAAATGGTGGTAGAGCCAAGCTGTAGCCAATGTAGAGTGGAGCCACTGGTTAGTACCACCCTCTTACAGAAGATCAGGGTAAAGTAGCTGGTATAGCTGCGTCCCATACCATGAGTGAAAGAGCCGAAAGGACAACAGGTCCAGCCGTTTCGGAGATTACCCGGAACAAAAATACAGACAGACAGACCAAAAAAAATAAAATCGCGTTTCGCTATTTATATAATACTAGCGGCCCGCCCCGGCTTCGCACGGGTACATTGCGGTTACATTATTCGAGTTTTAGTAAGAATCCCTATTTTTTTTTTTAATATATGATAGCCTATGTCACCAGGAGATAGTGTAGCTTCCCAACAATGAAAGAATTTTTCAAATCGGTTCAGTAGTTTCGGAGCCTATTCATTACAATCAAACAAACAAAGTTTTCCTCTTTATAATATTAAGTATGATATGTACTTTCATATGCATTTAGTGAAAACGTGTTATTTTGATATTACGAACAGACACTACAATTTTAATTATTTGGATAGATATGTTAAAAAAAACTAATTATACCAAGTGTTTCTCTTAGCTATCTCTCTAGTCATCCACAATATAGGGTTGAACGTTTTATACATTTTTGTGGTGAGTGATACCCCTTACAAGTCTCGAAGCCCTCACGGCCTCTAAGGCACCTCTTAGTCGTGCCCAGAATTTATGGGATGTGACGTAGCAATCAGATAACAATGAATTGCGGCTGAGCGGTCTCTGAGACCTCTATCCTGCAGGAAATATATCAAGCGATCCCTTTCGCCCCGGGGGAGGCACGAACCTATCCTCGGACCAATTAGAATTCGGTATATTGGATATGCGGATATACTCGTATACCTACTGTATATATATCAGAATATTGGTTCGATAGAACATTGTTTTTGCATAAAGTATCTCTATTTCGTGATAGCTATTACAGAAGTGACTTTGATGTGATTGAGGTTGAATTTGTTATATTTCGCTTACGTCAGCAACATGAAATTGACAATTTGATTGGTAAGTCTATAGGTTAGTTATTTATACTGAAAGACGTTGCAAAACTATTTATTTAAGAGTTCTACTATTCCAGTTCTCATACTGAAATCAATATTAAATCACGAGTTTGTTGTTTATTCTCTATATTTTAAATGTCAAGGATGTTTCAAAAGTGAAACCAATACACGGGGGGGGGGGGGGAGGTCATGGAACTAAGTCGTAACAAAATTTGATTGAAATTCAAACACCGTAAATAATACCCGCCAATTTAAATTAAATCGTAGGAATTATGCAAAATATTTATAACTTTATCTTAAATGTTGGTGGCAGACACGTGAAAATGCAGTTTACACAGTGTTCTCGAACATTGGATGTGTCCTAAGGCCGACACAAAAAAGTTTTCACAAATATTCAAAACCCTAACTCAGAAAATAACTCATAACTCAGAAAATATTATAGTAACGTTTAGTAAGTCCTTACTATGCCTCTACAATCAACATATCAGCTAGTGTATACCTATGTAAGAATCTTAATTATTATTTCTAAGTTTTCACACACACTGTATAATAATTAAAAGAAACAAAATCAACACTAACTGATCAGAGTTCGAACCGTACAGTCAATGCCTTTAAAATTCAACACTGCCTCAATCAATTCCACTGGCTACGCTCAAACACTATGGCTAATAGAAACCAATCTACCGCTCGCTACGAAACATTCCGGCTACATAAATCAAGCAACGCAAATAAGCCGGCCCGAGCTGGGCTGTGACGTAGGCTAACACATGACACTCCGCTCCTACCCTCAATGACCCTACAAATTATAGGCCCGTGCAGTGTTTCGAAATGTTTGCGGAAATCCCGGGATCTATAAACGATCCCGCGGTAATACGCGAGCCGTTAACATTATTTGGTAGTGGATAAATAGGTACGGTCGAGGGTCCTATTTGTATCGTTATATTTTATCTGGGGACGCGGCGGCCGCGAACTCGTTATTTTTGTGAAAACCATTTGATACAATATCGGTTTCAGTAAATAAATATTGTGGAATGGTTGTTGGTAATTTTATATTAGTTTCAAGAAGACATTATAACATTAAATTGGACATTAAAAGCATAAAATTATAGTTTTAAAAATATTTTATGTCTTCTGCACTTGTTAATAAATCTCCATAAAATATTTGCTCGGAGGGGAATGAGTAATCATATTTTTTTGTTTATGGTATTATATTTCTCAAAGTATATTTATTATAAAGAATTTTATGTTCTTCTTAATAAAAAGCGAAACCTATTTGCTAATAGCGAAGAGCAGCATTAAAATATCACTTCAATCTTTAACAATCCCGCGTCTAATCCCGCAAAAAAACACTCTTGCCTTGTCTTGTTATTCAGATTAAATTCGATGTTTAAAAGTAATCTTAAACCCCTAATTAAGAATATAGTTTACAAGAGAATGAATACAGCGGATCTCAATGTTTATATTAGATGTATGAAGTGTTTGTTTTAATCGTTATAATAATAAAGCAACCTACTATATGGTCCGAAGCTGATCATCGCTTGTAAATTAAATTTTTATTTAATAAGGATACCGTGCAATGGACTTTATAAATGGCAACAAAAAACAGCAGGATGTTCTAAATATAGGACATATCCAAGTTGAATAACAAAACCAATGACACCGACACTCCGTATCGGCCGGTGCTCGCCCAAATCGCCAGTTACCATATTCATCAACTACGAAACCCGATTACGTAATAAAGCCTCCCTCCGTCGCACGATATAGATGGCGCTGTTACCTAAAAGCTTCAGAATTTCAGATGAACCAACAACTTCACACGTTTCCTAGCTAGCCAATCGAGCCGAGACCTATCTGTCAGCGTTAATTCGAGTCTTCAATATCGATCAGTCTAATCGCAACCATAAATACTCAAGAGTGGTAACGATTCAGGAATCGAGTGATTTAATCCAGAATTACGACGGTCATGTTAATTGGTGCGCGCTATTTATTCGGATGGGTGGGTGATTTGAAAGCTAACAGGAACTGTTTAGGAGTTAAATTTCTAAGGCATTAAAGCCAAACTCCTAATTGGGTTTCGCTTCATAGATTCGATTTGATTCTAATAAACACAATATAAAATTATTTATCCAAAAAATCACTTTAATTTTTTTACTAAACTATTTTCTACCCCTTGATAAAAGTTAAATGACAACTTTTTTACTGATTAACGCTAGTACAAAGGTTTAAATTACATCAAAAAATCAGGCGACATCCTTCATAAAGTACCTAAAACAAACTAATGATGTCCTCCAGCCCGGACATTAATACCCCTCCTCAGATATAAAACTCATAAACGATTTATAACAAGATTTACAACTCGCATTCTTCCCTAAAGCCGTTTAGGTGGCAAAGTTAGCGAAACCAAGTTTGAACCGACCGCAGAAATTCCCCAACTGAGGCGACGTTTTAATAAATCAAAGTAATCGGCCGCCATATTTGAATTTCCATAAAAAAAGTTTATGAAACCTACAACTATTGCTGACGTTTTCATATTGAGTGGGGTTATGAATTATTGTGATTGCCAATTTAAAGAAAAACAAGTTTTGACCTCTTTCATTCCATAAAACAATATGGAATATATTCAGAGATTATTAATTTAAATGGAAGTTCTTGCCTAAAAATCTAGAGTTGAACTACTAAACACTTTTGGATATTTCAAAATTGAAACAATATTTAATAAAATAATTTGAACAACAACTAATTTATTATTATTATATATGTATTATCCACAATAGTAACCAACACAACATACAACTTCATAGCCTTTTTTAGCCAACTAAGGCCGTTTGCTTGTTTAGAAGGATAATATAACACTAGTCAGTTTGCAAAGAACAATAAATTGGCCTATAAAAATGAGAGATAGTACACGTAGGGTACGTTCATTCATATTTTGGTTAGCATATTCATTATTTACAAGTCCCAAACAATGGTATTTCCAATGCAATAAGTTTACCTTTCATAATACTAACTGATTTGTTGAATGCGGAAGAGATAAAAAGTGATCCAATCATTTTTCAAGACCGCAAGGCGACAACTTGAAATCCGCCCCGAATTTGTTGCACAACTCGTAAAACTACGTCATCATCATTACAAAACCTGTATTGAGTACTAGTGATGGGCCATACTGATTCGGAACTCGAGTTCTTTGCAAGAAGAATGAAGTTAGAACACAGATAGGATGTATTTATATTATTGTAAGTTCTCAATTGTTCTGTGTTTGAGATGCTGGGTCAACACTTGTACCGTATAGGTCTCACTATGTAAGGAATATAATTATAATATGGTGTAAAGTTTAATGTTTCAATTTTGCTCCACTATTTGGTGTGTACGTCTCTCACGAGGTCGTGTAGGTTAACTACTCGTATAGTTATTTTATGTACTTAGGTATGTAACATTTTAATACTTCCATTTGAAGTGCGCTAAAATTTACAAACAACGAGTGGCTCTTAATCCGAATATTTGAATGTTTGTTTTATACGTTTAGTAAATAGTTGAGTATATAGTGACTCGAGTGATACTCAGCACATCACTACCGCTAAGTTATTAATCCTCAAATAAAATCTATTTAGTGTCGTGCCGATAGCCGTTATTACTCGCTTCTCATTTTCAACTTTATTGCGGTCGTAACGATACGATTTACGGCCATACTTTGAACCTAGTGTGTTTGGTACACGGTATAATTCTCAAGTTTAGTATAATCACCGTAGTTTTCGGTTAAGTTGCGATTCCATGTTTTGTTGAAGTTATTCGCCTTAGCCCGCGGGTTTTCGTTATTTATTACAGTTTTAATTTTTAACCTTGGTGTTTGGGATTGCTTGTTAATAGTTTTTATATTTATTTGTTGATAAATATGGGTTTGAAAATAATATATATTAAGGTGAAGGCGCCTGCCTAGCCCGCGAAATTCAAAATTGGCGAGTATTTTTATAGTTTATCCAAAATCTGAAAAAAATTAAGACAACATTTAGTGATTTGCGACAAACACAGTATGCAGTGCGTTTATTAATACATTTATTTTACTCTAAATATTATCACGGTGGATATGATACTGGTAAATCACTTAATATACAAAAATTGCCAGAGATATAGATATTGCTGGATAGCTGTCGTTCTTGAAATGTTTTAGAGTAAGTTGGATATATTAATAAATGCACTGCACACGGTCTTTGTCGCGAATTACAAAATGTGCCTTTTATTATTATCAGATTTTGAAAAATGTCTAACAAACCTCAAAAAATTTGAACTTCGCGGACTAGATGGGCGCTTTAGCCTTAAGTTGAGATACTGAAGAGTTATAATGAAATGTTAAGCGTCACCTTTGACCTCTTTTAAGCTCATTTCAATAATGCACGGGTGAGTTGATTTCTCCCTGGTTAAGTTCTCCAAACTCCTGAATAAAACGGTACCACCGGAAATCTCAGTGCAGCCTTAAATAACCAAACTAAACTCGATCACGTACAAAAACTTCGCGGCACCAAGACCATTATTAAATTTTTATGTAACGACAAGGACCCGTGGCAGCACCGCAACTCTCGCAGTACATTGCGCACCCATAAAGAGTTAATATTTCAACGGCACAGACAAAGAGAGCAGTAGTCACGGCCCAAGTTTTAATTCGCTTAAAGTTGTTACAAGTTGGAACGGGTCCCTCGTTGGGCGCCAAATTAGGTACAGTCACAGAGTAAAGTATAAAAGTAACGGTCACGTTATTCCACTGATAGTTTAATTCGCTTCGGTTGTGAGTACATTTTTTCTGTGTACTGTTTTGCATGTAATTCGTAATTTAGTTCACAGAGCATGTCTTGAGTTTTTAGTTTCTTATATTGTTCATAGACTCGAAGGTTTAATAATTTTTTAAGTTTAGTACTTACAGCTTTGATTGAAATAGTTTAAAATTCTTATCGCATTTAAAAATACCCTCGTCACACGCATGGATCCGCAAAGTTGGACATATTGTGTCACAACCCACCCCACCCTGAATGACCCCAAGTCAGTCGCAGACGTCGAGGCAGACTGGGACAGAATTGGACAGACGATTTGGACACCTTTGAGGATATAACATGGTTGCATGAAGGAGAAAAGGAGATGCCCCCAGCAGTGGGATAGTTAACAGGTTATTAAAAAAACCTATACATGCTTACATTTACGCAATAAATAAACGTTTGTGTAAGTTACTCACCGTATTTTGACTTCCTTTGACTGCCATTCGCTGTGTTTGTCGAAACTGATGAGTATCGCCGCGATTTCCTGTAACAAATACAAGGGTTATTTAGCAAAGCAGTTAAACTCTTAATAAGTACTTTAAACTCTTAACTAAAGTATAACCATTAAACTTAACCATTCGGTTAAGCACGCGTCTTGCAAGTACCATGTCCTGGGTTCAAACCCCGGCTCGCACCTCTGGGTTTTTCGAAAACTACGTGCAAATCATAATTTATATACCTATTATTATCACTCGCTTACTGTGAAGGAAAATATTGTGAAGAAACCTGCATGTCTTAGAAAATCTAAACAATTTTCAAAAGACACGTGAAATCCGCCAACCCGCACTGGGCCAGCGTTGTGAATTACGGCCTAAATCCCCCTCGTAGTGAGGGGAGGCCCGTGCGCAGGTGTAGGACGTCAAAATGGCTAAATTATTATTATTCTTATATATTCTAGTCAGAATTATTTTTTAATTATTAAAAACAGTGATCCTACATTTCATTTATCACGGCAAAACCAGGAACTTTAACAAAAGTTTTACTCCCCTATGCCAAGCTTAAAATAAACAGTTTTTCGTTCACTATTTTCATTTGAAATCCACAATTCATACATTTACGTTGAAAAAGTACTCAAATTTGACTAAAATCTTGACCACTTTGCGAGTTCTATTGTCACAGTGAATGATAAATGAATTATGTTACCGCTGGTCGCTCTAAAAAGGATAAAAGAGTACGGACGGTCAAATGGAGACAAATATGATATGTCTACTTTATACACAAAGGGATAGCAATAATTTTCAGGTTTGTGAAAAAATATCCCTTTAATGTAACTATAGGAGTACAAAGGGAAGGAATAAAGGTGGGGCTTCAGTTTCTCTCAGTAATCGTACGACACACAAATATAACATCTATCGATCTAAGTAAAGAATCCTTTTAATAATCCAACTAATATTATAAATGCGAAAGTTTGTGAGTGTGGATGTTTGTTACTCTTTCAGACAAAAACTACAGAACGGATTTGGATGACATTTAGAACACAGATAGTTTATGTAAGATCTATGTCGATAGAAATATAATTTTGTTATGTTTGCCATAACATTTAGTTATTTTTCCTATGGAAATAACAAAAAAGTATTAATTCATAACTTGTTTGAAAAATTACTACATATTTTTTTACGAGCGGTGTTTAGCAATAGTCGTCGAATTAGTGACCTACAGAAATAAATATTAAAGATAAGTAATAATAATGCCACAAGGTCAACAGTTTACTAATATTTCTTCCCTCGACACACACAACGAAGGCATACTTCCCTATAGATTTATAGCCCTAGCATAATCCGGAGGCGGCATCGCATACGCAAGTAGGCAGTTGAATTAGTTAAGGAAGTGGTACCGTACTAACAGGAAATTTCTGTCCGTCCGTTCGTTTGTACGAAATTTCGGGAACGATTGTTTGTTTGGAGCATCCTGATCTGCGACTACGGCGAAGTCTTGGTGTTTCGATTTAGTGATATATTCGGTTTTATGCTATTTTCGGTTTGTTATTCAAATCCTTGTGAACAAATAGAGCTGCTACTCAACTTTTAAATCCCACTAAGCTGCAGCAGAAGTATTTACCTATTTGTAATTTTTGTTTCATCGCAACAAAATTAAGCAGCTCTTAAATTTAAGTTTTTAACTCTGCCTCATACAATCTACATCGCGTTATACGCGGTGAAAACAAAAAAAAAACCATATTTATTGAAATTATTCGAGCATCATTTCATATTTCTGTAACGTTAGAAAATCTAAAACCACAAACAGTCCTTAGAAACCTACAAACAAGTAACAAAAATAATATGAATTCGTTCCGAGAAAATCTATTTTCGTTAGTATGGTCAACCTGTACGATAAAAACACGTTTCTCTTTCCGGAAAACATCTGCACATTTTCCCATCAAGAAAAATATTGCTCCTACCGATATATTTATGGAAACAGAATTATTTCACCCCTATTCCACGTAACAGAGTTCCACAATGAGACGATGAAAGAAACGGGAATGTAAATAGAATAATAGGAAAGTAACAAAAGATGTAAATGATGTGTACTTTATGTTATTATACCAACTCCAATTTGTTGCTTTTATGTTTCAGTGAATGTTCGGCGGTGTGTGTGAGTAAATAATGTTTTACCATTATTTACTTTTACAATTTGAAATTATAGTGGGCCTGTTTCAATTATTTATATAAAATCCTATATTGATTCGTAGATAAAAAAAAAATATTTTGTATGTAATGTGAATATAATTGTTTTTTTATGTCGCAAAAGGAACACTTACAAATCAACATTCAAAATAGGCATAAAAGCAAGTGAACATTATCACATAAAATTTAAGTTTCAAACGACACCGTTAAACTAACGTAACGGCGACCTACCCATAAAATATAAACATTACTTTATCAAAAGCGACAGAAGACCACAATCATTAACATTAGTGGAATATTATAAATACAATTTTTTAGCAGAAAATTTTAATAAATGAAAATTACGGAGGGCTCGTTAGAATTCTCGCCCGGAGGGATTCACTTTCTCTCGTCAATAACCGAGAAGGCACCTGTCACATTACTGAAAGGAGCGGATTAAATATTTGGGTAACAATATGTCTCCGTGAATAAACAATATCGCCTATAGGGCTGTCCCACTCCTGCGTAAAGGCCATATTTTAAATAAATAATAATAAATAAATCCATTTATTTCAGGCAAATACCCATAATTATTAAACTAAAATTAAAGTTAACATTACAATCACATTGCAAAACACAATAACAAATTAAATAAAAACTAAATAAAAGTAAAATTACAATAGCATTAAATAAAATAAAATAAAATTACATTTACATTAGGTCACAATTTTTAATTTCAAGAAAAATAATATTACAGTATTTGCAGTCTTTGCTTATCGTAACACTATTTGCAAATAATCGTCAACGCACCTGGTGCAAATATGTAATTTGGGCACGGTTTCATTAATATGACCGAACTAAGATAACATAATTTTAGATAAACTTGGCATATCTTAGACGCCTATTTCTTTTTCGTTTGTACGATTAAATAAAGACCTGTATCGAAAAAAAGAAGCAGTGTAACCGAATAATTAATGAAAATAATAACATGAAATATAAAGACTTATTTTGTTTTATTTTCAACGTGTTCATTTGTTAAATACCGTGTTCAGTAAGAAAACACCATATTATTAACAAATATTGTACGTAAGTATAGGTAGGATTCGAGCATAAATTATTCTGTTCTGTTAACGCCCTTGAATACAACCCGCTACCGTCTATCACAGTGTCTCTCGCCGAGTCGTTCCGCCCGACGGGTGCCCAAAGAGTTCATTGGGACTTTTATTGGCGTAGCTTTTAAAGCTCCCTGTCAGATGTAACGCAAACGATGCTATAAAGAGCGCCCCGTGACGTCATACCGACTCCGCCAGCTCATAATTAGGGTTAATTGTGTAAACATTTATAGAAACGGTCAAGTTTTAACGGGGGAGTTTTTTTCAAGGTTATTGGTACCTAGTATTTGTTTGGTGAGTTCACATTTTAGGGGTACTTTGGCAGAAGTCTATTTTTTAACCCCCGACGAAAAAAGACGGGTGTTATAAGTTTAACATGTGTATCTGTGTGTCTGTGTATCTGTGTATCTGTGTATCTGTGTATCTGTGTGTCTGTCTGTGGCAACGTAGCGCCCAAGCTGATGAACCGATTTAAATTTTGTTTCTTTTGTTAGAAAGGTATTCTGATCGAGAGTGTTCTTAGCTATGTTTCATGAAAATCGGTTCAGCCGTTTGAAGATCATCAGCTCTTTTATAGGTTAAAAAAGCCACATTTACGGCCAAAACCAACTTCCACGGCTCGAATACGCTCGAAATTTGAGATAATTGGATTTCGCTTTATTATATTTTTAAATGATCGTAATAGTCTGAACTGGCTTTTTACAATATTATAAATGTGAAAAGTTTCCCGGATTCTAGAAAAAAAGGATATTTTATCAATTTTTATATGAGATTTGTGTATGAACTAAAGACGTTCCATAAGTCACGTGTCAAATGATGGATACGCGCATGCGTTAAATTTTGTTTTGTTAATGGTCATGGAATATTACGCTATAATAATTATAGAGGGCGCTGCTCCGCCATTGAGAAAAAATATAAAAAACAAATCTAATTTAAAATAATTTTAGCATTATTGAAGATTCTTCCCCTGGGCTGCTCCCGTCCACCTCAACCAGAGTTATTACATGAAATTGAATCATAATTGATAATCTTTTACTAGGAATTAAACCTCCGTGGCATCAATATTTAGATTCGTTTTCTATTCTAATGTCAATTATTATAATGTCATAACAAAATAATGTCTCATACTTTTACACAGATTTTCTGTTGATTTGTGTATTCATTTGATGAGAAGGTCGTCGCATCGGGGGTTTTTAAATTTTTAATTTAGAGTTATATTTACAATAATAATACAAGGTGTTTCAAAAGTTGGAAATAATAATTAAAATACTTATAAGTACACCAGCTGATATGTAGATGTCTGGTGAATACAGACTATACTTAACTATCATATTTTCTGAGTTACGGCATAGAAAATAATTTAAAATGCTTTAATGAATAGCAGCAACCAATATTCATGAAGAATGTTGAAAAATTACATTCGATATATTATATTGCAAAAAGCCGTGATAGCCGATTGGTTAAGCACGCGTCTTGCGGGCTACCAGGTCTCAGGTTCAAACCCCGGCTCGAACCTCTGGATTTTTCGAAATCTATGTGCGAATCATAATTTCTATATGATTATCACTTGCTTACGGTGAAGGAAATCATCGTGAGGAAACCTGCATGTGTTAGAAGATTTAATAAAATTTCGAAATACATGTGAAGTCCGCCAACCCGCACTGGGCCAACGTGGTGGATTATGGCATGAATCCCCCTCGTGTTGAGGGGAAGCCCGTACCCAGAAGTGGAACGTCAAAAGGGCAAAAATTATAAAAAATATTAATTATTATATTACATTAGTAGATATGGTAATTTTAAAATTTGCCGGTTTCTTTTTCTCAAGCATTCGAATTTCGATATACAATGTATATCATCGAACTCTCAAATTATTATTTCGCACTGCTGAAGCACCATGTAAAAATGGGTACACGTACCGAGTACGCAAGTCCTGATCGGGTACAGATAGCACCCCCCCACGTGGCGGGGGAGTGGAGTGGAGTGATCCAATAAAAATATAAGGTGATTTTATGTGCGCGAATAAAATTCCCAATGACGAAGCCCGGTTAAAGTATTGATGATAGATATTTTGTGAAGGTTTATTCGAAATTTTCTGTCTATACAGACGTTTTTCTATTCATATGTCGCAGCCAAATAGCTTAATTCGCCGTTCAATTAACAGCCTAGGCACTTTACTAAACAGCGCCGTTCAACTAACGGCCTAAATGATATTCAGCCGTATCGTCTATTACAACATTTAATAAACTGGCTGGCTAATGCTTAGGCAACTGGTTGACATTTAAGTACTACAAAACTTTTTCAAAATACTATCGAAGCAGAATGACCTGGATGGGTTTAGGTTAGGGTTATTTTTTTATGACCCCACAGAAACCCCACCCGGCAAATAGATTCAGCGGATCTAAAAAAAACGTATAAAACCTAAGTACCTAATAAAATTATTCCATCAAAGTTTTTTTTTCCGACGCCATATTGACCAAAGAGAATATAGAATATAGAGATATTGACAGTTTTGTGAGTTTCGGCGCTAGGTGGCAGAAAGTAGAACTAAATTGAAATGAACAGGCTAGGCAGGTAATTAAAAGGCTAGGCAAGTAGTTAAACGTCATCAATCCAAGTCATTTGCCTAGCTGTTTGATCAAATGGCTGAATATCATTCAGGCCACTAGTTGAACGGCGCCGTTTAGTTAAGTGGCTAGGCTGTTAATTGAACGGCGAATTAAGCTAGTTGGCGGCGACACATATAAAATTATATTAGTTGAAATTATTTTCCATTTACTCTTTCTTCTCCGCCTGGTAATATAAACAATATTGTATTCTCAATGGGTGATTACTTGCCTTTCTTATTATAAAACAAAGTCGGCAAATCGTACCAATCGACCTAGAGATGAGTGGGACCTAGGGAGGAAAAGGGTATAGGGTAGGCCTTCCGGCTCACGACTCATAGTACGAAACGTAGCTGTAATAACTACTTTCCACGTTTATCTTCTATGAGAGGGTGGTGCTACTCCGGTTGAGCTAGCCCACTTCGAGCTCGACTCTACTACTAAGATTAATCCGAAACAGTTATAACGATTCCTAAGTAATGTAATAGTTTACGTGTAGTTAACTTAACAAACACTTTGATTCCTCCTACGTAAATGTAAAATAACAATTCTAAACTAAACTAATTCGAACCCGTTACTAAACTAAACTGAACACGCACAACTCGGCAACTAGTTGCGATCCCGCTAATTAACGAGTTACAATTACATGTCTCAAGTTACCGAGAGGTGAGGTTCAACGCTAAATCGTCAGATATTAACTGAGGGTTAATTATACTAAATCACCCCAAGTTTCAAACTGCTCGAAATGTAATTTAATTAATTTGATGGATATCCTTTGCGATAATGCTGTGAAGGTTGTATATATCTTATGTTTATTACTTTTTACTTGAGAAAACATGAAAATGTATAATAATCTTTGGTATTTTAAGCAATTGGTTAGCCCAACACTTCTCCTCCCCCTATTCCACTCCCCTTCAGGTCGCCATCGTGCAAGCAATGCTATTGGTATTACATGCATCTATAGGCTACGATTACTGCTTAATATCGGGCGTGAAAGTTTATTGTTTTTACTCGCCTTTTGAGAAATATGTTTTTAATAAAACCTGTGTAACTTTTATTCAAATAAAAATGGTATGTACATTTATTTTATAACGTGTTAATTAAGGTCTCTGACCCCCATATCAGAGGTGAAAAAAAAAAATTAACTAGCGAGATAGCCTACAATTTAAATCGAAGTCCCGATCACTAAAAACCAACAAATAAAATTCCTCAACTAATCTGCAATCCCGTCGAATGATTCCCGGGCTATCACCGCACTAAGTGCGGGACTATTACACGGACGTTCTATATTTGTCGACAATCGGATATTATGGGAGTCGGTGGGAACGAGCTCTCGATTACATGAATATCGATCGAGCCGCCCCATTTGTAGCCGGTATTATAGCGATGATCGCATCACTAGCGGCGTCCCACTGATTCTTGTAGGGTAGTGTTACGAGCTGAAAGCAGAGAGTCGGTCGATGGAAAATATAAGTTACCAGTTTTAAAATTAGATATTGATGTAGATAAGTTGGTACCTATGGCTATGAGACTTATGGCTGAAGAGATCAGTTTAGTTTATGTACTGTGGATATGTTTAGTATAGAGATAAAGGTCAATTTTATACATTATTAAACATAGTGAGGAAACCTGAAAGCCTTTAGAAAATACCTGCTATGTACGTCAACTGGCACTGGACCTTTATACCATCAGCGATGACTTTGGCTACTCGGTTTGCAAATGAAGGAGTGATGATGTAGGTATCACTTAGATCATTATTCATACATTTATTTATAAACATTTTCCAACGCCTTTTTAATATTCATCCGACCTTAAAATGTAGTCGTTATGAAGAATTTCCTTTCATAATAGTGTGAAGTCGACTCGTGCCGCTAGACAAAAGCCCCAGATTGCCCCAAACGGGTGGCCCAAACTAAAACAAAGGCAGCCAAAGTTAGGACGAGTACAACTGACTAATGGGCAAGATCCGCTGGCACTTAGTGTACCTATGTTATGAGTTCGTATAGCAAGAGTGGGTTGAAAGTTCTAGGCAGAAATGTATTAAAATGTATACAATATACACCATAGCTCCTGCCTTGTTTTGTGTCTTTCTCTCAGTGTACATAAATAATACGAATAAAGCTTTTATAATATTACAATAGTAATCATCGAAGTGGTGGTTTGAGACATTACACATAGATAAACATAGAGACTTGTGTTTCACACAAAAAATAGTAAGAGAAAAAATTGTCGACAAGAAATGTTTTCAATACCTATAACTTTTTTTACTAACTGGTTCCTTCTTTAATTACAGCAAATAATGTATCAATACGAGGCATTGCATAAATATTTTATGTAATTACAAAACTTTTAATAAAAAAATCCAAGAATAATATAAGAATAATGTAAGAAAACTAATGATTGTCGTATTTTCTTCTGATTATAAGCTTACTGTGTTATTACCTGTTTATTGGCACTGTTCAGTAGCTATTTATTGGTTCAAAGTACATTTTTCGATGAATCATTAAAAAAAACACAAATAAGTATAAACTGCAACTGAAATAAACTTTAAAAAACAACGGCTCTATTGAATTCATCAGCGGTTTTCATGCAACAAAGTATACTATCAAAATTAAAATGACAACACAACAATTCCACTAAATGTTGAATAAATAAGTATCAGAATGCCATTTCACCAAGCACCGAGTAATAAAGCTAGTGCTCAACAGATCCTATTGCAATTAAATTGGAGGGAGCAAAAAGGCGGAACCGGTGCCATTGGATACGTCGCCATGGCAACCGACCGGAAATTAAACTGACTCAGCTGGTACCAACGTAGTTGTTTTGCTTGCCACTGTCATTTAATATTCAGGTGTTACAGTCAGCAGCAATATTATGTTACTACTTTACCACTTTCAAGACCCATGTAGCTTACTAATAACAAGGAAAATGTGAAATATTTTATTAAAAGTTGTGTTTATTTGATTTGGTCACATCGTTCTGAATTTCATTTCCTTATTTTTTTTAAATCCCTAACTTAGGCATTTCTGTAAGGTGTATACTTATTTTTGTCCGCGCCTGTACCAACGTAGAGCTGTTATTTTCCTTGCAACTTTTTTATTAATATTCAGGTAGTACTAACTGTAGCAGGAATAAGAACATGAAACAAATATAGAGCGTATAAGTACAAACAAAAATGTAGCTAATGGAAAATGTTAAAATGTAGAAGATATAAACAACCGACGACTACAAGGGCTTGGTTTAGTAGTTTGAACGTAGAACGCTTGGCTCACTAGGTTCGATTCCCGTAGGACTAATAGTAAAAGCGTTGCTATATTTCGGATCATATAGATACGTGATCTGGCGATAATTGTTTAAAAAAAATTGTTTACAAAATTGAATTTAGTATAATAGGTCTTAAAACACATCTGCAGTCGTTGTGAACCCAAGTAGGTAAGTACCTTTGATAAAAGAAAGGTAAGTACCTACTTACCTACTTATGTAAAAATGAACATGAGCTGAACTTATTTTAAGTAATTATATTGATCTCTATTTTATATCCCAATCGAGGCTATTATTCCGGGTATAGCGGGAATCGGGAACTCGGGAGAATGTAGGTCAATTGATAAAATACGTGAGTTGTAAACATATTAAACTTGCCAAATAATATGTATCGGACAGATAACTGAAAAAGTTTTCGTCTCAATAAGCTTTCATAGAGACTTCCTAGCATAGATTTTGAAGATTCCAATAAAAACTCATTAGAATCAACTTACATCAGCTTAGTTACCGCCTAACTATCCTGATGAAGTCTCGTTTAGAGGCGAAACACATAAAGAATAATCTAAAATTAATCCTTAAATCATCAAAATTTGCTTATTATTACACCCTGACACTCATGACCGGAATTCGGTCTTGTTGGACTCTCCTATTATCGATTAAACTATTTGGTTTTTAATCTTGAAGGTTTACAAGTCGAGGGTGGGTGCGCCATGTACCTTCTACCAAATCTTTTTAGAATCAACTTAGAGACAGAACCTAACTCTAATTTATTCGAGTTATACGATAACGATAATTTTAGACTAAGTTTAACCTGAGTCTTCTAGATAATTCCTGTGCTTAATAGAAGAACATTTAGCAATGAATACCAGGAATTTTTCACCTAAATAGTACCTACTAGGCGTACACAATACGTGTGTATTTGAGTACATTAATCATGTTTACAAAAGCTCCGGCGCGGGCGCGGGCGCGGGCTCCTGTTGGCACAATGACGGTGGAGTCTGGAGCGGAGTAATGTAGATTTATCTGTTGCAAAGTTGCTCTCAAGGCTGCATATGTACCGTGTCGTGTGCTATTAATTGTGTAAATTATTTCTGTTCTAATTTCGTATTTGAGTTATGAGAGCTGTGTAGTGGCTGTATTTCTTGTGGTTCAAATGAGGTGGACTCTAGAGATTTGTTGGATTTTTTGCCAAGCAATCACGAACAGCATGAATTTTAAACTGTAGGAAAATGAATCAATGAATCTGAGTAGTAGAAGTAATAATTAATTATTTAGCCCTTTTGACGTCCCACTCCTAGGCACGGGCCTCCCCTCAACACGTGGGGGATACAGACCATAATCCACCACGCTGGCCCAGTGCGGGTTGGCAGATTTCACATGTCTTTCGAATATTGGTTAGATCTTCTAAGAGATGCAGGTTTCCTGACGATGTTTTCCTACACCGTAAGCAAGTGATAATCATATAGAAATTATGATTCGCACATAGATTTTGAAATATCCATAGGTGCGAGCCGGGGTTTGAACCTAAGACCTGGTGCCCGCAAGACGCGTCCTTAACCAATCAGCTATCACAGCTTTTAGTGATAGCTGTTAGAGAGTAGTAGAAGTAAGTGACCGAATAATTTAGATCGATTTTTTATCCAGTAATCAGATATTAATGTTTCGTAAATAATCCGTATCATTATGTAGAGTTATTGTTTAAAATTGCTACCGCTTTTGAAGTTACCCTGTATATTTCTAGAACTCTACATTATTTCCAAAATCTATTTTCCAATTTGTTTCACCCCCAAAAAGTGGCACCTCCATTAACCGTTGAAATATAACTACCATATTTCAAACATCACACATCAAGGATAAGCCGACGAGACACAACAAGAATCCGGCCACTTACCGCGCACACTTAGCAAGCTCTGAGCCAAGGCCTAGCTGTGATTAATGTGTATTTAATGGCATATTGTTTGCGATCCATCGCGATTATTTTATTAATGTTTCGAGATAGGAAAGTATTTAGGTTCGGAACACTTCAGTTATTGGTACAGGGATGACTTTGAAATATGTTTTAATGACTTACTCTGATAAGAGGCTCAAAATGGGTCGATAAGTGTGATTAAGTTGAGGCAAGTTGCTGGCGGCTGACCTCAATATGATATACATTATCTGTTTTAAAGGTAGTCGGTAAATTACATAATCACTTTCAAACTTATTTCCATACTTCTTGACTCTCTTCCAACTCTTTCAGTTGTTCCTATAAACGTGCAGGTATACGCTGTGTGAATCTAAATATATATAACTCAAAGGTGACTGACTGACTGACATAGTGATCTATCAACGCACATTCCAAACCACTGGACGGATCGGGCTGAAATTTGGCATGCAGGTAGATGTTATGACGTAGGCATCCGCTAAGAAAGGATTTTGATTAATTCTACCCCCAAGGAGATAAAATAGGGGATGAATAATCCCGAAATTTTTGTTAAGTTACTTTACACGCGGACGAAGTCGCGGGCACAGCTAGTTATTTATATAAAACAATTTTGCTAGTTGAAAATCGTATTAATCATGTGTCAACTTATAAATATATTAGAATCCTTATATGAAATTTGATCTTATATTATAATAAAAATAGAAAGATAACTCGGCAAAAGTTGTCGAATAGGTTTACATCAAATATTCTAAAACAGAAGGTACTCAGTCACCATTGATCCTAATCGGCAAATCTTTGACGCTACAAAAAATGGTGTAAAATTTAACTGTTGAAAGCTACCAAGTTCTATCATCAATCTTATTAACCGCGGAAGACTAAAAGCCTTTGACGTCATGCTATCTAAACTATTAGTTCATATTTCTATTGTAGCCTAGTATATTTTTGTTAGCCGCACGCGAGCCGGAATAAAACGGAATTATTTCATTATATTCATGAATCCGGGCTCTCACGTGACGTGGCTAGCAAAACGCGAAATGCTAACTTGTGTGGAATATTTTATTGTGGTGCCATTTATTTTGTAGCACGTGTGTGGAGAACGGACGAGCTATTTGATAGTTTAATTTGAATGTGTATTAGTAATTACGATAGGTAAACTCTAAGCGGTCATTCACACCGCTCTCAGATTATAATCCTAGACCTGGATACTAGCTAATATGGAGCTCATCTAATGGGATGATTAATTAACGACCGCTTGGCGCAGTGGTTCGAGCGTAGGCCGCTCGGCTCAAGGCACATGGTGGTTGCGGGTTCGTGTCTCTTGGGGGCAACTTTCGTAAATGGCCTTTTTGTAATTTGCCTAGGTCTGGTTGTCACTGGGATCACCCCCAGTCCATTGTACGGTACCCATAGTACAATCGTTGCTTTGTTAGGGACCATAAAGTTAGTGTGTCAGTCTGGCGATATTTGTTTATTTTATTTATTTAATTAAACGTCATCAATGCTCCCCTATTTGAGTACAAATTCCATTCTCTTCCCACATCTAATTATCGTAACCGGATTTCCCCCGTCCCCACTATAAATAGATAATGCTTTTACAAATAAGTGTCATAGGAAAATCTTCAAAGCAAATTGGGTCATACAAAGATTATCTTAAGTAGCAAATTCGAAGACGTGAATAAATTGAATTAACGTTGATATTTTGGTATTACGGGTAAAGAGGGAGTTACACTTCACGCTAAGTTCATAACGCGCTATCACTATAAAACATTATACTAGTTTGTTTAATTAAGTTGCTACGCAATTGTTTTATAGGATTAGGTCGATACAGTGTCATTCTAATTGATTTAATGATGTATCATTTTCCGGTCATAATGCCTCTGTTTGTTTGCTTTGTGATAGCATTACGTAATAGGAAATGGGATTTGAATTATTTGTTTTATGATAGTTATAATTTTATATTAAGAATAATTTGTATTAACGACCTTTGTTTTGCATGCCTGAAGGGTGGAATATAGAATTAAGTATCTGCTTGTTATCTATAACATCTATGTTGACCTATGTTCGCAAATAAAGTATAGCGTATATAGCGTATATATTGTAACTATTATTTTGCCCTACCAAATTTCGATATGGATGGTATTGTATGGGCAACAAGATAAGGAGTATTTTACGTTTCTTGCACCAATCTTCCTAGCATTATCTATACCTACTTTTCGGTATGTTCTTCGTAAATATTAGCAAATCACTCAACTGAAACTGACAGGAGGTCACTTAATGCAGCAACATTCCAAATTGAACATTCCGAAACGAACTTCCAAATTCAAAACTTCTCAACATTTCCAGCAAGATAAATGTAGCTTAACGATCGCTTCACTTACGCGCGTGAGCAACAAGCTTTACCCGAATCCTGGCGCCTCGTGCAGTTAAAAAGGATTACCTACGGTGAGATATTCAAGTTGCTTTAAATATATTATATGTTGCCGTGGCATCGCATTAGCTTTTAGTTTGCTGGAAACTTAAGCTCTGGGGAAGTGAAGTTTATTGTTAAATATTTAAGCGTGTATTTTACATGCAGGAGTGAGTTTCAATTACACAGATTTATTTGTTTAATTCATTATTTTAATGCAAGTTTTAATTACATCACAGAAAACGTAGTATACTCGTATACAGAAAATATTTATGAAATACCTTGTATGCGTCTTTATTACTTTAATTACTTACAAAACGTTTAGTAAAAATACTAAAAGGACCTACAAAAATCATGATGTTGTATATTTTTTCTATGGTGAGAGTAGATACAGTACTGGGATAAATTACATTAAACTATAAATAGGTATAATAGACTTTAAAGTTTGGTGCATTTACCCTGCAATGTAACGTCTGGTGGAATTATAAAGCAATCTCAATTAACCACTACAGATTCCTTTAGGAAAATCGTTACCGCGAAAACAACTCACAAACGGACGCAAGAAAAGCGTGAACAACAAAAATGGAACAGTAAATCAAAAGCGGAACAATATGGAACAAAGCCTGGAACCACAGAGTAACAGATGTGACGGAGTTAGCGAGCCGGGCGGAACATTCCGAACCAAACTAACGTAAATCATGACGTCTTAATGTTTCAGTTGAGAAGTGACGTCACGGGTACTTATTACGTCACAGATACTTAGTAAATTAAATGCGGTAGTAGCTTGTACCTCATAAAACAAAGATGCATACAGCGTGTGACATGTAAACTTATATGATTCACACATACAGCAAAAATAAAATAGCAACATTCTTAGCCTCAATTTATATAAATTTGAAGTCAGTTACAATCGCTTTAAAGAGTATTTTTCAATAGAAAAGTGCAATGTTATGTCCTTCAATTTTATATTTAGGGGTTATGTTAATTTGCAAGTCAATCCGCCATGGATCATCTAATAAACGGCACTATTTGTGACAATGTTCGAAACTAAAAGCGAGGATCGTCCAGCGAAAAGCCTTGGAGAGTCCCAGGGGAAAGGTAAATTGTCTTGAATCCCGTGAGAAATGTAATCGAAAGAAATATAGATGGATATTTAAGAAAATTATCCACTTCTCAACATTCCAAATTTATCGCAAGTCTGTGTTAGGTAGATACAGTGACATTCTAATTGATTTAATTATGTATCATTTTCCGCTCATACTGCCTCTATTTGTTTGCTTTATTATAGCCTATTACCGAATTATTATTATATATTATATTATTGAGCTATTATAATATTTATGTTAATATCTACTACCCTTTTTAATTATTGAATATAAGCAACTGGCGATAAAAAAAAAATATATGACATGTAAAAAGACAAGCCCGCTGAGTTTCTTGCCGGATCTTCTCATTCGAGGTCGCGTTCCGATCCGATTGTAGATATAAGAAAAAAAAAACCGGTCAAGTGCGAGTGGAGCTCGCGCCCTGAGGGTTCCGTACAATATTTTATTATGAATTTAGATAGTTTTGTCCATTCCTGGATTCCAATATTGATACCGGCAAGATATTTTAATAATAAATAGTTCCCAAAAATGCTTAAACAAATTCGGGAACCGAATACAAACTGCAACCAAACTGAATACAAACTACAATACAAACCCTTATTTTACATACTTAGGGGTGAAATTTTACAAAACGCTGAAATTAATATTTTTTATTTGTAATAAGTAGCCTCAATACTTATTTTCATGTCTCCAGGTTCATTTAATTTTTTTACCCCATAAAAACTTTCACCCCCTATTTTATGCACTTAGGGGTGGAATTTTCCAAAATCCTTTCTTAGTGAATGCTTGCGGTATATAAGGTACTTACTGTCAAAATTTCATGATTCTAACACCAGCGGTTTGGGCTGTGCGTTGATTCCTTTGTATTGATAAGTGAATTTGCGAAAAGTATCAAAATATGTGACATAAATCACCGTATCTTTTGATTGCGTTGACTTAGAAGCCTAATTTTTTTACACCCACAAGGGACCATAGCATTTGATATTTGGTATTAATTTGGTATTAATTTGAACTTGATAACTCTACCCGTTTCTGAGCAAAAAGGTCTTGACAGACAGACAGACAGACAGACGGACAACAAAGTGATCCTATAAGGGTTCCGGTTTTTCCTTGTAAGGTCCGGAACCCTAAAAAATATGTAAAATTGACAATTTGTAAGTGCCCCCGTAGGCCTAAACAAAATAAACGATTTGAATTGAATTGAATAGGAAATGAGATTTGAATTATTTGTTTTATGGTAGTTATAATTTCATATTAAGAATAATGTGTTATTAACGTGTTATTAATGGGGTATTAACGGCCTTTGTTTTGCATGCCTGACGGGTGGAATATAGAATTAAGTATCTGCAAAAGTAAGTATGTACAAAATCTATATTTTGACCCTATAGTCACAAAATGACGCCAAAGTCCAGAAAAAAGACCACCAAAAACAAATGATAGCCTCGACTGTGTAATCTTGTCACATTAAGCCGGTTAATTAATAGACGGCTTAGCTTGGTTTTTCCACGAACAAAACACTGACGACATTAGCTTAATGTTTTCCGTACAAAATGTCCATGCTTTTGTGTGCCTAACAATATGTCTTGCCTTGTTAAAACATTTAGCGGTTTTGGTTAGAATTGGAATTTAAGCTTAGTTCAAATATGTCTAAGGATCAATTTTGAGTTGTGATTAACATTTTTTATATAAAAGTTTAACATTCGGATCTTTGTGATAAAAATAAACAAACAAATCCTACTAATATTATAAATGCGAAAGTTTGTGAGTGTGGATGTATGTTTATTACTCTTTCACGCAAAAACTACGGAACGGATTTGGATGAAATTTGGAACACAAATGGTTTATAAACTGGATAAACACATAGAATACATTACTTAAGTCTACGCGGACGAAGTCGCGAGCAGTAACTAGTATATATTATTTTCAAGTTACAAAGTTGGCACACAAGCTTATAACCTGCCTGGGGTCTAAACTGACGTATCACGTATCTGAATACTTCAGCTTTGACAGTCAGTTCTGAATCTGTCAAACTGACGTATTCACATACTACACATATTTGACACATTGCCAGTCGATCGTGATGCCACCGGTTAACAGAGCTGGGTCCCTGGTGTGAAGCAGTTACCATAGCCTAGAGATGTTTGCAATAACGCATTGCTCGTACGCTGCGTTGTTTTTTCAATCAAATATTAACATAGTTTGTCGATTCGTCCATTTTGGGTCATCCTACCCACTCCCAACTGACATTGTCCAATCGTCTCTTGAATAAATAACATAAAAGGATCTTCACTACACATTTCCATTGCCAAAACTTTTTTAAACGCGTCCCGAGGATGCTCGCGCTACAAAGATAAATAAGTCACTGTTTAATCAATATTTACAAGATTTAGTTGCGTGTTGGGAGGCTGTGGCATGTCAGCCGACAGTAAACTCGATGTTGGCATTAGGGGATTGATTAGGGTTAGGATGTGTCGATATAATTATATCGATAACACTTTTATTTTACCAACATTGATGTCTTACAAAGTTACAAACATTAAGTTGATTACCTACTCTTATTTTGTATTTAACGAGAAATCATGTACACCGTTTTAACAATATATAAATATATTAAAATGAAGACCAATATCTCATTATTTAAAAAGTCGTATTAAGTCCTGTAAAGTTTTAAGTTCCCTTACCTCGATATTCCAATATAAGTTTCACATAAAAATATATTTTTCATTACTCATACTCGGAAAGTAGGTCTGAAGTTGCCTGAGAAGCGGGTTGAAAGTAATACTTTTCAGGCCCGGGAGTTTCGCTTTCAACTGACAGCTGTCAAATTATAAAAAAAAAACTAGTTGCATTTTCACATTTCTATGGAACCATGTTCAAACTTTTTCTACAGTCACTCAATTACAGCACGATGTAAAATTGAAATAACATAAAGTTAAGTATTAATTCAAGAATATATTTTTTTAAATGACTTAATTATAATTTAGTTTCAACAATTTCTTTAAAATAACATAGATTTGGGCAAAATATTTAAAGATGAAAATGAAAAATAATGGCTAAATAATGAAGTTGGCCGGCCAACGAAAAAAAAAAACTTAATAGGCGGCAATCCGATTATTTTTTTTCGAGTTGTAGAGTATTGTTTATACTTCCTTGTATTATTTATTTAGCCAATTCCTGTTTTTATTTTTATTTTCCTTGTATTCGTAATGAAAAGCACAGTGTTTACCTCGGGTGAAAGACTTATTTTGTCCCTCGAACTATTAGCTAAACCCCGTCTTGCGACAAAATAAGTAACTTTCACCACTCATGTAACAATGTACTATTCCACAACAAATCAACAATAATCAATGTAAATTGGTTTGCATTTTTATATCGATAAATCCGCTACATCACTACACAAAACTAATTTATCAGTTATCCTTTGGCCTGCAATGTATCGAGAATGTCGTAAAAGGGTTGTGGGGCTGCTTTTAAACAAAACAACTGGCGGAGTATGGGCTGTGAATAAACAACCGCGGGACAGCCCATTGCGTCTGTTAGAACAACAAAATAGATGGTTACATTTATTTAAAGGCACTTGGAAATGTCCTTGTGACGATTACGAAAATCTTGGATATAGAGATTTGATACCGATGAACCTTTTGACAAAAACAGCTAAAATACGCACGAATAACACGCAAGTAACATATTTGTCGAAATAAAAACAAACTTTGTTCATACTTCTATATTGAGTACATTTGCTAAAAAAATACGCAAGTATTATTTATATATAACGGATTTTTTCTGCAAAAAATACTTAATCTTTATTTATTTTTTATGCAGAGTACATTTTCGTGCGTTGAGGGATAATTTTAGTCGCGTATTTTACAGCACACATGTAGGTAAATGTTTTATTGGATAAGTGGTCAAAAATGTTAAATAAAAAACCGTATATTTACTAAAATAATTTTGCGGTCTATATTGAACAATCTAAAAACGTTTATCTTATTTTAATTTTAAACTGATTGGAAGTTATTACAAGCCAAGAATATAATATTTTGTTCCACACACGCTGCTCAACATCATCAATTTTATCTCATCTGCGTTTCCGAACTGACAAATCAACTTAGTCATCTTCGTATAAAGTTTAAGAGAAACCATCGAGATATGACATCTTGGCTTTCAAAGGCTCTGCCGCGAACTGAGTGCGAACTGAAACCAACTTCGCCGGCGCCCTTCCCTGCCCGCGATACGATGTAAGCTGGATACTATGAAGAGATATGGAGAGTTTAGTTTGTGTTGTTGTGACGGTGTTTCTAACGATTGTAGTAGTTTGAGGCACGCCTAGCTAAGTCACCAATACAGATATCACTTATTAAAAATATCTTGTTATGAATTTGACTTTCAGCCCATCAGCTCTCCTATTAGAAGACTCAAGAGAGCTGATGTGCTGCCTTACTAAGGGGAGATGGAGCAGTGGCTCTACCTCTCCAAACTCCAACCTCTTGCAACACACCTGATTATAGTCTAGGCGACTGACCGCAGGTCTAACATATAGAAATAAAAAAGAAAAATGAATTTGACTCTGTCATTTAAATTTTTAAACGACGCTCTAATATGTGAAGGCGTCAGTCAATAGCCTAGTAGTTGGAAGGGCCGCCCTCGTGGCCGAGAGATTCAGGGTTCGACCCCATCCTGACGTGATCGTCCAACTATTGACGTGGGCCCACTTCCAAAACAAGCATTAGCTTAGCTGAAGGTGCTAACGGAAATACTTGTAATGTGTTAACTCACATTGCTAGTAGGTACCCACAAAATATTTTTATTACTCTTATTTTATTGTGTTCTTATATTTACGCGAATACATTGAAATAAAACAATTTTTTTTTAACACCTCAGTCCCTCCGTGACCGTGGCTGCTGTAAAGCAACCGAAACGTCGGGAACATAAAGTTAATAAACGCGATAAAATCCGAAAAATAGTTTTACTCTTGTTTTCTTACGTGAATTAAAATGGAAATTCATTGATTGCCACTCAACTTGATGCCGCCGGGATACAGTACAAGTCGCAACCCAGCGCTGGTTTCCGTAACTAAGCACTGATTTCCGCCAGCCATCGTTGGTTTCCTACTACCGACTAAGTCTGCTACTACTTTTATAAGAACTAAAAATATTATTACTGGGAAGGAAATGGTACGGTAATAATCCTACGAAATTTCGTAGCACAATATCGTAGCAATGTTCGTAGTAAGTTTGCGTAGTAACTACCATTGTTTTTTTATTAGAATAAAAAGTTGGAGCGTTGTAGTATTATGCAGAAAAAAAACAAAACTTAACTATCAGTTCATATAGCGAGATTCAGGGGAAGCCCTGAATCCCTGACTTCCCCTGAATCCCGCTAGTGTGTCATCGCTGACTCTAGGCTGACACTTAATCACGCGATCTCTTTGTGCACTTTGTTTATCATTCTATATAATATTATAAAGAGGAAAACTTTGTTTGTTTGATTGTAATGAATAGGCTCCGAAACTACTGAACCGATTTGAAAAATTCTTTCACTGTTGGGAAGCTACACTATCCCCGGGTGACATAGGATATAATATATTTTCAAAAAAATTAGGGATCCTTACTAAAACTCGAATAATGTAACCGCAATGTACCCGTGCGAAGCCGGGGCGGGCCGCTAGTATTAGCATATAGTACGTGATTTATGATCGATTTTTATAGTGTAATATCAAACTTAGTCGTTTAGAAACGTGGAATATAATGAGTTTGAACCGCAGATTTTGGCTATGAGCTTTTTGAGGCGAAGCTTCTATACGGACGTTCGGGGCGCTCGCCACGCGGCCACTCTATCGGTGCTAAGCGTCAGTAGCGTTACACGTCATATACCTATGTAGGTATACAGAGTGGCAGCTGCGGCGCGCACGCTTAGTTCCTGCGCTTTATACTATAAAGCTTCCCTTCTTTCGGATGTCTCTAGACGGCACTGTATTTTTTTGCAATTCCTTTTATTTATTTTGGAAATAATGGTGTAGTTCTATTCTAAGGCGACATCTAAAGAATTTTAATGGGACTGTATTTAACATGAAATTCAAAATTAAAGTATGTCAACAATTATTTCAATAATTAACTCTCAAAATCTAATCAAAAGTTCTCAAAACCAGTCTAGGCGGTGCTCGTGTCCTACTCGACAACGAAGCACGCTATTGGCTCTTGAACACGCGCGAACAAAGAGATCGCCCCGGGATTATCGGCACGGAAACTGTTGGAGGGTTAAAAAACTAGCAGTTTAGGGTTGAAGGACTTTGGGGTTTTGGTTCTTTTAACACTAAACTGATGACGGAGAGGACTTTGACGATATTGGTACTCATTCTAATTCTGTTGCCAATGAAATACGACAAAATTGGAACAACAAAAATATCGCTCTCTTGCTCACACTTTACGATTACGATGAGAAGGACGGCAATACAATTTGTTTTAGTCAAGTTTAATTTTAGTATTAAAAGATCCGCTGTTGCTACTAATTCTGTCTGACGATTACAAATTTGATTTACAATTTGACCAAACTAATAAGAAATAATAAATATTGCTGCCTCACTCATATATTTCCACGATGGAAAGGATGACAATGAGTACAGTGAATTAAGTCAAATATTTAGTTCTCCAACAGAATGTATCCCGTCGTAAACGTATCGAGCATCAACTAGGATTTCGAACAGAAGTTATAGTAACTGCTTGTTACAAGGATGCAGTCAGAATACGGGTCCGTACCCAGTAGCTAACCCTTTTTTCATTGAGCACACCTGTTTGTAGGGGACCGTAAATAAATAATGTAGCGTTTTGTAGACGTCGTGTCGGCTCCCGGCGAGGGTCGCCGTTCGATGTGGATCGCTTTTTATTTGGTTAGGATTATTTTATTTTTATGTACCGGGATTTGTTGGGTTCATGTTTTTTAATAGTTTTGTTTGTAGATATGTTAGCGGGAATTGACTAGGTCATTGGGGTCTGTTGGTGAGTAAAAGGTATCGCATGGTTGATTTCCTCATACCAAACTTTATTGAAGGTAAAGTTAAATATGATAGACAAACAATGATCAACTAGATACCAATACAAAAAAAAAACAAAAATGTTTCCTAGTAATAAAATAAAGAACTAAGAAGAAGAAATGATCCTTCCTTTCTAGTAATCCTTCACTAATAAAAAAGAAACACGAAAAAATATCAAACCTAGTACTTACCACATAAAAGCTACAATAACCTCTTTACATTACATATAGCAAAAATAGCGCCTATAAGATTTATGATCCAAAAATTGTTCGGCTAAACGAAAGACAGTTGTAATAACACCCATTTCCTTCCAAACGTCTATTATTTTTCGTACCTAAAATGGCAAGTCCGAAAACTAAACGGGGCACGAACTGCGAATTCCGAAATAACAGTGTTTAATACTGGCCGCTATTATAATAACAAGCCTCCACACCACGGTATGCTTGTTTCATAGCATTTAAGCTGTGTTTAGTAGTCAAATAGTCCTGGAATAAGTGCACGCACAGAGCATTACTTACTGATAGTTTAGTACTATACCGTGTCACACACCGTACTTATTATTGAGATATAACTCTAAATTTAAAATTAAAAAAAAACCCCGATGCTACTACTTTTAAACTACAAAAGAGCTGCTAATTTTCAATCAGCTGAACGGATTTTCATGAAAAATTGCTAAGAACACTCTCGATCAGAATAACTTTCTTACAAAAACAAAACTAAATTAAAATCGGTTCATCACGCTTGGATACTACGATGCCACAGACAGACACACAAATACACATGTCAAACTTATAACACCCCTTTTTTCGTCGGGGGTAAAAAATATCTCGTTATCTCGTCATCTTCCATACAACCTGTCAATTTTATGTTCAAATCAGTTTGTTTTGCAATTGGTAATATTTATTTAGGTCCAAATTTCAGTAAAGCTGATCTCTAAATTACGAAATCACCAAAGTCATTTAGTACCAGTCCTGTTCACACACCAGTCTTGCAAGTCGTTAACTAAACGCGACCGAACAAGCCTTTATTGGCCCAACTCATTATTAATATACAGAAATTTGCATATAATAAGCGCCACCGAAATGTTCCCGCCGCCTGTTTCTATGTTTTACGACGTTGCCTCGAAGGTTCTGTTTCATTCTAATTGTGTTTTATTTCATGTTTTATTTCAGTTTGGAGAGCTTCAATTTCCGGACCGTTGAAAATTGTTGATTGTAAAGGTATGTTCAGATGGAATACCTCGCTGATCATTTGAGTAACCACATACATCTCTCTCGATGTCGCTGCATAGGTAATTTATCGGGCATCTAAAACAATTATATATGCGCGATTATTCGTTTACATTAAGTAGATGATCGCGTGATTAAAATTATTTTTCATTACTCATACTCTGAAAGTAGGTCTAAAGTTGCCTGAGAAGCGGGTTGAAAGTAATACTTTTCAGGCCCGGGAGTTTCACTTTCAACTGACAGCTGTCAAATTATAAAAAAAAAACTAGTTCCATTTTCACATTTCTATGGAACCATGTTCAAACTTTTTCTACAGTCACTCAATTACAGCACGATGTAAAATTTAAATAACATAAAGTTAAGTATTAATTTTTTTTAATTACTTAATTATAATTTAGTTTCAACAATTTCTTTAAAATAACACAGATTTGGGCAAAATATTTAAAGATGAAAATGAAAAATAATGGCTAAATGATGAAGTTGGCCGGCCAACGAAAAAAAAAACAAAATAGGCGGCAATCCGATATTTTTTTCGAGTTGTAGAGTATTGTTTATACTTCCTTGTATTATTTCTTTAGCCAATTCCTGTTTTTATTTTTATTTTCCTTGTATTCGTAATGAAAAGCACAGTGTTTACCTCGGGTGAAAGACTTATTTTGTCCCTCGAACTATTAGCGCCCTCGCTACGCTCGGGCGCCAAACCCCGTCTCGGGACAAAATAAGTAACTTTCACCACTCATGTAACAATGTACTATTAAACGCATTATGCATTTTATCAGGCGTTATAGTAAAAGTGCTAGGATATTATATTACACTAGCTGTGCCCCGCGACACCAACCGCGTGGAATGTGGAGGGTGGTCACCCTTAACATTTAGGGGCATGAAAAATAGATAGTAGCCGATTCTCAGACCTACCCGATATGCACACGAAATTTCATGAAAATTGGTCGAGCCGTTTCGGAGGAGTATGGTAACTAACATTGTAACACGAGAATCTAAATATATATAACTCAAAGGTGACTGACTGACATAGTGATCTATCAACGCACAGCCCAAACTACTTGACGGATCGGGCTGAAATTTGGCATGCAAGTAGATGTTATGACGTAGGCATCCGCTAAGAAAGGATTTTGATTAATTTTACCCCCAAAGGGATAAAGTAGGGGATGAAAATTTGTATGAAACTTTGTCAATTAAATTCCACGCGGACTAAGTCGCGGGCACAGCTAGTTGTATATATAATATAAATTGAGAATTTTATATATGTAAGATAAATAAGCGTATTAATAATGATTTAATATGCCGGAAAACGCGTGATCTCTTGTTGTTTACAAGATGTGTTACGTACATGTGCGTGTGTCAGTTTACGTAGACTCTACCGATCAGGGGCTACTTAGGAATGAACCACTCATGGTCGAGCTACAGAGAACAGTCGTCAGTCGTTTCTACCCAACAGATGATGCCAATTGTCAGTCCATCTCTTAACTTAATTACTTAATTATCGTTAAAGCGATCGTTCGTCGTGTTTTGGTTGTAATTGAATTAAGAATAATCATGGTGACGAGAGTTTAAGTGAGCGATACACTCATTACTGGTTTTGGTTCGTTTGGGGGAGCGGGAGGGGTCGGGAGGAATTACATTTACTTTGGTGGAGTTCTTAATATCTGGCCCAGTTTATTATGCTGTTTTATAATTATGTTTTATAATGATCTAGCGACTCGCTCCGAAATGAAAGAGAAAGTTGGGCTTCTAGCTGTATCATCCTTCGTATGAATCGCAGCTGTAACCACTACTTTACGCCGACGATCTTCTGTGAGAGGGTAGTACTACATCGGTTGAGTCGGCCCGTATATGTAGTCTAACTACAGCTTAGCTTTATCACCGTAATATCAGGGTATATCACAACCGTGCGTGAAGAGGAGAGAGCATAATTATTTAATGCTAGCTGTGCCCGCGACTTCGTCCGAGTAGTATTTAACTTAACAAAAAAACGGGATTATCGGGATAAAAAGTATTCTATGTGTTAATCCCGGTTATAAACTATCTGTGTTCCAAATTTCATTCAAATCCGTTCAGTACTTTTTGCCTGAAAGTAACAAACATCCACACTCACAAACTTTCGCATTTATAATATTAGTAGGATAATAAAGTAGCTTCCTTTGGTAAAAACTATTTACCAGTAAATGTTACGATTTTCTTGAATGTCTGTTTTTATATTTTGTGAGGCAAACATTATATCTTAAATCTACATCATCATCATCATCATCATCATCATCATCATCATCATCATCAGCCTATGCTTGTCCACTGCTGGACATAGGCCTCCTCTAATGAGCGCCATAGCGCCCTGTCTTCAGCTTGCCGCATCCAGCATCTGCCTGCAGTCTTTCCCAGATCGTCATCCCACCTGGTCGGAGGGCGTCCTACACTACGCTTGCCGAGTCGAGGTCTCCACTCAAGAACACGTTTACCCCAGCGGTTATCGGTTCTTCGTGAGATATGGCCAGCCCACTGCCACTTCAGCTTGCTAATTCTTTGAGCTATGTCGATAACTTTGGTAAATCTACATACAAACTGGTAATTAATAAAACCTTTTATTAACATACCTGTTTAACTACCAAAAAATACCTGTGTAATAAAAGAGACAGAACCCAGCGAAACATAGTGTTTATACGATACAAATCAGCAATTAATCTTTATTCAGCCTAATACTACATTAATTATAATAATAAACAACTGGCCAAGTGTAAGTTTAACTTCTTTACGCCGAGTTCCGTACGACTTACTTTTAATTGTAACTTTCTCAAATATAGAGTCGTTAATTCGGAAAACTTGACATAAAGATAATTGCACATTTTCTATTAAATGTAATGATTCATAGAATAAGCATCTAGACATTGCTGTTATGAGTTAGCTTTTTAAACCAATCTAGATAACAATAACTTTCACTACAGAACCCTAAAAATAACTACCAAAAATCCCAAAGCGAAATGCCAGGATTTCACGTTTGTTCAAGGCATTTGGCCAATTTTGTGATCGCGTGCGCCGCGGCGATAAATATGATGTTAATGCTTTAAATCTAGAAATAATTCTTGTATTAATTAACTTACTTTTACGCGGTTAATATATGCATACACAAGCGATACAAGTATGCGAGGACAGGTGAAATATTGTATCGTTCATGGACTGTCCCGCTTATGAATGAGTGTGGGGAGTACAGTGTAATCTGTGGTATGTTTAATTAACATGTCAACCTTAAAAATGGCCCACAAAACCGCTAAGGTCACTCCTGAGTGCGCACTAGACATATCTTTCTAATTAAAAGCTTTTACTTAACTTGCAATGTATGGTTGTCCGGGTGGAATCCTGCAACTGAATTTTTAATCAGTTATCTTTAACCGATTGAGCTGAAATTTGGTATACACGCTTATTTTTAACCCCCGACGAAAAACGAGGGGTGTTATAAGTTTAACATGTGTATCTGTGTGTCTGTGTATCTGTGTATCTGTGTATCTGTGTATCTGTGTGTCTGTCTGTGGCAACGTAGCGCCCAAGCTGATGAACCAATTTCAATTGTGTTTCTTTTGTTAGATAGGTATTCTGATCGAGAGTGTTCTTAGCTATGTTTCATGAAAATTGGTTCAGCCGTTTGAAGATCATCAGCTCTTTTGTAGGTTAAAAAGCCACATTCACGGCCAAAACCAACTTCCACGGCTCGAATTCAATCGAAATTTGAGATTATTGGATTTAGATTGATTATATTTTTAAATGATCGTAATAGTCTAAACTGGCTTTTTACAATATTATACATATGAAAAGTTTCCCTGATTCTGGAAAAAAAATATATTTTATCAATTTTTATATGAGATTTTTGTATGAACTAAAGACGTTCCATAAGTCACGTGCCAAATGATGGATACGCGCATGCGTTAAATTTTGTTTGTTTTGTTAATGGTCATGGAATATTACGTTATTATAATTCTAGAGGGCGCTGCTCCGCCATTGAGAAAAAATATAAAAAAACAAATCTAATTTAAAATAATTTTAGCGTTATTGAAAATTCTTTCCCTGGGCTGCTCCCGTCCACCTCAACCAGAGTTATTACATGAAATTAAATCATAATTGATAATATTTTATACTAGGAATTAAACCTCCGTGGCATCAATATTTACGCTCGTTGTCTATTCTCATGTCAATTATTATAATGTCATAACAAAATAATGTCTCATACTTTTACACAGATTTTATGTTGATTATTGTATACATTTGATGAAAAGGTCGTCGCATCGGGGGTTTTTAAATTTTCAATTTAGAGTTATATTATAGCGTGACAGTTTATTAGTTAATTAACATGATATTTAAAGTCATAAGGTCCTCTTCTTATACGACATTACTCAAATAAAAACTCGTTCTTGTCTATTACATAGCGTCGTCCAAACGTCCCGGGGTTGCCAAATAAGGCATTATTACACTGTATTGTTTGGTCGTCCGTGTTTGTATAGGTCAACTTTTATGGTCGATGTTTGTATTGTGTGAAATATACTGTAAATAGGTTTTTATTTTCAATGTAAAAAATACAATGTAATCTATACTTCAAACTTTAATTTATGGATGACAATGTATGCTAAGGTATGTGACGTCATTCTAATTCCAATATGGCGGATCATCCAAGATGGCGGGCTAGTTATTTTTTCTGCACTACTGTGAGGGTATCAAATGAAAGGATCCGCTAAGGAGAACACGAATACTAAAAAAGAAAATTGTAAAAAACTTTTTGAAGGGTCGTTTTTAAAAAGTTTTTTAAGCCATTAATTTATTTTCAACAACATCTCTGAAGCACCCTAAAGTAGAGTTTTCTAATTGTAAAAAACTTTTCCCCAAATATAGATATGTTAGTATCTACATTTCAATGGCTTTATAAAGTTATCATGCGTCACAAAAGTGGACTACAAACCAAATGCCTCTGTATATTGACTGTAACTTTCTATTTTGATAGTAACCTGTTAGTTCATAGTGTGTAGTGAAATAAACAAAAGTACTGACCATTGTAAAATCACCGAATGAATTTTCTATCCTTATATAATGACCACAATAAAAGCAAACCCAATACTCAATATATTTTATCTCAAATCCAACGTTTCCGAATCAATTGTGACCACGGCTGAAAAAACAATGCTACGAAATCCCAAACCAGCCATGCGAATAAAATTGTACCTAATAGGCGTCCTATAGCTCGGAATGTGTCCGATATCGACGTGTGACCCTCCTGCCGGGGGTTAGGGCCCCGGGGGTCAGGGCCCCGGGGGCCAGGGCCCTGTTTTATTTAAACGGGGAACCACGGAAGTGACGGTAGGAAACGGTTTTAATGGGAATCCCGGGCTACGGCGTTGCTGTTTTTGGGATAACTTTACGCTTTGTAACGCTAATCAATGTAATATTTTAGAGTATAACCAACCCAACAATGTAAGTAGATTATACACTTTTGTACCTACATATTGCGTTTGTATCTATTGAATACAACTACGAACACGGAACTGAGCACATGTAATCCCGCGCTTTTGTGTGTTTTAGAAAGATAGCACACTTTTTAAATCACAACTGTCACCCAATTAACAATAGTAATAGCCTTAGTTCGGCCCAAAACACCATTGAAGATATTTGGGTGCACTGCAGGATATCTCTTACCATTCGAGTTCAGCAGGCGTAATACTGAATGGAATATAATTCCCAAAATAAGTTATGAACATCATTTGATTTTTATAAATCCATTAATATTCGAATCAAATTATAAATCACTCGCTCCCGTTGCAATTACTAACATTAACTGGACAAGCATTACCTATTTATTCGCAGGGGTAGTGCGACTGGCAGGGTAAGTTACGCTTTTATACGTAATAATAAATTTATGCATTAATGTATAGTTTTCCATTTCATACGTTCACACCACGAAAGTATTGGTAACGGAGATGACGACGACGTCTTATGGCTCTCAAAACGCTTATGGCCAGACCATAAGGCGGCCTATTGCGGCCATATCTATATATATATAACTCAAAGGTGACTGACTGACATAGTGATCTGACGAATCGGGCTGAAATTTGGCATGCAGGTAGATGTTTTGACGTAGGCATCCGCTAAGAAAGGATTTTGATTAATTCTACCCCTAAGGGGATAAAATAGGGGATAAAAGTTTGTATGAAACTTTGTCAATTAAATCCACGCGGACGAAGTCGCGGGCACAGCTAGTTGGAAAATAAAGTCGAAATGTTAGATAAATGTTATTCTGAGTGTTTCGGAAAAAAAATATTTTCAGTTTGGGTAAATGAATATTTTGGGCAGGTGCCTATTTTGACCCTGCAGGACCGAAGTTTTTTTTCTAATTTCCTGTTTACATAGTTGCACAGCATGTTAACACGGCTATTAAGATTCGCGTGCCGCTTGTTGTATATTTATGTTAAATGAGAAAGGATTGTTAAATGTTGCCGTTTGCTCACGCGATCAGGAAAGCGATTGCGACAGGCGATCGCGACTGATTGCTGGTTGCTTGAGATAGTTGCCTAATAAGCTTTGACTAATTAAAGACTTGATTTTGGTATAGTTATAAGATATTTTTTATATATAAGTTGTCGGTTTGTAACCTCTCTACCAATTTCAATCACCAATTTATTGAATTGACCCGACATAATATCAGAAAATAATGAATTAACAATAATTGATATTCTTGATTAAAAATTTATTATAAAATTTATATTTAAATTAAAAACAGTGTCTGGGTGTCTGTATTTTGAACTCTATTAACAATTTGGATTGGCTTTTGTCATCCTAGAATGTTAAATTAAAATCTGTTTCTACGTCAAGTTTTTCGTTAAGCTTTTATTTATTCATGTAAGACTAATTCAGACAACAGTCGAAAATTGGACAGACTGTATAATACGATAAATACCCGTTATGAGACGGTAAAACTCATGCGAATAAGACAGTTTTCCTAAGGCTATCGGTCGCACCATCTAACTTCGCGGTGAAAGTTTCCCGCCTCGTAGAAGGCGGGCGGTGTTTAGGCGAAGGTTGTATTAGCATAGTGAACGCTTTTTATCAAACGGTATGTATTCATATTTAGGTACAACTTGGGGTACACCAAAGATGTAAAAAAGTATGGACACACTGAAGACTTTTCTTTTTTGTTTCCTGACCATTGAGGGGATTAATTTCTAAACATTTCCCGATCTGAAAATCTTACAAAATTTTTTTTGTTAAATAAAACAAACTTATTTTACTAGATTAAAATACGTGTACCTAGTGTATGAAAATAATAGGTATTATAATTATTTGAAGCAACACTATAAGCTGGTTCAAAAGTATTGGTTGAGTTTTTTGTTTAGATTAACCAGATCGATTTCCGGCTAGGGGAATTTATTTAACAAAAATTCATTTGTGCAGTTCTGCTTTACATCGAAATCGGCCCCGAGACTCCTTTGAGCAGTTTTTGTTATGCCCTATAGTTTCGGATTTGGATATCCACATATATTTAAAAAGTTCACCCTTTAGGTATATAACCGAGCATCGCACTATGACGGCAAATGCAGAAATAATTAGGTGCTTATAATTTTTTTAAACGAAAAACAAATCCATATTTTCTGACTGCCTCAAAGCACAAACTTCTTGTAAAAATAAAGAACTCACAAAGCCCCACCATTAAGAGGGGGTTCGCCTGCGCCCAGGACATTAGTACAACTCATACGTCTAGCCAAAGCTGGCGCTAATCTGATGACCTACATACTAAGCCGTCTAATTGGGAGTTTCTGGGAGGGACCCATTATGTATTAAAGTCGATTTGGTTCTATGGCTATATGTTAAGTGTCAAAACATTTTCATGTTCTGGTATTTTTTATACACCTACACCTTCACGTGTCTCTTCTCCTAGAGAGTAGGCGGAGGTCCTAGGAAACCACATTTCGGCGGATCAGCTTGTTGACCTGACTTAGTTCGTCCGATACGGAAAACGGTATTTTGCTCCCAGTGTAAATTTAACAGATTTTTTTTTTTGGATTTTGTTACTTTTATTTTCTACTATATATTTTTAATTATTGTTTGAATACTCCGGACATTCTTTAAACACTTGCCTTCATGACACGTAATGCCTTATTATGTTAGTTTTACAAAGTCCGGCGTGCAGCGCGAACTTTGCTCTCACGATTTTCTTTTTCCTTCATGCAATTCCAACGTTATGGCCTTATCTTTTGTCTTATCTTTCGTAATGTGAAAACTTATTATTTACAATGTTATCGCAAATGCTTTTCAAAACTTATGTAGGTATAATTAAAAAACATCAATTTTTGACAAGATTTTTTAACAATTTCGTGCTCATTTTTTAAATTCTTTATTTCATTTTTTACACAAGGGGTGGTGGACTGTATATTCTACCCGATTGGAGTTTTATTCAATGCAAACATTAAAGATTTTTAAGGGTCAATATATTACTGTACAAATGGCCGTAGTAATGTAACGTATGTAACTGGGCGGGGTTGCGCTTGTTTTGGCAAACATCGTTTTATCCCAAGCCATTGAACCCTGTTCCCCATGTAACTTCCTGCAAAAGATTCACAAAACGATATTTCCCCACAATTTTATTTACATTTTCTACCCACAGGATTTGGTGAACTATAACATGGGTACCCATGCCTTCTCCCTCCGTTCCCACACATTCGGGAAGCCTACATTTTTTAAACGCGATACGACAAACAAAACACTATTACACTTTACCAACGAAAATTCTCGCCCCAATTCGCGTACTAGGCTTATGAATCTAACGCAATACGAAACCAGCTTTAGCGCCGGAATTTTAGAGTACAGATTCCCTTTTGCGGCGGTGTCCTTTGACAAAAAGGTTCTGAAGCCATCGTGCCTAATGAGCCGTGTTGAGAAAAAAAGCAATAGTGTACTTTCATTTCCCTTTTCGCCCTGGGGCTGTTTCTTTAAGGAATAAGGTTGATTCAATATTAGCTGGGCTTAGTAATAAAATTATTAGCTGAAGACGCTTTTAATAACACTGGATTCTACTTCTATCGGCACGTGAAGTTGCCGACCACTGTTGTTATCATGTTTCACGACTGCTTCTATTCTTGTCGGTGCAGATTTCGGAAAAAGTTTTTGTATTTTGCCCTGGTATCGCTGGGATTGTCTAATACTATTGTACGGTACCCATAGCAAAGCGTAGGGTACTTAGTTTGGGACCATAAAGTGGGTCTTAGTCTGGCGATATTTGTTGGAAATGTACAGACAGTAGTCACTCCGCGGACATTCCAGTAAACCAGGCGAATTAGATCGGATCTTGCACAAATAGGAAATAAGTTTTTTTCACCCTGTATGAAATGCGTCTCGTCGATATGCACCAGACCCGATTAAATAGACAAGAAATAAAAATATCGATGTACTCAAAATAATCGCTGACCCCGGAAAGGTAGGACAAGCAAAGCCCTAAATGTAGGACAATAGAGCTCTGATCTACGATGAACGAACAATGGGAGCAAACGAAGCGGTGGAATAAGTACTTCCCTTTGGAAAAGAGGCACAGCGTAATGTGTGCAGTGAATCAAGAGCTCAGAAATTACTCGTGCGAACGGGCAACGAAAATTGTCTAGGTAGAATATGCTTTATTAAACGGTTAAAAATAAGCTTTGGAAAAATATTTATTTTTTATATAAGTTTGGTTTATCTTAACCAGGTGTATAAAGACGGTGTTTAGAACACCCTTTGCGTTGCATCATATTATTTGGTTATGAAGAACTTGAAGAGAAATGCTACTCATGTAAGACCATAGATATAGGACTCTTACAAAAATCTACTTAAAAAAGGCATAGATCAAAATCAGGCCAAACTTGGTCTACTGCATGGGCCAGAAATACCGATAACCAAACAATGACATCGCGCATCAATCCGGTTAAAACCGGCTCGCGTGACAGCGGCCATTAATATGGCGGGATACAGGGGGCTGCCAAACGTGGCGGATTTGTTTTGGCGCGAGCGGGAATACGATTAATTGATATGGAACACGCTATATACAGTGTTATCTGACTGCGGTGCGCGATTTTTCAGATTTGTCTGATACATTTTTAGTCATGTGTTTCACACTTCTAACAAATATTATCGCTTACTGTAGCAAAGCACCTTGTGGAAACCTACACATCATTTACAAGTCATCATCAAGTGTATCTTCTCGCACGCTCCCCCCTAGACATAGGGGAAAGCGGGGATATTGTTTCAGAGCTGGGCCCTTTTTCAATGGTCTTTTTCACGCCACCCACATCTGTGGGCGGGTCCTGGATGGCGGCCCTCAATGAGGTGCTGCTTCTTTTAGTCATCTAGGTTTGGTTGTTATGAGATCTCTCGGTAATTTCTATGTGGCATCAGGTGGACGGGCATGCAGGGGTGCTATGCCATTGAGATGGGGGTGTAGTGAATTCCCAAGACGTGTGAGGGTTGCCTACCCTCACTGGACAGTGTGGTGGACTATAGCCCAAATCCCCTCGCTTCAGTGAATGTTGATGCACCGCAGTTCACCTTTAATGTCCAACCCACAATGGTGTAAGATGTGTGTGTATTTTTTTTAACTTTCTGGCTGATGACTGAAGTCTCCTGGGAGCTCAGAAAAATGATTCGCTTCCTTCAACAAATCATTCTTCTATCTGATAACAGAGAACTTGTGCAATATGTTGGTCAACTTAACCGTTATAATCAGTTAAAAAGTAATTCTGTAAAATTTATTCTGCAATTTTTTTATTAAGCGCGTGAGTTTGGCGATTCCAATGACACCTATTACGAGAGGCAGTTCAAAGTTTTTTTTGTTATAGGGAAACGTTTAACAATTTTGTGGGAAACGCTTTCGATGTCGTTAGCGAAAGTTACTTTTAAATTGCTACTGATACTTATAAAAACTGGCATTACCCGCGACCTCACGGACCCCACAGACCTCAAGGACTTCGGGGACAAAAGGTAGCCTATATTTATTGTTATTCCAAGAATAACTCCCTTACCAAATCATAATAATATCCGCTCAGCCGTGCATAATGCGTATTCAAACTAATAAGCAAACAAAATCGCCACTTACATATTATTTTGTTACCTCTATTTGTTTATGGCAGATTGCTTCAACTTTTACCAAACCAATTGTAAAGCTTCTATAATAGAATCCAAATTTGGAACAGAGGATACCGCGGGAAACAAAGCTTTGTCGGTAAAAAATATTCAGCAGTCTACAGCCAACAACGAACATTCCTGAACTCTTATCGAGTTTGATAGCGAAAATGTATTAAATGTGACATTGAGACCCAGAACCTGAAAACAAAACCTTCACAAGCTAAAAAACACTTTAGTACTCAGTGGACTGACGTTATCAGACTGGCTTACAAGTTTGTGAAATATCGTGAAAAACATTTTATAATATTTTTAGTTGGCTATGGTCAAAACTCATTGTCAAGTTTTATAAGAGAGAAAATGTTGCTGTATTAATTAAATCTTTTATTTTCCTTTAACCATAGAAAAATGCCTTTTACTTATGTTTCGTATGTAAAATTAAGAGTATTTTTTTATATTGAATTCTTATATTTACGCGAATACTACACATTGAAATAAAACTATTAATATAATTAAAGCCAAAACCAAGTACCATTGCAAGACCTCGAGTTACTAACTATGACATCAGGACGTCTAACACCTCAGTCCCCCCGTGACCATGGCTGCTGTAAAGCAACCGAAACGTCGGGAACATAAAGTTAATAACTACGTATTTTTTACATTTTGGTTCAGTATACTCTTGTAGGTTACGACATGCACTATTTATCTGACTTCCTTCGATAGTTGACAACAGAAAAAAATATCGCGACGTTGAAAAGGTGTCAGAATATATAACAATAGTCAGTCGTGAGCCCTGAAACTTTTCTATTTTCTAGTATTATAGCGCTTTGCTAGTCACGAATGTAGACTGATGGGTATTAAGGAAAATAGACGCTTTTAAATTTAGTAAATTGGTACCTTATTGTTAAGCGGTAAGGTTGAATTCTGATGTTTTATGTCGGATAGAAATTGATTAGGACTTCCTGTTTGACTTGAATAAACTTTTTCATCGATTTCTGTAAGAATACAATAAACTAACGTTTTCTCTTTCAACCTTATACAACAGGTCTAAACATTGTAGTTCTCCAATTAATTACTGTGTATTGTATGTAAAATAATAATTTAATATCTACTAATGATTAGGTATATTAGATAGTTTAAGCCCAAATATGCATAAATAAAACGAGGTGGTCGGAGGGGAACGAAATTATATAAACATTAATAAATAAAATAAAACGAATCCATTGGTGAATTAGAACACACTCGAATAAATAATCAAAGCAATAATTACTTACAACACTATTTTTAATTGAAAAATTAAACTCATTAATGTTGATTCAGAGGAACTTATGTATCTTTTGCTGTGAAATTAACGTCTAAATTTAAATAAATCTTGTACGCAATTTCAATTCAGAACAAAAGACAGGTTGTCATTTTAACTTTCTATTTTAGAAATTAAAGAATGAACATCGATAGACAAAACCGGCGATGGAAAAAGGGAAAAATGTACAAATAACATTGATTGACACGTAATCGTGGCGATTATTTTATCCTGATCTCACCACGCTTTACTCTGATAAGAACATTCGCAAACATTTTTCATATCCAAACACAATAACTTCGCATCAACTATAAGATATACTAAGAAATCCCACATAATTGTCTCTTCAATAACCCGAACAATGGCTCTTTGTTATAATGAACACCGCCAATAAGAAACGGGCAATACGGAATAAAAGAGACCAAATTGTAAGAGCAATATGAATGATAAAGATAGTTGTATACATTTGAAGCAATGCGAAGATATTTATCGGTAAGGATCTTCAGGTGGAGGTGCAACGTTGACTATTGTAAACTGTGGTTATTATTAATTATAGTTAAGTTTTGCTTTTTAATACATTGTTGGTACCTACTTATGTTTGTATATGTTGCCTTATTCCACAAAACTATTTTATTTCTTTTTATATAAAAAGTACCCTATTTATCTGGTTTAAGAGTGTTTCTACTTTAATTTTTTGATTTCTAGTGATTTTATATTAGTGTTTCCGCCATGCCTGATGTTCCATTATCCCGGGCCTCATGCATCCTCGGTTGTCTCAATTAGGTTACTTATTACAATGTATATTTATGTCTATGGTCTTATCCGTGCAGTTAGTGAGGTAAAATACAAATTACAGCTCTCGAGCGAGGCAGCCCGAGCGTTTGAAACGAATGAGTAACTGACAGAACATGTCTTCTGCGTATCGCTTTATTATATCGCTAACCGTACTAAACAAGCCTCACCATCCCATCCGAAGGCAACATCTAATTATTTCTTAGAAAAATCATAACATCAGGAGCAACAATCTCGCTGCGAGGCCGACAAGAACATGTTACCTTGGGATAACAGGAACAATAAATCTGTATAGTTACTGACGTTTTGTGGTTCATTAGTGTGATGATATTAAGGGACGTTTGGAATGTTTGAGTGTTGCTGCGGCCATAGAATGACACAGAACGTCAGGTTAAATTTATTATATGCAAATGATGATCGTGCTCCAAGACATTTCTCCCCAGCATCTAACTCTCATACAAGAGGTGTAAAAATCTTTGTTAGGTCACATATGATGAAGGGTCACCTGCCAGTATGTCTTAAACGTAGACTCGTCGACGTGTGTATCTTGCCCGTCTTAACCTACGGTGCTCAAACCTGGTCACTCACTGAGCTACAGAAATCCAAACTCAAGGTTTGCCAACGAGCAATGGAGCGCAGCATACTACATGTTAAAAGGACCGACCGCGTCAGAAACACTACCCTGCGCTCCATCACTCGGATCGCTGACTTGGGCGAGAAAACAGCAAAGCTGAAGTGGGACTAGGCCGGCCACGTGCCACGCATGGATCCGCAAAGGTGGGCAAACCGTATTAATACCTGGACGCCCAAAGATGGTCACCGACGTCGCGGCAGACCAAGGCGAAGATGGTGCGACGATTTGAACACCTTTGCGGGTAAATCGTGGCCACAACAAGCCAAGGATAGGGACCTGTGGCGTAAAAAAGGGGAGGCCTTTGCCCAGCAGTGGGACATAAAATAGGCTAATAAAAAAACAAAAAAGGTCTGTACAGAAATATTTTTATACTCCTTACAACCGTGCAATCTGTTTTGTGATTGTAGTTAATACATCAAAGTTATTCATTCATGTTTCTTTCATTACGTAAAAATTCATAAACTTATAAACTCAATTTCTGTAGTACTAACAACATGAGTACTACAATTAAGTGCTATGGCAACAAAGTGGACTAGGTACCTACCCACCTACAGATTGACAAGGAGGGGTGCGCAGATTGTTGTAGGATTTTATTACCTCCGAATGGATTCATGCGTGATTCCCTTTGACCGTGAATTTTTTGCGTGTGTGCAAATGGTAGTTTTGCTTGACCAGTAATTCGGCTTTTTTACATTCCTTTTTTGTTTCTATCGGATCAGTGTCGGCTTTTGATTGCTCAGTTTTTTTATCCGTTTAATAAAAAAAATGCATTGTATAACCTTGATACACCAACATAATTATTATATTTCAATATTTTAGTCTTCTATTGCTGTTAACCTCACAATTATTTGAAAAACCACAATAAAATAGCAGAAAGAAGTCGATCAAAAGATCGCGTGTTCATTCGTGCGTACATCAATTGTTCTGAAGTCTATACTTAAGCCCTGACTGTCGATCGAGTGCTTACAGCGATTGAATCGCTTCTGTTAATATGTTTTTCAACTTTTCTCGTTATTTTCTTTTCCTAATATTCATTGAGAGTACATTTGAAGGACGAAATCAATGTTTCATATGGTGCTACTCCCACTTGCCCGTACGACCACAACAAGAAAGGGCGTTTTTACATTGGCTCATAACGACGCCATCGCGGCACTATATCGGTACATAGATAATCTAAAACTACTCCCACATTTGCTAACACCACAAAGCTTCGTCTACGATCGCGTTTAATGTAGCCTTCTTTTTAATATGCTGTGGAAATGAAGCAATCCGATTGGTCAAACGCTAGCCCAGCCAGGCCGCCCGCCTCAAGTGCCCGTCCTCGCAGATGCGGGAGGTAGCTATCGGCCGTGACTTCATCGGACGTGAACTTTTGTAACGCTAATTTCGGAGTACTTGTGATAACGCCCAAACAGTCAAACTGACACAACTTAGGCTGGATTGCACCATCTTACTTTGACAATTAAATGTTTACAATGTTGACAACGCATAGAGCGTAATAATATGTATTTATTTAGGACTAAGATTGTTATTCATAACAAAATAAATCTCAATATCAATTGTTACGTAATATCTGTTTGTCCTTTCTAGGACTTGAAGATGTTATTTTAAAAGAACATTATTATATGAGCTACGAATAAGTATTTCCGCGAATGCAATCACCGGCCTCCAGATGAGGTAATTAAAATATATCCGGTCCCGCGGGATGAAATGCAAGCAACTGCAAATGTTATGAGGTTCAAATATTGAGATTGAATTGCATTAATCTCCAATTTTGAAGGCAAATGATTTAAACGGACTACATCGTAGTATACTAACACCGACATACAAAACACCGGTACTCATTAAACAGGGCCCTTAATTTAATAATGTACTCATTAGTATAATGGGCAGAATTCGTTTCGGCTCCACTTAGACGACTTATCCTTGGAAGTTAGCTCGTTAAGGGAAATGGCATTATTTTTGAGTGTACCACGGTTTTTTAGCGTGAGGCAAGTGGTTGCTCAACCCTCGTTTGCAGTGGACGAAACATTCACACAAAATGTTGGGCGTTTTCACATTAGACGGTAGTATATCGGTGACCGACAGCCACTCAACTTAGGACCCTACATACATAATAACTAACGGACTGTTAGACGGAGTGTTCACCTACATAATAACGGACTGTTAGAGCGGTAAACGATTGTTACCGGCCCGTTAATGTGCTGGTGAACTCGGGTATTAGTGACGTCGCCGACACGTGTCGGCGACGTCACAATGATATAATGACACAATGATGAAAGCGATTACTTAGAGTCATCGCGTTGGGGGAACGCTAAATAAATTAAAAATCCTCTGACCAAAAAACCTATAAAAAGTATATACAGAACATGTATATAGAGGTTCGGGTGAGATATACGGTACTTACCTACATGATTGTACAATACATGCCAGTATTATTTTTCAGCAGCTAGATAACGTTTTGTACTGTAAAAACGTGAATGATAAGATTAAGTCGCAAGGACGAATAATATATTAATATCTTCATTTTGATTACGTAGTTACCTATATCAATTATGTTTCGCTTGATACTAATGTGATTAAAAATTTACAAAAGAAAAATATATAAAAATTATTTCAGTAATAAATACTACAATATAGCCGACGGAGATTGCCCACCGGGCCCAGTAGTGGAATTTGTATACATCGACGCTCATCTAGCTTGGCAATTAGTCTTCCTTTTTACACGCACATCAATGTATATTTAATAAAACCTTCTATCGAGGTCTACAGTTATCGTTCTCTTAAATATAATTGAAAGAGGACTCCCACATTAGTAGAATCATCTCTGTTGCTCCTACATAAAACGACGAAGATAACATCATTTAATTGGAAATATTCAAATCACTGACCTCATTGGTGTTCCACCGGTGTCTCTGAGCGGCGAAGTGCTCAGCTCTGGGCAAACTCTCCAAGTTCTCCGGCAACTTGATGGGCTCGCCATCTGAAACAATGAAAATGTATTCTCTGTTAAGTGATAATAAGTATGTTATTCCTGTAACAGATGGCATGTGATGCCAGACAACGAGGAACGGAGATATATATATATGAAAGAACAGTCAGCTCTTACGTGTGTATTTTTTAAAGAGTAATCTGGGGCTCGTCTCTCGCGCCTCGCACTCACAAGCGCGTCAAGGTCAACGCTAGGACGAGATGCATGTAAGCCAAAAAGGCGCGCGTATACGCGCCTACACTCTCTTCCACATACAAGCGTAAATGCGTCGAAAAAACGATAGTCTGGAAGCGCTCTTAAAATTCACACAAGCTAAAACTCACTCGACCACTTAAGGGAGGCTCCAAAAATTCGCTGGTTCTCCACTAGTAAAACAATTTACACTGCCGCCGCAGCCGCTAACATCGCCGGCATTCTTGCCGCATGGAGGTGCGAAATTCTCAGTAGACAGCCATAAATCGGACGGTGGCCGGGCTGGCCGAATTTATTGACGTTTAAATCTTGCTGTGGGGACAATCAGGCAAGCCTAGTTGATATACTCCCACATTTGTTACGGGACAAACGGGCTATACGATAATGGAATAGATTAAGGCTAAAGCGCCCATCTAGCCCGCGAAGATCAAATTTTTTGAGGTATTTTAGTTTTTTTTCATAATATGTCAATAATAAAAGGCACATTTTGTAATTCGCGACAAAGACCGTGTGCAGTGCATTTATTAATATATCCAACTTACTCTAAAACATTTCAAGAACGACAGCTATCCAGATAATCTGGCATTTTTTGTATATTTAGTGATTAACTAGTATCATATCCACCGTGATAATATGTAGAGTAAAATAAATGTATTAATAAACGCACTGCATACTATGTTTGTACAAAATCTGAAAACATTTAAGACAACATTTTGTAATTTGCGCACAAAATGTTGTCTTAAATGTTTTCAGATTTTGGATAAACTATAAAAATACTCGAAAATTTTGAATTTCGCGGGCTAGATAGGCGCCTTCACCTTAACAGAAGATACAGCAAAGGCAATGTTTGAATTGTCATTCAATTTGAGAGATTTTTTAAATGTGGAACAGTTTTTAAATATTAATTAAAATGTGTTGCAAGTATATAATATGTTAGTAGTTTATTATTCGTAGAGATGATAATATCGTTAAAAACTAAACAAACAAAAAATAATTATAAAAAACATGACGCCGCAACGAAAACCTGGAAATTCCTTCAAACTATGGGTATCGGCAAATCGCGGCATTCAGACCTTCCTAATACTATTGGCTTGAACGATCTAAACCGCCATTTCTCCACTGTCCCCATGTTAGATAGTTTAAGCAAATGTCAAACTATTGACTACCTCGCTGGTCTGACGCGTCCCAATATAGCCCCTTTTATTTTCACCCCAGTCGATCCGGGAGAAATCAAAAAGATCGTCCTTTCTATTAAATCCAAAGCCGTAGGCTGTGATAACATCAGTCGTCATATGATCATTTCGGCTTTGGATCAACTTCTTCCTGCCATATCCCACATAATTAACTTTTCCCTTTACTCTGGCACATTTCCTTCTCTGTGGCGTAATGCTCACGTCCGGCCCTTGCCTAAGATTCCAAATCCCACTCTTCCTAGTCACTTTCGTCCAATTTCCATCTTGCCATTTCTGTCTAAAGTGCTCGAGGCCTGTGTTCATAAGCAGTTCACCTATCATATTTACCGCAACTCTCTCATCAGTCAGTTTCAATCTGGTTTCAGGCCCGGGCACAGTACTGTGACAGCTCTCCTTAAAGTGACTGACGATATTAGGCGCGGAATGGAAGACACTAAAGTCACTATTTTAGTGCTAATAGACTTCTCTAACGCGTTTAATACTGTCAGTCATGAAGTCCTTTTGTCTATTCTGTCGTATCTTATGGTCTCTCCCGAGGCTCTGGAATGGTTTTCCTCCTATCTTCGAGGGCGTCAGCAGAAAATTCGTGTTGGTGACACTTCGTCTGAGTGGTGTGACCTTGCAGCTGGCGTCCCTCAAGGCGGTATTTTATCTCCTCTTTTGTTCTCTATTTTTATTAATCTTATAACTACCGAGCTTCAGTGTGCGTATCATCTCTATGCCGATGACCTGCAGCTCTATTGTCAGGCAGGTGTTGACAACGTATCGGACGCGATTGAGAAGCTCAACCAGGATTTGAGACTGATAAAGAGCTGGTCAGACCGTTTTGGGGTGGCAGTTAACCCGTTAAAGTGTCAGGCCATTATAGTTGGGAGTCCCCATAGCTTAAGAAAGCTTAATGGTTTAACTGTTCCACCCGTTTTCTACGACAATACCGTCATTCCGTTTGGCTCTGAGGTTAAGGATCTTGGTCTGCTTGTCGACACCTGTCTTGACTGGCGTAAGCAGGTTGCGAGCGTCAGTCAGAAAGTAACAGGAACATTGCGATCGCTGTATCGACTGAAAAATCTTCTCCCAGCTCACATAAAGGCATTGCTTGTACAGTCCCTAATTTTCCCCATTATTGACTATGGTGATATGTGCTACTACGACCTGAATGCAGATCTCCTCAATAAACTTGACCGCCTTCTAAATAACTGCATTCGATTTGTCTTTAACCTCCGTAAATATGATCACGTCTCTGCGCATCGGTCGCAATTAAAATGGTTACCCATTCGTGAGCGCAGAGCACTAAGGGCATTGACTACTCTGTTTTCTTTTCTAAACAATCCTTCTTCTCCCCCCTATCTAACTTCACAAATACGATTAATTTGCTCTACCCACAATAAAAATCTGCGCTCGACAAATAATCTACTCCTACGATGTCCCTCACACCGCTCTGGGTTTATCCACTCCTCTTTCTTTGTCCAGGCGATCTTCCTTTGGAACGCGCTCCCTCTGAATATCAGGACGGCAAAAAGTCGGTTGTCTTTTAAGGTGAAGGCACGAGAGCACATTCGCAAGAAGTTGGTAGAATCGTCACAGCGGTAATTCGTTGGACTTATTTTTTCTTAACAATTTTGTTTTATATGTATGTATGTATCTATGTATTTATCAATATATGTATATAGGTATAAATTCCTGTCTAATCCACTCGTTTAAGTTGCACCCGCCATGTTGTTTCTGCACCACCCTGAGGTCGACTGGTAGATAATGCCTAAGGCATTAAGTCCGCCTTTGTACATTGTGTTTATACTTGTGCATAAAGTTTAAATAAAATAAAATAAAATAAAACCTAGACAAAATATAATGTATACTTAATATTTATGGAGTATGGAGTAAAAGGATCCTGTTAATCGCTTAATAACGCCAGAAAACTAAATCTCTGAAAAATATAGCAGACTTGAGCGCAAATAAAACAATAAACAGGGACTGAATGAGGTGGAAACTGCTCAGCTTTTGGCAGCATTCGTCAACAATGTCTGCGCTGCCAGTGGCCCCACTGCCTCCATCAACCACTTTTGTCACCACCCAGAGTACACTAAAATCCACCTTACATCCCTAATAATAGAGACAAGATAAACGCATCCATAATCGCGCCGTTCCAAGCAATCGTCCAACTTGTTGAAATTCCGCCGGCGTCCGCTTTAGCGACTGCAAACTTAACTTTTATCTTCAGCAATTCTTTTCGACTGTTGTTTCAAAGGAATAAGATTCATTTTTGTTGATTCTGCATTTTTTATGTTTATAGGGCTGTGGCATGTAGGGAATTCGCAAGGCAAGCTTTTGGTCTAGTGCTCGCTAATTCCGCACACAATCGTAGATAACGTGGAGGGCATCCCTTGCTTTCATAGACTAAAATTCTTAGTTCAAATAACTTACATGCTAAAATAAATGTATAAGAGGGTGGGCTTTTTGCCATTATAGGTTAATGCCAAGTGAATTTAGGCCATTAGTCTACTACGCTGATCCAGTATTTTGAGTGCAGCGAAAACTTTATACAAGTCTCTGGCCACTATAGACAAACCTACCTTTTTCTTCATTTACACAGACATAAAACATTTAGTTGGATTCTCTTAGTTGAATCTGTGATTGAATACTCCTCGCTAGGTCTGATGTGTACTTTAATAGAAACAAAGTTATTCGGTAGAAATAAAGGAAATATATTTTATAACGGTTTTATAGCATTTTTTGTAGCAAAGGCTGTGTTATAATAGATATTTACGACATGAGTGTAGATAAATAATATTACCTACAGCATTGTATAAAAACGAAGTCTTAGTTCAAAAGTTGATGGTATGTTTTATACCAAGTCCTAGCTAGTTAGGGATGTGCCGTTATTTGCAAAATCAGAGATATGGGAATATTCAAATTACCTGTATCCGGGTGACCGACACAACATCACGTATCGTTAATGCAGCTATGTCAATATTGATTTGTAAAGGACATTCGGCATCTTTATTTATATACTAATCTGATGCAATCAATTCATAAACGTATGTGGGAACATATAAAGTGTATATTCGTTTAATAGGAAGTGATAGCGCATACAGGTCTGGTGCTCAGTATGCACAATATGTATTATCACAACACGTGAATTCGATAGGAGCTGCGTAAGAAGCACGTGATTTTTAGAGGTCAATATTGAAAGTGGTAAAACGGCGTATCACTGCATTCAAGTCAAAGTCAAGTTTAGGGCTACGGGGATATTTACAAATTAACAATTTCACTAAATTTTTTCTTATATCTACAACCGGATCGAAATGCGACCTCGACTGAGAAGATCCGGCAAGCGGCAAGACACTCAGCGGGCTTGTCTTTTTACATTATATTATATTTCTTTTTTTAACGCCAGTTGCGTAAATAATAACCAAGGGCAGTAGATATTATAAAAAATAATATTGTTAGCCCTTTTTGACGTCCCACTTCTGGGCACGGGCCTCCCCTCAACACGAGGGGGATTCAGGCCATAATCCACCACGCTGGCCCAGTGCGGGTTGGCGGATTTCACATGTCATTCGAAAATTGGTTAAATCTTCTAAGACATGCAGGTTTCATCACGATGTTTTCCTTCACCGTAAGCTAGTGATAATCATAATATAAATTATGATTCGCACATAGTATTCGAAAAATCCAGAGGTTCGAGCCGGGGTTTGAACCCGAGACCTGGTAGCCCGCAAGACGCGTGCTTAACCAATCGGCTATCACTGCTTTTAGTAAGTTAGTTTAGTTTTTGCTCAGTAGATATTAATATAAATATTATGGCTCCAGTGTGTTGCCTTTTGAGTCCAAATGCCCGTAACTCAGAAAATATGATAGTTACGTAGGTAAAGTCCGTCTTCACTAGGCATCAAAAATCTTCATAAAAGCTACCTACCATATCGTACATAATTCCGTACCTATAATTATTTCAGACTTTTGAAACAGCCTTACAGCCTCCTTTATGTATCTCATTAAATTTTATGTCGGTACATAAATAGCTGAGTTTGACAGACCAACACAAAAAAAGGTAAACACCAAACTAAGCAACGCTTGTATCATGGGTACCGTTCAATAGACTGCGGGCGCTCCTACTGACACCCAGACTAGGAAAAAAAATCCTACTCAAACAGTTAAGCATCTTGCAATACAATTTTTGGCAACGGAAACCATAAAGTTTCATGAGATTGCACTAGTTATTTACATCTAGCGACTCCCTCTCTTTGAAAAATATTTTTATTAGGCAACTCACATATTAAGAGCTTATAAAAAGTAGTAAACTGTGTATGATACGTACGGAACCATAGTTAATTATTGTCTGCCTTCAACTAGTCCTGTGCACTTTTTGTGACTCGCCCACATAGCACTCGACATGATGTCAGTCTTATCCGACGCGAAGTATAACATGAGCGTCTTATACACAATCGGTTTATTTATTTCGGCGTTCATTTTAATTGTGTATTATATATCGACATGGAAGTATAAGTATTGGTTGAAGAAAAAAGTGCCATACGCGAACCCGCTACCCTTCGTTGGAAACTATGGAGAGTACATCTTCATGAAGAAAAGTTCAGGGAAAGTCGTCCAGGAGTTGTGTGAACAGTTCCCTGATGAGCCATACTTTGGCACCTTCTTCGGAACGGAGCCAGCGCTGGTAGTAAAAGACCCAGAGTTACTGAAATTAATTTTCACAAAACACCACTACTACTTCAATGGCAGAGAATTGTCTAAGTACACGCATAAAGAAGTGGTCACCCAAAACCTGTTTTTCTCGTACGGAGACCACTGGAAGGTTGTGCGACAGAACCTGACACCTTTATTCTCTTCAGCTAAGATGAAGAATATGTTCTACATGATCGATACCTGCACTCAAGCTTTGGAAGACATGATCGACTATGAAACGAGACTCTCCGAAGTTATCGAAGCGAAGACTCTAATGTCAAGATATACTATGGACTGTATCACATCATGCGCTTTCGGTGTCGAGGCTAATACGATGCGCCAAGACCAGGATACCAACCCCTTCAAACATATGAGCACCGAAATATTTAACCCGTCAACTATCAGCGGCATCAAAATAGTCGTGCGGTTATTCTGGCCGGCCATATTTTATGCTCTAAAATTGCAATGGTTCCCTCAAACAGTAGACAACTTCTTCCTGCACTTTATGAAAGACGTATTCCAGAAGCGTAACTACAAACCATCGCAGCGGAACGATTTCGTGGACTCTGTGCTGAGTTTCAAGAAATACAGTTACATAGAGGGGGACAGTTTGAGCAATGACAAGACTGGCGAAAAGAAGAAGGTGCAGTTGAAGGTAGACGACAATATGTTGGTGTCGCAGTGCGTGCTGTTCTTCGCCGCTGGCTTCGAGACATCGTCTACGGCTTTGACGTTCACGCTATACGAGCTGGCAAAGAACCAAGAAGCCCAGGAACGAGCGAGGGCAGAGGTGGACGAGTATTTCTGTAAACACGACGGGAAGATCGACTACAGCTGCGTATCAGAGCTCCCATACTCAGACGCGTGTCTTCAAGAGACAACCCGCCTGTACCCGGTATTCGGGATCCTGGCTCGCGAAGTGATGGACGACTACACGTTTCCTACAGGGCTGCACGTCAGCAAGGGCCTCCGGATTCATGTACCAGTGAATCATATTCACCGGAATCCAGATTACTTCCCTGATCCGTTGAAGTACAACCCCGAGCGGTTCCTACCTGGTGCTAAGGACACGATCAAGCCGTACACGTTCCTGTCATTTGGGGAAGGTCCCAGGACTTGTATCGGTAGGTATACATATACTTATTACTTATTTTTTATCAATTACATTTTTCTTTTACCTACTTCGTATTCCTTAGGTGTGGAGGAACGGAGAGGTCCATAGAATACTGGTTGGATAATTTTCTTTCTGTTACTCGTAATCTTTCTTTTGATTGAAATATTACGGGTTTGAAGACAATTTAGCATTTTCTCGGGACTCGTCGTGAGTCAAACCTCGGCGACACCATTAAACACCACTGTCAATCCTGGTTGACAGGAGTAACAGTGGTGGGAGTATGTGGTGAGGTTAGTGTCATTGTAAGTTACTTCTTTTTCACCGGAAGTACTGCAGAGCAACCACATTTCGCCGCTAGTTTTGCTCCGAATGTTCTCGAACAGGAGGCGAGATTGATTGACGTTACACGGATCACATGACCCCCTTGATGTGAGGTTTCAGCGTATAGTTCACCAAGCTGGCTTAGTGAGAGTTCTCCAACCCTACACTACTTTACCAAGCAATTAAAATATTAGGTGACTTGATTTCCAACAGGCCCTTTCCGAAGTTTGTCCCAAACGAAAGTCAAGCCAGTGACTCTTAGTTCATCAATTTGGTAATACTTACCCGTTTTTTTTTTTCTAGGGATGCGTTTCGCCAAAATGCAAGGTATTGCCGGGCTGGCGGCGATGCTGAGGAAGTATCGTATCGAGCTGGCTGATGGAATGCCGCACACAGTTGAAATCGACCCAAGGATCTACCTCGCGCAACCCATTTGTGATATCAAGTTGAAGATGATCAAACGGGAATGAAATACATGAGCAGACAACACCATAAAATAATGTTAAATGATGTGTCATAATGATAAAAGTGCCTCAATAAGTAGGGACTGGGTAGGTGCATAGGTGTTTCCTTATTAAATTACATTAATATATTAACTTCAAGTTTTATGAAGTAATTCACTTAAAGTTACGTTAAGATATTGTTAACAGGTACTCCTAACTTTCATCATATATATGTCGAAGGTGGTTCAGCATATAAAATTTACAACCAAGTTCATTATTATGTGGGTACTGTTCAAAACATTGCTGAGATTATAATTAGATTACAGTTGTTAAAATACTGTTATAACTTTACGATAATTCCTGTTGGATTATTTGATGAATTCTAATAGTAAAACTCTTTAGCTTTAAATCCCTTTTTCATTACTCATACTCTGAAAGTAGGTCTGAAGTTGCCTGAGAAGCGGGTTGAAAGTAATACTTTTCAGGCCCGGGAGTTTCGCTTTCAACTGACAGCTGTCAAATTATAAAAAAAAAACTAGTTCCATTTTCACATTTCTATGGAACCATGTTCAAACTTTTTCTACAGTCATTCAATTACAGCAGGATGTAAAATTGAAATAACATAAAGTTAAGTATTAATTCAAGAATATATTTTTTTAAATGACTTAATTATAATTAAGTTTCAACAATTTCTTTAAAATAACATAGATTTGGGCAAAATATTTAAAGATGAAAATGAAAAATAATGGCTAAATAATGAAGTTGGCCGGCCAACGAAAAAAAAAACAAAATAGGCGGTAATCCGATTTTTTTTTTTCGAGTTGTAGAGTATTGTTTATACTTCCTTGTATTATTTCTTTAGCCAATTCCTGTTTTTATTATTATTTTCCTTGTATTCGTAATGAAAAGCACAGTGTTTACCTCGGGTGAAAGACTTATTTTGTCCCTCGAACTATTAGCGCCCTCGCTACGCTCGGGCGCCAAACCCCGTCTCGTGACAAAATAAGTAACTTTCACCACTCATGTAACAATGTACTATTTCATTACTCATACTCTGAAAGTAGGTCGGAAGTTGCCTGAGGAGCGGGTTGAAAGTAATACTTTTCCGGCCCGGGAGAATCGCTTTCAACTGACAGCTGTCAAATTATTAAATAAAAAACTAGTTCCATTTTCACATTTCTATGGAACCATGTTCAAACTTTTTGTACAGTCACTCAATTACAGCACGATGTAAAATTGAAATAACATAAAGTTAAGTATTAATTAAAGAATATATATTTTTAAATAACTTAATTATAATTTAGTTGCAACAATTTCTTTAAAATAACATAGATTTGGGCAAAATATATAAAGATGAAAATGAATAATAATGGCTAAATAAAGAAGTTGGCCGGCCAACGAAAAAAAAAAATTGGCGGAAATCCGATTTTTTTTTCGAGTTGTAGAGTATTTTATCATGCTTCCTTGTATTATTTCTTTAGCCAATTCCTGTTTTTATTTTTACTTTCCTTGTATTCGTAATGAAAAGCACAGTGTTTATCTCGGGTGAAAGTCCCTCGAACTATTAGCGCCTCCGCTACGCTCGGGCGCGAAACCCCGTCTCGGGACAAAATAAGTCACTTTCACCGCTCGTGTAACAATGTACTATTGTAAATTGTATCGAGTGAACGCCGTGACGTAACGAGTCATGTGATCGGAATCGTTTGGAGGGGTCAACTGTTTAAATATCGGAGACCGGTGAGTCCGGGGCGCAATTGATTATAGGGATGTGACATTCACCATAAAAAATCGATTATTTATTTAGCATGAAAAATCGATGTTTAAATAATCGATTTTTCTTTAAAAAATAATCGATTATTTATATTAATCGATTTATTTCGATTTTTTCAACAAATTCCAAAATAAACGCCAAAATATTCTATTAAGCACAGTTTTATTAATCAAAAATAAACAATAGAAATAAGAAGTTTTGGAATTTATAATCAACATAACACCAAACTGAAGTATTCTAGTAAAAAATGCTAAAAATCCATAGGCAATGAGTTTTGAAAAAGCTTAGGTAAGCGTTTGGATAATATTCGGCTCCTGGCGATAGTTAATATGGCGGCAGCTTTCGAGAGCAATCTCTCTGCTGGAGCCGAAGAAGGCGGTACCAAAAGGTGCTTGCACGCCAACTGTGTCAGTTTGGGATAAGCTCCCTCATAGATTCTCCAGGATTCTATTGCGTCTTCTTTTAATCCCATTAGAGGCGCAGCTATGTACAAGTTTAATTCGGGTGTGAGACCGGTTAATGTACCTAATAGTAATTCGACCTAATAGTAATTCGCGGTCCGGCTAGACTTGAATGTCGGGGTGTGGCAGATAAAAATCGATTTTAAAAAATCGATTATTTCCAATTTTAAAATCGGTCACAAAATCGATTTTTATTGTAAAAAACAATGATTAATAATAGATTTTTATAAAAATCGATTATTTTTACACATCCCTAATTGATTATAGAGAGCGGTACAGTTCGGTCCTTCCAAACGGGACCGGTGGTTCACTAAAGTCTGATAATTAAATTACCTACTTTGTAATTCGTGATTTCTGATTACCTACATAGAATACGAGATTTATCATTCTGTATTTTTGCGGTTTAATTGCCTGAGACCTACGCCATCGACTCTGTACCAAAAGCTCCTACCTTCTGATGACAAGCGTGCCGCTTATCTATCGCACGCGCCGACTTGGATAAAATGAGGATTAAAATTTAATAAAAATAATAATCGTATCAGTTGTAGTATGTTAAATGTTATTTAATTTTGAAACAATTAATGCAACTTAAATCATAAGTAATTATTTACAATGCTCTTTTATATACTCTGGATCACACTCAAGTTATAAACATGGCTTTGCTCTTTGTTGTACTCACTCTACTTTATTCAGCACTAGGTAGGTAATAATATCGGAAAAAACAAGATAATAACTTCGATAAGCACTAATAGTTCGTTAAAAAAGATTAGATAAGTAAGTATTTTTTTTATTTAAATAATATTAGCTGGGTATTTATTTATACTCATTAGAAGTAGACAATTGTAGGTAATTACTACGTAAAAAAAATTAGTTTAGTTTAGTTAACGCTCCAATATATCACATAATGGTAAATGCTGAATAACTCTCTCAAATCAATAAATAGCTCATCAACAAAAATATTTACACATAAAGTGTGCGTTAGTGAATAGATGGCGCTGTTTACAACAAATGCATGGTTGAAAACTTGCAATTCAATTAGAAAATAACGCAACAAGATTTACAAATAAAAATATTAGATAGCTAATTATGTATATATTACCTCAATTTATAATATAACTGTGATTTATCCGTAATTCAATGTCAAGGTAGATAATTACTAAAACGAATAACAACTGTCATAAAGTTCACAGGATGGGTTGTGGTTAGCCTTGGCATACCCACATTACATTATATCAACTTTGTAATTAAACAGTGATCCTTATTCTGGTGACCACACAATTTTGACAAATCTGTAAATATTTCTATCTTGCTACAGTAACGATACAGGCAATATACAAAGTGAATTTAGTAAATTTTGTGTAAAGCCACCAGTCGCTATTTAAAATCAATTTTAATTTACATCATCGGTCATACGCTAGCGCGTTGCTATATAGCGTCCCATGGCGACATTAATTTAACACACAGGTAGGGCTAGTGGTCAATAATCATAATAGTAATAAAAAGGAAAGCCCGTAAATAGTATGCAGTGCGTTTATTAATACATTTATTTTACTCTAAAACATTTTAAGAACGACAGGAAAACTGTAAAATTTTGTATATTTAGTGATTTACTAGTATCGTATCCAACGTGAAAATACTCGAAAATTTTGAATTTCGCGGGCTAGATGGGCGCTTTAGCCTTAATAAAAATTATTTATGTATAAACTGCATATGATACGTACGGAACCAAAGTTAATTATTGATTTTATTTTGTTTACAACTAGTGCTGGGTTGTTTTTGTGACTTGCCCACATAGCATTAGATAAGATGTCAGTCTTATCCGACGCGAAGTATAACATGAGCGTCTTATACACAATCGGTTTATTTATTTCGGCGTTCATTTTAATTGTATATTACATATCGACATGGAAGTATAAGTATTGGTTGAAGAAAAAAGTGCCGTACGCGAACCCACTACCCCTCGTTGGAAACTACGGAGAGTACATCTTCATGAAGAAAAGTTCAGGGAAAGTCGTCCAGGAGTTGTGTGAACAGTTCCCTGATGAGCCATACTTCGGCACCTTCTTTGGAACGGAGCCAGCGCTGGTAGTAAAAGACCCAGAGTTACTGAAACTAATTTTAACAAAAAATCACTACTACTTCAGTGGCAGAGAATTGTCTAAGTACACGCATAAAGAAGTGGTCACCCAAAACCTGTTTTTCTCGTACGGAGACAAGTGGAAGGTGGTGCGACAGAACCTCACACCTTTATTCTCTTCAGCTAAGATGAAAAATATGTTCTACATGATTGATAACTGCACTCAAGCTTTGGAAGACATGATCGACTATGAAACGAGACTCTCCGAAGTTATCGAAGCGAAGACTCTAATGTCAAGATATACTATGGACTGTATCACATCATGCGCTTTCGGTGTCGAGGCTAATACGATGCGCCAAGACCAGGATACCAACCCCTTCAAACATATGAGCACAGAAATATTTAACCCGTCAACTATCAGCGGCGTCAAAATCGTCGTGCGGTTATTCTGGCCGGCCATATTTTATGCTCTAAAATTGCAATGGTTCCCTCAAACAGTAGACAACTTCTTCCTTCACTTAATGAAAGACGTATTCCAGAAGCGTAACTACAAACCATCGCAGCGGAATGATTTCGTGGACTCTGTGCTGAGTTTCAAGAAATACAGTTACATAGAAGGAGACAGTTTGAGCAATGACAAGACTGGCGAAAGGAAGAAGGTGCAGTTGAAGGTAGACGACGATATGTTGGTGTCGCAGTGCGTGATGTTCTTCGGCGCTGGCTTCGAGACATCGTCTACAGCTTTGACGTTCACGCTATACGAGCTGGCGAAGAACCAAGAAGCCCAGGAACGAGCGAGGGCAGAGGTGGACGAGTATTTCTGTAAACACGACGGGAAGATCGACTACAGCTGCGTATCAGAGCTCCCATACTCAGACGCGTGTCTTCAAGAGACAACCCGCCTGTACCCGGTATTCGGGATCCTGGCTCGCGAAGTGATGGACGACTACACGTTTCCTACAGGGCTGCACGTCAGCAAGGGCCTCCGGATTCATGTACCAGTGAATCATATTCACCGGAACCCAGATTACTTCCCTGATCCGTTGAAGTACAACCCCGAGCGGTTCCTACCTGGTGCTAAGGACACGATCAAGCCGTACACGTTCCTGTCGTTTGGGGAAGGTCCCAGGACTTGTATCGGTAGGTATACATATACTTATTACTTATTTTTTATCAATTACATTTTTCTTTTACCTACTTCGTATTCCTTAGGTGTGGAGAAACAGAGAGGTCCATAGAATACTGGTTGGATAATTTTCTTTCTATTACTCGTATTCTTTCTTTTGATTGAAATCGTACGGGTTTGAAGACAATTTAGTATTTTCTCGGGACTCGTCGAGAGTCAAACCTCGGCGACACCATTAAACACCACTGTCAATTCTGGTTGACAGGAGTAACAGTGGTGGGAGTATGTGGTGAGGTTAGTGTTATTGTAAGTTACTTCTTTTTCACCGGAAGTCCTGCAGAGCAAACACATTTCGCCGCTAGTTTTGCTCCGAATGTTCGAATAGGAGGCTAGATTTATTGGCGTTACACCGACCACATGACCCCCTTGACGTGAGGTTTCAGCGTATAGTTCACCAAGCTGGCTTATTGAGAGTTCTCCAACTTTACACTACTTTACCAACCAATTAGTAATATTAGGTGACTGGGATGTTAAAAATAATAGTCCATTAGCAGGGCAGACAAAACGTACCAAATGTAATAAAAATGACTCGCGAAAACGTTTCACCTTGTCTGCAAGTCCTTGAACGTCTCCGAAATCAAAACAAGAGATATTTCCAACAGGCCCTTTCCGAAATTTGACCCAAACGAATTGGTAATACTTACCCGTTATTTTTTTTATTCTAGGCATGCGTTTCGCCAAAATGCAAGGTATTGCTGGGCTGGCGGCGATTTTAAGGAAGTATCGAATCGAGCTGGCCGATGGAATGCCGCACACAGTTGAGATCGACCCAAGGATCTACCTCGCGCAACCCATTTGTGATATCAGGTTGAAGATGATCAAACGGGAATAAAATACATATGAGAAGACATCATTATAAAATAAATATAAAATGATGTATAGTGTACTGGGTAGGCGCATAGGTGCTTCTTTATTAAATGACATTAATATACTAACTTCAAGTTTTATGAACTAACTTACTTGAAGTTACTTAATTCCGTTGAGATATTGTTAACTACTCCTTAGATTCATCATATAAAATGGATGTAGTTTTGCGGACTCGATCCAACTAAACATACTACAGTAAACAAAGAGCAACCTATAAATACTCGCATTAGAGTTAGTTTTGGCCTGCAAAGGTATGTTTCGATTGGTTCCATTTTGCAAATCTGAATCCAAAAGAGGTTTAAATTGTATAAACATCATAATTCTATCGGTTTAAGTATGTTAAATGGTATTTTATTTCGAAAACAATGTTTAAAATGATATTTAATATTTTAAGCTGGATCAAAACTCAAGATATAAACATGGCTTTGCTTGTTGTACTCACTCTACTGTATTCAGCACTAGGTAGGTAATAATAACGTAAAAACTAAATAATAACTTAGATAAGTATTAGTGCTAAGGGTTAGTAATGGTTCGTTTAAAAATAATTTTTTTTGCACTTATATAACCTTTGTAGCAATTCTCCCTAGGGCGGAAAAGTATTACTTTTAACCCGCTCCTCAGCCAACTTCAGACCTACTTTCCGAGTATGAGTAATGAAAAGATTATTAATTACTCAAGTTTACCGAATGTACATTATTGTGTAAGTAGCAAACATTAATCGTGATTGAACTTTGATTGGCTCAAAAATCAACCCAAAAATTATTTTACGTGCAATTTCAACGAAATTTTTGGATTGTAAAAATAATCTAGGAAATGACAATTGTAGAGGCAAGGGTGGCAAAAACTTTACAGCCTATACCTTGGAAATTTGTAAATCCACCACTGCGTAAATAAATACTTCGTGAACAAAAATATTAACACAGAAAGTGTTGCGTTAGATAGATGGCGCTGTTTACAACAAATCCATAGTTGGAAATATGCAATTTTATTTTAAAATAACGCAAATGATTTATAAATAACAAAACTAAATAGCGGATTATTTATATATTACCTTAATTTATTATGTAACTGCGATTTATCCGTAATTCAATGTCAAGGTAGATAATTACTATAACGAATAACAACTGTCATAAAGTTCACAGGATGGGTCGTGGTTAGCCTTGGCATACCCACTTTACAATATATCAACTTTCTAATCAAATTGTGATCCTTATTCTGCTGACAACACAAAGTTGACACATCTGAAAAGATGTATTCCTCTAGTAAGGATACAGGCAATATACACTGTCTCCCTTAACGTGGATTAGCAGGCGAATAAATACAGCTCGAAATATCTCTTTCCGAATTTGACATCCAAAAGAAGAAAACAAAGTATGGTGTAACTACACAACCAATAATCAACGTTTATTAATAAGGGGTAGTTTAGTAATTTTGTATAGTGGCCCAACAGTATGAACACCAGTCGCTATTTCAATCAATTTTAATTTATATCCACCATACGCTAACATATTGATATTTATCACATATTTTATTATTACTTACATTATTTTATCAATCGTATCATTTCAAGTTGAGTTTGATACAAATCATAATTAGATACTTATGCATAAGATTAAATAACGCTACCGAAATTAAGAACCATGATGATTCAGCAATATTGATCGGCAATAAGATGACTTAGCTTTTATCTTGAAATAAACACATACTAAGATTAGGAATTACAAGTCGTGAAGATTAAAAAAAAACGTCATATTACATTCGTAAGCAAAATACCAACCAAAATTTTGTTATCAAAGTCATATGAATGTTTAAATCTATAAACGACCAAGATCTCGCATAATTATTTCATTGTCTGTAATAATAAAAATAAATACTTAAGTATTTACGAGAATCCAAATTGAATCAAATCGCTTCTTGGATTATTTTACTACTAGCTGTGCCCGCGACTTCGTCCGCGTGGAATTTAATTGTCAAAGTTTCATACAAACTTTCATCCCCTATTTTATCCCCGTGGGGGTAGAATTAATCAAAATCCTTTCTTAGCGGATGCCTACGCCGTAACATCTACCTGCATGCCAAATTTCAGCCCGATCCGTCCAGTGGTTTGGGCTGTGCGTTGATATATCACTATGTCAGTCAGTCAGTCAGTCGGTCACCTTTGAGTTATATATATAGATGAAAACCCGGCTTCGCTCGGGTGAAATGTGACTCATAATACACAATCTTTTACAAAACTTAGGTAGATATTTTTGTAGTTATCGGCTTTCAAGGAATATTAGGCAAGGCATAGATTCGTGTAGCATTGTCCATTGAAATGAATACGAAAAAAAGTCGCCAAGTGCCATGTCGAGCTATGCACAATGAAGGGTTCCGATTCATTGAAGGTAATCTGTTTAAAATTTCACCCCAGGTTGAAATAGATACTAAAGTTGTATACATACTGCTACCGACATCTATCGACACCATCAAATACTAAGAAATAGACTAATGAACATTAAACATACATTTATTACTGTTATTTAATTGGAATTTATTAACAATTTATCCGATTTCGTCAGCATAATCTTATTCATATTTTTGCAACATAAAAATGTAAGAAGTGTCGATATTTTTTTCGTAAAAAATCTTACCCACTGTTGTTTATAGACTACTACCGACATCTATCCACGTGCATGAACACTTCAGAAATACACGTATTAACACAAAATATAAATTTATTGCTGTTATTTCATTGAAATTGGTGAACAATGTATCCATTTTCGACTGCATAATCTTATTAATGTTCTTGCAATAGAAAAATGTAAGAAGTGTCGGAATTCATTACGGAATTTTGATTTAATCTTTAAAAGTTAAAAATCTCGCAAACGGAATTTTTGATGATAAAATGTTGTATGAAAACATAATTTTATTTGAAAAGACCTTTTCAACGTCACCCCACATGATTGGGTAACTAAAAAAAAAAATTGCCCCTTTTTCGATGTTCGGGGAGGTACCTCAAAAAAAGTAATTTTGCTACATTTTATATTTTTGAAAGTGGGATCTACTCTTAAAGTATTTTTGTACCAAATTACATCAACATCCGTCAGAAACTGTAGAAGTTATGACCCTGTGACGGGTCGGGACAGACAGACGGACGGACGGACGGACGGACGGACGGACGGACGGACGGACGGACGGACTGGATGATCTTATAAGGGTTCCTCGTAGGGACTACGGAACCCTAAAAACATGAAGACTGAATTTGTTTGTTCTGAAAGCTCAATCTTCTTCCTCTTTCATAAAAAATATGGCCCACCCAGTTTAATAGATATTTCGAATAAAGACTCATTTACACATTGAGAACACTGACACTAACTGACAGGGATTCGTTCAAAGAAAATATAGCGGTACTGTGCCAAACTTGACGGAACTGCCAATATGGCGAAATATTGTCTTTTGCACCGTTAGAATTTAACAAAATACTCGACAATCCGAATTTTGCCGATATATGTTGTCGACTCGAAATCATTATTTTTTATTGAAATAAAACTATTTTTACGGATTATATCGCGTTTATTTTTACTTTTTATGTTCCCGACGTTTCGGCTGCTTTACAGCAGCCATGGTCACGGGGGGACTGAGGTGTTAGACGTCCTGATGTCATAGTTAGTAACTGGGTACCCTCATATTAAGTTGTTGTTTGCGGTCCGATCCATTTGTTTCAGAGAGCACAAGGGATCTGTGATGAGGAACACCTGGCTGCCGAGATCCGTCACGTCAAGCAAGTATTGCATGACAACAAGCTTCGGATCCCGCGCCGCCATCACAGTGACCGAGTGAAACCAGCCACAGTCGAGCGTCTACCTGCTGTACTACCATACATAAGAGGTGTCACAGACAAGATTGGCTACATCTTGAAACGGGCTTCAATCAAAACTTACTTCAAGCCACCTAAGAAGATTAGTCAGTTCTTACCACCTGTCAAGTGTCACATTCCTCTACAAGATGCAGGGGTATACAAACTCGATTGTGAATGTGGGCTCTCCTACATAGGGCAAACTAAAAGATCAGTAAAAACCCGCGTAAAAGAACACATAGCTGACGTGAAACACCGGCGCTCCACGAAGTCTGCAATCTGTGAACATGTACAGGACCGCACCCGCCATTATATCAGATTTGATAAACCACAGATCCTCGCAAAAGAACACCGATTCCGACCAAGGATGATACGTGAGGCCATTGAAATTAAAAAACATCCAAATTTCAATAGGGAAGATGGCTGGGTGCTACCACCAACTTGGGATCCAGTAATTAATATAATTAAATCCAAAACCAAGTATACCATTGCAAGACCTCGAGACACTGTGAGCACTTTCTGCGTGGATCGGACCGCAAACAACAACTTAATATGAGGGTACCCAGTTACTAACTATGACATCAGGACGTCTAACACCTCAGTCCCCCCGTGACCATGGCTGCTGTAAAGCAGCCGAAACGTCGGGAACATAAAAAGTAAAAATAAACGCGATATAATCCGTAAAAATAGTTTTATTTCAATGTGTAGTATTCGCGTAAATATAAGAAATCAATATTATTTTTTATGTTTTATTATTCTGGTAAGGTTTCAATCGAGTCTATCGTATCCCTGAACGGAATTATTAATATAGAAGTCGAATCAACAGCCTGACAAATAAGTTTCAAGCTTCTAGCTCTAAAATGAGATACTTCCATACAACTTTTCATCCCCCCGTTCAACCCCTTAAAACTCTTTTTTCGCATTAAAAAGTAGCCTATGTCCTTTCTCAGGCTCTAGACTATCTGTGTATAAAATTTTATTGAAATCGGTTCAGTAGTTTTGGCGTGAAAGAGCGACAGACAGACAGACAGACAGACAGAGTTACTTTCGCATTTATAATATTATTATTATATTATTATTATTATTATTTTGTTTTTTATAGATTTCTCTATCACTTTCCTTGTTTAAGGAAAGGTAAATCCAAAGGCACGGGCCGGAGCCAAGTGACTAAGGAAGCTAATGATCATGTTCTGATATTTAGGACATGGACAGAAATTTTCGAACTATTCTGCAGGTGTTGAGGATGACTGCTTTTTGTAACAGTATGTATGTGGATGGATGCATGTTGAGAGTGCCGAGGCTTGTGTGTAGTGTGTGTGGTATCACTCCGGTAGAGGACAGAATGATAGGGATGGTGTGGACAGTGTTAACTTTCCATTGGGTTTTAATTTCTATTGCTAGGTCTGTGTATTTTGCTATTTTTTCAGTGTGAGTTGATGTAAGGTTGTGCGTATTTGGTATGGCAATGTCTATGAGATATACTATTTTGTTATTTTTGTCAAGAAGAAGTATGTCTGGTCTATTGAAATGTATAGTTTTGTCTGTTATAATTGTTCGATCCCAGTATAATTTATAATTAGCTGATTCTAATACAGTTTGCGGTATGTATTTATAATATGCTGTTTTTTGGGCGATGAGTGAATATTTGAATGCTAGGTTTTGATGAATGATAGCGGCTACCTGGTCATGTCGGTGTTTATAGTCCGTCTGTGCTATAGATTTACAGGCTCCAGTTATATGCTGAATTGTTTCTGAGCTTACATGGCATCGTCTGCATTTGTCGGTTACAAGGTTGGGTCTACGGATGATGAATTTTTGATAATTGCGTGTATCTATTATCTGATCTTGGATGGCTGTGATGAATGCTTCAGTTTCCGGAAAGAGTTCTCCTCGACATAACCAGGCGTTTGTTGCACTTGTGTCAATGTGTGTTTGCTGTAAGTCCTGATGGTGTCGTCCATGGAGTGATTTTTGTGCCCATGCTAGCATTTTATCTGCTTTGCTTATGAGTTTTTCGCATTGTTGAGTGTTTGTGTCGTGTAAGTTGAGTGGTGTGAGGTGTTTATCAGCAATGTTTATACTGTGATGAAGTGTGGAGTGTTGTGCTTTGGCGAAGAAATATTGTCGTAGTGTAGCTATTTGTCTATTGTGCATATTTGTTATATCAATTAGTCCCCTTCCTCCTTCTTCTCTGGGTAACGTTAGTCTTTGTATACAGGATCTGGGGTGATGTTTTCTGTGGGTTGTCATTGTAGTGTTGATAGTTCTTTGTAATTGTTTCAGTTCAGATTGGGACCATTTTATAATTCCAAATGAATATGTTAATATAGGGACTAACACTGATTTATAAGTATCTAAAGCAATTCATTATACTCCAGTGACCTTGACTTCATTAATTGATTTGACATAACGCGTACATACGTCGAGGAGAAGTAAATTATAGTTTGAGAGCAGCGAACAAATCTCTGGGATAGATCATAAAGTTCCGCGAAATATTTGTCCAACAAAACAACTGAAGAATTGAAAACCACAATATATTTTTTATATACCTAAGTAGGTAGGTAGGCTTGTCGCGGTAGCTATCTGTTTAGATGGATAAGTCATAGGTAAAGTGACTTTTGAAGTCACAGTTTACTGTCCGTGAAATGGAAAGATAAAGATTAGATTTTAGGTAAGGAATAGATTATGAAAAACGGTTAGGTAGATAGATTAAGCATTGTAGGGAAGGCTACTAACATTAATTTGTTGGTTAGAAGTTCTAGGTTGTCCATCATTCCAACAGGTCCTGGTTATTATGATTTTACGAATACTTTTTTTTTTTTTAATTTATTTGGGTAAACTAACAGTGACACAATACATATGGCAATAATACATTAATTTTGATATTATCAATTGTGACACCAACACCGTTTACCACATACTTGGTGCAAAGAAAGGCGTCTTGGAAGCATATCAGGAAAAACATTGTGTAAAATATTGTTTTTTAGTTCGTTGACATTTGAACATTTGGGATGAATGTAGACGATGAATATTTAATATCGATAATTGAATTTTTTGCAATTCGGTATGAAATTGGAGAACAGGCAGGACTATGGGCAAGGACAGTCCTCATGAGGTGAAATCGTATGCCCAGCGGGTGCTAAATCCCCGGGATCCCAGCGAAAGGGAAAGGAACTCGAGGAAAGAGTAAGGAGAAACCAGAAATGACAGGCCCTTAGGTACAAGCGGCACCCAGATGTATTCACTGCACCCTGACTGGAGCCATAGTGGATCGTAGAGGTAATACTGAATCGGTCACTTAAAAATGAAAGTTTAGCGTTCAATATAAATGATAGATAGGCTAATCGATTTGCTCAGAATTTAAACATGAATTATGAAAATTATTTAAGTAGGCGAATGTCGACAAATATCGATATAGGGATCTCTCAGATTACAAATCAATGGGCAGATGGGGCATACGCAACAAACGATGTGAGGCATAGCATTGAATGTGTGCGTGACAACTAGGAACGGGACTGTAGAGACTGTCGCGGGAGACAGTGCCACAAGATGTTGATACATGGATGGCAACACTTCCCGAATTGTTACAAAATTACGAGCCGCGAGACATTTTTAACGCAGATGAATTCGGATTATTTTTTAAATTGGTGTCAGATAAATCCTAAGTTTTCAAGGGAGAAACTTGTCATGGTGGTAAAGCAAAAAAAGAGAGACTGACTGTCCTGGCCTGTGCCAATTCTGATGGGTCTGAAAAGTTACGTTTGCTAGTGATTGGTAAGGCGAAAATTACACGTTTATGCAAAAACGTAACATAATACGTATATGATGCCCAATCTCGAGTTTTTTTTCGAGTTTTTCCCTATCCCGCATAATACGCTTCCTCACTTAAGACGCGTTTTTGGTTAGGTCCCAGTAAAATCGTCTTAAACGGGTTTTACTGTATAACTATTATTAATGATCATAAACCGTTCGCATGCCTATTAAAGAAACATTTTAGAATTATGTACTTACTTACATTGCAGATTTATTATCACGTTCTTATCAGGAGTGTAATGATGTTGATGATTCTTATATGTATAAGGTTTTACATTATGTAGGTATTACACTGAATTTATAATGTAGGTACAGATGAAAAAACCACTCATTTAATAAGTGAAAGTTCCAAGGATAGTGAATTGGTACAAATAATAGAAGATATTAAGAATGGATGGCCTAGTAATAATAGTACCTATTCCAGATTATTTACATAGTTATCATAAGTTAAATAACTCTAATTTGATCATTTAAAAAACCCCCGATGCGATGACTTTTTAGTTAGGGCAAATAATTTTCAAACGGCGGAACCGATTTTCATAAAACTTAACTTAGAACACTCCCGATCAGAATATCTTTTTAACAAATAAAACAAAATTAAAATCGGTTCTTCCGCTTGGGCGCTACGATGCCACAGACAAACCCACAGATACACATGTTAAACTTATAACACCCCTCTTTTTTCGTCGGGGATTTTAGTATTTTATAAAGATAGGTTGACAGTACCTGTTTAATAATATTTTCCATGTCAAACTTATCAAAATAATATTGTAAAAGAACCATTAATGCCACACACAGTTCCCAGTTTGCCATTTTTGAAGTAAGCTATTGATATCGTGGAATTTAAAATGTATAATTATTATTTAATAATTTATGATTATCATCCTAAGTGGTTAGATATAAAGATCCTGAATAATAAGACTGCTAGTGAAATTAATAAGTTTGTTAGATTTGTTTTGTATCTTTGGTGCCATGGTACTGTAAGGAGGTCCATGTCGGCGCACTAGCCACTGGCAATAAGCGTTCCTGGCCGACAAGAATATTTTTCTTAATTCAAATATTCTTGTCGGCCAGGAACGCTTATTGCCAGTGGCTAGTGCGCCGACATGGACCTCCTTACAGTACCATGGCACCAAAGATACAAAACAAATCTAACAAACTTATTAATTGCACTAGCAGTCTTATTATTCAGGAACTTTATATCTAACCACTTACAGTACCATGTGAAATTATTTCAGATCACGTACCATTCGATTCTAGGGAGTGTCAACAATTTGTTCAGGAATGGGGTTTTAAGTATACTTACACTAGTCCTAGATATCCACAGTCGAACGGGATGGCTGAGAGAGGTGTACAGGTTGAGAATGTAAGACTAAGAAAATAATGTACCTGTAAATGTAATGAAGATAACACAGATTATAAAGTAGCTTTATTAAAGTATAGAGTTTCACCCGTGGCTGAAACTAGCTTTCTCCTTGAATAGAAGTTAAGAACTAAATTAATAACATCACACAAAATTTGTTACAAAGTTAAATAATAATGTAGAATCTCAACATAGTAAGCAAGTTAACAGAAATATTTAAAATTAGACAAAATATGTGGTTCAAAAAAGATGTTAATAAGAATGTATGGTTTCAAGAAAGAGTAATTAGTTGTAATGGTAATAGATCATAATATACATACAAATAATGTAAACTATACAAGAACCTCTTTATTTACTCAGCCTAAAGCATAGACTTTGGGTTCAGATATTTTATTTACAAGAAAATAATAGAGGTACGTATTAACCTTATATACGAAGAAAGAGGCCATAGACTTGCTGCTAAAATAACGAATGTAAAGAGAACTTAATCTATAGATGTAAGAATAATGTACTTCTCATCTGACTAACCAAATAAATATGATTGCTCAATATATTTGTGAAAGTAACGAACGCTTGAACCAAAGTGGACCGTTACAGTCAACCCCAAAAATTTGCGAAGAAGGAAAACTTTCAAAGTGAATTAAATTTAGAATCCTAAACCTAGAGTCTCTGAAAAAGTTCATAAATATATATTAGAGCAAACGTCGTTTAACAAGATCTCAATTACCTAAATCCATTAAATATGATACTCATTACAAAAAAAACATCCAATCACACAAGTTATCGTACATAATCAAACAAATCTCTAAAATTGGTTACATTACTTGACCTTCTTATCATCCTTTGCTGGAACAAATAACGCTATACATTTCTGTAATATTTCCGTGAATATCATTGTGCCTATAAACACTAGCAATGTACCAATCCAATGGCCCACAGTGAATGGATTCCTGAAGTACATTATTGAGAAAAGCAGGGACACAAACTTTCTCAAAGTGACCGTTAACGTAACTATCAAAGATGCACACTCCGTGGTCAATACATACACAGCGCTAATACATAAACCTTGTGTTAATACATATAAGATTAGCCACAGTACTTGTCTCGGGAACGCCACTCCTAAGAATTCGACTATCGGAGTTTCCGTGGCGATTTTAACATGTCCAATCAAATTCGGGGCTGTGGGTAACCAGAAAACCAATGGCAACAAATGTGTATAGTACAACGCCTCCCAGGGGTGTTTTCCGTGTTTAGAGTACAGAGACTCTTGGAATATACCCATTCTTGCCGACACGAATAAGGCAAATGTTAAAATGGCGATGCCTAAACACCACCAAAGCCAGTCGATAAACTTCAGTCTTTCTTCTTCTGCCGCATCCTCGTGGGTCTCCCTTGGTGCTTTAACATCTCCGCTCGAAACGATAGTGCATAAAGCTATTCCAGCTGATATCATGAAGATAGCCAAGTATTTCAAGGGTGGGTACTGTTTCTTCAATATCCATACACCCATAGCCATGTTTGCCATGAGGGATCCAGCACGAAAGATCATATGCAAAGGCATTGGTATGTTGAAGTCAAATGCGTAATTATTCGCTACGCTACTTGTCCAGAAAAATCCAACTAGTAATAAGTATTGTTTAAAAGGTATGTTTCTTTTTGCTGTGCCGAATTTCCCGACCGTGCAGAATCCTATTGTAGCTATGAAGAGGAACTGTAGAAATGTGGCTAGATTTCCCGCGCCCGGGTCTTCTTTTACGACCATTTCTAAGAAAACTACATTGGAGCAACACCCAACGAAGACCATTGTAATGGCCAAAGCCGCCTTTGCGTTCATTTTGGATCTGAAAAAAGAAAAAAAAATGGTAAAAAGACTTTCCGATACCGGGAATCGAACCCGAGCCTCCTGGGTGAGAGCCAGGTATCCTAGCCACTAGACCATATCGGATGATACAAAGTTAATTGAAAATGTTGATCTAACCATTCTTCTGACTGAATACAAAAATAATAATATAATTTTATTTTAATGAGAACATGAATAGATTATATAAAAACTGTTAACTCACTATAAATAACAAAAAGTATTACCTATTAACACACACATGCGCACTAAATATAAAATCTTAAAGGTTATAGTTATTTCAGTAAAAAACTACCAAAAACACAATATGTGGGTGCACACAACGATAATACTGGTACATTCAATAAAAATACTTACATGTTCTTTCTTGTCACGATGATAAACACAGAAACTCATAAATTATTTCAATATTTACCACAAAACGTCAAACACACGATTGTCAACGAGGGCCGCCGAGGCGGCAATGTGTGTATGAATACTGTAATCACTGGGTGATTGTAGTTGTGACCATGGCCTCGAATACGATTACGCATGCGCAGAACACTGCTGTCGGTAAAGCAAACCGCTTACGCGATGTACAATTGGCTGCATATAGATGGCGCTGTTTATATTTTGAACGAATAATTTTGTATTTGGTTTCTGTCTTGTTTCCGCTATAGATTCAAAATAAAATACGGATTCCAAATTGTTTATGTACGTCAAAATAATAGGTATACTACTATGGTTAATGATAGGTACTATTAAATAAAATTACGATAGGTAAGTTTAATGGTAATTCTCAAGGCACATCTGTATAAATAGATAAACTAAAAGTAAATTAAATTAGTACTAATGTATTGCAACGCGTAGGTACCTACCTACAACATAACCATATCATCACAGTGGTGATATTTTCTATGTTACAAGACAACTACCTAACAGCATAGTAATTGCGTCAATGATATCTATACAGAGTGTGAGGGGATAAAATTGAAATTAGCATTAAATCATTTTATAAAAATCTATATCACTAGTGATTTTACATAAATAAATCCATATAATTACTATTTGAGACACAAACTTCAATGTAAGTAAATGAAGATTCAATACGCTCGAGCGCGCGTTTCATCCTAACTTCAATTTAAAATGCCATAAATTTTTGGTATAATTCATGAATTATTATCGACGGAAAAATCCAACTCTGGGGGGTCCAGAACCACGAGTTGAATCCATTGTTATCAGTTTTCGTTACGATGCCCTTTACACCATGTATAATATATAATGCTTCTTCATCCACAGATACATCACCATCTAATAAAAAAATATAAAAAAGCGTTAATTTCTTTTTAAAAAACTAACTTTATACTTCCCACCGACTCGACTTTTCAGTAAGACCTAAAATAACATTAAATGATGAATTATTTTTTTCTAAATTTTACCCTGCAACATATCTTCGGAACTCCTAAGGGTACAATCCTTTTAAAAGATTTATAGTCCAAAAGATAATTTAATACCCTCCATTAGGTTATCGCCGATCTATTCGTTGATCTGTCAATAATATCTCGGAAACCTTTGAGAGTCGGATCACGAACAAACGGCCGTTATCAGAAAGGGTAGGAGATATTTCCCGTCTCAACAGCGTTCTGACTTATAGTCCATTAATTTTAGAAATAGACCATCTAATCTTTAACGATATTAAGGGTTTGGAAGCCGTGAACTGAGTGCCTACTTTCTTTTGGGGAAATTCAAATGAAATCAATACATAGTATAAAACAAAGTCGCTTCCCGCTGTCTGTATGTCCCTATGTATGCTTAGATCTTTAAAACTACGCAACGGATTTTGGTGCGTTTTTTTTGATAGATAGAGTGATTCAAGGCGAAGGTTTTTATGTATAATACTTGCATAATATAATAGAGAAACACTCATAAAAAATAACCGTGCGAAGCAGGGGCGGGTCGCTAGTAAAAAATAAATATCGCCAGACAGACACACCAACTGTACGGTCGCAAACTAAGCAATGCTTGTACTATGGGTACCGTACACTAGACTGGGGGCGATCCCAGTGACACCAGACCTGGGCAAATGACGAAATGAATAAATTTGTCCCGGCTGGAATCGAACCCGCAACCACCATGTGCAGTGAGCCGAGCGGCCTACGCTCAAACCACTGCGCCAAGCGGTCGTTTAAATTAGACTGAAATTGTATAAAGAAAGAGTATTTCGAAAGTCCGTTATAATGATATAGGTGCATCCTTATACTTATGGCTGATAATGAAGATGATGTCTATAAAAAAACTGACATAACTTCTAAGTTTCAGGCCTTATCTTCCATATCATCCCCATTATCCCCTCTTCCGTAAAGGCCGTCACGAATCTCTAATAATCAAGAATTTCACATATCATTGAGTATGAGAGGCTGGTCCATAACCGTAAGGTCGTTAGTCGGACGCGTCCGGCCGTGATAATTGAATTACCGAGACGGTTTCTGTTATGCAACTATACACGCGATTATGAACTGTATTCTACTTGTAGGTTGAAAAATATTCAAGGGAGGCATTCAATAACTAGGTATAAGTTATCTGGTATACTAGCTGTGCCCGCGACTTCGTCCGCGTGTAAGTAAACTTAACAAAAATTTCGGGATTATTCATCCCCTATTTTATCCCCTTGGGGGTAGAATTAATCAAAATCCTTTCTTAGCGGATGCCTACGTCATAATATCTACCTGCATGCCAAATTTCAGCCCGATCCGTCCAGTGGTTTGGGATATGCGTTGATAGATCACTATGTCAGTCAGTCAGTCAGTCAGTCAGTCACCTTTGAGTTATATATATTTAGATTTCAACAACTGCTGTGAATAGGAATCAAAACGAGGGGAATTTATGTTGCCTTGGTTGGCAGCAGAATTGATGTTTCTATTTATATTCTCAAAAATCCTTTTTTTTATGACCTCCCCCTCCTTCCCCTATCACTGTCCCACTCCCCTTAGGGCGGCAACGTGCGAGCAATCCTTTTAGTACCTATTGCAAGCATCTATGGGCTACAGTACTTAAGGTGAAGGCGCCTGTCTAGCCCGCGAAATTCAAAATTCTCGAGTATTTTTATACGAGTACTTTATCCAAAATCTGAAAACATTTAAGACAACATTTTGTGATTTGCGACAAACACAGTGTACAGTGCGTTTATTAATACATTAATTTTACTCTAAATATTATCACGGTGGATATGATACTATTAGTAAATCACTAAATATACAAAAATTGCCAGATTATCTGGATAGCTGTCGTTCTTGAAATGTTTTAGAGTAAGTTGGATATATTAATAAATGCACTGCACACGGTCTTTGTCGCGAATTACAAAATATGCCTTTCATTATTGTCAGATTTTGAAAAATTTCTAAAAAACCTCAAAAATTTGAACTTCGCGGGCTCGATGGGCGCTGTAGCCTCAACTGATTATTCAGGCAGGTCATGCGCTTGACTGTAGACTGTATAAAAACAATCTACTATACTAGGTGAAACAAAAAGGGTATACTATTTTTTTTGCAACTTAACTTTCTAAATCTCAAACTATCGGCTTTGTGGGACAGTTGAACTCTTAAAGGTTTTGTAGACTTATGAAATCTGTCAACAGCTTCACAAGTATTCCTATAACACCTTTTGTTTTTCAAGTTCCCTCCAAAGCTGATAGTTTTAGAATTACAAAGTTAAGTTTTGAAAAAAAAGTAGTCCCTTTCTGTTTCACCTTGTATATCATCTAGACATTTTTAAGAATCACAACTAGGGAAAACTGGTATTTCTACTAGAATTTCGCTTTTGTGACGAGCGGAAACCGACATTTCAAAAAGCGAGTGTATTTTTTTTACGAATCAAGCTACAATCGCTGAATTGATTGTAATGAGACTTTGCGTGTTGATGGATTCTTAGGCCGATATATTTAATTCAGTTATCACACAAAATTACAAGATTCCCAAGTATTCTCAAATAAATTTAGGCGTTATTACCCAAAACAAATAAAATCCACGCGAAGATCTCAAACTTTTCTTAGTGTGTGTTGAAACTCTAAGTAGGAGCAAAATAACTGTTTTATTATCAAATTGCAGAGTACCACTTGCTGTTTGAGATTTTGTTATCTGTCATTTTAAGTATGGCACTGATTCGGCGGTTAATTAGCTATGTCCTCCAAAATCGACCTTTTCACCATCACACAGACGAAAGTGGACATGAAAAGAAGCCGCCGGTAAACAGATTCGCAGTACCTACACACAGGATTAGTTTGATAAATGGCCGGCGGAGTATCAATGCGCGGCCTATCTTTAGAAAAGTGTAGTGGGCCACTTTTTGCGGCAAGTTCAGCATGATTGATGGCTGTAGCGATTAGCTAGTGTATTAGAATTATATAGGGCTATCGTCCGTTGGGTATTCGGAAGTCATATTTAGAGCTTAACTTAGCTAGAGCTAATATTTCATGTCAAAAAATATTAGCCACAAACATTGCTTCGTGATGTTCGCCTATTTTTCCCCTCAATGTCCAATATATTCCTGATTTTGGCTGATTATACTGGTTTACACAGAGTGACTTTCTTCTATATTTCAAAGATCAACAAAATGTCTTCTGGTATTTGACCTATAGGTATTTATACATCAATACTAAAGAGATTCCCAAACTTTTCTCGACTACTACCTCGACTTACAAAAAAATAAAAAACAACGAATATTAAAATTTAGTAATAATTTGGTTCGCCCCGCCCCCGTGGAAAGCCGCACAATAGGGGACAGAAGCGCCTCGGTTGGGAGCCTCTGCCCTAGAATAACTGCCGTAGTTTCTTATGTTTAGTGGTGAAAGTCTCCAAATACGCCATGACTAAGTCATTTGTGTCTTTGGCCCGAAATATCTATAGACTCAACATTCAAATTATTTATATCAAACTTTCAGTTCCAAAAATTCAACCTTTAAAATTCGATATAAGGAGCACTTAGCCGATTTTAGAAACAACCGTCTCGATAGGTCCCATTTTGCTAAACATTTGTTAGAAACAGGTCATAGTTTGAATAATAGTCATAGTTTTGATGTAGTCCACATATGTAATAAGGGTCTCAGGTTGTGTGTGTTGGAGCGTTTAGAAATTGTTAGGCGGAGTAGGGCCACGTTGTTGAACGAACAGATTAGTTTTGACGCCTCCCCTTTACTTAATTTATTTTCATTTCAATATCAAAGTCGCTCAATTGATCATCCGAGTGGCGGGGGTAGTGGGGATGGCAGTTGATCGCTTATATAAGGTGTGCGCGCGGCACTTCGTCGCTCATTCGTAGCCCAACTTTCCTGAGGATGTCTCGTTCAGAGGCGAAACACGTGTCGAATTTTATTCTTAATTCGCTTTGTTCCGCGGAAAATTGCAAATTATTAGGCTCCCTGACACTCTTGACTGACATACTCGACGGACGGAGTTAAGTTTTGTTAACCTCTTCCATTATCGATCAAACTATTTGATTTATAATTTTGGAGGTTAACAAGCCAAGGGTGAGTGGTGGGTCCTTCTCCTAAATTGTTTTTAACCTTTAAAAACTTCAATTGCTCTAATAAAAGGATTAGATTACAAAAAAAGCACAAAATTATTCAAACACTCGTATAGAGTTGATTTTATATAATTTTATTACATGAAGGGCAAATATTATTCAATAGTTCGTGGATTTGTAGGACGGAGGAGGCTCTGCCAAGTCCGTAAATCGTATCAAGCATAAAGACAATGGGAATTTCCTGTTCAAGAACGCATATGAATAAAATGTTCAATGCTAAGCAAGTAGACGTGCTCTATCTGCTACTGATATGGAAATATAATTGATCAAAATATTGCAACTTGACACGAAAAATAGACAGCAATCATTAGCTTAGATTCTGTATTTGCTTATTCTACCTTCATTCCCACATTTTTTTAACACGCGTACACATATAAAAGCAATGAGGTCCGATTTTAATGAAACTTTATTCATTACTTAAACTCTTTAAAAAATACCTACTAGATCAGCTATATGGACGCTTTACAGGAATAATCAATCTCCCCGGGACTAAGTAATAGCTAACTAAAACATGTGTTGCATATTAATTCCCTATCCACTGCTGACTTATAGAGTTTAATCACAGGATGTTCACCTCACCGCCGGGGCCTGGATGCAAATTTATGCTAAAACACCACAGGCACAAGCATTTCCTTGATATATTTGCTTGACCATGCTGGCAAATACAGGACGCCTGGAGTCACTCGAGATAGAGGGAGGATTATGTGGGAAGATATACTTGGTGTTACGTAGAAAGCAATGGCAAAAGGCGTCCAGGGGCGCCAGTCTGTTAACCACTGGTATCTCGATCGACTGGCATTACGTCAGAACTAACGTATCACTGGATACCTCATTTTTGTATTTTTTCCACAGAAAATCTGTCAAAACTGAGGTATTGACGACCGCTTGGCGCAGTGGTTCGAGCGTACGCCGCTCGGGTCACTGCACATGGTGGTTCCGGGTTCGGTTCCCGCTGGGGTACATTTTGGAAATGGCCTTTTCGTAATTTTCCCTGGTCTGGGTGTAACTGCGTTTGCCCCCAGTCCATTCTACTGTACCCATAGTACAAGCGTTGCGTTGTTTGGGACCATACAGTCGGTGTGTCAGTCTGGCGATATTTAGTTATTACTTATATGTATACGCGGTACGTGTCCTATAAAATCTTCCAAAATGGACGCATTCAGTTACGCGAGACGTCTGTTTTGACATATTGCGAGTCGATCAGGATACCGCGGTTGGGCCCCAGGAATTTATTGCCTCTCTCAGGCTTTCCGTACCAAAAACCTTTTTTTCGCATATATTCCTATAGGTATACAGTAGTATTACTAGTGACACTGACTGAACTGAAGTGACAGACACCATCGACTCAGTCCAATCATGCAACATCTGATGAGCTGTTGTATTTTTAACCCTCGTCAAGAAGATGATATTATAATCTTCTTGGCCCTCATTAACGGAATGGATAGGTACTTCAAAGAAGCATGTCACTAATTAAACTGATCGTTAAGCGTTGAATCCTGGTTATATTATGATAGAAGTTACTTAGTCGTTTATTAGTGAAGTTAATTTGTATAACGAATAAAACGTAGGCGATTTTTTTTTTCGTTATCATACTTTTGTATAGCGGTATATTGGAACGCTGAGTAAGTATACTCAAATGATTGCAGACCCGTGTTATGGACTTTGTCGTCGATTTAATTTAAGTTGCGTTCAAGTTAACATACGGTTAGTCTTACCTCACCTAAGTAACGTAGATAGGTACCCAAACACATACATATTGCTTAGCTCAAATTAGTATACTCAAACCTTCCCAATATTTTAACACAAAGTAGATTTACCACCAATAAATTTTGGCGGAACAATCCCACAAATGTCCACATTATTATACATTCCTCAGTCCGTACGACAATGCGAAACGAACCGTGAACTAAATACGCAATGCACACTCGCAGCCCGACACAATATGTTTTGAATTATTGCGTTTCATGATAATTGGGTGGAAGCTTTGGTGGGAATTGTATCGGGTAATGTAAACGGTCCCGGTGTGTGGATTGTTCTGGTACAATGATTTTATGCCACTATGAGTTGTGAAAGGCAAATACCTAAGAGCCCGTTCCCACTTATCCGATCAGTCTTTTTTCTCGGTCAGCCTAAATAGACGGATGTCCCAGTGGCAGTACAATTTGTATCAGTCATCATGTGAACAGCTCCATACATGTATACATGTACACGTGGGAACGGGCTCTAATAGAGCAACGGTTTGTCATAGCTTCTATGATTCGTGGTTTAGTGCTGCTGATATATGGGATGGTTCGACCAGGTAGTACCACGTTCTCACAGGAGATCGCGTAATGCAGTATTATAGCTGCGTTTTATATGATGACCTGAGTGAGCCGTAAGCCCAATCCGGATCACTCAAGACCTCAAGACCGCTCTCAGACGTGAGATCAATTTATTAATATAAGCCATAGTGCTTAAATATTTGAGAAGCTTATCAGTATTAGACTATTTATTTCGTAGGCCTCTTCCACAATATTCAAAGTCAATAAAATCAATCCTTTCTCCCCAAACGGCATGAAAGCAATACGATTAGACCGCACCTTTGTTTTGCATAACCAGTGACCTCATTACCGTCAACAGTCCGGCCCCAAATAATCGGACTAATAGCTAAGTGCTGTCATGTAACACCAGCTTTAGAAGGTTTAATTATCGGTAAACGAAAGTTTACGTTACACCACCATTATTGGTAAGCAAAAATTTACTTTTTTGCCGTTTGAGGGTCCGGTAGTGTAATGGTAAAAGGGTTAACGTTGAGTCCTTAAAAACTGAGTTCTCGTTGGCTTACTATGGAACCTGACAACTTTTTTGATGTAAAACATCTATTGGCGCACTCGGGCAGTGAAATTGACCAGTTTGCCGTCACTCTACACCACTGCTCTCGACTCCCATGTGTGTGTGAGCACATACTATGTATACACTATCAAATGTTTCAAATCTAACGGACGTCCCGTGGCGACCAACTTTTTTAGAAATGATTGTTTGTGATGGGCATCGTCACCCAGGTAGACTGAACATTGACGTAATAACCTAGATACTCACCCAAAGAATTGGCTAGATATGGCCAATCATAGATAAGTATTTAGAGTTGTAAGGAAGCCTTATACCGTGTTGGGACGAAATGGATAAAAAAAAACATTAGCTCTTATTAGACTCAATTACAATACTTAGTCCAAACTTTGGGTGTTAGGACGTTACACCAATCCAAATTTCAATAAAAATCTGTTCAGTGTATTCCACCGTTCATGCGAGCATTGCTAGGCATCACGTCAGGGGGCTTCGTATCTACGAGTTTCGACAACATTATAGTATGACAGTATGAGTATTAGTAACAGTATGGATACACTCGATGGGAGTTCAAATACATTCAAAACTCACACTAAGGCGCAGCATAATACTGAACCCACACAGACTGAGAACTAATTCAAAACTATATGGGTATAAAAACGCGAAAATCAACCATTCTTCATTCATTCATTTGACGACCGCTTGGCGCAGTGGTTCGAGCGTAGGCCGCTCGGCTCACTGCACATGGTGGTCGCGGATTCGATTCCCGCCGGGGCAAATTTCGGAAATGGCCTTTTCGTAATTTGCACTGGTCTGGGTGTCGCTGGGATCGCCCTCAGTCCATTGTACGGTACCCATAGTACAAGCTTTGCTTAGTTTGGGACCGTACAGTTGGTGTGTCTGTCTGGCGATATTCTCTGAACTCCAATTCTCTGAACTCGTAGTTGATTCTATTTAATCAGGTCACATTAGGTACCTATTGAATAGTTCGTGTACCGTGACAGCGGCGTTTGTCACGGATTCGTGCCGTATATGTCTGCAAGCATACATAGCCTTTATTTTTTGGCCCGATTCAATTTGTAACTGCTAGCCCGTTATTGTTAGGGAGCGGATGCCAAACGACCTGGATTTTTAAGACATGCTCTGTTGTTTTACATAAAACTGCATAGTGTATATCTTAGTAAGTTAACCTTATTGCAAATGGTATTTATAAAAAAAAAATTGCCATACTAACGCGCCTGTATAGTCCCAAACTAAGCAACGCTTGCACTTTGGGCACCGCACAATGGACAGAGGTGATCCCAGCGACACCCAGATCAGGGAAAATTACGAAAAGACTATGTATTCTAGTTAAGGCTAAGTTGATACAGAAGTATTTGGTTACAATACAATTCATTCACTTTATATACACACGCCTTGTTTTTGAATCCGTTGCCTTTTTAAGAAAATTATACGTAATTTGGTTCCCTATTCGATGTAGTTTGTCGTCTGTTGAATTGAGATAAAACATAAAACAGCGCTGCAATTGCGCGCGTATGTGACTTGCTGCTATGAGAATTTCAGTAGGCGATCGCAGCTCTTTAACTTATGTGCAGACTTACGAATTTGCATATAAATAGCAAGTATAGATCCAATTGAGAAGTAAAAAGATATTTCACTTAACCTTTATTTCATTACATACTTTTTCTTTGATGTGACGCGTACATTATTCAGATAGTTTAACATACAAGAAATATCATCAGATTAAAAGTATACCCAAAGTGTACCTAATTGGGCTCTACGACACATAGATAGATTTTAGAAACTCTTTAACGTAAGTATATAACCTTCAAATCTGTCAGCGAAGGTTTTCAGCCACAAGCAATGCATGGACGCAAGTTTAGGCTCATACCGCAGCATAGTATTTGACGTAGGGGTAGAAGTCAGCCCTCTTGAATCCGCTGGTTTCATAGCGCAATAAAAGGCTTAATCTAATAATCCATCGCCAGCTATGATGTCACAGGATGTAATAAAATATGGGTGAAGTTCCTTTTAACTTAATAAGCACAGATTTTGTATAGGCCCCAGATAGATTATAACATTATTTTTTTAAGTCGTACTTACTGGCGTTGAGCGGGATTGCGGACGCGCGCGCGTGGTACCCCGCGGCGCCCGCGTACGCCGCGTGCCGCCCGTACCCCGCCAGCCTGCCCACTACGCGATACGCGCGTACATTCTCGCTGCGTAGTGTGCGTACAGCGCGATATCAACGCTCACTGCTTTGTCGTCTGGAACAATGAAATGTACACTTGTTAAATTTACACTAAGTCATCTGAATATTAGGCAAAATCGCTGTAGAAAATCCTACTCTACATATTTCTATAAAAAGCTTCCTAAAAATTATAACGATGGGACTCTCCTCGCATCAATTCGAAAGGGTTATTTACAAGTCAGTTTCCATGTTCTGTATTAACTTTTAGATAAATTCACTAACATTTTAGATAGGCAATTAAAATTCCAAACACAGCCATCCAGAGACGTCATCACGTATAGTCCGTCCGTCTTTGTGTAATATTCTTGACACGAGAACAAAACTAGATACTAGAGGGCGCTAAGCACGGCGCGGTGGGCGGGCGGCGAAGTTGAAAGAACAAATAAGCCCGGTGGCATGTGGCCTCTACGACTCTCATCAAAGTTGCACGCTCGTAGGCCTCTACGCGGCTACGCGACTGTGGGCTACGCCCTCCGCTACGCCACTTGTTGTGTACCGTTTGCACATCAAGTTGGATATTTTATATGGACGGGGTATTTTTATTCGAAGAATGTTCTCAAGAAATTTTTGTTATAATGTTGACTATTCTTGATGATGATGATGATGATACAGATTTTAATGCATAATGATTATCGTTATGTGCCGTTTTTTAGATGAAATACAATATAAAACCAACCCGCAACCTACAACCACCCGGTGCAGTGAGCCCAGGGCACTCTATGCTCGAACCACTACACCAAGGCGTCGTCAAATTCGATATGGCGATTATTTATTATTTGAATTCCAACAACTACTTGATAAAGTTCAAGTGATAAATATATTATTGACTTAATAATATTCTCTAATACATACTGTTTTTATTTCTAATAATTAGTAAACTGGCAGCTTTCTCTGTCAACGCTACATACAAATTTTCATACCGCGCTGCTTCAGTTTTCGTCGCCCGCCACAGTACAGTTGACAATAAAATGCATATTAGATAACCGTGTTTTGTTGGCGGCACGTGATTGGCTGACTGTACGTGAGCAAGCCGCCGAATCCTTTTACTTGTATGTAGTTTATATTTCGGATTAGTGCCGGAATTATCGTTATGATCATTTATATTACACCTATTTTGGAATATTGACTCCTTTTTTATTTTTATTTTATTCTGGATACAACTTGACTTCCTGTAAAAAAATATAGTGACTATTACCACGTTCAACACATTACACTCTCTCTACACTGAGACAAAAAAATAATCGCCAATAAATTAATTTTGTAGTTCTTATCATTATTTTTAGTATATTTTGCTTCACTTTTTATTATAACATCAAAGATTTCTGTAATGCATTGTATTAATCAATCATTTGTTCTAATTACAAAATACTTACATGGTAAAAATTACGAAAAGGTATCTAGGAACTACAAAAATAATTTGTTGTCACTATTTTATTTTACACGGCACGACTTTATTACAAAAAATAGAAAACGTGATGAACGCGTGTCTTATCAAATTTCCAGTGTGATATTTCTAATTTAACATCACGTTTTTTTACTGACCGAATCAACTAGTCGAAATAGATGTCTAACTCAATGAAACAAAAGAGATATAATTCAAATATTACATTAACTATAAATAGTTTTATTTCAATGTGTAGTATTCGCGTAAATATAAGAAAACAATCGTTTTCACTGTGTTTTTTTGGATAACATGCATCGAAATCTTTAATTAATATTTTCAACTCACTCTCATCATGGTATCCCTTCACTAGTGTGACAATTTCTTTCCAATCCAATACAGACCTACAAACGTAGGCCAACAATTATCATAAAAAAATGCAAATCATCCCCCACTAAACACAAACCCCGCATTTTATAACGAGTTATTGACTAAATCGATCGATTACCATTTAATTTATCGGCTTGTGAATAGGGTAACACTAGTGCACTAATCAATTTGTGTAATGGCAACATTCACACCCACCCCTGGTGACGTAACGCATCAAGGCTAATGTGAATTGAGCTAGGGTTTAATTGTGAAGGTTACTTCCGTAAACAAGAGGTTATTAATTTAGCCATGGCTTCTACAGTCCTTGTTATACGAACATACTTACATATGTACTTATTCTAGATAATAATAACCCTGTTTGATCTTTATCATATACGTTTTATGTACATACTAGCTGTGCCCGCGACTTCGTCCGCGTGTAATTTAACTTAACAAAAATTTCGGGATTATTCATCCCCTTGGGGGTAGAATTAATCAAAATCCTTTCTTAGCGGATGCCTACATCATAAAATCTACCTGTATGCCAAATTTCAGCCCGATCCGTCATGTGGTTTGGGCTGTGCGTTGATAGATCACTATGTCAGTCAGTCAGTAAGTCAGTAAGTCAGTCAGTCACCTTTGAGTTATATATATTTAGATTATGAACATTTAAGAACTAATTTAGTAACGATGGTAGAGTCAATCTGTAACGCAATGGGCTACTGCTCATAAATGGGCTAGATAGAGCGGGGTGGTACTACTCTCTCACAGAAGATCGGCGTATAGAAGCTAATATAACAGCGTCTCGTGCGATGACTGAGAGAGCCGGAAACACAACCGCTACCTCCCTTCCTCGGCCACGTGCGAGCCCGCCTTTAGTATTGCAAGCATCTATTGGCTATGGTAACTGCTTAACATCAGGCGAGTTGTACTCTTGGTTAACGACTTTGTTATGTAAAATAGCCACGATTTTTCAACTTCTTACACGTCGGAACTCCAAACATGACGGCGATGTGTTCTGAAACTCCTTGCAACTGATACTAGGTCATTCTTATCTTGTTTTCAGCTAGATAATGTTAATTAAACAAGTTAATTTGTTGGGCATGACGAATGTGTACAAATATGTGTATGATAACACGTTGAGGTAAATAATCAAACCTGTTTTAGGCGCCACTGTAATGATCTTGAACAGAAAGAGGCTGAGAGGGCTTGCTCTACTAATAATTTCATAAAGTAAGTTATCTATATAAATAATACTTTTTACTCAACATTTCAATTGAAATATAATTCTCCTTGTAAAAGAATAGGCTGACCGTGGATTTATGTGAATCCACGGGGTACATTTTGAGTTATTAAATTATATTTATTAATTCGCAAAGGATTGACTGGTGAAATACCTACATTTATATATACTTTTTTAAATAAACCAGCATATATATGTCGCGGCCAACTAGCTTAATTCGCCGTTCAATTAACAGCCTAGGCATTTTACTGAATAGCGCCGTTCAACTAGCGGCCTAAATGATATTCAGCCGTATCGTCTGTTACAACATTTAATAAACTGGCTGGCTAATGCTTAGGTAACTGGTTGACATTTAAGTACTACAAAACTTTTTCAAAATACTATCCAAGCAGAGCGACCCGTATGGGTCTAACCTAAAAGGGTTTTGGTTAGGGTTATTTTTTTATGACCCCACAGAAATCCCACCCGGCAAGTAGGTTCGGTGGATCTAAACAATTTCGTAAAAAACCTAAGTACCTAATAAAATTATTCCACTAAAGTTGTTTTTTGCCGACGCCATATTTAGTTTGGTGAGTTTCGGCGCTAAGTGGCAGAAAGTAGAACTAAATTTAAATGAACAGGCTAGGCAAGTAATTAAGCGTCATCGATCCAAGTCATTTGCCTAGCTGTTTGATCAAATGGCTGAAAATGCCACTAGTTGAACGGCGCTGTTAAGTAAAGTGCCTAGGCTGTTAATTGAACGGCGAATTAAGCTAGTTGGCTGCGACATTCTCAACAAGAGATATGATGACACGTGATTAAATCCTGACGTCGTCTCTTCCACGTGCTTACCGAAGTAAGGCCGAGGTCGACTACTGTCCTCCATCAAAATCCTGGCCTAAGTCCAAAGCTAAAGGCCTAATATATTACTATAAATAAAGAACATTGAGAGTTCCATTAGGATGGAAGCTTTGCAAGATAGTTCATGTGGATATTATTAAGCCCTATTCAGATCTAGATCGGTATTCCACGATATGCGATATATCCACAGCACTGTAGAGTTATCGTGGCTTAATCTTGTCCGGATAAATTCCCTAATGCAGCTAACGAATAACGTCTAAGTCTAAACAGACTATTATATTATGTTAAACAAACCATCCAGAATAAATGGAAGTTTATGATATGAACAAATAAATAAAATAGAGTGCATCGAGTTCGTCTATAAACTGTTGTTTGCCGTGTAAATATTTTACGAAGAGCTGTGTTTTCAAGGCCACGGACTACTTACTCAATGTTTTATTTTTACGATAAAATTTAAGTCGCGATACTAAGAAAATGTCTGATTAAAAATAAGAAACTAAGCACGTGTAAAATAAAATAGTAAAGTTTTATTTCCGTTTTTTTCCATTGCTGCCGTCTTTGATAATAATTTATAATATTACAAATAATTAAAACTAAGAAGTAGACATAGTGAAACGTATTAAATTTATTAATGTAAACAACTCGGAATTGACGATTCAACATCTTATAATTGGCATTTCTCTAAACGGACGAATGAAATAACGAATAGCGAGCTTCCACTCACTTTCCTTTGTCTCTCTGACAAACGGGATATAAAAGCAATAAAACGCGCTCACAGCACCGACTCCAACGAATTCCTCCTTCAGTGCCGAAATTGCTCGGATTCCGGAAACTTCCGGACTTTTACGGTGTCCCGGATTCCTGCGACAACGTGTGGTCAAAGCGCACGACACGCGCGCGTTTTATGTAAACATACAGGCAGTGTTAACAGGCGACGACGCGTCGTTTATTGGATCATAATTTTCATCGTTAATAACCTTGTATAGTTACTAGGGGTTACTATTTTAAAAACGGCCTTTCATTTACCTCCATCCCCTTTAGTCTTTAGTAGGTACTTTATTCCCACATAAATATACAAAGTTATTTTCTAAATTCAACTTCCTTTGATGTTGCCTAAATTTAACATAAGCAACAGGTAGCCAGAGAAATACTTCCAGAATTATAAGATTAGTGAAATATTCAGGAGCTATTTTCATTTTTATGATCCTTATAAAAGTATAGGTAAATATTTAACCCTCGTATTTTAATCCATTTTTCACAAACGAGCTAGGTTATGAGTGAAAATTAATGTAGCATACCAAGATAGTAATTAAGAGTAAACACTATAATAATAATCCTTAAATATTCTTGACTCAAAGCAGCAAAAGGCATTTTAAAGTCGAGCTTAAAAATGTAAGGCATTTGTTCCAATCTAATGGCCTTTTCATTTTTATATGGGACTAGGCCCGCCACACATTCCCATCACTGGCACTCCTCTCCTTTAAGCCATTATTAACAATGGTTTCCAATAATGGCGCCAAGGTTTGACCCTCGTGGAGTCCCGGGGAAAAAAAGCTACATTGTCTTGGAACCCGCGCGAATTAGAAAGAAAGGGCAAGAAGGAATTTGAAAAAGGACTTAAAAGAAAAATAACATATTGAATAAAACTCTCTACGACTCTTCTAAAAGTCAAGCAATTTCCTATTTTATAGCATACCTACCCCACCCCACTGGCAAAACGCCTCACAAAGAGACGTGACCTACCACAACGCGATCCCGTATGCCCACTCACGCGCCTGCTATGACCGATTCGCTCCATGGCACATAGAGTTAAATACACAGTTGGATGTAGAGTGCCTACTTATTGGACCAGGACCAGTACCTAGCCAAGCGGTTGGCTATGTTGGGCATAGTTAAAAATATAGGTACACGTTCCATATTCAAACATGCCAGAATGTTTGGTTTTCCATTGTTACAGGTACATCTGCTGCATATTTGATGTGACTTCGCTTTTTACAAAAATATATCAACAAGGTCAATTCATGAATTTATTTATGTATTAACAATTAAATAAAAATGCATTTCGTGAGCAGGACCTTAACAAAATAGAAAACAATAGCAATACACTTGTTTTTGTTAGTAATTTCCAAAGTCCACCTACATTTTAGCCTGCCCTAAAGAAAGCTCGTTTTTTGTACAGCCAACAAAGTTGGCCGCACGTGCTATACGTCAACGTTGGCCCAACATCCGCTTGGCCCAAGGTAGAGTACTAAATCCGCCCGCTCGCTTGGCGCCGCGTATTTCTCATGGGAAACGTCATGGTAATATATCGCGTATCTCGAGTGAAATTGTTTTACGTCAGCCGTTATTGATATCTCGTTTGTTCTGTAGGTCCATGGGCTCGCTACTCGTTTGTAGGTATATTATTGTTATTCTAGCAGTGTCAAGGATGTAGATTATTTATTATTGCATTAGCGAGATGGAAGTTCGTATTTTCTATCTCCTAATTGTTTTTGTATTATTTTATTAGAATATATCACAACATCCAGTCAAGTTTAGATAAAAAGTTCATTAATTTACTACATTCAGTTTCTAAATTATTCAAGAAAGCATTAACTTTTCGTAACGTGTATGTATGGGTGTTACACATTTCGGAGGATATTTCCAGCATAAACTGGGTTCTCTTTATCACGGGTGTCAATAACAAAGGGAGTTCAGCTTATGCTGGAAATTTTACCAAAGCGTTGCAGACGACTGTCAACATATACTTATAAAATAAAGAATATATATTTATTTATTACTAATAACAATAAAGAAAACATTTGTTATGAAAACAAATTCCATAAAAATAAATATATTGAACATTGAATATATTCCACTAAAGTAATAGCCTAACAGTCTACATGACTACACATTTCTGAAGGTCGGGATAATACGGACAGTACAGTACCAAATACAATACATTATTTAAATATTTATTTTCCAACAAAACCTCGATACATATAAACGGATAACATCGTCTTAAATAACGGCGAGGCAGTGACGTCGGCAATCAGGGCGGTCACGCACACCACGCCTCGAGTGGAGCTCTCCATCGCCGCTAGGGTTGGCACAAGTCGAACTTTTTGTAGGTATTTCTGTACAGTTTCCTGAGTGGTCAGCAGAAAAAACTACTGCAAAATGCGGTTCTCTTGGGCTGAATGTGTAAATTTAATTATTTAGTAGAACGTCAGATAGAATACGGGTTTAAAGAATTACGTATTACTTGAAATACTGGTGTTATGTTGTTCGGCAAAAAATATGAGATCGTAAAGCAACGTTCAATACCTGTTTTTTGCGAAACTATTAAAGTTTTACGAGGATCTAGGTAGGTACCTATCGTTTGCATTCTCGATTTTTAATAATAAACATAATATTGAGCAGGTACACCTTATTTTACAAACACCTACATACATCTAAGGAAAAATATTATATAAGAATCTATATTATATAAGAACCTTGAAATAAATCCTAAGCTCAGTTGCGTCTATTTAAAAACAAAATATTTTCTTGCAATTATTCCTTTGATACAGGAAAGAAAAAAGGTTATACCCACAGATGTTAAACTACGGCAAACATTGGACCATTTTTTTTGTTTTTTTTAACATGGTCGGCAAACTAGCTTAATTCCCTGTAGTTAAGCAGTTACCGTAGCCTATCGATCCTTGAAATACAAAAGGCATTGCTCGCACGAAGGCGAGTGAGACAGAGCGAGGGAATGGGTGGGGGCGGTGGTAGTTGAACTTTGAACTACCTTAAGCTGAACTTTTTATCACTGTCTCTAGCCGAAAGCTTAATATAAAAGCTGAAACAAGCCATTAAATAAAACTTGTGCAAACTCAACGGGCCACTGTTCAGTGAATTTACTGTTGCACAATTTAACAGACAGTTTATGAAACGTTGGTTAGGCCGGACGTTCTATCAAGTAGTATTTATCATGACGAGAATGTGACGCGGGATTCTAATAAAACCAAGCTTTCTTATGTAATAGAGCAAACAAGATGAACAAATAATGATGCAAATTCATTTGTTTGCAGAGAAGGAAGACATATCATCATAATGATGATGATGAAAGCCAACTTCACTGGCAATTAGAACTCATGGATAAAGAACAAGTTTATTTCAAACTCTATTTATTTAGCTGCAGAGTCCATTGTGGCACAACCCTAGCTCTCCACAATTTGTAACGTGCGCCGCGCGCCGTGCCGGGAGTTATCTCGCGGGGTGATATAATAAAGCAATAGAGACCTACATCTCGAGCCAAAAGACGCTTCCGCGAATTATTCGCAGTGGTAATAAGTTTGGATCACTTTTGACGGAACACATCACCGGAAATACAAGTGCAATTCTTCTGAATAAACCTGAATCACGATGATAGAGTTCGCAAGTATCGTGACTATTTATTTATCACCAGATGCTTGTTGTGCTTACGGCTTAGCCAAGACGCACAACAAGCTAAATTATAGGAGTAGAATTAAATACTACTGCTCACTCAAGAAGCTTGTACAATCTTACTAATATTATAAATGCGAAATTTTGTGAGTGCGGATGTATGTTTGTTACTCTTTCATGCAAAAACTACTGAACGGATTTGGATGAAATTTGTAACACACATAGTTTATAACTTGGATTAACACATAGAATACTTTATTTAAGTATACGCGGACGAAGTCGCGGGCAGAAACTAGTGTTTAATAAATACATGCAACTTAGTATGAAATATGTCAAGGTCTGGTTGCTGAGAAATTAAGGCTAGGTTATATACAAAACCCGGAAAACAGCATTGGGGCATAGCGGCCGCCCCTTCAGGCAGACATGTAAAGTATGAGTAGTATACACACCTCACTAAACTAGCTTACTAATTTAAATACCTAAATCTGAGTAAGATTTGATTACTATTTACTTATTTAGTGACAATGGTGTTGCCTGCTCACATTCTGATGCTGTTCCTAAGAATGTACACCATCTTTTATTCATTGAAAAGAGTAACCATTGAGTTTCTTCCCGGATCTTCTCAGTGGAAGCGGCATTCCGAACAGGCGGTAGATTCTGACTATTCATAAATGCTTTGTTGGCTTACATCTTTAAAAACTATTTTGAGTTTGAGTTACACATACAACCCTGGCTGGAAGATCTTCCCTTTTCCGCTAAAATAATTAAAGCAATAAAATGTTATCCCACACCATGACCGAACCCTTAATTATAACATAACACCGTCACTACCCACTTCATATCGACCGCGAAGTCCCGCGGGACAGCGGCGCCGCCTACTAAGTATGGCCTCAAACAAAGCGCCCATACTCGACTAATTTATAGCTTATGGCGCTGTAAACTGCTTCCGGTAATGACGTGTATAGACTAACGACGAACTAACTATTAATGTATGTGTGGAAGTATACATTAATAAAGGCGTCATACATTTTGAACATGTTCGAAGTGCTGAATACGGTCAAAATGTTTTTTAAAACTTTATTGCTATGCTAGTCCTAGAACGGTTTTGAAAGATACGTCAAAGACGTACGCCTTTGACGTATCATTTTGTACTGGTATGACAGAAGAACATTGCCAAGATCGCTCTCAGACTCGAGATCGATTTATTAAAGCGGGCTTACGTGTTTTGGATTTATTTTTCGGACCTATTTTTAGGGCCGCCGCGCCCGGTGTAGTTGGCCCAAAGCTAACCCCTATGACTTGCTGGAACGCGAGGTTTTCGTGAGAGGTGAGAAGAATTTGTTTATTCTGGTTAAAATATATTTACCAAAGGTTTTGCAATGACAAGGATAACTAAATAATAAAGTAATAACAGCAGTGATAGCCGATTGGTTAAGCACGCATATTGTGGGCACCAGGTCCTGGGTTCAAACCCCGGCTCGCACCTCCAGGGTTTTCGAAATCTACGTGCGAATCATAATTTCTATATGAATATCACTTGCTTACTGTGAAGGAAAACGTCATGAGGAAACCTGGATGTCTTAGAAAATCAAACAAATTTCCGAAAGACATGTGAAATCCGCCAACCCGCACTGGGCCAGCGTGGTGGATTACGGCCCGAATCCCCCTCGTAGTGAGGGGACGCGCCCGTGCCCAGGATTGGGACATCAAATTGCTAAATTATTATTATAAAGTAAAAGGGTTAATATGAACTACAAAAATCAATTGCCGTCGAAAATATATCTTAGTGTGTTCGTGCCATAGTGTGTATAAGGCAGGTGATATATCTGTTTGCATTTTGATCTCACGTCGGAAACTGTATCGCTTAATAAATTACCCCTTTTGTGCCATGGGACCCGTTCGGTAGCCGGCAACGATAGCTGTAATGTGGTGGGTGATTAAGTGTTATATTGCGTGTATATAGTATGTACTAATTAAACTATTCGACAAGCAACAAGTTTTTAGTTGATTACTAATTAATTAAAAACCCAAAATCTCCTTTGGACACGATGGTTTGAGTTATTCCGAAACAGAAACATACAATCGAAATATTACCATGTAGACAAGTAAGTACTAAAGAGTATTCCGATATATGTCATTATAATGACAAAGTATCTACCTCTAGTAATATCATAACTAATTAATTCTAGAACACTTTTTATTTTTTGATAATTTTTATATGAAATATATTATCTAAATATCCTTTGACGAAAGTTTCATAAACCAAGACAATAATAAAGTCTTATAATAATAATGCACGATAATTAGCTTGGCGTCTCAAATGCTAAAGACGATGTACTTTATACCTACCACACAAATACCGATGATATAAATATTTTTGCTGGTCGTTAGAGCTGTTTTAAAAGGTCAACTTTTAGAAAGAAACCAATTTGATATGCATCATTAAAATACACTGTGATCCATATTTATACACTGCTTTTAAATGTAATAAAAGCGGCACAAAAGTCAACAATTTTCGGGGACAAAATAATGTTACTATCAGAAACAAGTATCGCGGAATACCTATGTACGAAATATAAATTACAGCGAATGTATTGGCGCGCACAAAATGGCGACGCGCCGCCATCTTGATAACGAACGGCGGGACACGTCAAGACGGCACAGCAAGGCTCCCGCTGAGCACCGTGCATCCGACAGTACTTGATGTACTTACAACGCAGCATTCCTATATTTACTTACATTTAATTTCGCCAAAATAAAATCTTACATGCTCACCCCGAAAAGAATAACGCTGCGTAGGTACTTACAAACGGGAGGTGAATTCGTTTACCTAACATTTACACCGATTTATAGTGTTGTCTCTATTTTGTGTTGTCATAGAATTGAGACAACAACATGCGTCGGTGTAAATGTAATTGTCAGTGGAAACGAGTGATAGAGATACATATTGGACTTTCAATGACCGCCCCGACTAGATATCGACCAGATATCGCAACGTAAAGGAATAGTCCACATTATAACACATCTTAAGCTATGAGACGACGCGATTAGCGCCTTTGAACTGATCATAAAGTTCGTATGTCAAGCGCCATTGTCTTGGGCACGATACGCTGAGGCTTCGAGACGACACTGGAGTGGGGGGCGGTGGTGGGGGGTGCTAACTCCACCTACCAGCTGTCAACTTCATCTACCAGAGAAGTACATCGTAGCTGACACAGGAAAAATGTTTTAATTTCTGAAAAGATCACCAGCAATGTGAGTTTATCACATTACTAAAGTAAAGCCAAACTCGATATTATGAAATGTTTGATAACAACCCGTTGCCTAGTAACCAATTACATGTTTACAATATTTTAGTTTTATTAGTATTTTATTCACTATTTATAATAAAAGTTAAAAATAATGAAAAACATAATCAATCTATCAATACCTAACTAACTACATACAAAAAACTCAACCAATTCTAAACAAAATTTGTTGATCATCACTTAAGATCGAATTTGGCCTTGGTATCCTCATTAGCCCCTACAACTTAACTAAATGCTTGTACTAGGAATGAGCTCACGTCAATTATTTAGGCCAGACTGGAGATCGAATATGGAACCTCTCGGGTACAAGGGTGGCCCCACTGACCACTGGGCTATTGGTTCTTTAATCATCATAAAGACGACTAGGATCATTAACAAAAGTAACGAACTATGACTCTACAGTTTTTGCTGAACAATATTTTTCTTGGATCCGTTCATCTCGCTCAAAAGTTTTAACGAAATCAAAAACATTTCATCACCCCTTATAGTGGTAATTAAGTTAGCGGAGACAATGTAACGTAACAGCAATGACGTCACGGCCCCCGTCTACTCGTCCCAGACTCAGTTTACGACCTCCCACACTAAAACCTCGAACAAAAGTACTAGAGTTATAAAAACCGATGTTGTTATTAAGTTTTATAATTCGGATGTCTGCGAACTGAACGCAAGGCTAATTGCGAATGAGAAAGTTGCGAATTATTCGTGAAATTATCACTTACAGGTATTGTGGCTAAAATGAAAGTAAAATTTACATTAATGTCTTTTTCATGTTGGTAAAAGCGTGTTATAACTAATTGTATAAAATTTAATTTTACCTTTAAAAGTAAATGTGCATGTTCAGCTAATTTTGATTACGTATTCAAAATGTAAATATATCTTTAGATCAGTTTTTGCTCGCTTTATATATTCACTAGCATAGATTTTATTTCCTGGATGTATATAACAGCTCTATCTGCCGTATCCAACTATAGCTAAGGACCATACAGGTGACCCTATAAGTACAAAAAAGTCATCAAAATCGGTCACACCGTTTAGTAAGAGTGGAATTACGGACACACGCACACGGGAATTTTATATTTTTTGTTTTTCTGGGACGAGTCCCGCCACACACTCCCACCACTGTAACTCCTGTAAGCCAGGATCGACAATGGTGATCAATAATGGCGTCGAGGTTTGACCCTCGACGAGTCCCGGGGAAAAGTTAAATTGTCTTGGAACCCGCACGAATTTCATCGAATTTTATATGTAAAGATTACCTAATCAAGCCCCAAATGACATATAACAAACCCATTTCCCGAACTCTACCGCAACTCTCCACCGTCCCTGATTCCCTTCAACAGCCAATAAAAACTGGAAAAGCCGGCCAAACAAAAACGATGACAAATTCCCTGTACGTTATCCTTAAAACTCGAGAGGTAGACGCAATCTTCGACACTCAGTATACCGCCGGGAAATCTCTATAGCCGGCCAAAGTGGGCCGTTACAGGGGATGTTGCGGATCATCCGCATCCGTGGTTGTGGAATATCCGCATGATAACCCGTGTGTAACGGTGTAAATATTATGCTTGTTAAAATTTTGAGGAATTGCGCTTACGACAGTACTGTTAATTTTGTGTGGGTATTATACAACATTTTATACATGTCATCCCTTGACAAAACATGATGAATTGACTATGCTCAATGTTTTATACAAATTATAATTTTGAATTGAAAACATAAATATGAAATATCGCCAGACTGATACACCAACTGTATTGTCCTAAACTAAGCAACGCTTGTACTATGGGTACCATACAACCGACTAGAGGGATCCCACTGACTCTATGACCTGGGCAAATAACGATACAGCCATTTCCAAAATTTCCCAAGTGAGAATCGAACCCGCAATATAATGTCAAGATTTCCTACAGAACTTCAAACAGTTCTGTTGGAAAATTAAATCATTATCTTTACACATTGATTGATTGTATTTATGTCATATCCGCACTGGTATTCTGGTATAATGTATCGACATCCGCATATACAGATCTAACTTGCAGATCTCGAAAACGCCGTCCGCCCATCCCTGGCCGCTACTACGGAATCTCGGTCGTTCCTCGTGGTATTACGGACAGGTGCGGCAAGGTGCCAGATTAACGACCTTAGAGTCCACGGGGGGAGGTATAAAAAATTCTCCCCCTCCACTAACAAGCTGGGAATGTAAAGTTTATTTTTTGAATTACGACGGTTTCAACGCGGGATTAGTGTTGTTTAAAGCTTTAAAAGGAGAGTAAAGTTGTGTTTACTGCGTATTTTTTACTAGTGAATAGACCGTCGGTGGGTCCTCAAATGGAAGGTATGTTAAAGTAAAAGTTGTTTTAACTGCGTACGATAAAGTAGAACTATTATAAATGTTATATATACCTTCATAACCGGAGCTGGTTTTATTAATTTTCTTGCCGATCTATGAAAACTAAAATATTTTAAATTATTTAAAGTAGCAAAGTATGTATGCCAAATAATTCCAGATAACATTAGCTAAGAATACAAATGTGACATAGACGTGTTCCTTATCTTCTTGGAAACCTCAAAACAAAAGCTGTGCCAATTATTGAGATCGGAATTGTTACACAAATATTCTCTCAGAGACTTCCACTAATAAATACAAGCTTGAAGCAAGTATACTTATGTACCTTCTGATACACGCATTTCGAAAATATAATTCCATTTTAATTTCATTTTATTCTTACCAATTAAAATAAATGTGAACGTTACAGCGCGCTCAAACAGGTGAAATCAAATAAAACTCAACGGCCGCGATTGTCATGAACACGTAATCTTTAAAAAACGAGTTTGCATTTACTTTTGTTTAAACGACCTAAACAAATAAATGGGGAGGATTTGAGTGCCCTTAGGATGAGGATCTACTGTGCAACACTGCGGTGGGCGTCAAATAAAGCTTATTTATAAAATGTCAGTGAAAATGTGAAACCCCAGTGAAGTACTCTACGCAGCACTTTTGAGCATAGTGCAGCTAGATAGCATATGTAACTGTCCCACGAGGGACGTATGAGAGAGAAAAAGAGAGGCCTGGGGACATTCAGAGATCGAGCGCATTCTGAAGAAAAAAGAGAAACTGTATTGGGTTATATAGACATATTGAAGTAATAAATTCTGAAAAAGTTGTATAATTTAAATAAGCTATGAGATTTCTTATACTGCGTTGTTAAGGAATACCGCTCTGTGAGACTTATAGCTCCAAATATACAAGTATACCCCCGCCCTTACAGCCGCTCCGTTTGAATCCCTCCCGTTTTTTACAAACAAACAAACAAGCCGATAATTAATTGTATTCCCCTCATTTGAATACGGCCGGTATTTACCCAGCAGACAGTTGTGGATACAAGATAATGTGACGTTATAAATTTGTTCCAAAGATGTCCCTGGATGAACGCGACTTGACTTTCTACGTTTTTTTCTTTATCGGTATTAAGTTTGATGTTTTGTACGTTGGGTTTTGTTTTACGCTTGTCTTGAAGTGGTCAACGGTTGAGTTTTTATTTTGTATTTTGTAGCATAATGCACGGAAGTCCTTATTTATTTGTAGCGAGGAGATATAGAAATTACATTGATACTGTAGTGGATTATAGGTACATAAAATCATGATGGACTCTAAAGCAAAAATGTATTTTATATAGAATCTTCTTAAAAGATAGGTAAACAATGTCCTTCTCGCATATCTTCTCATTAATAATTTAGTCAACACATCATTTTTGTTACGACTAATACCTCTAGAACTTATATCCTAATACGCTTCTATTTCTACTTATAATAAATATCTGTGTTTGTAAATGTGACCGAGCCTCACCACAGAACGACTTAGGGGGGTTTCATCATCATTTTAGCCCTTTTGACGTCCCACTCCTGGGCACGGGCCTCCCCTCAACACGAGGGGGATTCAGGCCATAATCCACCACGCTGGCCTAGTGCGGGTTGGCGGATTTCACATGTCTTTCGAAAATTGGTTAGATCATCCAAGACATGCAGGTTTCCTCACGATGCTTTCCTTCACCGTAAGCAAGTGATAATCATATATAAATTATGATTCGCACATAGATTTCGAAAAATCCAGAGGTGCGAGAGCCGGGGTTTGAACCCAAGACCTGGTGCCCGCAAGACGCGTGCTTAACCAATCGGCTATCACGGCTTAGGGGGGTTATTTTTTTTTTTATACCGGGAGTTAATCTGGTATATTATACGCGCTAATTAACCTTGCAAATCCACGCAGCTGTAACGTACACTGGTATCAATTAGTGTTATAAACACAGCTTAGAAGGAGAAAGCAAAAATACAGTTCCTAAACATTGAATATAAGTACATACGCAAAATAGTTTCTTTTTCGCTAAAGCAGGCAAATTGCACACCTGACCTCTAGTGGTCCTTACGTTTGGCCACCTGCCAAGATTAGGTGTTAGCTTTCGTTGAGCCTGATTTGGGAAATATGTGGACTTCATACGAATCACCTACTTACCAAGTGCAAAGAAAATCATCTCTTGATAATTTTTTGTAAACGACTAACGAAGTAGCACTAAAATTAATAATTTTATGGTAAAACGACATTTTATGATGGGTGCGAACTGAGTTCAGTCTACACTAGTATATTACTGGCAATTTTTTTTTTATCAATTATTTAATAAATAAATAAATATTAACTAACTAAGCAACGCTTGTACTATGAGTACCGTACAATGGACTGTGGGCGATCCCAGTGACACTAGTCCAAATTACGAAAAGGCAATTTCCGAAATTGGCCCCTGCGGGAATCGAACCCGCAACCACCATGTGACCTGAGCGGCCTACCTCGCACCACTGCGCCAAGTGGTCGTTTATTTACATCAACTTTTTTCTTCAACTTCTTTCCACACTTTTGTCATCTAAAGTGTTACCACTTTTTTACTATACTTGACTCAGGCTAAGCTTTAAGCCCCGCCCCAAATTGCTATTCAAATACGAACACAAAAATCCAACAATCCAATATCATAATCACATCACGACGCACCAATATTGTTGGAAATTCATACGCTGTTCATGAACTCGGGTGAAATCGGGTCGAAGTTGACCTTATTTACTTTAAATTGTAGTTGGGTACAGAACATTGGTCGGTAAAACCGTGACAGCCTATGTACATTCGAGCCTGTTACACTGAATTGTTCTGACCATAAAACATGAATAGAGGTAATTTTTAATCTTTAATCTAGCTATATTACCTCTTAGCTCTTTATCTCTTTCGTTCGAAAGATAATTGTATATGGGAAGTATGCGGCTACGATGCCTGAAAAAAGATTAAAACATCGCCTTCCGGCAAGTTGTTTCACATCAAAGATGCCGCGCGTGTTTTGATCACAAAGACGGGAATAATTAATTTTGTTTTGACGGCAAACCACCGCCCCCCACACCGTCCTTCTAATCCCACTCGAGATATTAATAGCTGGGTAAACAGGAACGTTAGAAGAGAATATAATTGTTATACCTAATCGTATGTAGTAATCTATTCCGGTAGTATTGGAAATGATTCTTGAGAAAATAATTTTATGTAGGTATACATCGATACAAATAAATAAAATTGGAGTGTCTGTTTGTAATATCAAAATAACACCTTTTCACTAAGCGCATATCAAAGTACATACGACAACTATAGCAAACCCGCGATTGAAAAAAAATTTGTCTGTCTGTCTGTGTGTTTGTTCCGGGTAATCTCCGAAACGGCTGGACCGATATTGACGGGACTTTCACTGGCAGATAGCTGATGTTATAAGGAGTAACTTAGGCTACTTTTGTTTTAGAAAAACTTTTTTTTTAAATGGGTCCTTTCGCGCGGGCTCACAACGCGGGAGCGGGCTTTTTAGTTAAGTTAAATTCCACGCGGACGAAGTCGCGGGCTCAGCTCATTATACTAATATAATAATTTTGATTTCAGCTGTCAATGATTATCACGCATGTGATCTAGACGTAGTTATTCAATATCAATTATAAGAACGAATTAAAATGGTCACAGATTCACAATCTTAAAAAAGGAATCATGGCAAAACGCGTTGAAATCTATTTACCCTTGGTAGAGCTGCAGTGCTACAGACAAACGGAGGGGTTACACAGAGGGAGAGTCCTCCCATCCGTTGTGTCGAGGGTTGAAAATCAATGGTGCTAGCCAACGAGAATAGAGATACCTAGACATAGATCAAAGAAAAGACAACCCTTAGTCTCGTGCTTAGAGGATGGTTAGCGGGTTTGATTCCCGTCGAGGACAATTTGCGATGGTCTTATCGTAAATTACCCTGGATTAGGTGTCACTGGTATGGTACCCACAATATATCGAGTGCTTATTTTAGAACCATGTATTTAGTTGATCTGGCGATATTTACATTTATTTAAATATTAATATGCCCAAGCAATGTTTATCGATCTTAAACAATAACCAGCCACACCGGCTTGCCAAAAGGTCAAAACATGATTAGTTAAAATAAGGCTACCGAGAACACCCAAACTAATTACTATTTGGGGAGCTCGGGGCACATTAGCCTAACTCCTAACTCCTAACGCCGGTGGCGCTCATTACTAAATAAATTACAAAAAACTTTCTGATGGCGATGCCTCCACTCGATATTTTAAATTACACACAATACAAGGTCAAATTAAATTCATTAGACAAACTTCGATATATAATCCCTCGTGTGCCAAAGAAGAATTAAAGCACACCAGGGAGTAACATACATGAATCTATGTGATATTACCAAAACAATCAAATTGAATAAAAGTAACTAAAAAGTCATTCCACGTATGTTACGTCTTATTATCCTATAAATAAATAAGAAAAGTACACTATACAATCACTACTATAGCCTTATAGAGACACGTCAGCTACTTTCCCAAATATTATGTGACGTAAACTTCAATGTTGATTTATCTGCCACCCCCGGACCGGCCCCGAAACCTTGGCGCGAAGACAGATGCACCGCTGACGAAGCCAAATGTCGCTCGAATGGGAGCAAAGTTTCCGCTCACTCCTGCCGACTGAATTCAATCTAAATTCTGATCGTTGGTTCGATGATAAATAACAGAATTTTATTTTTGCAATATATTAAATCCTAAATATACCCTCTACTTGTGTTTGGTATTTTTTTATCTTTAAATTACTTCCCTCGGAATTATCTATGGCCAGAAATATACATTTAAATATAACGAGCCGGTATAATAAGATTAATCTATATATGTGTTTTTATAAATTAAGTTATATGTTCAATGCGGAAAACATGAAGCATAATAAATATTATTCCCGCAAATTTGGGACACTTCGCCCCGGTAACGACGTAAATGCGTTTCGTTCAAAAAATAAATGGAAAGAACACAAGTATTTAAATGGAATGATGCTCGACGCTGCTCATTCCCGAGGCCGGCGCTGGAGTCGCGCGCCGGCGGGCACCGAGCGATGGTTATGAAAAGTCGAGATGGCCACCTCGTTTGTTGCATCCCGAGGATATAAAAGTGCTCTTTATTTTATAAACGGTCGGACCTAAATGTTCTTTCCTGCCTTCCGCCCGCTGTTTGTGTATCGGATTTTTTCGAAATATATTTCCGACGTTAATGTCCATGTATCTTTGAGATTTTCTATTGGACTCAAACAGTGTAATTATTTGCTTTTTGAGATGATTTCAAGCGCCATTGATTGAATGATTGTAGCTAACTACCTATGTAAAGTAGGTATTTAAATACTATCGACTAACGTGAAAGTAAGACTTACACATACTAAGATAGCAAGCTCTACCATGACTGATACGCGGTCGGTATCTTTTGATGTCGCCTTACTGTAACACATATACTTCTTTAAAAAATATGTTTCACCAGTCGTTATCGTTTTACGTTTCTACACGAAAAACTCTTGGTGGCAACTGGTGTTCTAAAATATTTAACATAAAAACTCGACGATCGATATTATTGTAGAGTTACCATTTCAATAAACATTGTCTTTACTACTATAAATAAAACTAACCGAATAAATGTTCCGTCTGAGACACATAAAGGTACTTCATCTCAGAGAGTAGGTGGTGATATAAATCAACTTATCCCCAGATACCTACCGCAATAACATCGTTTCAGCTAACAGATAAAAATATCCCAAATGGGTTTTAAATAAATCATATTTTAACATGGGTATGACTGTTTAACGCTTTGTGAAGTCAATTATTCAATCGATTAACTTTATTTGACACCACGTGAGTTTTTAAATCGCCGATAAAGATAGTGCAACCCTGAATTATCCCTAGAATTTATGTCTAGTTTTTTTTTCGTTAACATCAAAACACAGTGTATTTTTCTTAGACTCAAAATGATGTTAATAGTCCTGGTATACTTTTTTGGAAGATATTTTTTAGGTACAACAAAATGTTTATACAATGATTCATAAATTTAAAAGCATAAATTATTTACTGTAATTACAAAACATTTTGAAAAAATACTCTAAGGTATACAGGAACTACAAAACTTATTTGTTGTCATAATGTTATTTTCTCAGTGTAAACGAAAGATAAAGTAGGTATATGTACTAGTGAGTCTATGTACTAATAGACAAGAAGACAATAGATGAAACACTTATATCTTTCTTGGGGTACTTTGCTTTTTACTTATTGCATAGCACTCACAACTTACACAGAAACACAGAATAATATTCGCAGGTTATTATTTCGAATAGAGTAAGTGTAAAAATCCGAAAAACCATATTGATACCAGGTTCGCATAAAGTTGAAGCGAGTGTATTATTAAATTCATAAGCAGCGACTACGGCGCTGGAAGTTTTCCCGTTACACGAGAACCAACCGCCATTATGTCTACATCAGCTTTATTCACACCTAAATAGATAAAGCACGTAAACAAAAAATAGGTCTTTGAATAACGCATTTTGCCGCGTCAATTTTGCATAATTTATTACACAAACATGACTAAACAAGACGCCTGTGTAAAAATGTTTCGTTCCTATTACGACCTACACAATATATACGAGGGACAAACGCCATTGAAGAGGTTAAAGTTAAAATCGGGAAAGGTGGACCTAATATCTATCAACACAAATAAGTATGTACTTGGAATAAAATATCGTCTAGTAATGAGGCTATGACCGCGTTGAAGTCGGTTCATCCGATCTGAACCTACAATCCCCAGACGAATTGACGGATAAAGTCGTGAAATTCATAGAGGGTGTGCTCTTGGCACAATTGTATTCGTCAATTGCATTGTCATCGTATTCGTGGTCAAAAACCTCGCCTCTCTATTGATCTCACTCACTATTGATCCAAAAACTCTTACACTCACTATTGATCTCACATCCGAATGTTGGAAGCTTATGGAAAAAAAACAATACTTAATTTCGGTTAAAAAACGTATTTCTAAACAAAGGGATTCCAGATTCAAATGCGTGAGGCGTCTGATCGGCCCCCGCTACCAGTTATATAAACTTCAAAAATAGAATTTCGCCGTCGCAACCCGGTTTACGACTTGGCTCGTAAAAGGGGGTGGGAACGGGCGGCCGTAAGGGGAACACAGCATATTTTCACCTTTATTTATAAAGGAAATTCGGTCAAGTTTGAGTGATGTTCATTTAAGTAATACAAGCGGACAAGCAGCGACATTCTATAATAGCCAAGGTCTTGGTGTGTACATTCGTTTATTTTATTGTGTATTGAAAATGAGAAATGAATATAAACTTGATTTATTGATCATAGACTTGACCTATTCAATGAACATAGCCTTGAGGAAGTTGTATCTCTAAATGGCAGGTAGGTATAACAAAAAGAAGTGGCGTAGCTTTCCAAATATATTCCTTATTCCGACAAGCAACATTGATCAATTTAGCATAACATTAACTTAGCTCTTAAAGCATACTTACATATTTATAAACCGAAGATCATATTCAGATACAGCTTTCGTTAGAAGAATTTCATGTAATTATTAAAAAAATACTCAATGATTTCTTTAATAAATTCCTTTTTGTCAGAAAAAATATTCATACCAAGATTTGGTAAACCATTTGGCGGCCACAGTTTACTCCTGTTACGGCGCAATACTAAGACTAACTCTTTGAGCTAAAAAACCTAAACTATATAGGTTCTATATGACCTGAAAAGCCATCTATCACAGCCCGCCGTCATATAAAAAGCAAGGCCTGACACTAGCCTGAGATAGGCTCCGAATATATCACAAAGTATACAATGATACATTACCAAAGTTCACTGACCTGGGCTGACGACCTGGAAAGACAGACAGTATAAAAATTATTGCATGTCAAGGGAATTTAGGTATAACATTAGTTGACTCCCATAGCGTCATGTGTTATTATTGCGTGAGGATGTTATTGACTGATCATGAAAATTGGTGCGATGACAATGTAACAGTTTGAGTTTACCTATATGCTATTTACAATCAATTTTACATAAATACATAAATTATTACTATTTTAGACATAAACTAAAACTCAATACGCTAAACCGCTCATTTCATGCTAAAAGCAATTTTATCATGCTGAAAATTTTTAGCATAATTCATGAAAATATCAACGGAACATTCCAACTCTGGGGGGTCCAGAATCATGAACCCATGGTATCAGTTTTCGTAACGATGCACCTTAAACTCTGTATAACGTACCGTATGGATTATGAATACATGATGTGTCGCAAAAAAGTTCACAAATATACTTTTACAGAGACAATGAAGTATAGTTGTATCTATATTACTTCGTCTATGAATACTTTTGTCTAAGTTGTGTGGGTAATTTAAACAATTATAACAATTTACAACTTATTTCAAAACCTGCGAAGAAACTAAGATGACGAAAATAGTAGAGTTTATGACAATTTCAACATTAGAGTCCTACAATCACATATTACGTCATCGACATCTATATCTGTTACTTCCTTATCCGTGCCATCATTTATCAGCCGCCTAATGCTCTGATGTTTTCGACAGCCCCAGCTCCCCCCACACTTGGGTGGGGGCCACATCCATTATATTAGTGGCAGACGCGTCTAAGTTATGCGTAAGCAATCTAAGTTGGTGTAACAATTTTGTACACGCGTTATATAGGTGTTAAAGTTACTTGTAACTTTGTAAGGGTAATTAGGAAGGGTCAAAATACCGCTCTTTGGAATAACTTATGGATTGCTTGAAGTTAAGGGACTCGCGGTTGGGCTATTAAATTAGATGGGTAGCGGTTCTTATAGGGTCCTCTAAAGATTAATTTGCAAAGTCATTATTATATGGCAGTTGTAATTAAAAAGAATTGGATACAACAAACTTAAACATTTTATAAGGCGTGTATACTATCTAAATATATATAACTCAAAGGTGACTGACTGATCTATCAACGCACAGCCCAAACCACTGGACGGATCGGGCTGAAATTTGGCATGCAGGTAGATGTTATGATGTAGGCATCCGCTAAGAAAGGATTTTGATTAATTCTACCCCCAAGGGGATAAAATAGGGGATGAAAGTTTGTATGAAACTTTGTCAATTAAATTCCACGCGGACGAAGTCGCGGGCACAGCTAGTCTTCATATAAACTTATTGCAACTAGCGACCGTTAAACATGGTTGCAACCTAGTAGAGCTCCAGAACCAACAAAACGAATGATAAAAAACAATTTTACTTACAAACTCTAAATAGCTCACATAAATAAAATACTGTTAGCATGCGAAGACTGTACGATCTGCAGAAAAGGAGAAAAAGTAAAACATATTCAGAGTATTTTTACAATGTGCCTCTCTTAACCTCAACATGGAGTTACTCTCATTTTAAAAGCCTCCCCTACCTCCCTCCTCGTTTTAGTTTAAAAAAAAACTCAATTACATTAGCGTGTTCGCTCGCATTACACGGCAAAGCGAACTGTGCCGGCTGAATGGCGGTGGAAGTTATGCTATGCAGAAGTGGTTTTATTTACAAGTTAATTATATCTAAAAGTATTTGGGGAAAAGGTTGTTTTGAATATGAATTGGCTGTTTATGGATAAATATTTGAGAAATATGAGACCGGTGGGCAGGAAAAAGAAAGATTTAATTTTAGGTGGAAACTGTGCCTACCTACTTGTGAAATAATAATGATAATGCAAAATGTTTTCAGCAATAAATTATTCAAACTCATAAACTAAAATCATTCATTTTGTTTAGACCTAATGGCGCTTACAAATTTTCATTTTTTTTTTTCTTTAAGTCTACAACTGGATCGGAGCGCGACCTAGATTGTTATTCATGTATTTATTACATAATATAAAAACTTCAGAACTTGTTATTCAAGAGTTCAAGTTGTAAACTTTATTCCACTCAAATTAGCCATTCCAATCATCAAACTATTATTATACAAGCATTAAGCTTTGATTATAAGTTTTGTGAGTGTATTTCGACTTGCTAGAAGTGATCATAAAAAATATGCCAGCCTAACTCCCTAATTATTCCTGAATAATAAATATGAAAATATTTTTTGTACGTTTCACAAAACATCTTGCGTAAACAGCTGAAGAAATTTAAAAACTAATTAGCACGGAAGTAAGTTAGCTCTGATGAAACATTTACTTAGGCCACCTCGTATCCTCGAAGTCTACGCAGATACTACTCTCTTTTACAAGTTATAAGGAACAAGAAACGGAAAACCCCAAAGCATACTTTTAAAATAAATAAATGTAATAAATTTAAAACAAATTAATAAATATCGCCAAACTGACACACCAACTCTATGGTCCCAAACTGAGCAACGCTTGTACTATGGGTACCGTACAAAGACAAGGCAAATTACGAAAAGGTAATTTCCAAAATTTGCCCCGCAACCACCATGTGCAGTGAGCTGAGCGGCCTACGCTGGAAATACTGCGCCAAGCAGTCGTCAAGCGGTTATGAATCAACATCACTTGTTAGTTCGTATCGGTCAGATCTTGTAAGTTTGAATTTGACCAACTTTCCCGGAACCGATCGAGCCTGCCGCCACGCGACCTCCTCCACGAATGACAACACACGGAATTACTCGAACGTGATTGGTTAATAAGCTTGTTTGTTCAGTCAATGTACATAAAGAATTCGGACCGAACTGAATATACTCGTAATTAGTATTATTTGTTAATTTGTCTCTACTTAGGAGTTAATTTTCAGAAATAGTTTTTAGGTCAACTAGCCAGCGAATTATTTCGCCTGATGGAAAAAGGAGCATTCTGTGTATACGTTATACCTTATACAGTGTAACATAGTGAGGCTTTATTGACGCTGAAGGCATATATCTAAGTCAATTACAAGCATCGAGGCTGCCTACGTGTTACCATCGATTTTATAAGTCCATGTACTTTTTTATTTATGGACTAGTTTTATTTCTCAGGTGCCCTAATCCGAACTATAGTCAACGTAAGTATACGAGTACTAGCTGAGCCCGCGACTTCGTCCGCGTGGAATTTTGATCCTTTCTTAGGGGATGTCTACGTCATAGTAGGTTTATGCATGCAAAGTCTCAGCCCGATCGGTTTAAAATTGACAAATTTTCATACAAACTTTCATCCCCAATTTTATCCCCTTGGGGGTAGAATTAATCAATTTTTTTTCTTAGCGGATGCCTACGTCATAACCTGCATGCATCTACCTGCATGCCAAATTTCAGCCCGATCCGTCCAGTTGTTTGGGCTGTGCGTTGATAGATCACTATGTCAGTCAGTCAGTCAGTCAGTCACCTTTGAGTTATATATATTTAGATAGACGGTGGGAGAGATAAACTGTAGCAAGTCGAGTACAGGGTTGGCTCGACTAGAGTAGTACCACCCTCTGACATACGATCAGCGTTAAGAAGCTATTATGTATAGGGGCCATCCATAAATTACGTGACACGTTAAGGGGGAAGGAAGGGGTCGACGAAGTGTGTCATTGTGTGACAAGGGGTGGGGAGGAGTCCCAAATTATGTGACATCACATTTTTCTGACGTTCATTTTATTGAAAAATAATTTCGTAACTGCTGTTGTGACGTCAAACTAGGTAGGGTGGTTCCTGGTCTCACAAATGTGACTAGCTGTGACAAGGACGGGGGAGGGGTCAAAATATCATGAAATTCGTGTGACGTAATTTATGGATGGCCCCATAGCTACGTATCGTAAGATGAGTGAAAGATCCAAAATCCCCCTTCCTTTCGCTCCCTCTGTTCCACGTCCCTCCAGGTATGTAGCGTGCGAGCAATGATTTTAATATTGCAATAATAAATAGTAAATAAATATCGCCAGACGAGCACACCAACTGTATGGTCCCAAACTAAGCAACGCTTGTACTATGGGTACCGTACAATGGACTGGGGGCGATCCCAGTGACACCCAGACCAGGGAAAATTACGAAAAGGCCATTTCCGAAATTTACCCTGACGGGAATCGAACCCGCAACCACCCGATGCAGTGAGCCGAGCGGCCTACGCTCGAACCACTGCGCCAAGCGGTCGTCGAAGCAAGCATCGTTAGGCTATGATAACTTAAAGCAGTTCATCCTTGTTAGCCGACTTTGTCATATAAACAAAATATATATACACGTCTTGTAATAGTCCACTGCTATCTACCCTTCGGAGAATATTAATTATTATAATAAATTAGATAAGCTGTCTACCGAATCCCCCTTTCATTGTGGGGGAATATACCCGGTACAATAGATATGCTAATTACTAGATTGAGACCAAATACCACTGACGGAAAATGGGTTCACTACAGTGCACCTCTGCCCTTACCTTTAAGGCTTACTATTAATCGTATTTATTTATTTTATACTTTACATAACACAATGCTACTCATAATAACATATAAAAGATATGCCTTCAAAAATAATAAAACTAATCATTTTTTTTAGTACCAGTTTCTTTCCACCAGTCTGAACCGAATTGCATAATATTAATTTCAGTGCTGATACCTTCACACGCGACCAAACGAGTCGCCTACTCGTTTCCTCCTACTAAAAACTCTTTATAATTATACGAAAACTGGCATCTTTAAACAACTATTACATGTGCACGCAAATACCTATTCGGTGGTCATGACTGGGTCAGTAAAAACCAGCAAAGGTGACCCCTGAAAAACGTAAAATTGTCTGTGAACAAAGATCTTTTTATACTGGATCGTTTATGTCCAGTTAAATAGAAAATACAGTGGGCTTAGCCAAGACGTCTTTCTACAATCGTTAACGCTAATAGAAAACGAAAAAAATGTATGGGAATGACATATCTCAACGTTAAATCACGTGGTCAGAACAAACGAATAGAAAAATCGTAGCCAAGAAACCAAGATAGCTATTCGTTTCAAATGATAGAATAGAATATAAGCGTTTCTACAATGCCGATCGCTAAGTCCCGTACAAATCGTAGCCATGATGCTGTATTGACAAGCGCTAACGAAACGATATCGTAGTTTGTGAACGCTAGCTAAGCGATCGTCAATACCCTGTAGAAAACGCTAAAACATGGCCGCTTGCAATCAGCTGTGTGGTTAACAACGCAAATTGCAGTGTTTAATAATTAAAATATACGAATGGTTTGGACTATACCTAACTTATAGCATGCAAAATGAATACTTGCTTACTTTAAAATATGTTGTGGTGTGCGTAAAATGAAGAATTGTGGTTTAAAAACCAAAAAAGAGGTTATTTAGATACCGAGGAATTGCCAATGGTGAAATACCTAAGTAGTGTAAAACTTTAAAATCAGTGTTTATATTCGAATTATTTTCATAGTGCCGAATGCTCCATGGTATAATTAAATGTGTGATATCGTTTAAAATTCATTTTATTTCATATACATATCACTGGACTAGGAATCTAATTGATCAGTAGGAAGGCACTGTAACCTATTGATTGGAAAAGTTGTACCTAATTAATTTTATTTTGAATAACACACTGTCTTACATAGCAAATTCTTAAGAAAACAACTAAATATTGGCATTATCCAATAGGTAGGTACACTTAAATGATTATTATATTTCTCACATTTGTTCATTACTAATTTAAGAAATACAAAAATTGTATTGGCAATTCGATTGACATTGAATGTATATACAATATAAGTAAAATATGCAGCCGTTGACATCTTGGGCTAAAAAGATGATGATAATATTGTTCCTTAAATTAATCAATTAAGTAGACAGGGATGAGGGATGACAGTAAAGGCCAGCTGGAGATTTTATTTTATTTATTTATCAAAACTTAAAGCTATTCTTACAGGTTTACCTAATGCAATTGCTAAGCAACAATAATCCAAATTTTAACAATACTTAATTATCTATAACTACCGATGTATAAAGCTCGTGAATTCACTAAGAGTACACGAGAACTGGTCTATATCCTCGGCGATAAGGTTGAGTGTGCGCCTTGTTCAAGAGCTGCGTGCGCGCGCGCTGCAGAGCCAGCAGCGGCGGCCGGCGCCGGCGACACACGTGCCCGGCCGGGACACACAGACATATCGGCTACAAAATTACTGCATTGTGTAGCTTCCCCCTCAATCATGATAATGTTGTTCCTGAAAACAAAACATTTTGTTTGTTAAGTACTTAATATGTAAGTGATATAATAATACATAACCTCTCACAGTTCCTGCCACAAACAGTCATACTTTACTTCTTTGAACCCCTTGCTCGGGCATCATTCAATACATAGCTGTAACTAGAACATTTTTATGATAGACCATTTTAGAGAAACAAAGAATCTGAATCTTGAATGAACAATGCAAATGCCTCAATAAAAACTATTTTTCCGAGTAGGTATGAGACAGAATTAAATAACAAGAGAATTATTGAAATTATTATTAAATAATGCTTTATACATACCTTCTATGAATTTTTAAAGCCGCAAGCTGTTCCGGGCTAGCTCAAGTTTGTGGTTCCATCTATTATTCCATGGCAAACAAGTCCTTAAATACGAGCTCTAGGTATCTGGAAGCTGTGGAAGCTCTCCAGAGACATCACATAGCAGGTGAGCAGGAGATAATGTTGTTCCTGAAATCAAAACATATTGTTTGTTACTTAAATGTAAGTGATATAATAATACATAACCTCTCACAGTTCCTGCCACAAACAGTAATACTTTATTTCTTTGAAATCCTTGCTAGGGACTCGCTAGCTACATAGCTGTGACTAGAACATTTATGATAGACTATTTTAGATAAACATATAATCTGAATCTTGAATGAACAATGCAAATGCCCCGATAGGAACAATTTGACTGAGTAGGTATGAGACAGACTTAAATAACAAGGGAATTATTGAAATTACTAATGTTTTACGTACCTTCTATGAATTTGTAAAGCCGCGAGCTGTTCCGGGCTAGCTCGAGCTCGTGATTTAATTTAATAAGTATTCCATGGCAAAAACCACTTGAGTAGGTATTTATTAGATGCGCTTGATGTACATTTCGTTTTAAAACACTTAATCAAATTTAAAACAAATATTCTGCTCGCACCTTGTTTACATACAAAAGTACTTTGAGGTTATGATGTATTCTCTTTGGTTATGATGACTGACGTTTATGAACGCTCACCACAGACTAAAAATATTATTTTATCGATCGGCATTGTAGATTTAGCGTTCGGCGTTGATATGTCATCATGGCTACCAAGTTATCGTTAGCTATCTTCGCTTACGCTAAGGCGTTTGCAATTGTAGAAAGAGAATAGAAACGAAACGTTTGTATCTTGGCTAGGCCTTCAGGTGTTATAACGGAAATTGGACTTTATTAATATTGTGGTTAAGGTTTTGTGGAATGGCAGTTTATTGGGTAAGTAATGTGTTGAGTTATTGGGTCTCCATTGAGGTGGGATTTCGTATTCCAATGAAGTGTTATGTGTTGCTAACCAAAACGAAGTTGGTTAAAATAAATAAAGCTGTAAAATAAAAACTAAATCTTAAATAGTTACCTTATCTTAATATAGAAATGTCAATAGTCTACACTGTCTTGGAAAAAAACCTAGTATAAATGGTTCCTAGAACGCTTCTCGTAACTGACACGCGAATTACCCATCACACATAAAGAGTATTTTTTATCGAACTAGCTTTTTCTGGACGTCGAAAACAACGCCATCTAGGTCCAACAATAGCTAAGAACAATCTAAGTTACCCTATACGCTCAAAAATCGGTCAAGCAGTTTAGGAAGGGAATCATTGTGAACACACGCATACCGGAAAGATAACCATTAAAAAAATTCAAAAAATACACAAGGCTTCAGTTTTGGGGTCGAGATTGTATTTTTAAAAGAAGAGGCTTCAAATACAAGCTTTAGCGTGTCTCCTATTGATAGCGACAAATAAGTCTGATGATACTAATGCCAGTTCAGTTGGCTTCAAATCACAACGACTAAATAATAAAAAGTCTAAAATTATTTATATCTCGTTAATATGCTGCTAATATAAGAAGGAGAGCTATTGCTCTACATATTTATAGATTCAGTGACACCATCTAAAAATATGTAGTACACACTTTGTTCACAACGATAAGCAGCATTTAAATTTTAACCTTTGTAAGAAACTGGGCGGCTATGAATCGCAATTTTCTACTAAGTGAACTTATAAATTATAATATGGTAAGGGGCAAACATAACTTAAATAGACTATCGATCATTAGCAAGCTTTATTCACACTAATTGACGAAAGGTATGGTATGTTTATTAAACATAATCTATACAAATAAATAAAATTGGAGTGTCTGTTTGTAATATCAAAATAGCACCTTTTCACTAAATGCATATGAAAGTACATACGACACCTATAGCAAAAACGCGATTTAATTTTTTTTTGTCTGTCTGTCTGTATGTTTGTTCCGGGTAATCTCCAAAACGGCTGGAACGATTTTGACGGGACTTTCACTGGCAGATAGCTGATGTTATAAGCAGTAACTTAGGCTACTTTCATTTTAGAAAAACCAAAAAAAATGGGTCCTGTCGCGCGGGCTCAGCTCAGAACGCGGGAGCGGGCTCTTTTGCTAAGTTAAATTCCACGCGGACGAAGTCGCGGGCACAACTAGTTATATAAATATATATTTTACCTAATTAAACTAAAACGCTACGAGATGCGTAGCACATATGTAGCGGTGCTACGAGCCGGCTACGATGTGTGAAGTGGAAAGGTATTCTGTAGCGGCTACGAGCTTCAAAGCTCCGTGCTACAGAGCGCTACGGGGTGCTACGGAGCACTACGGAATTGACTGGTGTTGGAAAAAGGGAATTTTGCTGTATATTACAACTAACGAGACGCGATACGAGATTAATTTTATATTTTGTTTGGTTAAATTAACGTTACGGTATCTGACACAAAATGAACCACGTATTTATAAAATGGGCGTTCGAATGTTGGTGACATCGGCGGTGACCGACTTGAACTCGAACATTTTTCCATGAACCACTGTATAATATAGTTATATATATATATATTTATCCCTTTTCGACTCCTATCTGATCTGATCAAAATGTAACTAGTATGAAAATTAATAATATCCTAAGTTATAACAGAAACCTGTTTTGATCTTAGTTCAACAACAATCTAAACTGAAATAAGTTAAATCTAAATAAATTTTTGCTTCATGTAAGATCAGAAACATCCATCAAATCAAAGAGTAAGTATTGTAAAGATCAAGGCACTGAACGCCGACTCTCGATCACATACAGTAAGTATCGAATATAACACGCTAGTACCCAGTACAAATATTTACAAACAACGACATTACTACGCAATCTGTTTGATGTAAAAATGTATACGATATCGCGTGTCCTTTGAAGTGTAAACCAAACAGAGATGAAAGCAAATGGCGGGGGATCAGTGACGGTATTGCTGAAGCGGTATTTTAATTTAAACGGTATCTAATATCTTGGGAGTATCAATGGAATAAAATATTCAAAATGTCTCGCTGCTTGAATTATGTTTCACTGTATACTGGCTTTTGCACGCAGCTTTGCTGGCGTATTTTTTAGATGTCGACAACAGCGCCACCTATCGGAGCCAACTATAGCTAAGAACCAACCAATGACCCCAAAGAATTAGTAATCCTTATTATTACAAATTCTTTGAATGACCCATAAGTACAAAAATAAAATCATATAAATCTGTTAAGCCGTTTAGAAGAAGAATTACGAACCCACGCCGACCGGAATTGTATGATGTTCCGGATTTTTGACAAAACCCGGAACATCATGAACTCTTGTAAAATAAAAACACAGGACCCCTATTATAAATAAGTGCTCTAGCATAGAGACAACAAGCCTTTGTGGGTCTACCAACATGATAATGTATTATCACCAAATAAATGACTTAGTTGAGCTTATATGCAACATAATAAGCTCCATATCCAAAAATACTAATCATCTTCAAAATAATATTGTTAATTAAGAAGTTTACATTCAATCCCTACCTATTATGGCACATCACTGTTTACCACAAATAATGGCATTCCAAAACTCTGCTCGTGCAAAAATGCACCCACTCCGTATACATTGGTACCCACGCAGGCAGTGCCTAGTATTCAGTAATAACTTCATTCCCAAATGCCAGTTCAGTTTTACGATTCGGAGAGAATCAATGGGATCGAAGTACAGACGACGAGAATACAGAATTCGTGAGCAAAGGGGACCGGTCTCGTTGAACTGGGAAAAGTAGTTTGAACTGTAGCGCGTCTTTTGAAGTTTTAACGTAGCACTGATAAAGGCGTTATAGTTCACTGGTATCACGTTTGGCTGTGTGAAGACAAATATCGATTTCGTCTCATCCTTTTCTATTGCTTGCAATTTATCTTACAAATGACTAGGAATGTAATAGAGATATTGGGAAGATAGGGGGAGAGGAAGCCAGATAAAAAAAATGTTTAGAGGGCTGATAATAAGCGATGGAAAAGGACATATAAGTATAGAGTGTGCCAAAGTCAAAAATAATACTTAGAAGTATTATTTTTAACTTTGGAACAAGGAAGGTTTAGATCAGTATCGGGAATATTTTTTGTTTTTTTTAATATACCTACTCGAAATTCGTATTTCCACAATTTTAAGAAAATGTATTTTGTAAACTTTTTCTTGAATTTTGGTGGCTATTGGTAGCTACTCGTTAATACAGGTTACATTATTTCCTAGGCCTAGGCATTGCTCTAAGGCAAATTGTCACAAATTATCAAAGGCCCGTAACTCAGAAAATATCATAGCTACGTGTAGTGTGTCTTCACGAGGCATTCACATACCAACTACCTACCGTATATGTACCTACATTCTAATTTCGGACATTTCAAACATCATGTTTTCCCGTCCACGAAAAGAAACTGCCAAAAATAGTCTTACCCTTAGGTAGCCGATAGTTTCAATGGCTGGGGCTTGCAAGGGTAGGTGGCAATCACTTCGTCTAAATTTCAGTAATCTTGGCTCAGAAAAAGCCTTGAAAAAGAGGTCCTGTGACGGTTGTCGGGCAAAATCAACTACATTTTAAATGCCGATATAGCTGCGTAGAATAAAATAATGTATCTTATGATTTTTATAGCACACATTTCGCAGATACTTTCACACAAATCCGATTATCGCATTCCCATCATCAAATACCATAGAAAGCGTCAGCGGGCGCTGTCTTATCTAATATATAAGTCAATATGATAAGACGCCCGATTAGCCAGATAATGGATGATAAAAACCATATTACATACGATGATAACAGTTATTATAATTAAACTCACTTCGAAATAAATATTATGGGATACAGTTGATTGGATGGTTTGAGTAAGTTATTTAGGTACACATCGATATTTTTGTCCAGTTCGATATATTTTAATAAGCTTATGTAAATAGATCAAAGTATTCGTGCAATCACGTAATTTTAATTTCATTAACATAAGTATGACTTTAAGTATGAAAGATATAAATAAATAATAGTTCATGATAAAAAAAAATCATTGAAAATCATTCCGACAGATTTACTAATTCCACTTTATTATCTTTTATTTTTGTTGAATTAGCTGATTAGATAATGTGGTGGGTTTATATCAATATAAACATATAAACAGTTTAGTTAGCTTTAGACATTATTTTTTCCAGGAAAAAATCTACAATGAAAATTGACGTGAATGATGTTTATTTCCAACTTTTTGACGAATCGAGTCGATGTCGAATTGTAAACAAATAAACTGAAATCCAAATGAAAATACACAAATATACAGTTATAATGGACATATTACTTTTATGAAAACGCTTGCTTGCAATAAAATTAAACCATCAGGCTTCACGCATCTAAACTCAAGAATTTATGGATCATATTATTTTTTAGCCGGCGCACGGCGTGGTCTTTACCCTCAGCAATTCAGATGCCCATATTGGCTGTATTTTTCACAAGGGCGTTTCAACCTGAAACTTCGCACACTCTGAGAAGCATATAGTGAATGTTTGTGATATTTTATGGACCGAAGTTAAAAGCTAACTAAACCCTAATCGAAGGTCGAAGGAAGGAGGGTAGCAGAAAAATATTTTTTATAATAAATCGATAAGCTACCCACACTTTTTCAACTTATCACTCTTTCATTTTTATGAAATCGATTCTCCTTCATTCCTAAAATCCCTATTTGCCTCAAAATCCCGTTTTCATCCAAAGCCTGGATTAGCAATGTTATTCGCAGCCGAAATAAGGGTTCGATCCCACCGCACGCTTCTATTCTCTACATCCCGCGACACGTGGAACGGTACTGACATTAGCTCGGCGACATTATCAAATTATCGCACACCATCCGCTGTCTAATTAAACGGGTCTCCACACGTACATCGGCTATCACCCTTATCTACCTCCATCGCAAATAAGAAACCACTAAAGTACATAGAAACGTCAAAAATACTCACCAGAAAATGTTGTTGTTCTTCTCAATGTCGGGTCTGTTGTTGACGGCGTTTATTTCACGTGGCCGTGGCATCGGCCGGTGAGAGTGCAGGCGATCTTCGGTCTATTGTAAACTGCACGTATTAGCGGTGTATTTAATATTATTTTACGTGTCGATGGGGGTTGTCGCGGATGGTTCTGGCGAGACGCGCGTTCGGTGCGCGGCGCGGGTGCTGACTGGCGGCGGGCTGCCGCGCGTCGCGCATGCGCCGGTCGATCGCCACTACTCGGTCAGTGGGCCGGCATTGTCTTGTTTCGAATTCGAAAACAAACCTTTGTCTAGGTGGGGGGAGACCGCGAGGCGCCGATGGCCAGTCGGTAAAATTAGTTGTGTGTTTCACACCTGTTGGCTTAGTAATCAGGAACATGGGGATGGAGGCCAGGGAACGATGCTGTGTGACCAGATGCGAATGGATTACGAAAGTACGTGATGATTCTAAATTATTAGGGGACAGGTAGGTACCTTGATACTACTTTTCAGTAGATATTTAACTGTAACCGTTACTGCAAATATATAATAATCTCTGAAAGCTTATAAGTAGGATCTACTCTGCAAATATTAATATTTGCTACTGTAATGTTCTACCTCCAACTTTCACACTTCGTAAGTGATTGCAAGTGGACTTTCAAACAAATTAACAGTACCTACTTATAATCTGGATACAAACAATGCTTTCACCAAGTAGAGCAAAGGATCTTGAGATTTGAATTTTGGTGTAATAACAATAATTTCACCAGCGCCTAGTTACGACACTCTCCTATCACCCAGGCCTAGGTATAAAGACATAAATTCGCGCAGGTTTTAGACACAATGCATCTAGCCTTCTCATTCTTGCCATTAACATCACAGCGCCACCTCTTCCAAGGACATACCCTCGCCATTTAGCTTAGGGCTTTTTCTGGCATATTTCTAAGTCTAGTTAGTAATTATGTTCGATTAAGATCTTTTGTCATCAATCACAAGGCGACGCACGTGTTGTAACTGCTTAACGAACATAACTCTATAAGTTATGTTATATTGTTTTTGTAACGTACTGTAACATGTGAATGATCGTTGTCTCAATTCATCTATGTATTTCAGCGAATCCCCTAAACATAGCGCCTTAATATCATCATCCGATACTTGATTCTTTATATATATCTACGTTGCCAGTTATACAAAATATAAAATTATCTGAATTAAGCCCTAGGTTCGCAGAAATATTGCACCACTTATTGCAAGCAAATCATAAGACGTTCAACAACCTACACTGACTCCTCAGTTGCACATAAGTGCTGATAACCAACATGGGTACATTTTTTTGACTATGTGTAATTCGCAATATTTTATCCATGTGTGCTTACAAAGCACTCAGTCAATAGTCAGAATCTACCACTGATTCGGAATGCTGCTTCCCTGAAAAGATCTGCCAAAAAAGGTAAAGGTTATTCTTTTCAACAGAAATAAAGTTGGTGTACATTTTCAGGAATATATAAGGCAAGGCAATGTTAGCAGGCTACAAGTTACAACATTTGTCACTAGATATATCTAGAAAATAATGCACTAATAATTTAATATTGCTGAACTAATTAAGTCAGATAATCCACATAGATAGGTATAATTTTGACCCAATAACACCAGCTACATAGTATAAAGTTGTCATTTACACTGTGTAAAGCTTTCAACCCCTACACAGGGGTAGTTTGTTGCAGGAACTCAAAGTTGGCGACGCGACAGACCAACACCGTTTAGGAACTTTGTCACTCCTCCACCTGTTCCTCTAGTCCAGTTAAAGTTTAACTTGTTAGTAATTCGACAAAGGTTTAAAGGTAGCAACATGAAAGAATTAATTGAAGGTGTTACTACATAGATAAGTGCTCGAACCTTCCATGTTGATTTGCAATTCGTTGTACCACAGATTAAAGAAATAAAAAATATTTAGAGAGGTCATCATAATATGGACTGCGTAAGTGAAGCATTAAAACCAAAGAATTTGTAATAATAAGACATTAGAAGTGGTATTGACGTATTATTTCATACAAAACCAGTGTCGCCACTTCGCGCCGCTTTAGCACTGCGCAGACAGCAATTTATTTGACGTAGAGTAGTTTCGGGAATATAGCATACTATAAGCCTTTTTGAAAATTTAATTCGAACTATTTGAGATCAATTTTTATTGTTTACAGGCAGCACTTATGATAATTTTTTTTGCTGTTCTAAAATAAGTTACTCCTTATAACATTAGTTTCTGCCAGTCAAAATCGGTCCAGCCATTCAACAGACGATTTTTACGATAACGCGTAACGCATGACGCGTGACGCGTAACGCGTTACGCGTTAATATAATATATCTAATATCTACTGCAAAGCTTCGCTTCTTTCGGGCGTCCCTAGACGGCACAGATTTTTTTTTTAAATAGCGTTTTTTTATAAGTACCTACATATGCATTTAATGAAAACGTATTATTTTGATATTACAAACAGACATTCCAATTTAATTTATTTTATACATTAATTCGTTTAAAATATCACCATCATACTTGGCACCATCACACGCGGGCAGGGCTTATTTAATGTAATTTTATTTTTAAAGTTTTTCTGTTCTAACATTTATAATAAACGAAGGTACAAAATAAATAACTAGATCTTTAATTTATTGAATTACGTTGTACGTCGTACGGTGCCACATTGTAATCAATGGAAGAATATCCAGGAAAACCCTGCAGTATTATGGGTTCACCTTCTTCTTCCAACACGATGTCAACCACTTGTGAGCCATATTGGCCACTAGAAAATACTGATACAAATATATTACCTATACGTCTTCAGCATTGTGTCAACCTGGACTGGAAATTGACTTACTTGGAGCCGTTGAAAAAATTATAATAGGATAATAACGCAACGTTCGATAAGTTATATATATCTCAAAATATTTGAACAATGTCTCTACAAATCTATCACCACACTACAGATAAAGGTTTTTTTGAACCCGAGACTTGGTAGCCCGCAAGACGCGTGCTTAACCAATCGGCTATCACTGCTTTTCCAATCGGCTATCACTGCTTTTGTACTTACTAATAATTTTAAAATATTTGGAAATACCCAATTTCAGTTCGTTGCCTGCCAAGGACACACGCGCTGTCACAGCGGTAGGCAGTGGCGAGAGTGTAGACCAAGTAGGAATGTTAAACGCTAAGAGTTGGTTTGTTTCGGAGAAATAGTAGTGGGCCATATTGGCGAGCTAGGTTATAAATACCCGAACATACTCTAAATAGCTAGTGATTGAATCAAATATAAAGTTATCGATTTGGTATCGATATTATGGTAATAAGTATGATATATGTTATAGCTAATTATATTCATAACCTGACGTACCCAAAATAGTTTATTTTCATATTTTTATTTAATTGAGGAGATTGTAAAGTGTGCTTAAGTAAAGGCTTTAATGACGTATAGAATGTGGATTCGTGAGTGGATGTTATTGGTATAGTGTGCCTCGATGGCATACTATCTGTTGACAAAAAAATGCTCATGTCATAATTTAGCAAATAACAACATCGTGATTTATCTATTGAAATCCTACGTCTGTAGTGCGTAAATTCCACACATTAATCGTGAGTATGGCTGATTTAATCAAAAACCGTATTCTTGGCGTGGGATTTGAATTATCTTCTTTATTGTGGACTGAAAAAATCGACTATAATTTGTAGGAAACCAGTTCTCTTTGTCTGTCATTGTTATCATTTTTTTCTTGATATCTGAATTTGAAGGGAAACTAAAAATCATCACGTAAATAAGTATATAGAAAGAAGGTAACAGGGAGGGGAAATTAAAAAACCGCTTTTATTCAACTCAGATGATACACTAGAAGATATTTATGGGCGGGAACAATAAAACCGTTCATTTTTTTATTTTTTATTTAGTGGTCCTACTGCTTTAAGGCTGAGGAATTGGAACCAAGAGTTACAGCTAAATTTTTGTTTGATACGGACAATACTTCTTTAAAATCAGCAGTAGCCACAGACTCACGGTTTAGGTGGGCAGTACTTGCAGTATCAGGATTTAAAGATCGGAGGTTTAAATTATGGTAAAATTTTACTGTTATGGGAAGCCGAATACTATAGAAGAAGTGGTTGAAAAAATCACTGCAAGATTTAAAGCAAATAAATAAACAAATATACGAAGTCAAGCCAAATAAACTGTTTAAAAAAGCTTTTTAATTGTTGGTGGCTTTTAATTACTAGTGGAAATTATATTAAATAAATAAAGTCAATATTTCTTACAAAAATATCGATACAATACAAACATTGTAACATCACTAACTCCCGTCTGATGTTGTCACAATGACACCGCCGTACTAGTCAAAATTCATACGCACGAGGATGTCGTAGGTTTCGCATTACATTGATTTTTACGGTTCGTCGCTATGCCGTACGTGTGATTACGCAAGCAGCAATGGAAATGGGGCTAGTGAGATCATAGTAAATATTGATATTCTTGTGGTAAAGTATACATGTTGGTTTAAATTAGCAAAAAACCTGATTATTACCATAAATATCTACTTACCGATGAAATGTAATCCCTTTATATGCATAATTGCAAATTTCCGAAGAATTTCCGCAGCTAAGGATGCTGCAACGCACCATTTTTACGACATGTGTCTCGTACAAGGTCTGGTGACGTACTGACATGATGTGTGTCCAAGTGGACATACAATTAGTGCCAAAATTACGCGGATATGCCACTTCTAATGTCTTATTATTACAAATTCTTTGATTAAAACCAGACTGCTTGGTTCACCCAAGCTCAGTCTTGCATGGCCGACGAAAGCGATGACAGCGTCGATGTTGAGTCGTTACTATTTCTATGATTTACTTAAATATTACTTTTTACCAATTTATACAGAATAGCTTTTGCCCACGACGTACGAAGTCTCGTTCGCGTGGATCTTGAAACAAAATTTCCATACAAACTGCCATCCCCTATGTTACCCCCTTAGGGCTGTTTTTTCTAAATCCTTCCTTTGTGGATCACTACGGTATATAAAAAAATGCAACCGAATTGAGAACCTTCTCCATTTTAAAGTCGGTCAAAAAGGTACCCACTGTCAACATTTCAAGATACTAACACAATTTCAAGATACCTATATGTACAGATAAAAGTTTCCCTATTACAATCAATATAATTATATTCTAATTAACACCATCTACGCCTGTTTCCAAGGCGAGCGACCAACTTTGCTACTATTGCCTTTGAAATAACAAATTATTTTCGTATCCTCATGAACTTACTTAATTATAATTCGGTTTGAGAAAGAAAAGACAGCATGAATAATTCTCATAAATAGGTGGAACTTATTAAAATATACACTAAGTAAGCACGGTCAACTTCAACAGTAATAATAATATATTTATTATACATTTAATTCCGAAAGCCTGTGAGTTACTTAACATATTATTATACTAGCTGAGCCCGCGACTTCGTCCGCGTGGAATTTAACTTAACAAAAACGCCCGCTCCCGCGTTCTGAGCCCGCGCGGCAGGACTCATTTTTTAATATTTTGTTATTCTAAAATAAAAGAAGTCTAAGTTACTGTTTATAACATACAGACAGACAAAAAATTTTTAAATCGTGTTTTTGTTATAGGTGTCGTTTGTACTTTCATATGCATTTAGTGAAAAGGTGTTATTTTGATATTACAAACAGAAACTCCAATTTTATTTATTTGTATAGATAATATAGGAAAAACTCTATAGGAACATGATTTTGTTAACTGTTGAAACATGGTGCATTATTTCTATTTTATTGTATACCAATGTTAGTTTATCACATTACATTACCAATAGCTAGTTAGCATCTCCGACTAAGCTAAATCTAGCTAGGAGTGGACTCACGTTGTGAAAGTGGGGTTCAAGCACGGAAACTCACCGCCACCAGAGCGACCCATGTTATTTATATAAAAAGGCCCTCCTGATATTAAGCAGTCACCGTAGCCTATAGATGCTGGCAATACTATAAGCTTTGCTCACACCTTGAGTGGGACAGAGGGAGGGAAAGGAAAAAACCGACCCTGGGTTGGTCTTCTGGTCCTCTCACTCACGAAATACAGTTACTTTACCCTGATCTTTAGTATCCTCGAGTGGCGACCTCGAACCGGAAGACGCAGAGTTGGACGGCCCCCACTAGATTGGTGAGAGTCGCGGGGAGCCGTTGGATGCAGATGGCGAGCAACCGTCCATTGTGGCGTTCTATGGGGAAGGCCTATGTTCAGTAGTGGCCGTCTTCCGGCTGATGATGATGATGATGAAGTGGTAGGTATTAACCCGAGGTCGAGTCATCCCGTATAAAACCTGTAGTCAACTAGGTACCACCACTGTGGCTCTACCACTCTAACACTTTTATAATCCAACCAATATGCTATTAATGTAGAGTGTACATACAGATAAGTCTATAATCACTCCAAAACTCAGTCGAGTCATCAATCAAAGCCTGAAAGTCTAGGTAAACGATCGACTGCAGTTCAAACAGTAGAGCTCGGAAACGCCGACACGGCTACACCGACCCGCGGCAAATATGTCGGCGGGCGGGGGCACTTCACAGGTGTTCCGCCATCGATTTCAGGCATCGATTCTGGTTGTGCCTTATCGATAAATTTAGAATTATCGATACACAATCTAACATTAATTTATGAGCTGTAATTTTGCAGAGTCAACTACGAGAAAAACAAATCATGATTAAAATATTTATCTACTGTACCAACACTTATTTAGTACAATCAGTTGCTGTTGACAATTGTTTAACGGGTTAGTACGGTCACTCCATATAAATCATCTCTACATAAGTAACTCTATAAATAATACCACCAAATGCTAATGCCACTTATAATACCAAGCCTAATCATTCAAAGAGAATAATGACATCTACGTTCTAAGAATCTGAGACCAATCATGAGTAGGTTACGCTTTTGTCTTTTCATTTTATGGTATGACAAAAGTTTGAAATTACTAAGACTTGAGAATGATTTAAATCAGAGAAACCTTCCGACCTATGCTTACGAAACCTAGGCACACCTACACCACATCGTGTCAGGTCGGTATAGTTTATAGACGCTATTTGATATGAACCATTTCACTTCGAAATTCGAATATTTAAATAATATGCCCCAGCATTAATCCTCTCGATACCTGAACAAGCGCGATAGCTCGCGTCTAGTCCTCGACGCGAAGACGGCAACGTCAGCATCCCAGCGATGGACGGACCGAAGATTAAAACCGATCTTATTATTGAAGAGATTGCAACAACCGACAGACATGAATTGCATTGTTTTAGGGATGCTTCGATAAAAATGGCTTTCGTTTGGATATCATTTATAAAATTGGAATTCATTATTTAAATACAATGGAACGAAATAAAAAAAGAGTAGGTAAGTATACCTCTGGTAATATATAAGTCTATGCCCCTGTTACATTGTAGACCTTGCCTCTGCCTTCCCTTTGGGGCATACAGAGCGTGATGGGAGTGTTCATATTACTCGTAAATTAGGTAGGTAATGACCGCACAAAGTTTCTTTGGAATTTCGTGAACTTAAGGAACTCTGGAACTAGTTTCACTAAAAATAAGCTAGGAAACTACATCAGACACTACCGTATGTCATCTTAGACTCAAGCATCATAACGCTTGAAACTTATTTCATATTATAATTAGGTACCTACATAAACTTCTTCGCCCATCGCTCTACTACGATAAATAAATGATAATTAACACCAAGCGAACGATATCTTTGTCACATCCCCAAAGAATATAAACAACATCATAGAGATATACGGCCGTATGTTACCCCAGATTTACATACAGAATATGTAAAGAACCCTCTACTATTTACAATTCAATCGCATCGCAAATCTCCAGATTTCCGCGGACTTTTTTTTCGATTTAAGTAGGTATTCATCTCGAGTTCCCCTTGCATTGCCAAACGACTTTAGATTTATTTGTGGATAGAAAAAATAAACTAAAATCATTTTATATTTCCGTTTTCTTCCTTCATTGGTTTACAATGTTGGCGGATTTGAGAGCTGGAATGCTGGATTGCAGTTTTATAATAAATTGGAAACAATAAGAGAGACGAGACGAGGAACTCATCTGCGGAGTATAGTAGACAGACACGTAGGTGCAATTAATTTGTAATAAATAGCTGAAAATATTCTTATGGTATTATTATTTGGAAAGGTGCGCATCAGTTTTTTTTGTAGTTACATAATTAGCATTTATTTATAAATGAAACTGTACTCATCTCTGTCTGATCGTAACTGAGACGACATAGCCGTAAGATCGTCCTTTTAACTATAAGACTATTGTCCTTTGAAGTGAACATTTTGTAACCATGCAATGGAAACACCACATAGTATAGCCCCATGAACGTAATACCCCTACAGTTTACTACCTAACCTGTCTTCATAGCTGGTCGGCTGCACATCTTATGCAACATTTTTCTACCAAAGATAAGCTGAACTCTTATTGGTAACCGTAATACAGAGAGGTCAGCTTATGATATAAATTTTCCCTGAGAAGAGAGAAGGCTGTACCTACTACACCAATTTAAGCATATTTTTAATAGGCTATTAAATGTCACACTGCCAGCCAAAGGGGACACCCCCTTACCATCTCCACATGTCTCTATCCTGGGCTTGTTATGGCCACGGTTTACTCAAAAAGGTGTTCAATTTAGCGCACCATCTTAGTCTTGGTCTGCCACGATGTCGGTGACCATCTTTGGGCGGCCAGGCGTTGATGCAATATGCCCACCTTTGCGGATACATTCCTGCCACATGTCCGGTGCAATCACACAGCTTTACGGTTTTCTCGCCCACACTAGTAAACTGAGTTATGGAGCACAGGCGAGTAAGTTAGACATTACTTCACAAATAACTGTTACCAAGGGTACAATGCCCTTTCAACAAAGCCCAGATACAGACAGTACTTGACAAGTATTAAGCAAATAATGCCACAACACTAAGCCAGTGTAATTAATTAATATGAAACTTGAGTTCGCGCGCGCCCTCGGGGCCGAACACTGCTAATTGTTCTTCACAAACAAACGCTTATATTCTTACTCCGTTTAAATTATATTTCAAGATATATTATTCCTTCGCTCTCTTAATCTAAGTAATGGATGCTGTGTTCGTTTTTAAATATTAATTTGTAGAAAGCTCTTTGAAGTACCTTATATCCCATAATTATGTTGAGTTTGGATAATTATGTACTGCACAGTTGGAAACAATGTTTGAAAATAAGCAAGGAGCTTCCAGTCAAAACCTAAAAGGGCAGTATTATTTTTCAATGGATATTGATATGGTCACTATAACTTATAGTGACCATATCAATATCCATGCATCCTATAAGATGTTGTTAGGTTAGCTAATTACGTAATAATTTAAGACGGAAGGCCCCCTTAGTAGGGGCTTAATTAAGTAACCGACTTGGTATTACATGGATCTCATAACTTTTTACGGTAGAAGAACTGAGTTGCGAGACAGGCTTTTTTACAAGTTTTGTCATTTCATGTCAATCAAAAGCTATCCATATTATACGCACTCCCATTGGGTTAAATAAACTGTCACTACGTAGTTTATAAAAAAAATTAAGATTTATTGAAACCATGAAACAGACTTTACCTATTTTTTATTTGTGTGATGCGAGGGGCTAATTTTCACTTTAAATAAAACGAACACATTTTTTTACCATTTATTGTACATTGTTTTTGTAACACGATACATTATAAGCTTTTCCCTATAACAGCATGCATATGCACTGGCGAGCAGCAAAACTGCACAACTTTTCTCGTAAAAACAACCGTCAACAAACATCAGTAAATATTCGCTCACTTGATCCATTATTTATTTGTTTCCACTATCGTATTTTAGAAAGAAATGCATCATTTAAATTCGTAATAAAAATGGTTTAATCGAGCGCACAACGGTTTAGGAAGTTAATTTAAGTGTAATTCATTAATTTTATACCTTTAGGAGGAGCGAATATCGACGTAATCATTAGAAGTCATAATAATATGATATGTAATGCAGCATTATTGCTCCCCAGGGTACGTGATATCAATCGGTACTCATCTATACCACGAACATTTACTTATTTCCTTTTCTTTCCGATTCATCCATTAAAATCGAAGTAACTAGAGATCGTACACAAAATAATGTAAGATACTAAAACTATGAGTTTTTGAAGGATTTAGCAGCAAATAAACCGTGGAAGTATTAGCTTTCAAACGCTTGTGATTACGTGATGTTTATCATTTTTTGCGTAAAAATACCTGTATCATAGGAATTAGGTACTCATATTTTGTATCCGATCCCTAAGACTAATTCTAACGTTTAATACTATTAGATTACCTATTATTACATAACTTCGTATATTCTAGTTGTAGAGTACATTATATATTATTGTATTTATTGCCTACATAATATACATATCATTGAAGAAAGCATAACACAGGAATGGTTTACTAATACATATTTCGATCATTACACGAGGACGCGTGCTGTGACTCGTATGACATTGGCATATGGATCAATTTGCAATAATTCACGCGTCATCGTGAAATGAGCCGACTATACCCTCTTGCAGTTTAAACTTTTTGGTTGGCAGATAGCCATATTATATTGGTGCTAATTCTGATGTTACATGAACTAAACTAAGAATGTTGCCGTCATTCTCATGCTCGTAAAGCGTGAGCAAGACAACTATATATTAGTTTTGTCATGATTTAGCAACGACAACAGAATTGGCATCCACTGCTGAATTAGACCCCTCTATATATTATATTATAAAAATATTAATAATAGTATTAAGTTGTTAAGAGGTTTTATTTTAGGACCGCGAACTAGTGCGCTGGTGAAATTTATTTATTATTAGATCACTATCTTAAGACTCCTCTCAAGCTTTCTCTCAGTGTTAGATCGATTTAAGGGGTATGAGTTTAAACAATAAACAGCAAGACTGAAGTTTAGAAGAAATAACTATATAATCTGTTGAGATTCATAATGTACACGCATTTAGGTACATTTATTATAATTATGGTGAGTTAATTAATATATAAATACTATTTATTTTTATTGAATTAGTAGATTTGACTTGCTTTGAAGTAATAAATAGGTATATTTCATTATCATATTAAGCTATCCGAAACACACATTCAGGTGGACAAAGTAGAACCTTTAACACAAAGTGATAGAGTTCAATTTTCAGGACAATTTTATTGTTAACATGAAGCAGTGTCAAAGACAAGGGGTGAAATACATTAGTATTGTCTATAGTGTTATCAGAATATACCCGACTGTGTGTCTGGAAACCATGGATACATAAAATGTGTTTTCATACATATAAATTCATTTTAAAAATTTTAAAAAAAATCTCTTCAAAACCCCGTATGACCCTGCATACATAACTGAGCGATAATAAAATTAATTATTTAAAATAATATAATAAAAACTCATTGGAATCGTTTGCGAACGAGTGTGTGAAATTATATACAAAATATAGTATTTATGTAACACGCCATTGTTGATTTCCGTCGTCCTATTGTAGCCCTTCCACTCTGCAAGCCCTGAAGAAAATTATTGTTATAATATTCATAATAATAAACATAGATCTAAGTTTCGACCGCATATCCGTATTAGGGTAAATGATTTCACAGATTTTTTATTACGAATTAACGTGTGAAATGTGGTCCAAATTCGTAACTTCTATTTAGAAATTGCCTGACATAAATTCAATTACTTTTTTAGCTCCCGAAACAAGCTCCGTCTGTCTTTTAAAATATTACACAAGACCAAGGAATATCTCAACCATCTGAGAAGTAGATACGGTCGACAAAACTGAATCATCACCTACAATATTCCGGTTTAAAGCGTCACTGTAAATAAAGTGTGTCACCAGCACGATAGAATTAGACAACAAACAAGACAAAAAGGACAGAACCTTTTGAGTTAGTTTATTTAAACATCCGTGTATTATAGTCCAGTGTGCGTGCTATTCGCTAAGAACACATGAACACGGTGACTTCGGCTTAATAGAGACAATAAGAATGTGTTAATGGACTCATTGTAGTTTTACTTAAAAAAAATAGTTCAAATGTTAGTGCAATTACTAGATCATAATTTTTCATGCCACATTTTGGCATCAACATTTTTTTTTAATACATCGCTGTCTATGGATGCCCAAAGAAGCGAAGCTTTATAGTATAAAGCGTAAAGTGCTGTAGCTGCCACTGTGTATATACATCGCGTAACGCTAGTGGTGGGCCACGGTACCATTTCGCCGGTCGTGCCTATAGTGTTGTGAGTACTTACTGTGAAACCATCCGCCTAGCATCTCGTCTCGTAGAGTCCCGATCGGCCGATGTACCGCACCCATTTGATCACGTCGTGGTCGGAATAGTTCAGTTTCGGCTCGAACACCTTCAGGTAGCGCACCTGAGATGCACACAATAACACTTTAAACAAATATAATTATGAGCCTTATTAATGTCCCCACTCTTTGGCATGAGCTACCCCTTCCTTCCTTCCTTTTCCTCTCCCCAGACTAAGACTAACACACACATTGTCTAGTCCCAAACCAAGCAACACTTGTACTATAGGTACCGTAGTGATCTGGGGGTGATCCCAGTGACACCCAAACCAGGGCAAATTACGAAAAGGCCATTTCCAAAAATTTCCAAAAATTGGGAATCGAACCCGCAATCACTCGGCTTTTAACGTTTTTGCTTAGAAATTTTACTAGCAATGTTAGTTCATAGTAAATCAATTAATAGTAACTTATGTACTAGGAGCGGGCTCACGAGTTTAATTACCAGAATGATGAGATAGGGAATGAACCCGGAATCTATCGGTTACAAAGGCAGCACCTCTCACCACTAAGCTTTCTCTAAAAAGCTATAAATATTAGAGGCATTCTATTGATAGAGGTTTATTTGTAGAGGTATATATATTTAGGCATGATCATCAGTACCTTGAAGCCGGAGGGTGCGAACGGCACCTCAAATCCCATGGAGATGGGTGGGCGCGTCCACTTCTTCTTGGTGTCCGTCTCCAGCAGCTCGATCTCGGCTGACAGCTGAGTTTCTTTCATGCCCGCCATGCGCTTGATCCTAAGAAAAACACAAGTTTATAATGTTACTAGCTTTTGTCCGCGACTTCGTCCGCGTAGACTTAAGTAAAGTATTACATGTGTTAATCAGGGTTATAAACTATATGTGTTCCAAATTTCATACAAACCCGTTCAGTAGTTATTGCGTTAAAGAGTAACAAACATACATACATAGTAGGATAGGATGTAAGTACATTTTTCCTAACAAAAACCTAGGCTGGAACGGGAGCTCGGCTCACTACACCAGGTGGTTGCGGGTTTGATTCCCGCCAGGGTAAATTTCGGAAATGGCCTTTTCGTAAGGGCAAACCCTGGTCTGGGTGTCGCTGGAATCGCCCCCAGTCCATTGTACGGTACCCATAGTACAAGCGTTGCTTAGTTTGGGACCATACAGTCGGTGTGTTCGTCTGGCGATATTATTTATTTACTTATTATCATATTATTATTATAAGCTGTGATAGCCGATTGGTTAAGGCACGCGACTTTCGGGCACCAGGTCTTGGGTTCAAACCTCTGGATTTTTCGAAATCTATGTGCGAATCATAATTTCTATATGATTTTCACTAGCCTACGGTGAAGAAAACCATCGTGAGGAAACCTGCATGTCTTAGAAGATCTAACCAATTTTCCAAAGACATGTGAAATCCGCCAACCCGCATTGGGCCAGCGTGGTCGATTATGGCCTGAATCCCCTCGTGTTAAGGGGAGGCCCGTGCCCAGGAGTGGGACGTCAAAAGGGCTAAATTATTATTTTTATTTATTTATAATGCTCAATATCTATTTACACGAAGGGAATGTAAATGTTACTCACTTCCACACGATAGCGTTCTCGGAGGCCTTGTACTTGGCCTTCCCCTTGAGGCAGATGAGTTGCACGCCGCTGGTGTTGAGCGGCGTGGGTATCTTCACCTCGATCTTCTGGCCCAGCAGCGAGGGCTTGAAGTTGCTCTTCAGAACAACCTTCACTTCCATCTTGGTGCGGCCCACCTCGCGCACCAGGGGGATCACGCGGAACGGGAGCGATATGTCCTTGGTTGTGCGATATCTGTCGGCGGGAAATTAATAACAAATCTCACACTACTAAAGCAGGGTCGCTGAGCATGAAGAATTTCGTACAATGACCTGTTATTACCTGTCTCTGTCACTCCCGCGTAAATCTAATACGTCTCGCTCACACAGTTGCCGTGACCGCCGTCCTCCGGTATTGTAAACGGCAACTGTGTGAGCGAGACGTATTAGATTTACGCGGGAGTGACGGAGACAGGTAATAACAGGTCATTGTATGAAATTCTTCGTGCTCAGCGACCCTGCTTTAATGAACTTAACTTGTTTACAAATTTCCAAGGTATAAGCTGTAAAGTTTTTGCCGCCCGTGCCTCTACAATTGTCATGTCCTAGACTATTTTTACAATTCAATAATTTCGTTGAAATTGCACGTAAAATGGTCATCGACAAAATTTGTTGCAGAGTTCTATCTGTAAAACATCATAAAACCGTCATGCAGAAATCTTTTTGATTTCTATGAGGTAGCAAAAAAGTCAATTAAAAATCGGTCCCCAAATCTGCCGCCCTAGGCTCCAGCCTACTCAGCCTGCTGGTAAATCCGCCACTGTGTGGAAGCCGTCCACTGAAGACGCGGTTACGATCTAGACAATTTTTGTACAAATTATAGTTTATTTCCTCACAATTCAGATTCAATTAGGTCTGTCTCTAAACGCTCGTCAGTTTTCAGCAATATTCCCTGGCAGTCGCAGTAAATAGCAATGCACCCGTAATGTCGCCGGACCACGGACTTCCGATCCGGCTCAGGCATATCCGACCGCCAGCCGCCATTACTTATTCACCTAACGCAAACAGTTCCTGTGTTGCGGTGCAATAATATTAGCATTGTAGATTGCGATTGTTGATCATTTCCTCACAATGTTTGGGCGACAGCTAGTGTTGTCAAATGAAAACAATGAATAATGTTGTTTTTTTATATTCTTGATAAATGTTTGATACTTTTTGTTTTAATTGGGCAACCCAACCAAAAAATCGTGAGATATTATGCTACTTTGACTCAATTTTATAATGGAAATCTGTGTTTTTATAGATTCTTTCACAATATGAATAAATTCTAAGATTTGTAAGTAACTCCGGCGTTAATTTGACTCTACAGTATTAGTTTCAAATTTCGCCGACCGCCATTTTCATTTTAGCGTCTATTCAGACAAGCTGCATCCAGACTGCCGAGCAAGCAAACTGAAAAATTGCATTTTTGATACAATTGTACTACCATTGGATCGTGACTACCAATCATACAGTAAATCTAGCTGGTGGCACCAACCTCATGAGCTCGAACTCTCCGTCGGGCGGGATGAAGGATATGGAGTGTTCCGTCTCGAACTTGCTGAGCTTGACGCACTGGTGGAACTGGCAGTCGTCGATGACGACCACCGGCTTGCCGGAGCGCGCCGGGTCGCTGTCCGTGTTGCCGGAGATGCCGCCTGTGGGACCCCCTGCACTCACCGGCCGACACGATCGTTTACTACGCTTTTTATTTTAATTTATTTTATTTTACAAGCTGCTTAATAATAAACTAGTTACATCCTGCTAATATTATAAATGCGAAAGTTTGTAAATGTGGATGTATGTTTGTTACTCTTTCACGCAAAAACTACTGAACGGATTTGGATGAAATTTGGAACACATATAGTTTATAACCTGGATTAACACATAGACTTACTTAAGTCTACGCGGACGAAGTCGCGGGCAGCAACTAGTGAGAATATACATTAGAGAGCCTTAAGCCGTTTTCGCTTTTAGTACAGGAAAATATGTTGTGTCCTTTATGAAAGTAATACAGTTTTAAGTAACAAACAGAGTCAAAGAGCATAGTTGTAACTAGCGAAATAGTTCAAATACAATAATTATTACAATTGGGTAATACAATATTTACAGTAAGATAGGATAGTGGAAACATTTAAGGGTACAGCATATTTCACAAAGATATGGGCCACAGATATAACCCGATTTCGCCCAACTAGACAAATGGACCTAGATTTGTAAAATGGAACCAACCCATACACTTCTGCAAACTGAAACCAACCTAGAACCACTAACACAAGGTTGGGTTTGGTCTACAGCAGTGCATGTGGGTTGATTCCGTTCTGCAAAACGTTATCCAAATGTCAGTGTCATTTGAATATGGACCTACCGCTTCCCTTGCCCTTGGCTTCCATGACGATCTTGTCGTTGATGCCGAACTTGCACTCCGGCATGCCGGACAAGTAGGACTTCATCACCACTTTCCCGGCCACATGGGCTGATAGCACTTGACCTGGGGAAGAATGGAAAATTAAAATGATACAATAGTCGGCTCCCTGTCAAAGTTGGTTGAACGTGTTTTCATACTTTGGGGCCGGTGGTTAAATCGACCTGGATTGAAATCCTTCGCAATTTTTGTTAATTCGTGATTATACAACTGCGATTATAGAATTGGCGTCATTATGTAAAGAAAATAGGTCGGACTTGTGGTTTTTGAACAATTACAAATAAATAAAAACATTTATTTTATTTTCCGACGCAACGCAAAAAAGGCATGTTATAAATCGACTTTTTTCTGCTGTAGCATCACACCTCATGAACTAATGGACGAACGGATGGTTCCATCGACTCTACTATCATTAAGTATAAAAATCGCCTCCATCCTACAAGAGTAGTGCCTTCACTTGTCACAGACTGTAAATAAAAAATGCGAGTATTTGGTACCTTGCGGCGACATGAGCAGGTTCACATACTCCAACACGTCCAGGAACAGCTCGTTGCGTCTGTACTTGATGCCCTCGCGGCGCCAGCCTATCTGCCCGGTCACCTAGTGCCACAGATAACGCATATTTAGAACACACTGATCACTGTGATGTATGCATACTTAGTGCTTTTATCGCTATCTTCTTTTAACCACAGTGTCCACCACTTAACTGATTGGGGGACACTTTACATATATAATACTAGCTGTGCCCGCCAACTTAGTCCACGTAGTATTTAAGTTAACGAAAATTTCGGGATTATGGGGATAAAAAGTATCCTATGTGTCGATCCCGGTTATAAACTATCTGTGTTCCAAATTTCATCCAAATCTGTTCAGTAGCTTTTTCCTCAAAGAGTAACAAACAGCCAGACTCACAAACTTTCGCATTTATGATATTAGTAGGATGTAAGTTACATGCAAAATTCAAATGTTTAAAAATAGTAAAAATATTGTACCTGTGATGTAATCTGTGCTTGCTCCTCCTTGGAGGCGGACTTGATACCCTGTTGGGTGATGAATGTCTTCAGAACACCAGTGTCAGAGTTTTGGGGGTAGCCAAAATCTAGAATTTCTGTAACAACACACACACATAGAAATTGCTTAGGTGTAATGTTTAATTTAACTTGGGGAAATTGTTAAACTGCTAATGTTAGTACTACATATAAATGCCAAATAAATATGACTGACTGACTCAGACATCAAAACTAAGAACTCTCTGCCTACTCTAGTAATATTTTTGATGAACTGGAAGCTAAATTTTATCTTGTTAATAGAGAGATACAAAATATTTTCCAACTGATTGTGTGTAGCTTACCATCAAGCAACTCATAGATAAGAACGAAATTGTTCTTAATATTCTCCTCGGATATCTTGCCGAAGTATGACTGCATCACATCAATGATCTTCAGAAGGAACTCAAACACCATGGCCGCATTCACATTCTGCTTGGTGACGGCTGCCAGCCAGATATTGGCGCGCTGTCGATTTCAATACACATCAACAATATGTAGCTTAAAGTAGCTGTGCTTATTAGTGATGGATGCATTTCTCAGGTAGCATGTGAAAAATCATGTTATATAGGTTTTCATAAGTAGTACCTACAACCAACATAGGTAAGAAACTGTTAAAAATCATTGTAATTATTGCAAAGGGTTCGGTACTGTCGCGGTTTTTATGATAAATCATCGACAAGTGACTTCATAGGATTACGTGTCATAGTGAAAATTCACTATGGTTAAAATCATTTGCTGTGAAAAATCACAGTGAAATAACAGTGACAAAAAAAAAAAAAATCATGAAATGTAAATGAATTGCGGATAGCAATCATTTCCATGCCTAGTGCTTATGTGTGCTTTGTAAGCCCAACCAGCCCCTCCTCTATGTCCCACTCTCCGTAAGATTGGCAACATGTGAGCAATGCCTTAAGTATTGCAAGCACAAGCTATGATAACTGCTTACCATCAGGTAGGTCATTAGCTTGTTTACTGACTTTGCTTAAAAAAAAAAAGGTTTTATCATTGAATACACCCTTATCGTAACATTTGCAATAGATTGCTATTATTATTGTAGAGATTGCTAATAGTAAAATGGCCAGCATGCAGAGAGATCTTAAAAGAGGAAATAGGTATTTCACATTCTTTTATCTGTTTTTCTGATTTGATAACACTGATTGTGAGTATTGGGCCATTGTGGGAAGTTGGACAACATTATTGTACTATGGCCGCATCATGCAGGCTTGCACCTAGTATGGGAGTAGTGAGGACCACCAAAAACATCCTGCGAGTACCATACCTATGCCCGACTGAATAAAGTCTATTTTATAAAATTTCTGTCTTGACCGGGTTGAAGTACTAATAAGTGTACGTGAATATTTGTTATCTCACCTTGATATGAAAGAATGATGTCCTAGCTATGTTGGTGACTGGCGACCGGACTTGCTGCCTCGCGTGAATGACGTTCACGCGAAACGCGTCCACCGCGTTCCGCCCTATATCGTCGCGGTACACCCGCGAGATCAGGACCTCGCCCTTGTGGTTGTACACGAACAGGCCTCCAATCATTTTGAATTAGGCCTGAACAACATTTTTTTTATTATTTAATATTCTAAGAAATGAAGGTGTACACCTAAATACATCATCAAATAGTAGAACTAGGGGATAATCTGTAAGGAAGTGGATGAGACTGCGTGAAAGGACACAATCCGGATGATTGTGAATCAATAGGGACAGGATATGGCCAATAGAACACTTGATTTTGTGGGTAGCGGAAGAAAAAGTAACCTCGGAATAAATCACAACAACTCACCTGTACTTTGGACACAAACATTAGTAACAAAGGCTTGAAATGTAATTCGTGTCAACGTAAAATGTTGAATAATCTCATTTTTTTCGCATAAATTCGGTAAATCGACGATACCGCCCCCAAAATGAAACGTCAATAAAAAAAAGTAAGGAGAGCACAGACAACCAAAATCATAGCTCTATAATAATTTTGCTGACAGGCAACACTGTACTTGTAATGCTGTTAAAATCGGTAAAATCATCTGAAAATCGGAATAATAACTTCTGGCGGGGATTTTTTCATTTTAAATATGTTGAAGATTTGGCATATGAACTAAGATTGAAATGAAGTAAAGATTTGAAATTTTGCCGTTTGTTTTATTTGTATGGTTGAATATCTAAGACGACCCTGATTTTCAGCTGAGAGAGAGCTACTCAAAGCTCTAAAATCGTTTTCGCACATAAAGTTACGATCAAGTTAGAGATGCTGCATCAGCTTCTTGGATGTGTAGATACGCGCTTCATGCTAGAGTTGGCAACGTAACATCGACCAAGGTTAATGTTTCTCGGTACGAGGGTACGAGGCTATGTGATTTATCAAAGAGAATACATGTTTTATATAAAAGTGAAGATTTTAAATTAGCATTCGATAATGTTGGAACCGTACACAAACAATTTAATGAATGTCTTTCTAAATCTTTCTAAAAGCCTATAAGCAAAAAAAAAAAAGATTATATGACGATTATAATATACTAGCTGAGCCCGCGACTTTGTCCGCGTGGAGTTTAACTTAACAAACTTTCATCCCCTATTTTATCCCCTTGGGGGTAGAATTAATCAAAATCATTTCTTAGCGGATGCCTACGCCATAACATCTACCTGCATGCCAAATTTCAGCCCGATCCGTCCAGTGGTTTGGGCTGTGCGTTGATAGATCACTATGTCAGTCAGTCACCTTTGAGTTATAATATTTAGATTGTATTCTCTTTGGATATAGTCGTAGTATTGTAGATATTGTAATATCTTTGGTAAAAAATAGTTCAGATTTTTTAAGGTCTTTGGTTTTTGAGTCTTTCCCCGCAGCTATTTAATAAATATAGAATATCGTAAGTAATGGGTTTTAATCGTGGGATATTATTCATGTGTGTTGTATTATGCATAGCCATGATTCTATGGGGTGTAATTGCGCAGGAAATAATCAGAAGGCGCAGGTACGCTGGTGTTCATTATGCCGTCCCCTGATGTTAGAACCTGGGTTTCGGTGCGCACCATGAGTCGCCGAGCCCCTATTGTCCTTGGTCCTTTGGAAGCCTTTCACCCCGGCTTCCGCTACGTGGGGCACGTCAGGGGTTTTAGTTCCAAACGGAATTAATCACGTCAATCTCTATAGCACTTTGATAAAGATCCTTTATCAACGCTCTATCAGCCTTAAGTCAGGAATACAATAGTCTACAAGCACGTTTAAATGTAAATGTGAGATTCATTCTCTAGGCTTTGATTGGAATACTGGGAACACACGAATACATTCGTATACTAAGATCAAATATTGAATAGATAGGATGGATAGGTAAAGCGTGAACAATTAAGAGTATTAGACATCTTTCGTGGCCATTCCCCAATGGATTGGTTTACGAATGTGTGGTAGAATATCAAAAAGATCCGTTAATCAAATAAAGTTAAACTATAAGTAGGTACATTGTTTGGTCATACTTGCATTTAAATTAATCAACCATTAATTTATATTATGATACGGTCGTATCTATTCATACAAGTTTTAAGATTCTAGGATCCGTATTAATAAATCGATCTCAAGTCTGAGCAATCTTGAGTACGCTTTTGAGATCGATTTAATACCTACGGCCCTAGATTTCTTGATTAGTCCCAATGATCGCACTACATATATGAGTAAAAGTGCTTAAATGAGAGAAGGCAAGTTTTGCTGATTTCTATCTTTTAATTAATAAGATTGTAAAAGATGTAAATTATTAGGGACGTCAATGCTTCCACTCAGTTGCACTCTATAAAACTCTACGTTAACGATCGGCGGAGGTAATATCGTTCGTTAAACGATGCCTATTATTAACACATTAAAATTTTATTCAAATAGGGACCTAAGTTTTCCTGTAGCGATAAATTATAGTGTAGCAATTTGCTTATCACTCTATGGCCGACCGACTTTTGTTCATTACCTATCATCAGTTTCTACTTGCCTGTCAGTAAGATTAGACCTTTTATTTACTTTTACCGCCAAAATGTTGCCGGTTTTACTCATTTATAGCTCGTTTTTTATATTATTTGCGACCAGTACTTACGTTGTTGAACCTGGCCCACGGTTCCCGCCTACCAAAGGGGAAGTGTGGCCAAAACCGCAACAGGAGCAAAAAAGCGACGAATACTATAAACTAGTACCGTCTTCATTAAAACTGACTGTAAGTGTTTAACGTACACGTTAATCTACTATTTCTTTTAAATTCCTAATTATAAACATGTTTTGGATACATATGAATACAAATGGGACAGGGTTATTGTTACAATTATTGATTTTTCCTGCCTTCATGCCTGGAATGCTCGATATTTATGCTTATTTGCTCGAGATTCGTTGTTATTTATTTTTATGGCCTTTGAAATATCCTTTATTACATTAAAAATCAGTTCCGCTAATTATCAGCTAAACGTCAAAATAACTTCGTAACCTAGAGGCCTTTACCCTGCAGTGGGTCGGTAAATTAAATGAATGAAACTAAAGTGACTTCCCTGATTCTTTTTAAAAACAATGTATATTTTAAAATTAAAAACCCAACAGTATTTATCATAGTGTGGAATAGTGTGTTTCATTATTATAAAGAAAAGCAATAGGTATATTACACTATAATTAATTATCTACGCATTAAAAAGTCATAATACAGATAATTAAATAAATCGAAATTAAAAAAATACGAAAGGGTTTCCAGCTAATGTGCCAGCTAGATTATATCCCGTTGATTATTCCTGCTAATATGCTATGAAAGAGTATAATAGTAGTAGTAATAGTATTTCAATGTTTAACAATAAACAAGTTAATAAATATAATTTCTATATTTTTTAAAAGGCAAAAGAACAAACATGCGACATTTTAACCAACGCGATAGAACGATACATAGCCACAATAAGGGCCCAATACCACATCGCCCGGCGACACTCGAAAAGGGCCCTCAACAACAGCTCCATACCTTCAGTAGTCGCTGACGAATACTTGAAAGGGAACTTTGAGGAGCTCGAAATCTACCTAAGCTCACCATGCGAGGAATACCCGCATCTGGAAATGGATGAGACATGTAAGTTTTCAGTACAGTCGGCTACAAAATTCGCTGAAAAATCTATTTTTTTCTGGTTATACCTACTTAGAAAAAATTTTGACGAACATTGTAAAATTCAAATATAAGCAACATATTGTAAAAGCAAGAAAACCAGGAAAACAATGGGCAGATGCAAAACAAATATGTGTGTAACCTATTTTAAAAAACTGAATATCTTCAGCGACTTGTTACTGATCGTACCTATGAAAAGACTCGCTGAATGTTAAACTTCAATATTAGTTTTAATCGTAAATGTTAAAGTCAACTGTATCGTAAGATATAGGTAGAAATTATTGATGATTTCCTTTAATTACGAAATAATTTCTACACTAGCAGCCCGAAATTTTTATTTTTAACCCACTTAAAAACTAGAAGATTTTTTAATGAAACAATGCAAAATATCCCATTCCTAATACCTTTTATAGTTTTCATGAAAAGTGAACGATATTCTATTATATCACCATCTTTTGAGAGTTTACGAATAATACAATCTATTTCAGATAATCTCACGATATCATCGAGGTCAAAACTGAACAGCGCGTCGATTTGGGGTATCTTGAGAGGACTGGAGACATTTGCACAACTCTTCTACATGTCCAACAACTATGCAGTAAGCAATATTTTACGGGCGTTTTTTTGTAAAATAAAATAGGCAAGCAGACGTATGACTTGCTTGATGTTAAACAGTTCACGTGACCGTTTGTTTTACAGTTTGCTTGTACCGCCAGAAGAAGAACAAGCGTTATAACACACGCGTTATTACAACAACACAAATACATGCATAAAAATGTGTCACATTTTTTAATAATAATAATAATCTTGAGATATCTATGAAACTTTTCCCGTCAATTTTGATAACCGAAAGATTAATAAATAAATATAATTAGGTACTTAAATAATGAATAACAACCGCAACTTTACGTTTCCAAGAAAATCAGCGTATTGTTCTGATAAATTAAGTATCTGTACGCTATGTTATGTGGTTATGTGCTCTATCTATACAAATAAATAAAATTTGAGGTATATAAAACACGAAACATCGACTCGCAAATTTTAAATTCTTTTCACGCGGACGAAGTCGCGGGCTCAGCTAGTAATAAATATATATCTGCAATTTATCCCTTAGTGATCTTTAACGAACACTTGACCTCGTTACTTTATACATAAAGAGTTACGTGATTCCCGTTGCATTTGAAAAGTGCAGTAAGATGAATAGAGTTAGAGATTCTCTAGTTAGAAGATCTTTTTCTACACCGTCTGCTAAACATGATTTGAAAACCATGTCACCTTCCAGGAAATCTTCATTAATGCTACAGAAATTGTGGATTTTCCACAATACCCCTTCAGAGGTATACTTCTGGATACCTCGCGACATTATCTGTCCCTCTCTAACATACTGAAGACCCTGGATGCGATGGAAATGAACAAGATGAATGTTCTGCACTGGCATATTGTAGACGACCAGAGTTTCCCGTATCAGAGCAAGAAATATCCGCTTTTGAGGTAAGGAGGCGAAATCATCATCAAGAATTAAAATGGCTTTCTAAATCACGAAAGGCAACACACTGGATCCATACTATTTACCAAAATACCTAGTTTTTACAATTTGATTATGTATAAGCTATTGTCTACTTGAGAAAAAAAACATAATACAAAGACAAGCTCGCTGATTTTCTTGCCAGATCTGCTTAAGGAAAATATGTAAAAATGACAATTTATAAATCCCCCCGTACGCCTAAACAAAATGAACGATTTGACTTTAGCTGCACAAGTCACAAGGTCAACAGCACTTTCCAATAAAAACAATAAACAAGGGCATCAGGTTTCTCTACGATAGCACTTATCATTCAGCCTAGTGAAGCCATAATTAGTAATTTCTCAAGAGCTAAGATTGTGAATACTTTAGTATAACTCGCCTGCAATGATAAACTGTTAAATTGTTCTAACGACAATAATATACCTAGATTTCGGAGTGTTGCTAAAACTAAGTAAAAGCTCATTAATGTTTATAGCGAACTTGGAGCGTACTATCCTACAATGATATACACAAAGACGAACATCAACCAGGTGGTCAATTACGCGAGGGACAGAGGCATCAGAGTGATTCCTGAGTTCGATGTGCCAGGTATGAAAACTGAAGAATCCTCGCTGACGGACAGACATTCAACCGGCGTCGCGATAACGCTGGTATCATAAAAATGTAGAACAAACCCGTCGCCATCGCATACCAGTCACACATTCCCGCATTTGAAAAGCGTGAACAATAAATAACTTTCAGATTTCATTGTGCCCTTTTTTAAATTCCAAAGCGAGGATTTCTAGCACCTTACGTCATGAATCGGGATATATCTACTGCTGAACACAGGCCTCCCAATTGATACTTGTTGTTAACATAATCTCTTTTGCACTCCAGGTCACACCAGGTCCTGGGGCGTGGCGTACCCAAGTGTGCTAACCAAATGCTACCAGTTTGGAGAGTTGATCGGCCTTGGCCCAATGGACCCAACCAACAATGCGACGTATAAACTGCTGGAGAGCCTGTTCCAAGAGGTGCAGGAGCGCTTCCCGGACAAATACTTCCACGTTGGTGGCGATGAAGTAGAGATGAAGTGCTGGTAGGAACTTAGTCTTTTTCTAGTGTTTTCCGCATACTCTAAATAGTAGGTTATATAAGCTTAGTAAATCTTGTGCTTTTGAAAAGTCAGTTTAAAGGCCAGTAGCTTACAAAAATGATGTTATTAGTTCACAAAAAGCGTTTAAATCTGCTCAAACATTGATTGGATTTTCCCTAATCGCCTGTGCAAAACTGCAAACTTTATTGGTGTATTGATTTTAAATGGATTGTACTTCGCAGGGAGACGAACCCTGAGATACAAGAATACATGAGGACCCACAAAATGAAGTCAGCAACTGAGCTGCACGCACACTTCATGAAAAACGTCATCCCTTTGCTTGGAGACCGGTCCAAGGTTATCGTGTGGCAGGTAGTAAAAACTCATTGGAAGAATTTGTATCCATCATACATACCCATCTTGATGTGCATATGACTTTGGCCCAATTAATAAATCTGTCCCTAGTCTCGGAACAGTCTTGAGTACGCTTTTGATGTGTCCTTTTGTACTGAGGATGATATTTCCAAGTTCGCTTTCAGACTTGAGATCGATTTATTCATACGGACCTTATAAGTACCTATATTGGAACATACTCACTTAAATCAAAGCGCGCTACATCTACCTTTTTTTAGAAATTCTCAGCGTTTATTATCAGATTCAAGAGCTTCGGTTTTTCTACTTCATACTGACGCAGATACTTGATATAACTCAAGCTTGTGAAGCACCATGTTAGGGATGTTAGAAGCCTGAGGATTTCATGGAGAGTGACATCGCTGTTTCTTATATTATTACAGGAAGTGTTCGATAACGGAGTACCTCTATCGAGTGAGACGCTTATTCAAGTATGGAAAGGGGGTGAGGTCGAGGAAATGGTCCGAGTAAGTTTTCCGTTATGTACCTACCTACTAAATCATTTGTTATTTTAAATTTGTACTCTGAAGGCTTCATCTTTCGACTCAGACAACGATGGTCTTGTCACTAAATCGTGGAAACGCATTTACAAACAACGCAATACCTAGTCATTATCACTGTTTATTTCAACCATAGGCATACGGGTAATTACGTCTGACATCATTATTCAGCAAGTAGATTCATGTAAGCACCTAGTAGGTACCTACATTGCTACAAAGGGGAGCATAATACGGATTTATTAGGTATAATTTGTTTGTTTGTTATCTGCTTCTTCTGTACAACCTCCTTGACCGCGTGGTTCAGTGGAGGATAAGATATAATATCAATGTCGCCGCCAACTAGCTTAATTCGCCGTTCAATTAACAGCCTAGGCACTTAACTAAACGGCGCCGTTCAACTAACGGCCTAAATGATATTCAGCCGTATCGTCTATTACAACATTTAATAAACTGGCTGGCTAATGCTTAGGCAACTGGTTGACATTTAAGTACACACAAAACTTTTTCAAAATACTACCCAAGCAGAACGACCTGGATGGGTTTAGGTTAGGGTTATTTTTTTTATGACCCCACAGAAACCCCACCCGGCAAATAGATTCGGTGGATCTAAAAAAAACGTAAAAAACCAAAGTACCTAATAAAATTATTCCATCAAAGTTGTTTTTTTCCGACGCCATATTGACCAAAGAGAATATAGAATATAGAGATATTGACAGTTTAGTGAGGTTCTGCGCTAGGTGGCAGAAAGTAGAACTAAATTGAAATGAACAGGCTAGGCAGGTAATTAAACGGCTGGGCAAGTAGTTAAACGTCATCGATCCAAGTCATTTGCCTAGCTGTTTCATCAAATGGCTGAATATCATTCAGGCCACTATTTGAACGGCGCCGTTTAGTTAAGTGTCTAGGCTGTTAATTGAACGGCGAATTAAGCTAGTTGGCGGCGACATCAACATCTCGTGATTTATGCTTTTTTTTTTTTTGCTTTTCTGCCTTTATAGGTAGTAGAAAACGAGCATTTGTTTTGCAATGTTTGAAATAAGAATCTAAGTATTGGAAAAAAAGAGATCTTACGGCTAGTAGATAATCTGGGAGTACGTTTAGGTATCCTTGAGCTTTTGCGAATCAAGTGAAACAAATTTTAGGATTTGGCAACATAATGAAACGTCAATCCCATATCACTGCACCAGCTATTGGGGTGAAGCAAAACTGACCTTTATCGAAGGAGGGAGTCGAACCCGCCCTTCCCCTCCCTCTATCCCACTCTCGTCCAGGTCAGCAACGTGCATCTATAGGTTACGGTAATTACTTACCATTAGGTAGGTCGTGCACAACTATACTTCTATACTAATATTATAAACAGGAAAGATTTGATTGTTTGTTTGTTTGCATTGAAAAGGCTCCAAAACTACTGAACCGATTTGCAAAATTCTTTCACTGTTGGGAAGCTATACTATCCCCGGGTGATATAGGCTACATTTTATTTTCAAAATAATTAGCAATCATGAAAATCAATAACTAAAACTCCAATAATGAAAACCGTGCGAGGCCGAGCCGGGCCGCTATTGTTATATAAAAACAAGAAAGCACCCCTCACAAACCCATTTCAACTCCACAAATATCTTCACCAGGTACTCTCAAGTGGGCACAAGGTGATATTCTCATCATCCTGGTACCTGGACCACCTGCAGAGTGGGGGTGACTGGGAGGACTACTACGTGGCGGACCCCCGCCAGATGATCCCTCGCTCCCGAAATGACCTGAACCTGCAGAATATTGTGGGGGGAGAGGCTTGCATGTGGGGAGAGGTGGTTGATGACAGCAACGTGATCAGCAGGTAGGCAATCTTCAAGCTTCTGCTGCCGTAGTACCTAAAACTCTTGCCCAGGAAATAAAAGACGTATGGTAAAATATGCACCTCAGTTTTGCTCTTCGTACTATCCAGACATGATGCAGTAACAAATAAAGCAGTCCGGCTGGACTTCAACGGCTAATCTATTATTCGTTTGGGTATCAGATTCTAGGCTTAGAAACAAAATACCTACTTGTGTTTGGCTATCAATAGGTATTATTATTTTTTAGTTTTTATTGATCTCCCTGCTTGAGTATTATTTATAAGGTCTATTTTATTTCAGAGTTTGGCCTCGCGCTAGTGCAGTCGCTGAGAAACTGTGGAGTGCCCCGCTAAGTGGCTACCAATTGTACATCAAATCGGTGTCTAACGAAGTCCGCAGTCGTTTGGAGGAGCACACTTGTCGAATGAACCGTCGTGGCGTGCACGCACAACCGCCGAACGCGCCAGGATTCTGTGTTTCAGTATAAACTTTGTTTGTCGCTTTGTTGCATCATTAAAATACTCCTACTTTACTAATTTTAGATTAAAAAATGTTTTTGTAAGATCTTTTGAATTTTATGACTTCCCAAAAATTGTTCCTTGATGATGGTTCGCACCCTATTCCATTAGGCGTAAGCTAAGCGTAAGTTCATTTCACGAAGACGCGTGAGTTATTGCAAATTGACATATATGCCAGTATCAAAGAGTCACGGCGCGTGCCTTCGTGTACTGAACAAACTATAGGTACTTATGATTGTAAAAATATTAGTGCCCAAGAAAGCATATCTACCTACGTCTTCAAGCAATACACGCGTGATGATATTGTCTATTATAATGTAAAATGTTTACCTTGCCATAGAGAAAAATAAAATATTGTTACGAAAGACCGGTTTTTAAATGGATACATCACTACTATACCCATAGCCAATACGTGAAAATGAAAGGAAATCTCTATTCTGTTTATGGTACGCGAATTGGGTCGATTATGTCATGGCGGGTTAGATGTTTTCGGCAGTTGATTTTTATGGAATTTGTTTTGAATTACGCCGTCAATGATCTCGTTTCAATCGCTGTCGTTTAAAAATAAGCTTGTTTGTACATTAGTGATCTTTTTATAAACTGTTCAAATGCTGAAACGGTTGCAAATGGGCCTTCGCGCGTTCATGCTGCTCGCATCAAAAGTATGGAGTTGTTTTTGTTATATGTTTAAGAAGCAATATCGAGCGGTAAATATAAATAAAACTGTCTGTGTTGTTGTGTGTTATTGCATATGTACATAGAATATTGAAACCCACACTTGGTATTTGATTTTCAGTTGGCTCAATATCAATCCGTCAAATATGAGATGTATCCACTTTCCCCAGTATCTAGACACAGGCTGAGTGAGTATTTATCTATTTATTATCACTAATGTTGTTGCTACACATCGTGAGAATCGCGACAGTAGCACTTATCTGAATATTCCAAAGTATTATCTACAGATATCTGGATATCATGTAGACATGTATTATAATGATATGTAAACATTCTATTTATATAGTAAATGTTACCGAAATTTCAACTCGCTCTCCCCATATGGCAGTGTGTAATTGGAAAGTATAACATACTGAGTTGAACCTGAATGATGGATTGTAAACAATTTACTGCATAGGTACCCATGTCACATCCTTTACCAATATTAGATTCTGTACATGTAGGTACATATGTAATAATATAAATTCTGTCAGGATCAAGAAATAAAATACACCAATTTGATGTAGTTTTGCAAAGTGGAACCAACCCATACATATACAGGAAAACTAAAACCAATCTTTGTTACTTGGGTTGGTTTAGGTTTGCTGGAGTAGACAACTGGATCGGATGTAGTTCTGACACCTGCATACATATTATTTTATTGGACTTGAGTCCAAGTCTCTCATTTGATCCATAGTAGGACATTTTACTACAGTTTACTTTGTGGCAGACAGAGTGATAATAGAGATAATTGTTATAAATTTGACGACCACTTGGCACAGTGGTTTGAGCGTCCACTAGTATCAAGGCACTGGGTGGTTATGTGTTCAATTCCCACTGAGGCAAGTTTCGAAGCATAAGCGATGATAAGGCCATTTCCGTTGCTCAGGTCTGGGTGTCACTGGGATTGCCCCCAGTCCATTGTATGGTGCCCATAGTACAAGCATTGCTTAGTTTGGGTCTACAGAATAGGTGTGTCAGTCTGGCGTTCTTTATTTATTTTATTATTGATGACATAATAATGATTTTACTATAAAACATTTGCTACATAGCTATTTGTTACACACTCTGCCTGCACTGACCTATATTGTAGATACTACATACAATGGATATTGTAAAGTTTAATGTTGTATGTATACTGAGAAAAATTTACAACAATTATAACAATATTATGATAACACCTAGTTTTGTAATACCAGCAGGATTATTATTGTATTTTTATTATTTCAAATGTCATTGATTGTCAATGGTGTTTGTTCTCTTAAGGGTTTGGGGTTAAGGGACCTGGATCAAGCCTAGCCTTAATATTAATTCATTATAATCCCCACAAAGTGGTATTATTCAATTCCATCAAAAGTTCCATGAAAATATGATCTTTATTAACTGTATTTTCATGTAAAAATTTCAGGTCTAGTAAGAAGAAAAATGCTGGTTCTAGATCTAGACGAGACGCTCATCCACTCGCACCACGACGCGATGCTCCGGCCGACAGTGAAGCCGGGCACGCCGCCGGATTTCGTGCTCAAAGTCACCATAGACAAACACCCGGTGCGGTTCTTCGTGCATAAGAGACCACACGTTGATTACTTTTTGAATGTAGTAAGTAATGTTATCAGTTAAGCCATCCCAGATTCATGGAAATAAGTTTACCAAGGGGGCTGCTCCCTTGGGGTATTTAGGCCTAGCCAAAACCCTTCAGGTGTTAGATACATAATTAAACTTGAATATTATATTATTTCACTTATATGGTGGAGGAAACCATTGTGAGGAAACCTTCAGGTCTTACAAAATCTAAACAAATTTCGAATGTCATGTGAAATCCGCCAATCCGCACTGGGCCAGCGTGGTGTGAGGGCAGGCCTGTGCCTAGGAGAGGGACGTGAAAAGGGCTAATTCACTATTTTTATTATTTTCTTGTTTTTATAATGCGGGCCTCTATAGCCCGACCACGTTCAACCTCTGATGTGGGGTCAGAGTCCTTAATTAGCACTTTAATAATAAATTTTCATACAATTTTGATAACAGTATAAGTATCACAGGTTTAACACCATTTACTCAAAAGCAAGTAAAATATAACAATAAAACTTATCAATATATAAATCAAGTGTGGACAATAGAATAAATAACAATACTATTACTAATACATTGGCTAAATGTTTAAAGCAAAGCCAAAACCCTAAAGAACGCATCTCTGGAAGCTGGGAGATGTGATGGGTAGGCTGTGTAGCTGTCATTGGAGAAGGCCTATGTCCAGCAGCCAATGGCCTCTGGCTGATACATGGAGGCCTTCCGATGAAGGTTACAGTAATTTGGTTATTGTCCAGGTATCACAGTGGTATGAGCTTGTGGTGTTCACGGCGTCGATGGAGATATACGGCGCAGCGGTCGCCGACAAGCTGGACAATGGACGAGGCATATTGCGTCGTCGGTTCTACAGGTGAATATTCATAGTGAAACAGAATCGGTAAGATACATGCCCCGTCACAGATGTCGAAACGACAGAAGACACTATCAGTGTGCTTGTTTTTTTCCTACTTCTTCATGGTTGTTCAATAGTTAAAGATAAGATGAAACTTGACTTAGGTCCGATTTTTCGATACTCAGATAAAGTTAATTCTCCAAATAAATTTAATATACCTACTGACATTTATAGAATAACCATCCAAGCGTGTAATTTATATGTAAAATAAACTTTATTTGCATAAATCATTAAGAACAACAATAGAAGAAATGTAATAAGTTTTTAATATTTTTTAAATAATAAGTTATGTATTGAACAATTGGCCTCAGTTTAATAGGATGTGAGAAATATGCGAACATTGTATTGAGAGGATATGAGCGCTTCCTTTCGCCCCAAACTACACAACAGACTCCTCTAAATGTGTCGATACTTCCCCAGACAACACTGTACGGCGGAGAACGGCTCGTACACCAAGAATCTGTCGTCGATATGCGACGACCTCAACAGGGTGTTCATATTGGACAATTCGCCCGGCGCCTACCGGGACTTCCCAGGTTTGTAGCTCGCTAGACGTTGGTTGACTGGCCTGACGGTATCTTTCACTTCAATTCTGCCAATGCCATTTAATAATACATATAATCGCGAGGTCGAAGAGAAATGGTTGAGAGAATCAGAATCAGAACTGTCAATGTCAGCCAGCATCCAGATGGTTCCGCCGTAGTGGAAAAAACTCCACCAGGCCTAGCTCAGCCGACTGTGATATGACAGAATGCTGTTGTTCTAGCTAGAACCATTGAAGGTCTATGTATAAAGTTAAAACAGAAAGGGCTATTTTTTTTGCAACTTAACTTTGTAAATCTAAAACTATCGGCTTTGTGGGACAGTTGAAGTACTAAAGGTTTTGTAAACTTATGAAGTCTGTCAACAGCTGTATCCCTGTAACGCCTTTTGTTTTTCAAGTTTCCTCCAAAACTGATAGTTTTATAGTTACAAAATTAAGTTTTGAAAAAAGTATACCTTGCTGTTTCAACCTGTATATACAGCGAGGCGCTACCAGGGCGACTTTAATTTATCACACAGGTAGGGCTAGAGGTCAACAATCATAATAGTAATAAAAAAAAGAAAAGTCCGTAAATAGAAAAAATAAAATTTTCGAACAAAATAGATAATAAATAAAGTAATCAAATTGGCATCACCCTTGAAATCCGATTCATTCAACTACTCTTACGCTCTTACCTACTACTCGGAGCGGGGCGAGCGACCGCGTCGCGTTGGCAACGTCGCACCGCGCGTGCGCTAGAGTTATTTAAGTACAGGCTGCTCCAAAATGGTATTTTAGAAAATGTTGAATTATTTTATAAATTACTAGCGGCCCGCCCCGGCTTCGCACGGGTACATTGCGGTTACATTAATCGAGTTTTAGTAAGGCTCCCTATTTTTTTTTTAATATATTAAAGCCTATGTCACCCGGGGATAATGTAGCTTCCCAACAGTGAAATAATTTTTCAAATCGGTTCAGTAATTTCGGAGCCTATTCATTACAATCAAACAAACAAAGTTCTTCTTCTTCTTCTTCTTCTGCGGGCAGTTTCCACAAATCAAGGACTGTTGCGCCTGTTTTGTGTGTTGGAGGGTGGTGAGCCGGTCACTCCAGCCATCCAAGCTCAGCCAGGAAGTTCCCCAGCTAACAAACAAAGTTTTCCTCTTTATAATATTAGTATGATAATTATAATAAATAATTTTAGCCCTTTTGACGTCCCACTCCTGGGCACGGGCCTCCCCTCAACACGAGGGGGATTCACGCCATAATCCACCACGCTGGCCCGGGTTCGCGGATTTCACATGTCTTTCGAAAATTGGTTAAATCTTCTAAGATATGCAGGTTTCGTCACGATGTTTTCCTTCACCGTAAGCAAGTGATAATCATATAGAAATTATGATTTGCACATAGATTTCGAAAAATCCAGAGTTTCGAGCCGGGGTTTGAACCCGAGACCTGGTAGCTCGCAAGACGCGTGCTTAACTAATCGGCCATCACTGCTTATTGCATAAATAATAATGTTTAATAAATTTTAAATATTTCGAAAATCTGAAAATGCGAATCCTAATACGTGTTTTAATTTAAAGTCGCCATGGTAGCGCCATGCTGTATACGAGCTGGTTCACCAAGGACCGTATTGATAAATCTATTTCGAGTTTGCAAGCGATCTTATGTACGTTTATGACCTGTGATGGTGTGACATAAGGATGACATTTCCATGGCCGCTCTCGGACTCTTGTGTTCGCGTTGCAGATAACGCGATACCAATAAAGTCGTGGTTCTCGGACCCGCTGGACGTGGCGCTGCTGAACCTGCTGCCGCTGCTGGACGCGCTGCGCTTCACGCACGACGTGCGCTCCGTGCTCTCCAGGAACCTGCATCTGCACCGCCTGTGGTAGCCATGGCCCTCCCCCCTCCGGTCAGTGACACACTCCCCCACACCACTCCTGCACAACACACCGCTGCTTATTAATAAGGTCTAATTCAGTGCGTTTTTCAACTATATCATAATAATTCAGCCCTTTTGACGTCCCATTCCTGGTCACGGGCCTCCTCTCACTACGAGGGGGATTCAGGCCGTAATACACAACGCTGGCCCCGTGCGGGTTGGCTTTTTATTACCGCTTGATACATTTATTCGAGCGTAGGCTGCTCTGCTAACTGTATATGGTGGTAGCGGGTTCGATTCCCGCTGGGGCAAATTTCGGAAATGGCCTTTTCGTAATTTACCCCGGTCTGGGTGTCACTAGGATCGCCCCCCCAGTCCGTCGTACGGTATAGTACATCATACAGTTTGTGTGTCAGTCAGTTAAACAGTTATCGTAGCCTCTCTAGGAAACTTGGAACAGAGGGAGGTAGAGAGGCGAGATGGTTGGCTTACCAACTCTCTCGCTTATCGTACGCAACGCAATGATAATACTGTACTGTGCTTCCTTACTACCCCCGCCGAGCCAGCCGGTGTTTGAGCGTCTATTAACTACAACTTGACTCTACTCCTACTCTACTCTAACATGCAATTTCTCTTGTCCCCAGATAATAACGGCTTTTGTACAAAACACGGACGCCACAGGCCTTCCGAACTTATTTATTATATTTTTCACTCGTTAGGGCCGTTCAGCTTCTATTCATGTAGATATAAATAGTTGAATTATTTTTTTGTAAGTTTTGTTTTAACGTAAAATAACAGTGATTATCCGGTGGACGTGTACATGAGTCGTGTGTAGACCTACGAACGTAGGGAGTGGAGCGTTTGTGAAACGCTGTTTTGTGTTAACTTAAGTAGGTAAGAAGTTTGCTAGGGCCTCACTGTGAGTGTGGTCAGGCCCCTATTGTTCCTACCACTTTATCATGGAATGTTTTGTTGATCCCTGCAGTTGAGAGATTTGCTAATTCATATTGTGTTCTGATTACAAGAGATTAAAGTTGCCAATGCTGTTGTATAAAAGTGAAAAGACTTTGGATCCTGTCTTTCTCATTTAGAGACTTGGCTAATCTTATTTAATAAATTATCGCCAACTGAATTCGCATGTCTATAATATGTTAGAAGACAAGTTTTATACTTACTAAGTTTTTCCATGACATATTTTATTTTGGGTCTCAACTGATTTTGGGCTTTTCCATCACGTTAAATCAGTTTCTCGGCCTGCCTAGGTTTTTATAATATGTTTTTAGATTAGAAATATTACATTTGCATAAACTTTGAACTAATTAGATGAGACTCCTATGAAGAAATTCACAGTGAGGCCGTATCCTCAATTCATATTGGATACACCTGTCTCTTTCTCCAGTGCACTAAAGAGGGAGACAGGTGGACCCAATTTAAAAACTAATTTGTACTGTAATTTTATGGCCTGTCTTAGAAAAATGTTGCAAAATACGCTTTTTATTGCAAAATTATGTTTTAGATAATAATGAATTACGGAAACGTCACTGATGAGGACGCTGCCGTGCGTTTTATTAACGCTACGGCAGCTCTGAATCATAGACAACATTGTCATAATCGTGGCAAAAATGTGAACAGGGTCAACCTTTTTTTCATTTTATGGTAGATATAACCTTATTTAAGAACAGCCCAGCAACTTGATCATAACTTTTTTTTAGAATAAGTATTTGTGTTCTGGTTGAAATGGTCGTGAAAGCTCGAACTGAAATATCCACCAACGCGCCTTTGTGAGGGATACTCTGAGACTGAGGGAGCCTAGCGAAGAGAAGCTGTGGGGAACCTAATTATTGATCAATTTTCACACAGCTCGCTCCATCTACCGTGTGATTAGGAATATGTTTTGTTTCGCTATGACTTAGATGCAATAACTACAAAATTCCCGGCTAGATGTGCACTGAAACATATTGTTGTCTCCATTTTGTAACAACAAAAAAATAAGACTACTAACAACATGTTTCGTGTGAATGTTTCATCCAATGCAAATACAGGATAACGGACCTGCTTTAGAAAAAGATAGTCGGCTAAATTCGTCTTTGTAGAGCGTCGTCTTTGTCACTCATACTTGTGTAGACACTTGTGTACAGATATAGATTTACATAGATAACGCAAGTATCACGATTTGTATTGAAACCAAGCGTGCCGAATTTTTAACACCTACGTGACGTCACAGCCGAAATTTAATGTCGGGAAATCCAAACCGATTCAAAGACACCCATGCCGCCGATGCCCCTCCGCCCGCTACGATTCTCTCGAGTGTAGCCCATACTCATATTTTTTATATCTGTAGTCGCGCGGACTGTAAGTTAGCGGCGACCAACCTTGACGCTTGGTCGGGGTTTCGTACACGCGAAGTACATGCATTTTCGTTATCTATGTAAATCTATATCTGTGGACGACGCCCTATGAAACAAGAGCTAGCCAAAATTACCTCTTCCTAAACCTGATGTGTGATATTTACGGCCGGGCATTCTAGTTGCTTCCTTATCGTGTGTCGTATATTAGTAAACTATTAATTTGAAAGGAGTTTGCGAACATCTTGAGAACCAACCGAACTTTAGACGTAAAACCCACCAAAATCTAAGCTTGCACTTTGTGAAATTTTTTATTCGCCCCACTTTTGTTGCGTCATGATTCACCGAACACTTACTTTTCTATATAATTCATTCACGATGACGAGTTCTATGACTTATGACATTGGGTTATGGTTCAATTTGCTACTGAGACTAGCTATGGTTTGCGATTGATTAAATGCATAAAATAATAACGGCCTATCGTATACAAATGTATTTTTTTTCTCACCATTGTGTTTAGTAAGTTATAGCGCAACAGGATATCTAAGGTGGTCTTCCGATATCGGCAAAGTCAGCTTCCGTCTTTCTTTTACAAATGAATTAGAAAAAGGATGGAGGCTTTCGTTTCCGTAGACTGTGAATATCATAATTTAAGCAACAAAAGTGGGGCGCAGTGCTCAAACCGATCATTATTTGTACCAAATAATTATTTATCATTTATAATTAGTGTATTCCACAAATTCAATTTGTTTCATTAAAAAATCTTCCGTTTAAGGCAGAAATACACCGGAATTTGCTATCTTAAAGGTTGCACGGTACGAGACAGAACATATCTCTATTTTTTTGTTGTTGTCATAAATGTATACAATAATATGTGTTGGGCGAATGTTTCGCCGAATTCAAACGGGTGTTTACACTGTATACAAAAACATGTATACATTTTTTTTCCTCACGCCCCGCCGAGAGAGGGGGAGGGTACTACAATGGTTTGTTGTCGAAAACGTTTTGTGAACGTCGTGTTTGTGTAACGCTAGTTTTGTCGTGTGTTCAACAAAACTAACATCGAATACATGTATTTAAGGACGAATAACTACTATTCAGGTAGCCGAAACCTGTCCTGTCCTGGTGCACCCGGTGGAGTATAAGTAGTTTAACAGTGCTATAATTTGTGTTACCACGATTTAAAAAAAATATCGGTGTTGCTACTCCACAAATTGCATGTTGGTACAAATAATTTTCAATTCCCTTCCAGAGTGGGATAACTTTGTAAATATTACTTTTAACGGACCGTCTCGCGTGATTTGCCTATTTTTGAACGCGCAACGTTTGATCTCTTAGTCGTTAGTTTTCTATACTTTGCTTCTTAGAAGCGTTTGAATTGGTAAGTTTGTTTTGAAACTACAATTAACTGCCAAGGGATGCAAAAGTTCCAATATTTATTTCAAGTACCCTGCAGATCTACCTCTGATGACGAGATCTTCCGATCGCTACTTATAATTCCCAAAGTGAATACATAGACACAAGGTAGGCATCCCTTGTTACCTCCATACCGGTTTATTGTATTTGCGTCAAAATTGTGTCAATAGTGTTAAATGAGGGGAAACACTAGACCCCTTCTCTCTTTCCGACCCCTGTATATACTAATCCCATTAAATGCTTAAACCTATAAGTATCAATGCTAATCATATCATATGTTTTAACAATTTAAAAATCGGCAAATCACTGTTGGTGCTTTGACACTGGAGCTATTAGTGTGAATGCACCCAAAGAGCGTCTCCACAGTACCCGATATCATTATCATTATAAATTCTTTGCGTGTAGCACACATACAAAGATTATCGTGCGACAGCCCACGGGCGTCCACTTGAGCCGCCTACATGGGTGTCAGATCCGATATCTGATATCGGATCGGTTAGTGTGGAAATGCTTTAAAACCGCGTATCATAGTCGAAAAATGTTGCACAACATTGGCAACACTGATATTATAACATTGCGCGACATATTGAGTTGCTGCCGCGATGTTGTTCAACATTTTGTCGACTTAATGTTTGTTTAAATCACACGCGCTGTGAGCCACTCTTAATGACATTGGTTAGTGTACTATACATAAACTATCTGGTACAAATGTATGCCGAATCCGTTACAATTTGTTTTTTGTTTATTTATAAACGCGGAAAATACCTATTCACAAATTATTCGGGCTAGTTAACTGGTTAAAAGTTAATTGTTTCGATGGAATGGATATAATTTACTAATTACTTAACATCTCGATAACATCTTCACTGCAATATGACCCGTTTAGATATAGAGGTAACGTGTACAGTTATGAGTAACAAAGCATTGTGTTCACATAACAAACTTTCAACTATAAAATAATCTACCAATATCTGATAACAAATGATACCGTAAAATAAAATATTGTTTTCACCTCCATGAGGTGCTAAGGCGTTTATAATAAACAAAAAATATTAGAGTTTTAATACGTGTTATAATTATGTCGAGACTCGGCCCAAGTCTTCTTAGTTTAAATCCCATTAAATCGTGTAATTATTAGTTTATTATTTAAATTGTTTCTATATGAAAATGAACGTTCTTTTTTAAAACCAAATAGTTGAGATAATAATTAGATTTTAGTAAATATAAAAATCTGTGAGGAATCACTAACCATTGATTTTTGTAAAAAATTTACATGTAAGTACGTTTTTTAAAGATTGGTGTGTTCTTAAATCTTTTTTTTTTGCAAAAATCATGGCTCATTCTGTTGTTTAAAAGTAATTTTAATTTGCCAGATCTAAATATGTTGTCGCTTTTTGGCATAAAGAGGGGCAATAACAGATCTGTCGGGTTAGCCTATTCTGTTGTAAATAAATAAATAAAAATTAGACCGAAACTAAATTTTAATACAAAGTTAATAGGAAAGTTCAAAAGAATCTATATGTAACAAATTACCAGGTGTTGCCTAACTTCATCGTAGTCCTGTCAAAACTAAATTAGTATTCCAACAAGGTTTGCGTGCATATGGACAAACGTTTATCGGACTGTTAACTACTTAAATTATCATACTGTAAAACATCTTAATGCGAATTGATTTACAGATTAAGTTGAGTACGTATTGATCTTTCCTTAGAAGGCAGTTTTATGTTTTAATACAATAACTTGAGTCTTCGTACGAACCAATGTCGATATCGATAAAATTTCAAATACTTCCGAACGAAATTATGTTTTTTATTACGAACTTTGGCTCTCATAACAACTTGCAATCTCTGTTGAAGTTAAGATCGTTTAGGGCATCAATTTAAGCGATAAATTGTTAAACATGTTGACCAACTTGCCATTTATCGTCCGAAGAATGAGAGAATTTAGTTTGATTAACGACAAATACACCAAGAAGTTACGTTTCCTTTCAATGTAAATATAATTTTACCCGTAAGTAACACCTTATGGTTCAATTATGAAATTGGCAACGGATTTCATTATTTATGAAAAGAAGCAAACTAGGTTCTGTTGATAACCATGTAAGAGATGTGACCCTGTGAATGTCTTCATGTTTTGTACAAAAATAGGTATTATTTCAAACAGGTTTTATTATTGATTTAGTCCTCTGTGAACTAATTACAGTGGATATTATACTAAATCTTTATGTAGATAAAAAACCTTTTAATTTTTGTCTTAAAGTTTATCTTGTAAACACAAAAACATTAAATATTTTTAAAATTAATTTCGTTATTAGTACAAAACATTGGAGATTTAGGTACCTATATATTCCAATATCACAAAACGCGTAGCACAATGTATATCATCGTATCATGTCATACAAACAGAATCACTTGTTATTTTTTCTAAAGATATTTCCATCCTTTCTTTGTAAATAAGGAAACAACTGCGAGGGAAAGAGATAAATTACCAGCTATACGTGACAGACTTCCATGTACCTAATTGTAAATGACTTTGAATATTTCAACTGTAATTGATTGTAAATTATTTTGTTTCGACGTATAATGTGTACGTTCTACACATCTAGGAGATACGAAACATTCGCAAACACGATAACTTCGGAACGAGCGAGAAATAGATTTCGCTCATTTTCTCGTCACATTACTGAATAGGTAGGTAGATACCTAGTTTATGACATGAATGCTTTTGGTCATCCATGCTTATCGATCGAAGGTGTAATTAGTTGGATCACATGTGTGTGAATTGACGCATAAATAGTGTCAAATTTGAGTTTCCTTGTTAGTAAAACTGTATTATAAGAATATGTTACTTTAGTGATCAATGCATTACATTTTGAGTAGTTTTGTGTATCTTTTAATTATAGGGCACAGCTAAACCCTGTATGTGGGTGGTGCCTACAGAAAATGCTGATATGATTAAATTTCTGCCTCTAAGTGTAATTTCACTACGTTAAAATATGATATTTGTTTTGGTTTTAAAATTATTAAGGCAAGTATTGTTTTACATTTACAGTTAAAATATTCAAATAACTAAGTGTATAAAATTTTATAAATGTTTATACAATAGTAAACAAGGACTAACGCGCCATTGTCGGCGCTAATGCCTGGTCTAAAGGGAAACTGTAACAATTTACGGTCTCAACTGGTTGTTCAAAGTTCAAAATGCGATTTGTAATATAGCAATATTAAATCGATTTCAAAACATGTTTGTTTTAATTCTTACAAATTTTATTCACTAATATCAGCTAATTTGATATGATAAATACACTAACTTTTGGCCACAGGTTTGCTAGCGTGTCTACAAAAGCGACTCCTACCGGGTCCATAGCTCTATATCTAAGTCTATAGCTAAGAACCATCCGGGTGACCTCATAAGTAAAAAAAAAACATATAATCGGTCAAGTTCTTCAAGAGAAGACGAATCACCAACACTAGGTTTTTATCAATAACACCTGTATTCTCCGTAGGGTATTTATATCCCACGGCCAATATGAAAGCGGCTAACGAGCCTTTTTCCTGTATAGGTGAAAATAGTTGCCTATGCCCGTCATTCGAGCCACCACGGTAACGTTGTCTTCAGTAAAATGTACAGGTTTATTCAGATAAGTAGGGTGGCGGTAAAGTACAATCTTGGTATGACCATTGGGGCTAGAATCGGCTAGATGCTTGTGATGGTGGTTCCCCATGTTAGTCTCTTGAGAAGCTGCAAATGCGCTTCTGCTGCATCGCTGAACGGTGTGCCAGAAAATACGTTTAAAATAGGTAACTCAGATATTTTGTTGATATAACTTTATAGTATACAAGCTGTGCCAGCGACTTCATTCGCGTAGTATTTTGCTTAACATAAATTTCGGGATTATCGGTGTTAATCCCGGTTATAAACTATCTGTGTTCCAAATTTCATCCAAATTCGTTCAGTAGTTTTTGCCTGAAAGAGTAACAAACATACATCCACACTCACAAACTTTCGCATTTATAATATTAGTAGGATTGAGGAAGACCTGTGACTAAGTGTAACAAAATTATCAATATAAAATAGAAATATTAAAACAACAGCATATCTAAATGAACCCTTTAATTTGAAAATACTTTGATGCGAAATTCTAACTGAAAATTGTCAAAACTATTATCGCCAGAACTACATGCATTTATAAATTATTTTAAAAGATTTTTTGGGAGCATCTCGAATTCAAATGTTACATTTAATTTAATCAAACTAATAATGTAAGTACAGAAACAATATATTGTAAGCCAAAATTAGTTTTCGTCGAATAATTTTGCTCCCATCTTTAATAAATTGTAATACCTAAACAACAATCTCTTCTTCAGCATTACTTTACATTTTTTTAACAATCAGATGTCACGATACGCAATAATTAGCGCAGCGATAGATATAATTTTTACCAATGTTTTCCAATCATCACTCTTTTTGTTTTTATTAACCAATGGTAATCGATTTAATTAGACCATAGCTGAAAAGCTGATTCTCTTCATTTTCAAAAAGGTGCATAATTATTTCAGAATTGAAATAGCAACTTTGATGGGACAAGATGAACATTTCCTTTAGAAGTGGGTAGAATGTCCCCGATTTTTTAACAATGGGTATAAGCACCCTTAAAAAGTTGATTCTTAGGAGAATTGTAACTTAAGATATTATGTTTTCTCCCTACACAAAGGACTAATTTTACATTCTTCGAGAAAATATATAAGAAACCAAATTATTTGATTTCCCTGTACCTAATGTATGGAAGTCATCCTTCAGAGCAGTATTAACAATCAATATAGGTACTTACTAAAATTTATTCTGAAAAATTAGTTATAAAAAGAATAGGACATGTCTTACTATTAATATTAAACAACTGACAAATTTTACATGAAATAAAAACATACAATAAAACCTAGAAAAAACTGATGCCTATGTTGTAATGAATAAGAAATACTTGTAAAGATAATAGCAAACATTTGCAGTCCTTATAACATTAAGATGTTAGTTTTTTTTATTCAAAATTATTGTAATCCAAGTTCATTGTAACAGTCATTAAAAATATATTTTAGAAAAGTGTATTGTCTTTTATAATGTAGTTAGCAATAACATTATTGCAATGAACATAATGATGGTACTTAAGCTTATGCAAAGTAGGGATACATAATTGGGTTTCAATATAACCTTAAGCTGCAGCCAATATAAATATCACAAGTGACGGCTTAAGGGATCTTTTGAAGATCTGACCAAAACAAAAGGAGATTAGTCACTAAAATTCATTCTCTGTACATGTTACAGTCAAAGGTTTAAAACTTATTTAAAAATTATCCAAACAATGAGTCACTAAAAAACTAGAGGGTCTACACAACAATGTTTTTTCAGAAGATTCAGTTTATACTTCAAATTACAACTGTACATTTTATTCATGCAAGTGTCAGGAGACCGCCATGACAGCCACATGTCAGAAGAATGAATTTTATGACACAGAGAATGCTTTTTCTGAAAATGATTTTACGTAAGCCTCATGCAGTTTATTCACAAAGTCTGAGTCATGTTTCAGCAGATAATTGAAAGCTTGAAGCAGCTGGTTCCTAGTGAGAGGCTCCGGCGAGGGCTGGACGTCGCCGCCGCTACTCGCCGTGAACATGGTGGGCGGCATCAGGGCCGGCTTCTGCTGAGTGGTCACAGAGTCAATCAATGGATAAATTCCGATCTCCTCCATTTTGCTACCATTAAAAGAGCTTACCGTGTGGCTGATGTCCTGCGACTGATTCAGATACGTGGCCAGTGGAGAAGTGGGCTTGGGTGAAGACATGTGCATCAGATTCAGTTCACTCTCCAGAGGCATGATACCATTAGTATCGCCGGCATCCAGCTGTCCTTTTTTCATTCCTGTTATCCTCTGCTGGCTCTGCTTTTCAATGGGAGTCGACTTCAGCGGGAACCCACAGTTTTGCCTCAATGCCGAGTCCAAGTTTATGTTGCCATTAGAACTTTGGGCTTCTTGGGGTGTGACAGAGCGCTGTTGCTTCTCTATGTGCTCCACAGAATGTGCAGGGTTGCTCATGAGTCGCTGCAGCAGTTGCGGCACCTCCCGGGCGTCCGTCGGACGCGGCCCAAAAATCCCAGGCGACGGCAGCGAGGACACTGACGGCATCTGAGCCGTGGCGCCACTCCCTGCCTTCGCGAAGAAATCCATAACGCTTTGCGACGTCATGTCCGGAGCTCGTGATGGTGTCGAATCGTTCTTATTCGTCCCTTGACCCTTCTTCGAGTTGAAATCATCCTGAGCTTTGCTCAACATACTGAATATATCGACCTGAGCGTTCGACGGTGTCGACGGTGTATACGCAGCGTTCTGCGCCATGCTATCACCGGGAGCTTGCTTCATCGAATCCTTGATCAGCGAATTCAATTTCGTTGCCACTCTGACGCATTCGTCTTTATCGTAGAACCACAAACCGTAGATACGACACTTGGCGTTTCGATACAAAAGAAAAGGTTCTTTCAACTGCAATTCTATTCCTTTTGACACAGGTTCGATTAGGTTATTCGTACTCAATCTGTTCATAATCACTAAACTATGGTACGGCTCCCCATTTCTACTGTACACAAACAAAGCACCCTCGATGTTAGTTTTCTCCCATTCATTCTCTTCGAATGTATATAGCGCAACGTGGGTAGCACTGTCGATTATTTCTTTAGCATAGGGATCTGCCCTAACTAAGGCCGCAAAATTCATACGTAGTCCGGTGTCAGCCATTTTATAGCAACAAAATACAAGTTTTTGTATAGCGAGAAAGCATCACAGCAAAATGACAAGAACGAATAAATTCGCCATTTTAAAACCGTTCCATTCCGTTCACTTGCTCAGAAAATATCACAAGTACCTCCAATTTTTCATAAATTGATGGCAATGAATATACCTAATACAGCGTATGAAATTATGAAGTTGTTAGACTATTTCAAAGTTATTAATATCAAATAATATATAAAACAATATACTACATTAAATTAAATATATTTTCTGTCTTTACAAAATCTGCAGTAAACAGTAAAGCAAAGTGAATGTAAAGAAACGTAATTATCTGCACAGAATATATTATACGAGATATTCGATATTCACATGCTGGGCTGCGGTGCTATTTTATAATTCGATTGCTAACATAAAATTGCAATGAAGTGTCAAAAATGACAGTAATGCGATCATGTAACTTCGTGTTAGCAACACATGATTTGATAGCAATTTCTAGACTATCGATAAACTAGTTTTGTATGAAAATAGCGATCACGTATTTTAATCTCGATTGAAATGACAGAGTGTGTTGCTAACAAATACTTTGAAAGTAAGAAACAAGTCGAGAGGTGTTTCTAAAGGCCATTGCAACTTGTGATTGGTCGAAAGAAAAGTATACCGACATACTTTATTTTTCAAGTTATAATCTATCCTTGTTATTTGAAGTTTTTCAGCTTAATTTGGCTGTGAAATTTTTATATATAGAGATAAGGTAAATATGTGATGATTATGCGTCGTGAAAAAGACTACAGTGATTCCATCGCGATTTATAAAATTATTTTATCTAAATTTGAGAGCGGCTATGGCACGAGCAATTCTTTTGGCACTCATGGACGATCGGCGCCGAAAGCAGGCCCTTTCCAAAGTGAGACGAGGTATCCGCGATACCAGTAAATACAAATCGAATCATTCCTTGTAATGAAAAGTGGATACTGTATGATAATCGGAAGCGCCTGTCGCAATGGCTGAACTCTGGAGACCCAAGCAAATCCTGCCCTAAACGAAAATTGACTCAGAAAAATTTACTTGTGAGTGTTTGGTGGACTAGCGCCGGTGTCGTTCACTACAGCTTTCTAAAATCTGGCCAAACGATTATGGCAGATATCTATTGTCAGCAACTGCAAACCATGAAGGAAGAACTAGCTGCTAAACAACCGAGATTGGTCAATCGCTCTAGGCCACTGCTGCTTCATGACAACGCAAGACCACACACTGCACAACAAACAACCACCAAGTTGGATGAGCTACAATTGGAATGTCTGCGACATCCACCATACTCCCCGGACCTTGCTTCAACAGATTACCATTTTTCCGGAATTTGGACAACTTCTTACAAGGAAAAAAAATCAACTCCGATGCGGCAGTCCAAAACGCCTTCAAAGAGTTTATTGATTATCGGCCCCTTGGTTTTCTGTAAAGGGCCTACAACTACCTATGAGATGGCAAAAGTGCATAGATAACAAAGGTGCATACTTTGATTAATTAAATATATTTTACAAAAAAAATTAACTTTTTATTCCCCCAAAAAAAAACGCCAATTTCATATGAAATAACTCGTGTTTATGAAATAAGAACAACAATTGAAATATGTAACAAAATAATTATATTTTCCATACAAACTTACACTTGTATTAATCACATTAAACTTAATTTTATTATTTTTTTGAATTACATTCACACAGTTATATCGCAGGATGGAGTAGTTTGCGTGGTATACAGGCTGTCCCACGGCCATGCCACATGGGTGACAATTATGTACATAAAAAAATAGAGTTAGGAAAGTGTACATTAGGTAAAATTTGATATTATACCAAGTATAAAACAACAAGATTATTAATAAAAAATGCTAATTAAAATAATATTAAAAAAATACTTATCTAATGAAATCAAGCCAATAAAATTTAATGGCGGAAATATTTACGAGTATGATAGCAATTCCCAGCACAGAATATACCTTCGGACCAGCCCGGCTAATCCACATTCGGCATTATACTTGTGTTTTGTAATGAAATTGTTATGCACTTATTTCTAAAGCAGAGAAAATAAACGTAAGAAAAAATAATAGAAGATAGGTATATGTAGATTTATGCCTGCTTACAACAATTAAACTTGAAAAACCCTGCCAACATAGTAAAAAAATTTCTTATCGAGATAACGGCGCTCTGTATTTTATCCCTTAAGTTGGTGGATCATGTTGTGGCGGGTTTCGCAGCACCTCTACCAGCTGTTCCAATAATAGTTTGATGCCAGTAACCACCGCCGCCAGTTCTTCCTCAGCGGCTACTCGCCTCTCCTCTATTTGTGAGGCCCATGCAGGTATGTCTTCGCGATCTGAAAATATATCATTATTATTGGCATGAACTAAGAAAGAATATGGTCAATTTTGATGTATCTATTCTTACCTATACGTACTTACTGATTCTAATTGTTACTGTCAGTTCAATTAAGAGCAATATGTTGCGATTAATGTGAGTAGTGTGAGTAATTTCAGGTGTTTTTGTTTTATATATAATCTAGGCCCAGCACATGAGCATGCGGTCCACCTGATGAAAAGTGGTCAAAATATGTGGTTTGTTGATTATTTGTAAAAAGTCACTTACTTAACCTATGACGTATACGCCGTGCGGCAATGGAGGACGAACACATGCAGTGGCCTCGGTTGGGACTAGAAAAATAAATACATAGTTTATTAAAATTATATTTTCACAGTTCGGAATTGAAGGTTTTACAAGTTCCAGTTTCACCAACTGATTCTTGGCATAGTAATTCCCTAATAAATTTAACAATTAATAGATTTCTATGATTTGACCTTATTTAGGCGGCCTCTAAACTCAAGGTTGGTGAAAATATCCATTAATCTGAAACTGTTTCAACCTTACTACTACTTTTAGTAGTAATACCTGTGCACTACTTGTAGATATGTATGCGTGTAATACTGGCTACCGATTGGCCCGAGGTCTAGTAGTTATGCCTGCTACCATTGGACTGAGTTTTTACTGCTGCAGGACTAGGTAATTTGCTATTATTAGGTATTTTTTTTCGTAATAATTAATCGTTTTCCTTGCTCTTACCGTGTGCTGGCGAAACAGCCTGCTCCAGAAGAGGTGGTTCCACAGCAGACCTCACTGGCTCAGGAGCCAACTGGCGAAGCGACTGGTCGACGATCAGCCTGACGCACTGGCGTCGCGGCGGCGCTACAGCATATGCCAGCGATAGCGAAGATTGTAGAGAAGCTTTTAACAAAAATCCGATTATAACACAATGTTTGAATGTTTATACTCTCATACTGGAAAACTGTGATTATTGCTCTTACTGGATAGTGCTGCAAAGCCAGGAAAAGTGCGGAGGTGATACGCACATATTAAGTGAAGAAGATAATTGTGAATATTTGTATGCCTGAAATGTAGCCTATGGATATGTATAAATCCAATGCACCACAACTTCTGTGTCTATTATTTTGGATATGGAACATGTAAATGCAAGCATTTCCAGAGGCAATAAAAACACATAGACCATTGCACATACACTTATTAAATCATTGTGTACACTCACAATATTTAAATAACACAATACAAAAAGTATAATGGACAGGAAATAAACGAAAATAAAGGATTTAGCCATATTAGTACAATTTTCTAGTCAATATTTGTATAAGTTTATTAATTGACATGATTCTTATAATCCAACTCCAGACTTGCATATTTTTTCATTCGGCAGAAAAAATTCCATGCTGTTAAATATAAACAGAACTCACTTTTCTCCAGGCTTCAGGGGTTTTCTGGACGCCTTCTCCAATAGAGTTTGCTCGCAGAGCAAACCCTTCCCACAATTTGATGACCGCTTGGTGGCCAAGTGGCCCGTTTCTCGCCGGACTATTAAGCCCCGCGGCCACGTTGGTCTCCACAAATTGTAGCAACAACTCCAATTGCCGATGCCCTACTTGTTTTTAGGAGCCATCTAGAAAGAAAATGGTTCAATTACACAGTAACCTAAACATCAATGGGCGGGAGTTATAACAAAAACACTCATAAAGGCAAGCAGACACAATAATTATTACTGATGCGATTTAGACGAAAAGAGAATACATAATTAAATTCGTTTACCTTCCCTATTATTCCAAAAAAATATTAATTTAATTACTCGAAGATTATAACCTACAAATTACACAAGAATATTTTGACAATTGCCGTTGCTAATAGTCATAGTTTATGTAAAGAAGAGTATTATGCGGTTAAATAAAAATGGTTACGTCGAAAAATGTTTGTTATAGAAGAATAGTACTTTTTAAATATGTCGGGTTTACTAGGACATGGGCCTAACTTCACACTGCAAGTTATCGATAGAAATTCGATAAAAATGAATTACATGTGGGGCTATTTTATAATTATGATGCTAACAGCGTCTGGTTAGCAACAGAAAAATTTTGCCGCAAAAAATTGGTATCATGTAATTCATTTTTATCGAATTTCTATCGATAACTTGCAGTGTGAAGTTAGGCCCATGTCCTAGTAAACCCGACATATTTAAAAAGTACTATTCTTCTATAACAAACATTTTTCGACGTAACCATTTTTATTTAACCGCATAATACTCTTCTTTACATAAACTATGACTATTAGCAACGGCAATTGTCAAAATATTCTTGTGTAATTTGTAGGTTATAATCTTCGAGTAATTAAATTAATATTTTTTTGGAATAATAGGGAAGGTAAACGAATTTAATTATGTATTCTCTTTTCGTCTAAATCGCATCAGTAATAATTATTGTGTCTGCTTGCCTTTATGAGTGTTTTTGTTAAAACTCCCGCCCATTGATGTTTAGGTTACTGTGTAATTGAACCATTTTCTTTCTAGATGGCTCCTAAAAACAAGTAGGGCATCGGCAATTGGAGTTGTTGCTACAATTTGTGGAGACCAACGTGGCCGCGGGGCTTAATAGTCCGGCGAGAAACGGGCCACTAGGCCACCAAGCGGTCATCAAATTGTGGGAAGGGTTTGCTCTGCGAGCAAACTCTATTGGAGAAGGCGTCCAGAAAACCCCTGAAGCCTGGAGAAAAGTGAGTTCTGTTTATATTTAACAGCATGGATTTTTTTCTGCCGAATGAGAAAATATGCAAGTCTGGAGTTGGATTATAAGAATCATGTCAATTAATAAACTTATACAAATATTGACTAGAAAATTGTACTAATATGGCTAAATCCTTTATTTTCGTTTATTTCCTGTCCATTATACTTTTTGTATTGTGTTATTTAAATATTGTGAGTGTACACAATGATTTAATAAGTGTATGTGCAATGGTCTATGTGTTTTTATTGCCTCTGGAAATGCTTGCATTTACATGTTCCATATCCAAAATAATAGACACAGAAGTTGTGGTAACAGTGCATTGGATTTATACATATCCATAGGCTACATTTCAGGCATACAAATATTCACAATTATCTGCTTCACTTAATATGTGCGTATCACCTCCGCACTTTTCCTGGCTTTGCAGCACTATCCAGTAAGAGCAATAATCACAGTTTTCCAGTATGAGAGTATAAACATTCAAACATTGTGTTATAATCGGATTTTTGTTACAAGCTTCTCTACAATCTTCGCTATCGCTGCCATATGCTGTAGCGCCGCCGCGACGCCAGTGCGTCAGGCTGATCGTCGACCAGTCGCTTCGCCAGTTGGCTCCTGAGCCAGTGAGGTCTGCTGTGGAACCACCTCTTCTGGAGCAGGCTGTTTCGCCAGCACACGGTAAGAGCAAGGAAAACGATTTAATTATTACGAAAAAAAAAACCTAAAAACAGCAAATTACCTAGTCCTGCAGCAGTAAAAACTCAGACCAATGGTAGCAGGCATAACTACTAGACCTCGGGCCAATCGGTAGCCAGTATTACACGCATACATATCTACAAGTAGTGCACAGGTATTACTACTAAAAGTAGTAGTAAGGTTGAAACTGTTTCAGATTAATGGATATTTTCACCAACCCTGAGTTTAGCGGCCGCCTAAATAAGGTCAAATCATAAAAATCTATTAATTGTTAAATGTATTAGGGAATTACTATGCCAAGAATCAGTTGGTGAAACTGGAACTTGTAAAACCTTCAATTCCGAACTGTGAAAATATAATTTTAATAAAACTATGTATTTATTTTTCTAGTCCCAACCGAGGCCAATGCATGTGTTCGTCCTCCATTGCCGCACGGCGTATACGTCATAGGTTAAGTAAGTGACTTTTTACAAATAATCAACAAACCACATATTTTGACCACTTTTCATCAGGTGGACCGCATGCTCATGTGCTGGGCCTAGATTATATATAAAACAAAAACACCTGAAATTACTCACACTACTCACATTAATCGCAACATATTGCTCTTAATTGAACTGACAGTAACAATTAGAATCAGTAAGTACGTATAGGTAAGAATAGATACATCAAAATTGACCATATTCTTTCTTAGTTCATGCCAATAATAATGATATATTTTCAGATCGCGAAGACATACCTGCATGGGCCGCACAAATAGAGGAGAGGCCAGTAGCCGCTGAGGAAGAACTGGCGGCGGTGGTTACTGGCATCAAACTATTATTGGAACAGCTGGTAGAGGTGCTGCGAAACCCGCCACAACATGATCCACCAACTTAAGGGATAAAATACAGAGCGCCGTTATCTCTATAAGATATTTTTTTAATATGTTGGCAGGGTTTTTCAAGTTTAATTGTTGTAAGCAGGCATAAATCTACATATACCTATCTTCTATTATTTTTTCTTACGTTTATTTTCTCTGCTTTAGAAATAAGTGCATAACAATTTCATTACAAAACACAAGTATAATGCCGAATGTGGATTAGCCGGGCTGGTCTGAAGGTATATTCTGTGCTGGGAATTGCTATCATACTCGTAAATATTTCCGCCATTAAATTTTATTGGCTTGATTTCATTAGATAAGTATTTTTTTTATATTATTTTAATTAGCATTTTTTATTAATAATCTTGTTGTTTTATACTTGGTATAATATCTAATTTTACCTAATGTACACTTTCCTAACTCTATTTTTTTATGTACATAATTGTCACCCATGTGGCATGGCCGTGGGACAGCCTGTATACCACGCAAACTACTCCATCCTGCGATATAACTGTGTGAATGTAATTCAAAAAAATAATAAAATTAAGTTTAATGTGATTAATACAAGTGTAAGTTTGTATGGAAAATATAATTATTTTGTTACATATTTCAATTGTTGTTCTTATTTCATAAACACGAGTTATTTCATATGAAATTGGCGTTTTTTTGGGAGGAATAAAAAGTTAATTTTTTTTGTAAAATATATTTAATTAATCAAAGTATGCACCTTTGTTATCTATGCACTTTTGCCATCTCATAGGTAGTTGTAGGCCCTTTACAGAAAACCAAGGGGCCGATAATCAATAAACTCTTTGAAGGCGTTTTGGACTGCCGCATCGGAGTTGAATTTTTTTCCTTGTAAGAAGTTGTCCAAATTCCGGAAAAATGGTAATCTGTTGAAGCAAGGTCCGGGGAGTATGGTGCATGTCGCAGACATTCCAATTGTAGCTCATCCAACTTGGTGGTTGTTTGTTGTGCAGTGTGTGGTCTTGCGTTGTCATGAAGCAGCAGTGGCCTAGAGCGATTGACCAATCTCGGTTGTTTAGCAGCTAGTTCTTCCTTCATGGTTTGCAGTTGCTGACAATAGATATCTGCCATAATCGTTTGGCCAGATTTTAGAAAGCTGTAGTGAGCGACACCGGCGCTAGTCCACCAAACACTCACAAGTAAATTTTTCTGAGTCAATTTTCGTTTAGGGCAGGATTTGCTTGGGTCTCCAGGGTTCAGCCATTGCGACAGGCGCTTCCGATTATCATACAGTATCCACTTTTCATTACAAGGAATGATTCGATTTGTATTTACTGGTATCGCGGATACCTCGTCTCACTTTGGAAAGGGCCTGCTTTCGGCGCCGATCGTCCATGAGTGCCAAAAGAATTGCTCGTGCCATAGCCGCTCTAAAATTTAGATAAAATAATTTTATAAATCGCGATGGAATCACTGTAGTCTTTTTCACGACGCATAATCATCACATATTTACCTTATCTCTATATATAAAAAATTCACAGCCAAATTAAGCTGAAAAACTTCAAATAACAAGGATAGATTATAACTTGAAAAATAAAGTATGTCGGTATACTTTTCTTTCGACCAATCACAAGTTGCAATGGCCTTTAGAAACACCTCTCGACTTGTTTCTTACTTTCAAAGTATTTGTTAGCAACACACTCTGTCATTTCAATCGAGATTAAAATACGTGATCGCTATTTTCATACAAAACTAGTTTATCGATAGTCTAGAAATTGCTATCAAATCATGTGTTGCTAACACGAAGTTACATGATCGCATTACTGTCATTTTTGACACTTCATTGCAATTTTATGTTAGCAATCGAATTATAAAATAGCACCGATGATACCAATTTTTTGCGGCAAAATTTTTCTGTTGCTAACCAGACGCTGTTAGCATCATAATTATAAAATAGCCCCACTGGTCTAGGCAAGACCATTTGGGTCTAGGCTAGTGTGGAACGGGTTATAATAATCGTAATTCGGCAATCGCTATAACTTCAAGTTACAACTTCGGCAAGTATCGCTAGAGTAGCTATTCATTCCATGAAGATGAAAATGTGAAATAGTTTATTTCCAAAGGTGTTACAAATGCTATTATAAAGTTCATAATTAGTAAAATAAAGTTCTATTAAATGGTAGCATTACAATTTAACCATTGCCTATGGTAGTTAGAGTGAGGCCATTTTAATAAAATCAATCTTAGAAATAACATTAGTTGCTCTCAGACTTGAGATAGACTTATAAAAACGGGCTTAGGCCTAGAGTAGCTTGTATTGTGGAATTCGTAATAATCAAAGAGTATGTAATCACTACGTTTAGTAGTAATATTAACTTTTACTTATGGTTAACGAACTTAGTAAGGAATTATCTCGTTATAACTGTCGTTATGTGCGTATCCCAAGAGATTTTATGAATTAAACATAGTGAATGCTGTTTACCCCTCAAGACTAATGATGGAACACGGGTAGCGTCTAAATAATCATATTGTATTGGTTCTTATTCTTATACGTAGCACCTGCTACCAACATTGGCAGAAACAGTTCAAAATCATGACAATGAAATCGCAAAGCGTTCGATACTAAAATCGAAGACGTTCTGTCGATTGTGAATAGCGTTCTTCATGATAAATCATCGACCCGGAACTTCTTAAAACTTATTATTATAATGAAAATTCACTGTAAATAAAACCATTCGATTGTGAAAAATCACAGTTGAAATTACAATGAAAGAAAAACATAATCACGTAATTAAAATAAGTAGAAGTTAGCAATAATTCCATACATGCGTTCCATAAGTACCTAGTTTATAAATAATTATCGATAACGATTCTCCTATTACAACACTGTTGCGGTTTAGACAACGAAATTGAAAACGTCAACATGATTGTATGATGACAGACAGTCGACAGCGACAGGAGTCAAGCAGGTCAGCACATCGAACGAGACGTCATTAATTCCTAGATTTTTAATTCATTTGAAAGTTTGCGCGTGTCGTGTTCGGTGGATGCAATAAATATAAATAAATAAGTTAATTAAATTAAATTTACAATTCCGTATCACTGTAAACACATTTAATTTTCATAGGCCTATTTCACATTAGTTTAGTATTTATATTATTTACGAATAGATAGTTTCGACACGTGACGTCGCGCAAGTTTGGGCTGTAAACAAGTTGGAGTAATGTCTGGTAGCAATGTCCTGGTGGTCGGCAGCGGCGGGCGGGAGCACGCGTTGTGCTGGAAGCTAGCAGACTCGCCGCACGTGACGCGGGTGTACTGTACGCCGGGCAGTGTTGGGATATCCACCACTGAGAAAGTAGAATGCGTCGAGCTTGACATCAAGGATTATCCGGTAAGTTCTCGATTTTTACGAATAATACAATATTAAAACATAAGTAATTATTTTAGAAGTTAGTTCTAGTAGTTGACCTGACCATGCAGTGGGCATCCTTTTATTTTTCTGGATAAAAACTACTTATATGATATATTTACCAAATATAACCTAACCAAATTCAAGAAAAGCAATCCAGAAGCTCAGACAGACACATTAATTTAAAAAAAAAAATATCTGCAAATTAAACTCCTAATTTTGGGGAAAAATAATAGTTGTATGAATGGAAATCCAAAGATTCCTCATTGATTTTTATCCATGGTTAGTACCCACATAGTAACAGGTTAATTGTGAAGATGGATCTACTACCTTATCTCACAGCCGTATGAAATTAGCACATTATTGATAAGGTTTGATTTTTGAAGTTCACCGCACTTCATATCTTGGGGCAGCGACAAGTCAATGACTTTAATTCTGAAATCAGTGTGCCCTCCCTCATGCCCAAAATATTATGTTTTTGTCAGAAATTTTGGTAATTATTAGTTGGTATTTAAGACATGGAATTACTCCTCATCTCCAGAGAAACAGTAACTGGGGCAAATAACAGAGTGCACCTTTATGAAATTTATTCCAAATTGAAATCCAATCTTATTAATACTTTATACTGTTTTCATATTTGATAGAAAGTTGAAAGTTTCAACTGCCAACTTGAAATCACTGCCATTGAACTGCAATCTATAGCCAATGTGCTGATCTATTGCACCATTCACTGATTGCCTCACACAATAAATACATAAACTTTTATTAAGTAAGACCACACAAAAAGGTACCCTGTGACTGAGTTGGCTTAATGAAATTAAGTTTATATTGAAAGTTTATACTTGTTTGCTTTATCTGTACTGGGTTGTGGATTTAACATATCGACTGTTAAAAGGCGAATTGACTCAAGCGCCATTTTGGTAATTTTACAGGAGAGCGATTTAAAGAAAAAAAAAACCGAAAAAAAATCATTGCTCCTAAAGCATGCGTTAAAAAAATTTATCACCGAAAGTCAATAAACCTATGGTTAAGTCTCTTCAATTTAATGTAGGTTTCATTTATTAATGAGTATTATTTACCGAGTTAGATGTCACTTGAGTCAAAACGAACTATTTTATGTTCAAGGCAAAGTGATTCAAGTTCAAGAAAAGTCTGTAACAGATTACGGTAGAAAGGTTTATATGGCATAATTATATTACATCGTTCAGGACAAAATGACTGAAATCACAAGGAATTCCGTAATGGATCAAGTAAAAATGTCCTCTGTACAAGACATATGAAAAATAGATCACGGAGAAATGATTTAACAGCGAAAGCATACTTATCAAGGAACAGGAAAAATTACTTATTATACAATCGTAATCTTGAACAAATGACTTCTGTTCATAGAAATTATGTAACTTTGGGGATTGTGATCATTGAACTGTTGTATTTTATGATTCTTACCATTTTGCCACAGCACTTTTATAATTTAGGAAACAAGAAAATAAAATATTATTATTTTGGTAATCAACATTTATTTTAACTCTGCAACATATTCCTATGTTAAAAAGTATCAATACGTCAAGTTTTCAATAATAATCATCCATAAACAATCAACATAATAGCAATCCCAGTTTTTTGATAGGTAATTTGTAGTTATATTTATGGTAAAAACAAAGAACTAAATAGAACATAAATTTAATACAGGTTGTAATTGAAGATACACTTTACCTTTGCTGACAAGCTTATTCATCTAGTTAACATTATTTAAATTATTATATTAACTAGAATACATGAATACAGCTATTTATTATTAAAGTCTTATGATATAGACTAAACTAATATGGCGTTAGGCCTTCAGTCTTCTTTTAATCAACAAAATAAAAACATAAACTTAACTTATTATGAAATAATTATAATTCGACATTATTCTTCGCTTCATATTAATCACATTTACTTTAATCTTCCTCTTCCGATTCATCCTCCACATCAGTATCTATCAAAGAGTCTCTCCCATTTACCGTCGGTAAGATCAAATATTCGCGGTGGAAAATCTTCGGGATGACACCAGTCTCACACAATTTTTTTAAATCATTGTATTTAGTTTTTGTAATCGGTAATACTGTCTTGTATAATTTAGAGTTAACAGCCACTTTTTGTTTTGCTGTGACAGGTATCAGCTCCGATTGAGATTCGGCTATCATAGAGTATTTGACTGAAATATTTTGTAATGCAGATTTCTTAAAAGTGGCAATTCGAATTTTACTTATTTTTCCCGCAAGATTACCTTTAAAATATTTATCTGAAAATTCTTCAAAGTTTTTGAAATCTGTATGATCCAACCATTGTACGTGGTAAGGTGAAACCTCTTTTCTGGAAACCTGGCAAACTGTCAACCATTGGGATGGAGCCCATACGATAGTATTTCTCACTGAACTCTCAATAACTGAGTGCATGCTGTCGACACTCATTTCAGTGTACCTGGAAGCAAGTAGTTTAATTGAATGGTCTCCAGGTTACTGGCCTTTGACAGTGCAAAATGCACTGCAGTCATCACGATCTTGTTCTTGTTTTGACCAGGACACGAATCGGAGTAGAGGATCAAGTGTTTCACCGTGCCACGCGAGTCTACAATAGAAATATATTTCTCCATAATAGTGGCTACTTCATTGCCTCCTCTTTTGCCATCTGACTCTCCCCAAAGATAACAATAGCCCTCCCTTGTTACATTTTCATAAAAGCAAAGATTGTAAACGGCATACTTTCTGGTGTAGAAAAGCAGAATGCTATTTCCATGGGGAGTATTTAAGACCTTCTGCAAATCAAATGAAGTACATAACATAGATGGATTCTCCTTTACTAATTCTCTGTGGACGTTCAATCTTGATTTTGATGCGTTCTTTTCATCTAAATGTTCTTTCTTTTCGGCTGTGAATCCATCAGGATTTGTTTCAAAGCGCAAGCATTTAATACACTTGTCTTTTTTTGGTACGTGAAATCCGAGATTGAATTCTTTGTTAAATATTTCTCGAAATATATTTTCACTGACGACATCTAAGGACCGACTGGTTAAGTCTTCTTTGTAAATTCTGTATACGTTCTTTAAATTCTTAAATTCAACTGGTAGATATAACCTGGTGGTGTTTTTTCTACAGTAGTGAGATGGTAGTGCTGGAAGAGACTTTATGAAATTCATTACTAATTCTCGATTGGCATTGGAGGTCTTATTAGCCGGTATTGTTTTTCCTCTTTCATCTTCTTTTGACAAGCCGTAATTAGCATTAGATAACGTGTAGTAAACGTACTTTTGACTAATGTCAAGTGTCTTCAAAATAAATTTAAGGCACACTTGTCGCCGGCCTTCTCCTTCATTAATAAAATATTCAAACGTATTTGCTCGATATGCTGATTCTTTAACTCGTTTTCTTTTAGTTTGTCGTTTGTTGCTAAACGCTACCAGCCAATCCTTTCGTTTTGATGAAGTCAAGTTCCAATAATAGCTAAACAATTTTTTTCTTTTTTCTTCAGATATCTCTTCACAATTATGACCACATTTCTTTCCAGCACATGGATTAGGTTTCATTTCTTTTCCTTTTTTGACAGTCCCATCTTTTTTCACGTATTCCATCCCTTTATGTCGAGCTTCCTTTTCAATTGATCTTCTATTTTGTTTCTTTATTTTTAAACCTTTATCTCCAATTTTTTCGTCTGCTGATCCATTATTTTTTAAGCTTTTACGCTTCTTTTTAATTACTTCTTCACTCGATATAGATTCATCATCACTGTCTTTCCACGATGTTGAGTCCCACACAAAATCTTCTTCTTCCGAAAGGAAATCGACGTAACTTTTTTTCATACTTTTGGGTCGACCTTGTCCTTTTTTTAGCACATTCTTATTTAAATTCCCCGTTTCACGTAAAGTTGCTTCATGGTTTTCACTTTCTAAAGAATGTCGGATTATTTCTATGTCTTCATCTGGAATTATTTTGGTTATAGTTGATTGGTTCATTTCTATACTGTGTTTTTCACGTCGTTCTTGTCTTTCTTTAGTTGTATTAGTATTTTCATTATCTGCAGCACCTAATAATATTTCAGTGTTTTCTCCTTCTAAAGATTTTCGTATTATTTCCATTTCATCATCAGGAATTATATCAATCATTGTAGATTGGAGTTCTTTACTACTTTCTCTAGTTAGTGTTTCTATTTCGCTCACTTGCTGTTCAATACCAATAACATTTTCAATCTCTAGTTTTGTAGATTCTGGTTCTTTTTTGTCTTCCTAAAACGATAAGTATTTAAATTCTAACTGCAGTTTTGTGACAAATAACAATTTAGTTTAAGACAGTTTTTGAAAGCCATGTGGGAGTTTCCCAAATTTCGATAAAATATCGTAGGTTATTTTTTTACCTTTAGTTGATCGTCACTCAGCCTATATGAAATTTGTCGCTAGGAATGTCTGACACACCCAAGATTTTATTAATATCACGCATAGGACCTTGATGGACTTCTGCAACTGTGACCAGCTGATTTGTAGCATGTTCTGTACGATCTTGATTTAGAATCTTAAAGCAGTAAGGTAGGTATTAGGATACGTTAAGAATTATAGTGGTGTAGATTACTTATTACAGCCAAAACATAAATTTTGAAGAGTCTCGCGTGAGTTTAGGGTAGGGGGGATGGAGTTGAAGAAAATGTTACGATATCTCACCAAGGGGGGAGGGGGGTCGAAAAATCCTCAAAAATGCCTCACGTAATTAATGGACGCCCCCTAACTGCATAAAAACATTTTTTTAGTTAATCAGTAATTATAAATAAAGTTATAGAATAATACAATAATGTCACTTATCAGGTAGGTACACATTTTAGTTAAGAATGGTATGTAATTCGACGTAGGGGTCATTCATCCCTTTAAAAACAAGAACTAATGGCAGTTGCAAAGAGCCTCCAAAAAATAAAGATAAGTTGGTAATCAGGTACCTACTTATAAACAAACAATTAGGTACCTATAAACTTCCAAAGTAAAACAAAATTGAATAGGTACATAATATACTCAGAGGTAGGTACCTAATTACACAATTATTAATATTTAGATACTTACATTCTGGTGAAACGATTCTATAATAGTCTCCGACCCATTTTTATTCGTTTCTTGTGTTGTTTTAAATGTCTCAATCGCTTCTTTTTCCGCGGCAGTCTTTATTACTTGTTTGAAAAACTTGCTTCTGTTTCCCTTCATTTTAGTATACGTAGATATTCTATCTGTTAAGATCGTTAATAGTCGTAAAACAATTGCAAACCAAAATATTAACACTGATAAGTAGGTTTCAAAACAAGAAAAACTCACTATTAAATTCTGATCTCCACGTTTACGCGCTCTCGATGAACGAACGTAACCATAACTTGTCGCTTCTCGCCGGAGAATGACTGCATTGAACCACCCGCGCACGAACGGTTCATTCATTGTGAGTGTGATTCAAAGCTTGCGGTGCGCGATTTGTGTTGAATGAAACGACATAATAAAAAATGACCTTAGAAATTGGCCATATTTATCGACCTCGAGTTCTTTTTTCGCAATGTTGGAAGAAAGGTTTAAGTGTCATTCCATTAACTTTTCGTATGTTTTAAACACCAATTTCTTTGAAAGGGAATCATGGATATACGCATTAAATGCGAGACTTTGAGATTTTCATGTGAGGAAAACTGATTGAACCGATAGGGAATAACTGTATTGGTTCAGGGAAGAAAAGCTTAAATAACATAGTCTTCTGAATTTGTTCAAGGTAAAACGACTCAAGTGACATCGCTATGTAAATCAATTCAGAGTAAAATGATTCAACTGACGTACTTAAATGCACTTGATCAAAGTAAAATGCTTTAAAGTTTAGCATTATTAATTGTAAATCAGGTAAAAAAGATTGAAAAGGCTAATATTAGAAAAAATAATCAAGGCGAAAAGGCTCAAGTAAGAAATAAATAAATTTATGGGTCATTTAAACAGACTTAAATACCCACCTTTAAAAAAACCTTGTTTTTTATGTCGGTTAAAACCGCGACTTCAGAAATGATACCCAAATTTAGAATGGAATGAAGCGCCAAAAAATTGCTCCGATTTGCATGAAACCCGGCTTAAAAGACGCAGAAAAATTCGCTGATTCCAACGATATATATAACTCATTTTCGCCCAAAGTGGCGTTTAAGTCAATTCGCCTTTTAACAGTCGATATTATCTTTAAACTTATTATACAATGGTGCTGATTCTGTGTTCAAACTAAACTTCACTAAACTGACTGTATAGCCATATTATCCTTCTTATGGTAACTTAAAAACTTTAAGATGTTCCAGATCTGACCTCATTGGCAGAATACCATCAATATGTCATTATCAACTTCTCCGTTGAAAGATATCCATTGCTGGACAAAGGCCTGCCCCAAGGCTCGCCACAATGACTGATCTTGCACTCCCCTCATCAGTGGCAAACACAATATATTATATGTCAGCTAAAGCATTTAGTGAATGGCCAACTGATTGTACTACTATTTCTTTATAGTATAATATCTTGTAGCGTTAGGTAACAGACTTAATCATGGAATAAAGTGTTTGTCCTATTAATACTATTGTCTATGGTTCATACATAAATACCATATACCTTGGTCACTAATCATGTTGGTAATATAGATTTAAACCGACGCGTGTACAAAGACGATAACCTTTAATATGTACCTTTCATTATCACAAAGTTCAAATGTACTTGGGCTTGTGGCTGCGGCCATTTGTCAATCGAGATACTTTATGCATCTCTTATATGTTTTGTCTGCGATATTTGACATTTAGGTACCTAGAGTCCCTGGTCAATTGTATGGTACCCAAACCCATAGTACAAGCATTGATTATTATGGGACCATACAGTTGGTGTGTTAGTCTCGCGATATGATTTTTTTAATGTAACAAAGTCGTCAGACGAGCGGGCGACCCGTCTCAACTTAAGAGTTACCATAGCTTATAAATGCTTTTACTTGCTACTTTTACTTTTACCATAGCTTATAATACCATCTGCGGTGATTCATTGTAATTATGTGAACGATGTGCTCACATGCCCGCACTGTGCGAGAGCCTTCTTAAAGAAGATTGGCTACATTAGCCACATGCGAGCGCACGACCGACAAATCTTACAAAGGAGTTGAAGTTGTCGCCATCACCGAAATCGGTCGGATCACATCATCATCATCATCATCAAATGCCTTTAATACCAATAGCATTTCTGGCACAATGCTTCCCTAAAGCTCTCTCATTTATCGTACAAAACGCAGCTATAGTAGCTAGTTTATCAGTAATAGTAGTTTATCAATTCTTCTTGCTCGCAGACCCTCGGAAAATGGTGCAAAGATCACACAATAGACCTCGTAGTCGTGGGCCCGGAGGACCCTCTCGCGAACGGACTTGTGGACGGCCTCGCGCCTCTGGGCATACCGTGCTTCGGACCCACCAAGGCCGGCGCCCAGATCGAGGCCGACAAGGACTGGGCTAAGAAGTTCATGAACAAGTACCAGATACCGACCGCGAGGTACAAGTCGTTCACCGACGCCGCTGCTGCCAAGGACTTTATTAATACGTAAGTGTTGTATAATTTTAGCCCTTTTGACGTCCCACTCCTGGGCACGGGCCTCCCCTCAACACGAGGGGGATTCAGGCCATAATCCACCACGCTGGCCCAGTGCGGGTTGGCGGATTTCACAGGTCTTTCGAATTAGTTAAATCTTCTGAGACATGCAGGTTTCATCACGATATATGTATTGTTGTAAGTGTAAGCGTGTGTAAGTGTTGTATATTTAAATAATTAAATCAATATTAAATATCGTCAGAATAACTCACCAAATGTATGGTCCCAAACTACGCATTGCATTGGGTATTCATATCATTCTATGTCTAATGCACTGGGGGCGATCCCAGTGGCACCCAGAGCAGAGTTAATTACTACTCGGTTCCGGTCGGGACATAGTTTCGATATGATAATATATTCATACTACCCTGCTATACAGTAGCCAAAATACAAACGTTGTATCGTGAGGCTTATACCATACAATAGGTGTGTTCGTTTGGCGATATAGATAACGTATTTTCGACATTATTGAGCTACTTGTTAGATGCGATTTTCCAGTTCTGTTCACCTATTTCGAATATTCTTGACTATAGTGGTGATCTAGGATTGCGTGTGAAAGTGCCCCAAGTCGCCCGGTATAAGGAGCGTTTAAGAGTAAATAATCAAAGTCCCAGGCTGCAAATCATCATCTCTCATTTTCTCATAGGGCAATCGGTACACGAGCGACAAGTGTTGTCAGGCTGCTTTGTATCTTAACTGTAATCCGGATTACGCTGATAACAGATTTGAGAGAGTCACTTAAATCCGGTAATAGTCGGTCTGTATATCTCGCAATAAAGTGGACTGAAAAAGTCAAATGTTGATAGATCTATTGCTAATTTATAATACGCTTTTGTCGTCTGGGGGTGCTACTCTTAGCAACCATAATCGATATAATATCGTGACATTCGTATTGTCGAATTCTACTCTAAATACTATCTCTTTTTGGCGTCGTATATCGTCTGAACGAACGATAATTTTGTATTGTTCGTTATCGTATCGCCGTTTTTTTTGTCGATATATCGTGACATTTTTTATGTTTTATATCGATTGTCATCGTTGCTAAAAGTAGCACCCCTATTCTCACAAAAATGGTGAGAGGGCGCGAAGACGGCCCGTTTCGCACATCTAAAGCGAATGCATTTCGAACACAATGTGATAGGTCATAGATCAAAACTTTCATACAATACATCATTTCGAGATAAGGAGTCCATCAGTCCAATGCAGGAACTACTTAGCAACAATGTACACCCCTAGTTTATTGCCCCCTGTAAACTTATCTCTAGCTATTTATAGTTTCATTCTCATAGGAACAAGTCGGATTATCATTTCCCTAATTAATAATAGGCGACACGCTAAAATATCGTGTGAATAAAAATGGGAATCCACTATCGGCGGCGCGACCCGCCTGGCGAGTAATTATCTTATTTTTAACTCTTTGTGGGCCAGTGTCATCGGTTATTTTTATATTTATCCGTATTTTGACCTTATCCTTGTGATAGTGTCCTTTGAACTTAAGGATGTAAATAAAAAACCTTTATATGACTTCGTATATTTATGAATGGCACCGCAGAGGGCATTACGGAATATTTTCCCAATGAGAGCCGAGATTGACATGTACATTTGTATATGCCCTGTTAAAAACGAATTTATATGAATTGAATGAAATAATAGAAATAGTTTGCCCTTAATATTCCGCTCCCGGGCACGGACCCTCTCTGAATATGAGGGGTATTTGGCCATAGTCCTACCATGTAATGTACCAGTGCGGGTTAGCCGATATTGCAGACTTTACGAGAACTGGTTAATTTCACTTAGATATGCAGGGTTTTTATAATGTTTTCCGGCACTGTGATAAGTCTTTTAACTTAGTTGATTGATGATGGTTTTCTTCTCCTATTCTTGCTTCGATTAAATTGGTGCGGGTTCCAAGACCCCGGGAATCGACCAGGGTCCAATCTCGACGTCATCATTGGTCACTATTGCTCCAGGCTTACTGGAGTACCAGTGGTGGGAGTATATGGCGGGACTAGTCCGAATATAACAAAAATAATTTTTACTTATTTTGTTATTGTTATAGTGCCCCCTACCCAGCTCTGGTGGTGAAAGCGTCAGGCCTCGCTGCGGGTAAGGGCGTGGTGGTGGCTGCCACCAAGGAAGAAGCCTGCCAGGCTGTTGACGAGATCCTCACGGATGCCAAGTACGGGGCCGCGGGCGAGGTAGTGTTGATCGAGGAATTGCTGGAGGGAGATGAAGTGTCGGTGAGTTCCAGATAAGGATTATTTACTATTCGCGTATCAATATTTCTAAACTATAATTTATTCGCAGTGAGTTGATCTTCAGAATAATTAATTATGTAACTTTTTAAAGTCTTTTAAGTAAATCTTCAAAAAACCTTAACATCGTGCAGTTAATATCTTTACCTTCAGAAGATAATAAGGTCAACGTTGGATCGTCACACCGGCAGGTACTGGGGTCCAGATAACACCAATACCGTCATTAAAATTGTAATCAGCGGTTTATTTTTATTGATAAACAACTTTACAGCGGGATAACATATTTTTTTGTCTTATAGCTGTATGTAGAGGTCGCAATATTCCGGCGGTATAGCCAAGGACATCCCTTTATTATTTATTTAATTGAAGTTTCTTATAATGAGCGAGAGAGCTGGAAGCCCAATGCCCATTGTTATTTTAATTAAAAATAGAGAATAATGACGCAGCTTTTTAGACCTTCGTAAGTTCGATAACAGTAGTCCCCAAGGATGAATATCGTATGAACACGAGTCTCCACTTCCAGGTGCTAGCTTTCACCGACGGTGAGACGGTGTCCATGATGCCTCCTGCGCAGGACCACAAGCGCGTGGGCGACGGCGACACGGGCCCCAACACTGGCGGCATGGGCGCCTATTGCCCCTGCCCCTCGATCACGCCGGACCAGCTGCTCGACGTGAAGGAACAGATCCTACAACGAGCGGTTGACGGCCTGAAGGCTGAAGGAATCAAATATGTCGGTGAGTATTGCCGCCAGGAACAATAGAAAAGTATTTACTTAGTCCTGCAAGCAGTGATAGCCGATTGGTTAAGGACGCGTCTTGGGGGCTCCAGGTTCTGGGTTCAAACCCTTGCTCGCACCTCTGGATTTTTCGAAATCTATGTGCGAATCATAATTTCTGTTTATGATTATCACTTGCTTACGGTGAAAGTAAACATCGTGAGGAAAACTGCATGTCTTAGAAAATCTAACCAATTTTCGAGCGCACTGGGTCAGCGTGGTGTATTACGGCCCAGGAGTGGGACGTCAAAAAGGGCTAAATTTAACTTATTTTTTTTGTCTCTTCTAAAATATCCCTATTCTGAATATTCTTTACAATGTATAAATTTACACTATATCTGAGTAACATAGGGTATGTTTAAATTTTTCTTGCGTTTGAAAACGTGGGGCGTAGCTAGTAAGTAATAAAAATAGGAGGTTTTCGATAAAAAAATATTATTTTATGATTAACATAAACGTCCCATGCGCTGGGCTTTTATAAGAGATAAAAGGTCAACTCCCTCGTATAATGAGATGCCCATAACTTAGACCTTAATACGATTACGAATAAACATACTCTACAACGGAGTTACGACTCTGTACTAATAACAAATAGCGTCAGAATTAAATGAAAATAACATCATTATTTAAATAGAGAACACAAGTTCATGCAACGTGTCAATAGATGTCGTTTACCCCTCGTTTAAATTGACGCAATACTTTACTACAGTTGATTTATGTAGCTGTCTCTATTTTTTGATCGCTCAAAGTAAGAGACAACATCATACATTTTATCAATACAAGTATTGCGTCAGTGTAATCGACGGTAAGGCGGTTTGACCAATTTATTTACTTTATGATACACTGAAAACATTAATTCATATTTAAAGTCCTATCATTATCCGAAAGAGGACACCAAGTGGTGAATAAACATAATTGTGAATTGTTGTAAGACTTAAACATACTGAGATAAAAGCTATCCCCAGTATCGCAATTATTGCGTGAAAAATTAATTTTATTTCACGGCACTCGAATAACAAGTGTATCGTAGGAAAATTACTGCGTTTTAACGGTCACAGGTTATCCGCCCATAGGACGATAGTAAACAAATTTGGGACTTATGATCCGTTTGCATAGAGTTCTCATCACCTTTTGCTGTTACATGTATTGATGCGCACCTATGCACTTTTGGTAGTAAGTAAGTATCAGGTACTAAACAAATTTATTATTTATCTTAATAAAGCTGTGTAGTTTGTATTTATCTCCCTTCAATATACTTTGGGTTAAAAGTCAAAGTAGTTGATAATAGATCATAGCTATTAAATCATCGGATTCCTGAAACGCTGGCAGTCTGCGGACTTCTCAAAATAATTGAAGATAGTAATATCGATATAATGGAAATGTAACAAGTTACGACTCAAATAGCAGTAGCAGATGTGGGAGAAGAGTCTACTAGGTTCAGAAACAATCTCAGTAATTTGCTGGAACAGTTGTGTACATTATGAATTCAGGGCTGCTACTCTTAGCAACGATAATCGATATATCGTGACATTTGTATTGTCGAATCCTACTCCAATTTCTATATTTTTTGGCGTCGTATCGATTACTCAACGAACAATACCAAAATTATCGTTCGTCCAGACGATATACGATAGACGAATCGACAATGCGAATGTTACGATATATCGATTACTAGTTGCTGCCCGCGACTTCGTCCGCGTGGACTTAAGTAAAGTATTCTATGTGTTATCCTGGTTATAAAATATCTGTGTTCCAAATTTCATCCAAATCGTTTCAGTAGTTTATGCGTCAAAGAGTAACATACATACATCCACACTCACAAACTTTCGCATTTATAATATTAGTAGGATCATTGCTAAGAGTAGCACCCCTGGATCGTCCGTCCGTCGTTATGATCGGCGGTCTAAGTAGTATCATTCAAAATTCCTTCAAAACCCGACCAAAGGCTTACCATTCCTTGCCCTGCCTTACAAAATTTAAAGCTCATTGACATGATCAATAAATTATGTGTTGGCTTTCCACGAGAGCCAGCTATAGCAGACGATGTTGCCTACATAGGCCCGTATTAAGAAATCCATCTCAAGTGTGAGAACGGTCTTGAGTATGCGTTTTACATGTCATTTTGTACTGGTATGATGTAAAAATGACATTTACAAGATCGGACTTGAGATTGACTTATTAATGAATACGCCGGGCCATAGTGTTTCAAATACTGGCGCCAGATTACGTCACAGCAAACGGACTAGTATTACGTATGTCAATGGCATATGACCCTTCATTGTTTATAACACGACGCCACAATTAACTCGACAGATAAAACGTTAACAAACATGATTTCATCTAAATTAACAACCAATATCCACATACAATAAAACACTCTGCCACTGTAGAGATAAAGTCCAATTTTGAAAAACAAGTTTCAAGAAAAGCAATTGTTTTCGAGTATTGCGTTTGTTTGTTTGTCTGTTTTGCAGTTGTCAAGGCATTCCTTTATAGATAAACAGTTTTTTTATTGATAAAATATTAAAATTTATGCGATTGTTTTAATTATATCACTATGATGCAATGTTGAATCATATATTCGTTTGTAACTGTTTATGTATGCCGTTATATCCAAAGACAAAATTGTGTATTTACTGCATAATAGCGAACGCGACCCAAGAAAATATGGATAGATTATATTATAAGTGATATGGTATACACTAAGATAAGACAGAAAAGCGAGATCAATGGATGAAAAAGTCATACTGCGCCACAGATAATAGGAATAGGTAAAACAGGCGATGACGAAATCCCATTCTTTATCTCCTACTTTATTTACCTACCTAGTGGTTAGACCAAAGACAAAAGCTTCCGAAACACGTATCACACTCAATAAGGTGTACACGATTTAGTATCGATCAATCGCAATCGATTATTATTTTGATAGAGCAACAGAATTCGATGGCCCGAGTTTTATTTTCAGAATTATTATGATGCAAGGTTAGTTGGTCTGTGGGCTAAACCAACCAATTGAACAAGTAGAATTTTCGGTGCTGAAAAGACCGACAAAGAAATCATTCTGTTCTCTCTTCGTCTAGGTGTACTCTACGCTGGTTTGATGGTGACCAAGTCGGGTCCGTTGACCCTGGAGTTCAACTGCCGCTTCGGCGACCCAGAGACGCAGGTTCTGATGACGCTTCTCGAGACAGACCTCTACTCCATAATGAAGGTAATAATAACATCAACTATCAGCGCTCAAAAATCTGCTTAAAACTAGCCTCTAGGCTGATATCTAACGATTTTTTTTTTCGAAATGCTGTCTACCGTTGTTACTATTGTCCGGTGTAAGTTAGTTCTGGGTGTTACTGAAATCGCACCCAATCCTTTGTCTCAGCTTTTTGACAAGCGTTGTTTACTTTGGTACGATTGGTGTGTTTGTTTGGCGATATTGATTTGTTTATGTTTGTAGGCATGCGTGAACGGCACCCTGAAACAAGTGCAAGTGATGTGGAACACGAAGCTGTCCGCTGTTGGCGTGGTCATCGCTTCCAAGGGCTATCCCGAAACATCTACGAAGGGTTGCGTCATCAGTGGTGAGTGTACAATAAATCTGTTTATTTTGACGTAATATATGTATGTTCTATAGTTCCCTTATTCGTCGAGGGAGACTATTAGGCGCGATGTGAGCAGTTATATGCTGTTGATTAATCTCGTCTACACATGAATTTGGTGTGAACTTGAACACTGATATTGCTGATTTTTGTACATAAGTATTGAGATGTTATGTAAGGTGCACTGCAGCAGTAAGCAGTCTTTTACACTGACACAATACTTGCATTGATTGATGCTGTTGTTTCTTATTTTGAGCGGTCAAACAATTGGATGAATCTATAACAGTATCCCTCCCCGGCGGCAGGGCTATCGCAGGTGCAGGCGCACCCGGGGCTGGTGGTGTTCCACAGCGGCGTGGCGCGCGGCGCCAACGGCTCGCTGGTGTCGTGGGGCGGGCGCGTGCTGGCGCTGTGCGCGCGCGCCGCCTCGCTGCGCGCCGCCGCCGCCGCCGCCACGGCCGCCGCCGCGCTCATCGACTTCCCCGGCGCGCACTACAGGAAGGACATCGCGCATCGGGCCTTCTCGAAGTGAGTGTTTTTGTATATTGTGGTGTTCGTATGGGAATTATGTTTGAAATTATTTTAGTGTATTTAGTGACCGGTCGGGATTAGAGAACCGATCTCGGCTCTGAGCCGAGCCATTTAAATGATCGACCCTTTTAAAAATATTAATAAACTGTCAACAATTATGCTCTTGAATCTTGACATGTTATGTAACGTGGTGACGTGGTCAGATTTAACATCGCGCTTTATTAGTACAAAGTTAAGATATCCATTAGATGGTCGTTCTGACATCCATTCAATCCTTGACCTTCGATATAGTTTTACAGATGCAGTTGTTTGTGATTCGCTTTATCAATCTACACGAAATATTGTTAATCTGACATCGGCTGAGGTCACAGTGATGCTAGATTAATCCATCTACAGGCTGTCTTAAGAAATTGTGAAATATCTGAACTCTGAACTACCAGTGATTCGCATAATAAAACTTTAACTAACATAATCTTACTAGACTAAACAGCAATTTGTTAAAAGGACCTCCCTTGATGGTAAAACTGGTGCATGGTATTTAGGTATTAACCAAACTAATAAAAAGAACCCCAACTAAAATTAAGTTTTGTAAATAAATTAATTTTGTTTCAGCATGTAATCCCGGGCAATGATTCAAATAACTTTACCACGAAAGATGATTTAAATACTAATAACCCTTATTGCATTTATTATAGCGTGCATTTTTGTAAGTGGATGTTTCTCGGTAAGAATCTTACGAATCTCATGTACAATTACAATCAAGCATTTTACAACAATCTCTTTTTGTTTCTTTTTATTTTACAATAAATGTGATTTTTTGTTAAATTCATGTATTTTATTGTATTTTTCACCCTAATAGTATTTCACTGACAACATTATATTTTATGACTAATCAGCATTGGGAATAAAGATGCCTGTGCATGAATCATAAAACATATTTCAATCCTAAATCAATTATCTTTTGCTCGCCTGTTTGCAATTTGTTTTGTGGTCGCTTCCAGTTTATCCTGGCTTAGGCTTAGGGCTTATTAGGCTTAGGACCAATATTTACCTATGTCTGCTCTCCAAAGTTGACAAATATTATTTTATCAAACGATCTTTGCTGCTCTTCTTGAGAGTGTTGTTTGACGCGCCCCACGGAGGCGTAGCGTTTCATTTCGTACAGAAAAAAAATTCGCCTTTCATAAATTTGCAAATTTTTCCCACTATTGATCCATATTTTCAAATTTTGTACGGATCATTTCGATTTATTTCGTTTCAATGGCCTTTGAATAACAGATACTGACTTCCCCTTTACAATTTGTTCCAAAGTAGGTTCCACACATTGAGTACACTTTTGTGATTGCAACACACTACTGGAGATATAATATATATTGTAATATAATAATTAATCCGCCAACCCGCACTGGGCCAGCGTGGTGGATTATGGCCTGAATCCCCCTCGTATTGAGGGGCCCGTGCCAGGAGTGGGACGTCAAAAGGCCTAAGTTATTATTATATTATAATTTTATATTATAATAATTATAATACACAGAACAAATTACATTTCCCACCTTCAAGAATACGCTTCACATTCCAACATTGTCATACAACATTGTCAACAACACACTTTGTAAAGGCCAGGAAAGCACTCTACTAAATTAGATCGTCATGCAAAATGATCTCCAGAAAGATCAATGCATCTACTTAGTTTGTTGTCTCGAGTCCTTACCCCCACCAACGACTGTCGCGGCAGGAAACAAGTTGCCGCTGCAAGTGGCCGCTTGCTATGCTAAAGTTTTTTTTTAGTTTATATGGGCGTTATAATTAAACGGACAAACATATCTCCCTAGAATCAACGGCCTGTCGTACCTGCAAAGCGGTGTAGACATCGACGCGGCCGCCACCCTGGTGAAGCAGATAGAGCCGCTGGCCACGGCCACGCACCGGCGCGGCGTGCTGGGCCGCCTGGGCTGCTTCAGCGGCCTCTTCCAGCTCTCCGCCATGGACCCGGACCTGAAGGACCCTGTGCTGGTGCAGGGGACTGACGGCGTTGGGACTAAACTCAAGGTAGATAGAAGCACAGAAGCATTATAGCCGCTGTTTAGTTACATCCATACAGAAAACCAATGTTATCATGTTATATCCTTAACCCTTTCAATGATTCCTACCTCCGAGCGCGCTCTGCTCCAAGCGTCGTAATATTTCGTGCCGATTAGCAACGTTTTTTTACAAGAATCGATACTAAAACAAATAGACCTTGACATATTCGATCTATGACATCCTATTATCGTTGACGTGTTCCTAAAGTTAGCAAATAAACGCGACACTCTAGGGGTTAAGGCACATCCCTGCTTTATCTTACCATTCACACTTATAAAGCTGCTCGCGCAGATTTTAAGCTCACTTGCCGATAGTGAGCGACTTGCCACAAAGATATTACCGCCTCGCGCGTCTCCACTAGCAGTGAAGGAGACACATAATTTGACAACGTAAACGCCGCTCAACACAGTCTTGCGGATCTATGCAATCAATATAATGGGGATGAATGATCTATATAATTTAATCGTAAATCACTTTTAGATGTTCAGGTTGAAACTTTCACTGTATATAATGTTACCAAAGAAACATTATAAGAGAAACCATTTGTTGTCAGAATTGCTGCGCAAAATTTGCCATAATGCTAGGTCACGAGTCCATTTAGATTACGTCTTCACGTTATTCGTTAGCATAATTGTAATATTAGATCATAATTGTTGCAGATAGCGGAAATAATGCAGAAGTACGACACGCTCGGCCAGGATCTAGTCGCGATGTGTGTGAACGACATCCTGTGCGCGGGCGCCGAGCCGTTCGCGTTCCTGGACTACATCGCGTGCGGGCGGCTGCAGGTGGACGTCGCCACCACTATTGTGAAGGGCATCGCCGACGCGTGCCTGCTCTCCGGGTGTGCTTTGTTAGGTAAGAGCTAGTTTTAATAGGTTTATAATCCCACTCGTCTTGGGGGAGGCCCAATAGTGGTAGGTGGGTCAAACTTTTAAATACATTTAATTAATATTACATTAAGAGCTTACAGATCACGGACGCACCACCCTTTGAACTCTACCCTCTAGGACAAAAGTTTCCGAAACACATACGCCTAATAAAGTGTATAACATTTACGATCGACCAATCTCAACCCATTATTATTTCTTGATAAACCAATCAGAATGCGTTGCTTTCGTTTCAGGATAATCACATTTATTTTGCTAGTCTATTTATCTGTCCCAATCCTCAGCAAAGGTAGCTCCCGCATTTGTCAACAAAATAAGGTATTGTGCTGTTTTGGGACAAGTATCTCCCACCAAGGTTTACCAAATCTTCCTGACGTCTTTTCTTGGGCCTGCCCCGGCTGTCTTCTGTATCCATTTTGCGATGGCATTTGCTCACCATTGCGGGGCGATACGTGTCACGGGAACAGTACAATTCCATTTTGCAATGACCAATCAGAATTATTTTAATGCAAGTTATTCCTAGTGCGGACTCTATAGCGTCGGCCAGCATAAGAGATCGCTCTGTGATCGGAATGTCTTTCTAATGACTTTACCAAGTTCTGTCTCAGGGTTGAGATGGATTTATTCGACGACCGCTTAGCGCAGTGGTTTGAGCGTATCGCTGCATCGGGTGATTGCGGGTTTATATTCCCGCCAGGGTACATTTCAAAAATTGCCTTTTCGTGATTTGCCCAGGTCTGGTTATCACTGAGATCGCCCCCAGTCTATTGTACGGTACCCATAGTTCAAGCGTTGTTTAGTTTGGGATCATACGTGTCAGTTTGGCGATATTTATATTAGTCTAACATAATACCCTTCCTGCAGGCGGTGAAACAGCAGAGATGCCGTCAATGTACGATGTCGGCAAGTACGACCTGGCCGGGTTCGCCGTGGGAGTGGTGGACAACCTGAAGCAGCTGCCGCGCTCCAAGGAGATCCGCGCGGGGGACGTGGTGCTGGCGCTGCCCTCCACCGGCGTGCACAGCAACGGCTTCAGTCTTGTGCAGAAGATCATGAGCGAGAGCGGACATAGGTCAGTGAAATATTATGACAGAACTTTAATCTAGGATTGGGCGAAAGTTGGGTTTCAAAAATGTTGAAATCTACATTGTGTATTTATCAAAGGACTGGTTTGTTTTGGGGGCGTTGCTACGCTGTCAAAGATTGGCCGTACCAACTCAGAAACCTTTGTGGGCTCATGCACAACACTTTGCTGAAGATCATGACATGAGCAAATGCATAGTTTACGATTCTATAAAGGACATACAGACAAACATTCATTTGTATACATAGCAGATTCTATTCAGTCTGTCTAACATTAAGTATATACACCTCCTGTATGGTCTTCCTATATGTTTTTCATTTAATCAACTACCATCTGCTACTCTGTATAGGACTCAATTTCCTACAAAAAATACATTAATAATTTTTTTATGGTTTCACACACCTTAAGAGACGAAGACTTAAAACTGTCAAGTGTCAATATCAGACGACTATTAATCTTGGATTCCTGGATTTCATTAGAAGGTCCATGTAAGCCATTAAATTTTCCGAGATCAGACGGCACCCCACTATAAGAACTCAGGGGGGTTCTTTAATAACATCCAGCCATTGACCCCAACTGTCCTCTTCAAAACAGATACAACGAGAAAGCGCCGTTCAGCAGCACCAACAAGAGCTTCGGCGAGGAGTTCCTGACCCCCACCGGGCTGTACGTGCGGCCGCTGCTGCCCGCCGTGAAGAAGGGGCTGGTGAAGGCGCTGGCGCACATCACGGGCGGCGGCCTGCTGGAGAACGTGCCGCGCGTGCTGCCGCCCGGCCTGCGCGTCGCGCTGGACGCCGGGAGCTTCCGGATCCCGCCCGTGTTCGGCTGGCTGCAGGCCAAAGGTACCTCATCTAACTTATACCATTTGAAAATCGGTGTTCTTTAGCGGAAAAAGGAAGATCTCCGAGCTAGACGGGTGGTATAGTTGTCGGAGTCTTATATGCAGGTTTAAACAGAAAGGGTATACTTTTTTCAAAACTTAACTTTGTAATTCGAAAACTATCATCTTTGGAGGAAACTAGAAACACAAAAGGTGTTATAGGGATACAGCTGTTGACAGATTTCATAAAGTCTACAAACATTTAGTACTTCAACTGTCCCACAAAGCGGATAGTTTTAGATTTACAAAGTAAAGTTTCAAATAAAATAGTATACCCATTCTGTTTCACTTAGTATATACGAGTCACGATGCTTGCGAATCTTAATAGCGTGATTTAGGCTTTAATGATTTTTCATCAATGTATTGTGGCATTACATTTAGTGACATCTGTTGTCAGGCGGTGTGAATGTGATTTTCAATCTAGCGAGATGTGAGGTATATAAAATGCACCTAAAGTTAATTGAAAATCTTATGAAAGTAGAGTTGGATATTGCACGCTTGCGACGGTCCTAACGTTGTTTTAATATTAGAAACTAGTAAGATGCTAAACACATAACAATAAAGCCATAAACGCCACATAGGCGGGTACCTCCGCTCGTCTAACATATGCATTGCTGCTGCAATATGTATGACCGCACCTGATATTTTTATTGGTTGGACATTTATAACGTGACCTTGAACGCACCAATCAAAATTTGCCGTTTTCCCCGAAATCCAGTCAACTTATGTAATTCTCCTACAATAGTGGACGCAAGCGGTGTAATGTCTTATTATTCTGTGATGCTAAATAATGATGACAGTAACGGACTAGTGGCAGAAATTTGTAGTAAAAAAACACTCCAGTCAATAAAAATTAAACCTTACCTCTTCATTTATAAAACTCATTTTTCTCCGCCCAGGCATGGTCTCAGACTTCGAAATGCTTCGTACATTCAACTGCGGCGTCGGAATGATAGTCATCGCTGACCCGGTGTGCGTCAATGAGCTGATCGCAGCGGTCGACGGCGTCATCGATATCGTCGGTACTGTGGAGCAGATCGGGAAGGAAGGTAGGAAGATAATATTACTCCGTTGGTACTCCGACTATACTTGATTTTACTTGTATCTTATGGCCGTAAAGTGCTGGTTCTTGTCAACCAGCACATGCTGAATTGGGTCCGTTTGTGGCGAGCAGAATTTTGAACTGTATTAATATTATTTTTTTGTAATCTTTTATCCTGTGTGTTGCTCGCCACAATAAAGTTTTTTCTTCCTATCACATCACCATGTTATATCAGCGGTTCCCAACTCTTTTCAACGTCGGTCCCCTAAGGGCCTACCGCCTAACACATTATATTATGATCTCTGTGCACCCGTTAATTATGAATTAAAGAAACAATGATAAAAAACGCAGATCCCAGTTTGGGAAACCCTGAGTTATGTCGGTGCCATGTTTTACATCGTAAAACTTTTGATAAACCTTTCTATATTCAAGAAGTCAATACGACCATATCAAACTTACAAAACATAGTACCAAAACCATAAAATCCAATTTGCCTTACGCCACTTTTAGCAAATTTATTGTAAAGTAAACAAATCTAAACCTTAACTCGAAACTAAATAAAGTCCAATTTGCTTTGTGCCAAATAAATAAATTAATTGTAAAGAAATATGATTCGAAATTTGAACCTTATGCCCGAGGTTAAAGTGTTAAAGTGTACTGAGTCGGAATGCGTGTTGCGGCAGGCGGGCACGCGGTGGTGGTGCGGCAGTTCGGCGCGGCGCTGGAGCCGCTGCGGGCGCCGCACGCGGCGGCGGGGGCGGGCCGCGCCGCGCCGCTGAAGGCGCTCTCCTACAAGGATAGCGGCGTCGACATCGAGGCCGGGGACTCGCTCGTCTCGCTCATCAAACCTTTGGCCAGGTACCTCGCTCTGTTCTTCTGAAGGAGGCATATTATCTTCTATATTTTGATGTGAAACATCTATTGGCGCACATAACCCCTCGAGTGTCAGGATCGCCTACGTCGGTGTATAAGATTTGAATGCTCCAAGTGTCGCGTTCATCTCCGGGTGGGCATAAGACACAAGCGGCCATTAGTTGTTTATTTGCTACGTTTAGTAACGCGTCAACGATAATTGAGTTTCATAGATCGGTTATGTCAAAGTCTATCTGTTTTAGTATAGATTCTTGTAAAAAAGCGTTACTTATCGGCACGAAAAAAATAACAAAAACAAGTCATACTTCCGGAATATTACGACCCTTGGGACAGAGGGCTCGCAGGAATTGGAATAAGCATTAAAATCGACCAGTTTGCCGTCACGGCAAATGGCATGACGCTCTCTCATGCCGTCACGCCCCCTCTTCGCCATCCCCACCCTCTTTCGACTCCCCTGAGTGTGTGCGCGCGCATACTATACACTACACAGTTTCTCATCAACCGGACGTCCCGTAATAGCCATTTTTTTATTATTACTTATTTCGTCCTTTATTTATTTTATTAATAACTCTAAATTGAAAAAATTTAAAAACCCCCGATGCGACGACCTTTTCATCAAATTTATACAATAATCAACAGAAAATCTGTGTAAAAGTATGAGACATTATTTTGTTATGACATTATAATAATTGAAATTAGAATAGACAACGAATCTAAATATTGATGCTACGGAGGTTTAATTCCTAGTAAAATATTATCAATTATGATTCAATTTCATGTATTAACTCTGGTTGAGGTGGACGGGAGCAGCCCAGGGGAAGAATTTTCAATAACGCTAAAATTATTTTAATAGTACATTGTTACATGAGTGGTGAAAGTTACTCGAACTATTAGCGCCCTCGCTACGCTCGGGCGCCAAACCCCGTCTCGGGACAAAATAAGTCTTTCACCCGAGGTAAACACTGTGCTTTTCATTACGAATACAAGGAAAATAAAAATAAAAACAGGAATTGGCTAAAGAAATAATACAAGGAAGTATAAACAATACTCTACAACTCGAAAAAATAAATCGGATTGCCGCCTATTTTGTTTTTCTTTTCGTTGGCTGGCCAACTTCATTATTTAGCCATTATTTTTCATTTTCATCTTTAAATATTTTGCCCACATCTATGATATTTTAAAGAAATTGTTGAATCTAAATTATAATTAAGTCATTTGAAAATATATATTCTTGAATTAATACTTAACTTTATGTTATTTCAATTTTACATCGTGCTGTAATTGAGTGACTGTAGAAAAAGTTAGAACATGGTTCCATAGAAATGTGAAAATGAAACTAGTTTTTTTTTTATAATTTGACAGCTGTCAGTTGAAAGCGAAACTCCCGGGCCTGAAAAGTATTACTTTCAACCCGCTTCTCAGGCAACTTCAGACCTACTTTCAGAGTATGAGTAATGAAAATTAGATTTGTTTATTATATCTTTTCTCAAGGGCAGAGCAGCGCCCTCTAGAATTATTATAACGTAATATTACATGACCATTAACAAAACAAACAAAATTTAACGCATGCGCGTATCCATCATTTGACACGTGACTTATGGAACGTCTTTAGTTCATACACAAATCTCATATAAAAATTAATAAAATATACATTTTTTCAAGAATTAGGGAAACTTTTCATATTTATAATATTGTAGAAAGCCAGTTTAAACTATTACGATCATTTAAAAATATAATAAATCTAAATCCAATAATCTCAAATTTCGATTGGATTCGAGCCGTGGAAGTTGGTTTTGACCGTGAATGTGGCTTTTTAAACTACAAAAAAACTGATGATCTTCAAACGGCTGAACCGATTTTCATGAAACATAGCTAAGAACACTCTCGATCAGAATACATATCTAACAAAAGAAACACAATTGAAATCGGTTCATCAGCTTGGGCGCTACGTTGCCACAGACTGACACACAGATACACAGATACACATGTTAAACTTATAACACCCCTCTTTTTTCGTCGGGGGTTAAAAATATTAATGGTAGTTTATCACACTAGAATTCCCGTTGATCCTTCCAGCTAAGCTAATCCTTGTGTTAGAAGTGGGCTCCCGTCAATAATTTAATGGCCAGGATGAAAACCTACACCACTACAACGCACAGATCAATAAGTCAAGACACCTCTTGCGTCCACTATTCTATGAGAATGAATTTTTCAAAAGCTGTCAGGGTATTGGGGAAGATTTTGATTGGTCTGTTCAAGGTCGAATCAAAATGCATATGTTAGGCGAGTAGGGGTGACCGGCTATGCGGCGTCTATGGCTTATTGGTCTGTAGCTATTCTACAAGAGTGTGTTTCGCGCAGATCGACATCCCGCTCCGGAGTTCTGGGCGGTCTCGGTGGGTTTGGCGGCTGCTTCCAGTTGAAAGCTGTTGAACAAGAATACAAGGTAAGTGCAGTCTTAAATAATTGTGAATTTATTGTTATGTGTATAGTATGGGGCTTTTTTGGGATATAGCCAGGATTGACAGTGGTGTCCAATAATGGCGATGAGGTTTGAAAAAAAATCCCGGTGGAAAATTAACCACCTTGTGCAATAAGCCGAGCGGCTTACGCTCGAATCACTGCACCAAGCGGTCGTCTATATCAATGTAAACATAATGGTACCCAGGACCCGGTGCTGGTGCTGGCGGCGGTGGGCGTGGGCACCAAGCTGCGGATCGCGCAGCAGATCAACCAGCACGACACCATCGGCGTGGACCTGGTGGGCATGTGCGCCAACGACATCCTGTGCAACGGCGCGGCGCCGCTGTCCTTCCTGGACTACTTCGCGTGCGGCGCGCTCGACGTCAGCGTGGCGCGCCGCGTGGTGGCGGGCGTGGCCGCCGGCTGCCGCCAGGCCGACGCCGCGCTCATCGGTAACTGCACTACTGCCTGCCTTCCACCTCTAGTTACCAACGACATCCTGTGCAACGGCGCGGCGCCGCTGTCCTTCCTGGACTACTTCGCGTGCGGCGCGCTCGACGTCAGCGTGGCGCGCCGCGTGGTGGCGGGCGTGGCCGCCGGCTGCCGCCAGGCCGACGCCGCGCTCATCGGTAACTGCACTACTGCCTGCCTTCCACCTCTAGTTACCAACGACATCCTGTGCAACGGCGCGGCGCCGCTGTCCTTCCTGGACTACTTCGCGTGCGGCGCGCTCGACGTCAGCGTGGCGCGCCGCGTGGTGGCGGGCGTGGCCGCCGGCTGCCGCCAGGCCGACGCCGCGCTCATCGGTAACTGCACTACTGCCTGCCTTCCACCTCTAGTTACCAACGACATCCTGTGCAACGGCGCGGCGCCGCTGTCCTTCCTGGACTACTTCGCGTGCGGCGCGCTCGACGTCAGCGTGGCGCGCCGCGTGGTGGCGGGCGTGGCCGCCGGCTGCCGCCAGGCCGACGCCGCGCTCATCGGTAACTGCACTACTGCCTGCCTTCCACCTCTAGTTACCAACGACATCCTGTGCAACGGCGCGGCGCCGCTGTCCTTCCTGGATTACTTCGCGTGCGGCGTGGATTCCACCTCTAGTTACCAACGACATCCTGTGCAACGGCGCGGCGCCGCTGTCCTTCCTGGATTACTTCGCGTGCGGCGTGGATTCCACCTCTAGTTACCAACGACATCCTGTGCAACGGCGCGGCGCCGCTGTCCTTCCTGGATTACTTCGCGTGCGGCGTGGATTCCACCTCTAGTTACCAATGTGGGCGTGTGCGCAATTAACCCCTACAGTGTGTACACCTCTGTCGGTGTATCAGATTTGAATGCTAAGTCCAACTTAAAATCTAAACTATATTTGATCGAATTTCGGTGAGTTGAGTCACAGATACAGCTTGGCCTCGCCGTAGTACTAGCCACCCTACACCATGGAGGTCATTTAAAATGGCCAACTTATTTGATACGGTCAAAAGCTAGTATTGTTATGTAATATGTGTGTCGTGCGCAGGCGGCGAGACGGCGGAGATGCCGGGCATGTACGAGCCGGGGGTGTACGACATCGCCGGCTTCGCGCTCGGCGTCGTCGAGCGCTCCCACATACTGCCCAAGATCAACGACATCGCTGTGAGCACATAATAAATACATATAAACATCGCCAGACTGACACACCAACTGTATGGTCCCAAACTAAGCAACGCTTGTACTATGGGTACCGTACAATGGACTGGGGGCGATCCCAGTGACACCCAGACCTGGGCAAATTACTACAAGGCCATTTCCGAAATTTGCCCCGGCGGAAATCGACCCCGCAACTATCATGTGCAGTGAGCCGAGCGGCCTACGCTCGAACCACTGCGCCAAACGGTCGTCAAATGGCTGGCAACGGACGATAATTACGACAGGCTTAGGTCCCTTTCGCTCTACACTAGTAAGGAAAGTTGTTGGACGCCATTTTGCAACATAAACAATTATCTAACATGAAACCTTTATAAAATATAATACAGAAATAGTGGGAAAGCAAAACCGAGAAAGCTACAAGAGCTAGATTTGGATCGAGATAAGTGGGAAACAACTTTATGAACTAATTTTTAATAAAAATACTTTATTTTGTAACAATTGATTGTTGCATCTTTCTCGAAGTTTTTCTTCCAGCATACACTTTATGGCAGTGATAGCCGATTGGTTAAGCATGCGTCTTTCGGGCTACCAGGTCTCGGGTTCAAACCCCGGCTCGAACCTCTGGATTTTTCGAATCATAATTTCTATATGATTATCACTTGCTTACGGTGAAGGATTTAACCAATTTTCGAAAGACATGTGAAATCCACCAACCCGCACCGGGCCAGCGTGGTGGATTATGGCTTCAATCCCCCTCGTGTTGAGGGTAGGCCCGTGCCCAGGAGTGGGACGTCAAAAGGGCTAAAATTATTATAATTAATTATACACTTTATGGATATGTAAAGTATAGTTATTATTTGTTAGGTTGGGGACATCATCATCGGGTTGCCGTCTAACGGTGTCCACAGCAACGGGTTCAGTTTAATTCACAAGCTGATGAAGAAGAACGGACTCACGCTCTCGGACAAGGCGCCCTTCAGCAAAGAAGGACTCACATTGGGTCAGTAACATTAACTTTGAGTTACTCCTTCTAGCGCCTTAACGCCTAGTTACCCAATTTCGGATCGATATTTTTATTTTTTTGCACTGGCAGAGCCATCTGTAGCTAACTGACTACAGGTCATATACGGGCTGGTGCAACAGGGTAGTTCACCTCCCACAGAAAATCTGCGTGAAGTAGTTATTGTAGTTGCGTTTCGCACGATGAGTGGCTGAGCTGGAGGCCCGAGCCCCCTCTTCCCCTCTCTGCACTTCCTGCCAGGTCGGCAAGGTACGAGCAATGCCATTGCTATTGCAAACATCTATAGGCTCTAAGCTGTAACCTTATTAAAATCAGGCGAATGGTACACTTGTTTGCCGACTTTGTTGCATAAAAAAGCAAGGTCAAAAGCTAAAACTTGACTAATGGAAAATCACGCTCTAAAAAGTATGAACCAAGAAAATATTACAAACAATTCAAATCACGCATAAAAGCGTTATAAGTAACTTTGTAACGTCCACTGTGAAAAAGTTCTCTCAAAACACAACTAGATGGCGTAAGTGAGTTATTCAAGTGACGGGATAGTGGGACATGAAAAAACTTAAAATGTTGTTCATATAAAACCCTTAACAGCGTAAACGTCGTTAGGGAACCTGGTGGCCCTAGAACATATTATAAACAATTTTCGAAAGGCTTGCGAAATCCACCCACCCCCAATAGGCCAGCGTCGCGGATTATGGTCTGAATCCTCCTCGTAATGAAGCTCGTACCTAGGAGTGGGACATTAGAAAAACTGACGTAATCAGCCTCGTATTAATAAATCGATCTCACGAAGTAGACCGGCCTGGTTTAATAGAAAGGTCAAAATAGATCTAGTTCATTTTTAACCCCGACGAAAAAAGAGGTATGTGTGTATCTGTGTGTCTCTGTGGCAACGTAGCGCCCAAGCTGATGAACCGATTTCAATTTTGTTTCTTTTGTTAGATAGGTATTCTGATCGAGAGTGTTCTTAGCTATGTTTCATGAAAATCGGTTCAGCCGTTTGAAGATCATCAGCTCTTTAGTAGGTTAAAAAAGCCACATTCACAGCCAAAACCAATTTCCACGGCTCGAATCCATTCGAATTTGAGATTATTGGATTTAGATTGATTATATTTTTAAATGATCGTATAATATAGTCTGAACTGGCTTTTTACAATATTATAAATTTGAAAGTTTCCCGGTGTCTAAAAAAAATGGATATTAAGGCAATTTTTATATGGGATTTGTGTATCAACTAAAGACGTTCCATAAGTCACGTTTCAAATGATGGATACGTGCATGCGTAATTTTTTTTTTGTTTTGTTAATGATCATGGAATATTACGCAAAAGTAATTCTAGAGGGCGCTGCTCCGCCAATTCAGAAAAAAACTCTAATATAAAATGATTTTAGCGTTATTAAAATTCTTACCCTGGGCTTCTCCCGTCTACCTCAACCAGAGTTATTACTTACATCATATTTTATCATAATTGATAATCTTTTACTAGGAGTTAAACCTCCGTGACATCAATATTTAGATTCTTTGTCTATTCGAATGTCAATTATTATAATATCATAACAAGATAATGTCACATAGGTAATTTTACACAGATTTTTGTTGATTATTATACACTGCATTGCTTATCTTAGCTTATAAATGAGGAAGCCAAAACTTATAATGTAAATGGCACTTTCATAATCTGGCATCAAAACTAGTTGTACTAGATGAATTTGCGAGATGAGCTATGGATACTGAGCTATGGGAGCTACGCAAATCTCGCTAACTTAATTATTTGGAAGAACTAGGTAAAGTACGAGTATACATTTGATGAAAAGGTCGTCGCATCGGGGGTTTTATATTTCAATTTTTAATCATCTGACAGCTGTCAGTTGAAAGCGATTCTCCCTAGGCCGGAAAAGTTTTACTTTCAACCTGCTCCTCAGGCAATTTCAGACCTACTTTCCGAGTATGAGTAATGAAAAATATATTTGTATTTCACGTAAAACGGATTATAATTTAACCCCCAGGGCCCAACATAAATCTAGTTACCAACGCGCCTAAGTGTTCTCAAAGGGTTAAATGATAATAATGATTGTAATGAATGTCGCGTGGTGTGGGGTAGGTGAAGAGCTGATCAAGCCGACGCGCATGTACGTGCGCAGCGTGCTGGGCGCTCTGCGGCGCGGGCGCGTCAAGGGCGTGGCGCACGTGACGCGCGGCGGCCTGCTGCACTCCCTGCCGCGCGTGCTGCCGCCCGCCGCGCGCGCCCGCCTCAACGCGCACTGGTGGCACGTGCATCCGGTACACACACACACACACTCACACACACACACAAACACACACACACACACACACACACACACACGTTATTTTTGTTAAAATCTAACCCATATTTAATATGGGTCAGATTTTAACAAAAAAAACTATTTCGCTTTTTAAATTAACTTAACCCGATTGTCTTCATACCAGAGGCTTCTTTGAACGCCTAAAAAACAAACAAAAAATTGACGTTTTTATTTATCGCTGCCCGAACCGCAATGCGAATCTCAGTCAATTCAAAGTGATCCGAAGACCTGAATATTGTTGTTATTGGGATAGCCGTATATTACTAACTAGTGAACATGGCCTATGCATCTGAGTGCTAACTCATAAGTATAGAACTGTACTATTCATAAAACCTTTTCTTCTCTCGGACTGTAGAACATTGTTTTTATATTTTCGTGATCGCCACCAGGTGTTCGCGTGGATCGCGGACGCGGGCGCTGTGGAGGACGACGAGATGCTGCGCACCTTCAACTGCGGCATCGGCATGGTGCTCATAGTGTCACCCGAGAATCAGGCCGAAGTAAGTACGCGATCATTTCGGGGGTTTCTGCAAGAACAAAAACCAGAACAGATTAAAAACCAGAAGAAACATTGTTTTTTTTTTTTTTTTTTTTTTTTTTTTTTTTTTTTTTTTTTTTTTTTTTTTTTTTTTTTTTTTTTTTGAATTGACTATATGTTGTTGGCCAGAGTGGCCATAACAACTTCACCCGGACAGAGGGCGAGCGCAAGTGCGCTCCAGCCATAGGGGCAGGGGGGCAGCTAGCTCAAGGGCGTCACTAGGGACACGACCTCGGCTTGGGCCGCTGCCAGGAGAGGTGGCGAGGGTAAATCTACCACCGGATCGGAACGCGACCTCGACTGAGAAGATCCGGCAAGAAACTCAGCGGGCTTGTCGGGTGCCAAGGTGCGTCTAGGTAAGTAGACGCACCTTCTAGCGGAAGCGGGGGTTCGTCGACCTCGCCGGCGAGGTCGGTGTCTGGCGGGGAGTGTGCGTGTGTCGTTCTCCTCGACATCTGAGTCTAGGAGAGCGGTGAGTGGGTCGGGGGGGTCCAGCACCACATGCCGCGGCCTGCGGCGGCATGTATCTGGCTCGTGTGCGGGTGCATAATCGGCGGCGGCGACGATTAAGGGATTGGTGTGTTCAGAAGCCTTCATGAAATAGCGTTCAGACGCTATTTTGAAGTGCTTCTGGATAGAATCGAGGCGTAAGTCAGAATGAAGGTCTACGTTCCGTACGAACCACGGGGCTCCGACGGCTTGGCGAAGAAAACGGGACTGTAAGGCCTGGAGGCGACTAATGTGAGAGTTGGCCGCGTGGGCGAACACAACGCTCGCATAGGACATGATGGGGCGAATGCAAGCTTTGTAAAGTGTCACCTTATTTCTAAGGGACATTTTACTCCGCTTGCATAGGAGATAATGAAGGCGACCGAGCACAAAGGCGGCTCGATTGCGGACGTTTCTAATGTGAGGACCGAAGGTCATGGAGCCATCGAGCGTGACCCCGAGATATTTAACTGACTTGGACCAAGGGATAGGCTGCTTGTACAAAGAGACAGTACCTAAGTTGGAGCGAGTGTGGCGTATGGAGGGGCGTCGAGAGGTGGTCCTGGCAAAAAGCACGGCTGCGCTTTTGTCCGGGTTCACCTCTATTCGCCATTTCATAAACCACTCTCCGAGAGAATTGACAGCGCGTTGGAGAACGCGTGTGATCTGAGCCTTATTACGATGGGAGAAATAGAGCGCGGTATCATCCGCGTAAAGGGCGAGTTGCACATTGTTCGTGCGGGGGATGTCGTTAGTGTACAGACTGTACAAAAGAGGGGAGAGCACGGAGCCCTGAGGGACTCCTGCCCTGATGGGGTGGGGTGGGGAGAGCGTGCCCTCGACTCGATATCGAAAGGTACGGTTTGACAAGAAGTCTCGTAAGATGAGCACGAGACTGTCCGGCACGCCTAAGAGGTACAGCTTGTAAATCAAGCCGTTGTGCCAGACTTTGTCAAACGCCTTAGCGACGTCAAAGAAGAGAGCTCCCGTGGATAGGGGGCGGCCGGAGGAGGAGTTGAGGCCTTTGAGAATGTACTCCGTGATGCGGTGTACTTGGTGAACACAAGAGTGGCCGGCCCGAAAGCCGAACTGCTCGTCAATGAGAAGATGATTGGAAAAGATATACTCTTTGAGTCTTGCTAAAAGCAGGCGCTCATAGAGTTTGGCAATGGCCTTGAGGAGGCTGATGGGACGGTAGCTCGCAGGGACGTTGCGGGGCTTACCGGGTTTGTGAATGCCAATGACTATTGCCTCCTTCCACGCATTGGGAAAGATGCAGTTCGTCATAGCGGCATTGAAGATAGCTACTAGGAGACAGATAAGCTGGGCGGGTAAGAGTTTGAGAACTCTGTTGCTAATGCCGTCCGAGCCCGGGGCCTTCTTGGAGTTGAGACCTTTAATCAAATCCTTCACCTCGGATTCGGTAACCGGTGTGAGAGTGGTAGTGAGGGGTAAGGAAACCCTGCGCTCGACTTCCCTATCAACGAGTTCCAGGTGGTCGGGATCAGAGGATTGGGTGCTAGGGGAGCACTGGCTCTCGAGAGCGGAGGCTAGAAGCTCGGCCTTTTCGTCGTCATCGAAAGCAGGGGGGTCGCCTGAAGGGCGTAATAGGGGGGGCATTGTGACAGTAGAGTCGGACTTTAAGGCTCTCGCCAGCTTCCAGTAAGCTAGATGCGATGGCGAGATTCCTTCGAGAAGGTTACCCCACCGGGCGTCCCTAAGCTCGGCGATTCGACGCTTTACATCACGCTGTAAAGCGCGCATGCGAACACGGTTAGCTTCGGTGGGGTAAGAATCGTAAGCTCTGATGGAGGCATTCTTAGCTCGGACCAGGGCTTTGATATCGTCTGGCAGAACGAAGCGGTGAGAGTCACCTACCTCGACCTGCTTAGACGAGTGACTAATGGCCGACTGAGCTCTGTAGTATATACCAGGTAGTCAAGCTATTACAGAGGGATTTGAAAGACATAGACAGCTTGCATATATTTAAAATCAAGGTAAAACATAATATTCTTGAACCTGTCATTTTGATTAATCGATTCACGACTCGACCTTGAACGGCTGAGTTTCTTGCCGGATCTTCTGACTCGAGGTCACTCACGTTCCCATCCGGTTGTAGAAACGGACCGATCAAACTACTCTGTCTTCCCCGAAACCTCGTCACCGTTTATCGGTTTCATTGTCGTGCAATAGTCGTGGTCGTATGGTTGTAACAACCCGTGTGCAGGTGATGAACACGACGCGGTCGTTCGGCGCGATGGTGATCGGCACCGTGCAGGCGCGGCCGGCGGGCGGCGCGCGCGTGCTGGTGGACAACTTCGCGTCCGCCATGGACTTCACGCGCCGCATGCCGCTGCTGCCCAACAAGAAGGTACGAGTACACCGGCCGCTACACTCTGCTACACATTTTTTATATTTATATTAATGGCCTCTTACAATTTGGGTCAAGCCCAATATGATTCTGCCAATGTCGAGTAACAAATAGCAATAACAATCAATTAATAACAATATAATATAAAAAAACTTACTGGTACAGAGCGTATTATAATATAATAGATTATTCAAATTATACAATTGTATAAACATTTTGTTGATATTAGTATAATATAATTATTTATAATACGTCAATAATTTCAATTTTTAATATGGTGATTTAAATTTACTTACTAAAATAAATTTAATATACTACTCTTTATATTTTATATTCAATGAATAAGTAATGAAAAATACTTACAATAATTTCAAAATTGAACCTTTTTTCTCGGAAATAAAGTTCAAATTGAAATAGCAGCACATGTATTGGTGTCAGGTGGCAGTGCTGGTGTCGGGCACCGGCAGCAACCTGCAGGCGCTGCTGGACAACACCAGCGACGCGGCGCAGTGCATGTGCGCGGACATCGCGCTCGTCGTCAGCAACAAGGCGGACGCGTACGCGCTCAAACGGGCCGAGAAAGCGGGGATACCCACCTTGGTGAGCGCACTCCGATATTTGCGTTAATCTATACAAATAACACCTTTTCACTAAATGCATATGAAAGTACATACGACACCTATAGCAATATCGTGATTTAAATTTTTTTGTCTGTCTGTCTGTATGTTTATTCCGGGTAATCTCCGAAACGGCTGGACCGATTTTGACGGGACTTTCACTGGCAGATAGCTGATGTTATAAGGCGTAACTGAAACTACTTTTATTTTAGAAAATAAAAAAAAAACAAATGGGGCATATCGCGTGGGCTCAGAACGCGGGAGCGGGAGCGGTTAAGTTAAATTCCACGCGGACGAAGTCGCGGGCTCAGCTAGTTAATAATAATTATAATTATGGGCTAGCTCGTTTAATGTCCCACTTCGTGCCACTTCGTTGAGAGGGGGGGTTTAAGCTATAATCCACCACACTGGCCCAGTGCATGTTGGTAGACTTCACATGTCTTTCGAAAATTTATATTTATCTAACAGGTTTCTCCACTTTTCACTTCAGGTTTTTCACAAAACAATGAAATAAAACATAATTCTTAGGGCTTAATACATAAGGTATGTATTTGGCGATCTTATCGATGTGATAAAACGATGTATAATTGATGTTGGAATTATGATTCGCGTATAGACTTCGACAAACCCAGAGGTGCGAGCCGGTTGGCTATCATCATGAAGGAAATCTTGACAATCCAATAAACAATATTTATACGGACTTATAATAATAAACTCCCGTGCTTCTATCCCTTTATCAGACGGCGTGTCATGGGAACGTCCTTTAGGTTTACACACTTGCGTTGACTTGAGTTCATTTCCTCAGCCCGTTGAAGAAACGCGCAAAGGAGTTGAACCCTGTCTTGAATGCCTTGTCCATTAAAAACTTATAGGAATATGTTTTTCTCAGGTATTCAACCATAAAGACTACGCTACCCGCGAGGAATTCGACCGCGCCGTGTCCGAGGCGTTAGAAGCCCATAAAATAGACTACGTCTGTCTCGCTGGCTACATGAGGATACTCTCCAGCGAGTTCGTGAAAAAGTAAGTCAATTACACTATAACCAACTATTGAACACATCACAACTTTATACAGCCAAGTACGCCTATTGGATTATTTGTATACTTCTTTACCTCGCTTAGAGCAATTTCTGGCCCTCTTATTTACCACAAAGGAAGCCAAGCTATATCGCCGTCGTTTTCTCGGTCGACCTCGACTATCCACATGAAGTCGAATTTTAATTAGACAAGATAAACTGAAAGGGGCTAATGTCACTTTTCAACATAAATAGAAGCTTCAATTTAAAAGAACAGTGACCATTTCTAGCTGTATAGAAAATCGACTTTCGTGTTGATGTTCATCACACCCTCGTCGTACGAAACGCAGCTATTATAGCTACTTTTCGCCGGTTTTCCTGGTCGAGCCAGCCACATATCTATACAAATAAATAAAATTGGAGTGTCTGTTTGTAATATCAAAATAATTCCTTTTCACTAAATGCATATGAAAGTACATACGACACCTATATCAAAAACGCAATAAAAAAAAATTGTCTGTCTGTCTCTCTGTCTGTCTGTATGTTTGTTCCGGGTAATCTCCGAAACGGCTGGACCGATTTTGAAGGGACTTTCACTGGCAGATAGCTGATGTTATAAGCAGCAACTTAGGTTACTTTTATTTTAGAAACACAATGGGCCCTGTCGCGCGTGCTCAGAACGCGGGCTTTTTTGTTAAGTTAAATTCCACGCGGACGAAGTCGCGGGCTCAGCTAATATGAGCTATAGTCAATTGACGACATCTTGACTCTCCCCCCGTTCTTCCAAACACATTCCATTGGTACCCGGAGGTCTGATCCTTGGGTTGTGTTTGTGCAGATGGTACGGGCGGCTGATCAACATCCACCCGTCGCTGCTGCCGCGGCACCCCGGGCTGCGCGCGCAGCAGCAGTGTCTGGACGCCGGCGACAACGAGAGCGGCTGTACTGTACACTTTGTCGATGTGAGTATACCTTGCTTGGACCACAGGCTACTTCTGAACACTGAGAGTATGGCACGTACAGAATTGAGATGGTGTAGACCACACCACGAAGAATTTGCTTCACACTAATCATATTATCATACTAATATTATAAAGAGGAAAACTTTGTTTGATTGTAATGAATAGGCTTCGAAACTACTGAACCGATTTGAAAAATTCTTTCACTGTTCCGGGAAGCTACACTATCCCCGGGTGACATAGGCTATAACATATTTTCAAAAAAATTAGGGATCCTTACTAAAACTCGAATAATGTAACCGCAATGTACCCGTGCGAAGCCGGGGCGCACTGTGGTTCGTTCCCATACAAACGGTTGGACATAGGCGACTTAAAAATTCAAAGTCCTAATTTCACAAAACTGAATACACCATTCGATTGATATATCAATGGACAACAAATATGTTTGAGACAGCTTTTGCGATTGGACTTATAGTTTATGAGTAAATCACGAAAAACCGTTTTTAATGTATGGGAAGCTACCTATAAATATGCATATCTCGTCATTTTCGTCCATTTTCGTTCTGAAAAATTTATGACAGTATCTTGTCATCATAAGCCACATTTTCTCCAAAGACACATGGTGCTCATCTAGTGCACTTTTTGAGATGATAATAATATTAAAAAAAAACAAATTCAGGGTTTCTTTGATAGATAGTAAAACAATAGATGCTTTAAAAGTCCTAAAAAATTAAAAATAAACTAATTCAAATAAAATTGTATTTAATAACAAATTAATAAAAGGTGAAAATAGTAATAGAAAGAAGTATGGAGAGATCAATAAATTCTATTTCATGCTCATCAGACACGAGCAAATCTCGAACTTCGCTAAATAAAATCTTTTTTTTTCTTTTTTATGCATCTTCCGACGAATACTATTTAGCAATCATTGCATCATATGCCACATTATCTCCAAAGATGAGCACCAAATGGCTCATCTTGTGCACTTTTTGAGACATCCAAAACCAAGTGTACCATTGCAAGACCTCGAGACACTGTGAGCACTTTCTGCGTGGATCGGACCGCAAACAACAACTTAATATGAGGGTACCCAGTTACTAACTATGACATCAGGACGTCTAACACCTCAGTCCCCCCGTGACCATGGCTGCTGTAAAGCAGCCGAAACGTCGGGAACATAAAAAGTAAAAATAAACGCGATATAATCCGTAAAAATAGTTTTATTTCAACATTTGTTCAAGTAAATATTTGTGGATTTTTGTATTAGACATCAGTAGTAAAGATTTGTCTACGGTATTTATGGCAAGTCTCGTACCCCTAAAACTGACTGATCAGACTGGAAATATTTTGTGGCAAAATGACCGACCCTTGTCAACTATTTACTGCCGTCCAATATCGTTTCAATTCATGAAAGAAACAGAAGCCAATGTCAAATCAGAGCTAGCAGCCTTTGAGTCTGAGATCTCAAACCTCACTCCAACTGAACTCGGGAATACTATGGTGACACATAACCTCATGTTAACCATGATAGATGGAAAAGTACATTATTATATTTCAAAAACTTCAGCAGCTTTGTGTGACCTGTGTAAAGCTCGTCCCACTGAAATGAATAACTTGGAAGAAGTGAGAGCTAAAGTAGTGGACCAAGACCTATACAAATATGGATTGAGTTCTCTGCATGCTTGGATTCAAATGGAAATTGTAAATGAATTCTAAATGGAAATAAAAACATGGCGATCAACAGGAGCGGATATGAAGCAACAAGTTAAATCTAGAAAAGAAGCCATACAAGAAGCTTTTCGTAGAGAAACTGGCTTACTACTAGATGTGGTCAAGTGAGGTAGTGGCAACACTAATACTGGCAATGCTGCTAGGAGATTTTTTGAAACGGAAACAACGGCTCGTATTACAGGTCTAGACGTTAGACTGATTAGAAGTATTGCTGTTATATTGCAACCTCGACTGGCAAGCGTAGTGTAGGACGCCCTCCGACCAGGTGGGATGACGATCTGCGAAAGACTGCAGGCAGATGCTGGATGCGGCAAGCTGAAGACAGGGCGCTATGGCGCTCATTAGAGGAGGCCTATGTCCAGCAGTGGACAAGCATAGGCTGATGATGATGATGATGATTGCAATGTATCTCTTCAGGACAGCAAATCGTCATAAACAAGTTTAGGGAGTACTGCCATGCGACAGCTAATCTATACGTAGAGTTGTATCCGTGGTACTATATCAACGTGCCTTCAATCCTCCACAAGCTTCTCATGCATGGACCTGAAGTAGTAGAACATTTTTCTATACTTCCAATCGGATTTTTATCTGAAGAAGCATCAGAGGCCAGGAATAAAGACTTCAGAAAATTTTGGTCGGAAAACACACGAAAGTGCAGTAATATTGCAACAAATGAAGATATTTTACATAATCTTCTTTTATCTTCGGATCCATTGCTAAGTAGTATTTGTCGGAAGATGCATAAAAAAGAAAAAAAAATATTTAGCGAAGTCAGAGATTTGCTCGTGTCGGATGAGCATGAAATAGAATTTATTGATGTCTCCATACCCGAAGAAGATTCTGACAATAGTGATGACGACTCTGATCATGACGAATCAGATGAATTCAACGAGACTGAAAATTAACATATTTATATATATTTACATTGTAACATTTTATTATATTTTGATTAGATTATGTATTGTATTATTTCCTTATTTTAATAATATTTTCACTTTTTATTTGTTTTTTATTATAATATAATATTATTTGAATTACTTTTTATTTTTATTTTTTAGGATTTTTAAAGCAATATATCTATTGTTATACTATCTATAAAAAAAAACCCTGAAATTGTTTTTTTTTTTTTTCTCAAAAAGTGCACTAGATGAGCACCATGTGTCTTTGGAGAAAATGTGGCTTATGATGACAAGATACTGTCATAAATTTTTCAGAACGAAAATGGACGAAAATGACGAGATATGCATATTTATAGGTAGCTTCCCATACATTAAAAACGGTTTTTCGTGATTTACTCCTAAACTATAAGTCCAATCGCAAAAGCCGTCTGATACATATTTGTTGTCCATTGATATAGCAATCGAATGGTGTATTCAGTTTTGTGAAATTAGGACTTTGAATTTTTAAGTCGCCTATGTCCAACCGTTTGTATGGGGACGAACTACTGTGGGGCGGGCCGCTAGTTCCGAATAAAATTCCGGGGCGGACCCGCACTATTCATTGTGATCGTAAATCTTATACACCTTATTAAAAATCATATTATGCACAAAGCGGTCACTAAATACTTCTTTAAACTCAACATAATTTTGACTTAAGAATCTCCTTGGGTTATTTAAGAAAAATTATATTAAATACTGTCAGGGATAATAGTGCCTGTTCAGGGAGGATTTCAGCTGTGGCCGCCGTACCGTTAAAATGGAGGGGAATAATAAATATATAAGATCGAAGAAGTTTTCTTAAAAGTTTGTATTCTTTTCCCTAAAAATGTTTACAAAATTAAAATGCCAATTTGCTGTGGCTAATCAATAGTACATTGTTACATGAGTGGTGAAAGTTACCTCGAACTATTAGCGCCCTCGCTACGCTCGGGCGCCAAACCCCGTCTCGGGACAAAATAAGTCTTTCACCCGAGGTAAACACTGTGCTTTTCATTACGAATACAAGGAAAATAAAAATAAAAACAGGAATTGGCTAAAGAAATAATACAAGGAAGTATAAACAATACTCTACAACTCGAAAAAAAAAATCGGATTGCCGCCTATTTAGTTTTTTTTTTTCGTTGGCCGGCTAACTTCATTATTTAGCCATTATTTTTCATTTTCATCTTTAAATATTTTGCCCAAATCTATGTTATTTTAAAGAAATTGTTGAAACTAAATTATAATTAAGTCATTTAAAAAAAATTATTCTTGCATTAACTTTATGTTATTTCAATTTTACATCGTGCTGTAATTGAGTGACTGTAGAAAAAGTTTGAACATGGTTCCATAGAAATGTGAAAATGGAACTAGTTTTTTTTTATAATTTGACAGCTGTCAGTTAAAAGCGAAACTCCCGGGCCTGAAAAGTATTACTTTCAACCCGCTTCTCAGGCAACTTCAGATCTACTTTCAGAGTATGAGTAATGAAAAATGTATTGTACCCGGCAGGAGGGCATGGACACGGGCCCGATCATCCTGCAGGAGCGCGTGCCGGTGGCGCGCGACGACAGCGCCGAGTCGCTCGCGCAGCGCATCCTGCACGCCGAGCACCGCGCCTACCCGCGCGCGCTGCGCCTGCTCGCCAGCGGCCGCGTGCGGCTCGCGCCCCACGGGACCGTGCTGTGGTACTCGTAGGCACTCCCACTCCCACTCCCACACGTACCGCTTCGTCACACGGCCGGCATCCATCGCGCCCCGCCATGGACCGCGATATTTCTTGACGTAGGATCGACATCAAAAACAGTACCAAGATCCGTGACACATAGTATGGATCGCGATCAATATTGAATCGAGATCGCTCGTTAATTGTTTCCTAGCTGTACCCATCAAAGGTTTTAGAGGCACGAGTTTTGTAATTACCACTTAACTTAACTTGTTTAAGGACTTTAATAAGGAGTAATTGTATTATACTCGTTTGAAGTTAGATCATTGTATTGATAGGTTTTTTTTAATCTCGACGGAGCACGCGTGTGATCGCTCGCTCTCATTCGCCATCTTAACACGTAAAAAATGACGATAATTTTAATGCATAAATGGGAAAGGAGCATTGAATATTTAAGCGAATATAGAATATTTTGGGACCAAAATAATGACTGATCGATGACGAAATTATTTTTACAAAGACTTACGATGTGACGTATACATAATATGACGTCCGGAATTTTCAGAACTATGATTGTAGTTACACTGTTTGGTGTTAGCCTTCCATGACAGAATTAACATGATAATCTCACGCGCCCAATATAAGTAATGTTTCTCGAAATACGTCTCGAATTCATTTGTATATAGGAATAATATACTTAATCATTATTGTTAGTTAGTATACATACCTTGTTGAATATATTTGTTTAGTTATTCTCTTAAAATGGTTGTTATTATAATGTTAACCAAACAGAACTCCCAGATGTGATGCGATAGCAATTTGATTGCTATTTATTTTTGCATTTTTTTCCATATATTATGAAAATTTATTTTTATCTACGGTAAAGACATTATACTTCCATATTATGGGCTCAGTCGGAATCGCATTTAGAACTTTAACAAATTATATTACATTTAATTAAAATAATATTTGTTAATTATGAATCAATGCATTGAAGTGTAGATAAATAGTTCCTTTATCGAGTTATACTTTTAAGTGTCTATAATAGTTGTCATTTGGATATATACAGTGTTTGAAATAAAAGTTTTGTATATAAGTCAAAGTATTTTATTTGTAACCTATTTTATATGACGTTATTATCACAGACACACCCGCTGTTGCGGATCTAAAACTATTTTAAACTATTGTAGGGTAGGTGAGGATTTTGGGCTCTAAATGAATTTAGTTAGAAGTCCTTGTACAGAGATATTTTCTCAATTTACTTTTTTTGGAAGTACTTATGTACTTCACAAATTATAATTAATTTATCAAGAAAATGTTACTAGTTAGTCGAAAGACGAGCTGACAGAAATAATTCTGTACAAATAAATTAGATATTTACATAGAATTTTGTTCTTATAACTGACTTTGGTAACCTTACCTAAACTTTTTTCTTTACCTTGGCAAAATTTAATAATTCCCCAAAAGCTTTGAACAGCAATCCGAACAGATCCTCCGAATGATGAGCAGTTGTATCCTCAACTTTATCAGTGTCCACCGGTCTGTTTTCAGCGACTGGATTCATAGAATGAGCGCCATTTCTAAGCACCTCCTCACATATTTTGTCAAACTCCACATGGAACTTCTGCTTATTTAACAAAGGGACTATCAGATTGTATGTGTTAATTTTATTATTAATAGAACCCGCTAGTTCCTTATTGCTGTTATATATTCGTTCCCATTTGCTAATGTCGGCTCCGGAGAGGGGGTAGGGGCCTAAGACCTGGCGTTCCTTGCCGATGTCAATTTTCAGTTGTTTGATGTCGTCCTCTATTTCTTTGGACATTGTAATCCATTCTGGTGTGAACCCGTTGTTTATGAGTACCTGCAAAAATGGAATGAAGGAAAATACATCAACGCCACACATAATTAAATCTTAGCCCTTTTGACGTCCCACTTCTGGGCACGGGCCTCCCCTCAACACGAGGGGGATTCAGGCCATAATCCACCACGCTGGCCCAGTGCGGGTTGGCGGATCCACACATGTCTATCCTACTAATATTATAAATGCGAAAGTTTGTGAGTGTGGATGTTTGTTACTCTTTCAGGCAAAAACTACTGAACGGATTCGGAGGAAATTTGGAAAACTAGGATACTTTTTATCCCTATAATCCCGATTTAAAAAAAGTTAAATACTAAGCGGACGAAGGCGCGGGCACAGCCTAAATTTAAAAATAAACGTAAATATTTTTGTCATCAATGAATGATAACATCATCATTTCACTAGCTTAGCTACAGTGGTAGAGCCAAACTGTAGCCAATCGACTGTAACTGATATACAGGGTAGCACCATCCTCTCACAGAAGGTCGACGTACAGGAGCCGTTATAGCTGCGTTTCGTACTCTGAGTGTGAGAGTCTGAAGACCAATCCCCCCTCCCTTCTTCTCCCTCTATCCGACTCCCATTCAAGTCGGCACATTTGCTGAATCTATAAATATATATTACTCAAAGGTGACTGACTGACTGACATAGTAATCTATCAACGCACAGCCCAAACCACTGGACGGATCGGGCTGAAATTTGACATGCAGGCAGATGTTATGACGTAGGCATCCGCGAAGAAAGGATTTTGATTAATTCTATCCCCAAGGGGATAAAATAGGGGATGAATAATCCCGAAATTTTTGTTAAGTTAAATTACATGCGGAGGAAGTCGCGGGCAAAGCTGGTTTGTTATATAAAAATGTTTATTGGTGCTGATTCTGTTGGTACACAGAATTAACCTGACATCTAATTTCGTAGGTCATACCAAACCTTACCTCGTTCAACTTATGAGTTGTAAAATCCACATAGGGATTAGTATTCTGATCTTTCAAAGGCTTCCCTTTCCCACTTAGATTCTCGAACTCCCCCTTCGACATGGACTCCTGTATCAAATCCTCAACCAGTCTATCGAAGCCATACTTAGTTTTAATATCATGTTTCTTCCCATACTGCCCTTTCTTCATCAATGTCTTCTCAGAAGCCATTGCTTTGGCTGTTCGGTGTTCCAAGACGTTATTGGCTGCTTTCTGGGCTCTGGCTTGGGTGTACTGTTTCTGCCGTTGGAACGGTGTGCCGTGGCCGTGGCCCTCGTAGGATAGATACTGACGGTGCTGGGGGGCGGTGTGCTGGAACAGTTCATTTTATGATCCAATCATATTGAGCATGATCATATTGACATAATTATTGGAGGAGAGATATAGTTACAACGTGACTTCGAGGGACATTCAAGCTTGTAAGTATGCAGCTGTTAGCAGTACAATTAAAAACACAACAATAAAATAACTGTTCCGTGGATTTGAACCTTACTGTTCTATCAAGATTATATTATATATAGTATTAGCATCTGTTAGTTTACTTTGTCTGTTAAAAATAGACTTTAATGACTGAGCCTCAAAAACAAGATCTACTTTCAAATAAATTTGTCAAATCTAAAATTATATGTCCTGCTCATGCATTACAAACAAGACAAGGAAGGCAACACAATTAGTGCAGTAGTAAATTTACTCACCCTGATATCAAACACAATCTTCTCGACTTCCTCCTTATTACTGACACCGGTGTTATGTTTAGTTAATGTCCTAAATGCATTCTCTACAGCAACAAACTTGTCCATGTCTGCCTCCGGAGATCCAGAGTCTGGGTGGTACTTCTTGGCAAGCTCTAGGAATGCTTTGCGGACTGCATCTTGTTTGGAGTGGGGAGGCAAGTTCAAGAGCCGATAGCATTCCTGTAAAATAAAATAATCAGGAATATCTACTAGGGACATATTTCATTTCTGGTGCTAATTCTGTTCTCTATAAATTATGGCTAAAATGTAGAAACCACATTCTTCCCTAACAGTCTGTATTGTGTAGAAGGACTAACATTTTACTTGTTAATGTTATTGCACAACTGCGATAACACACTTTACCTAGTGGAAATAAAAGATAAATTTGCTTGTATTCATATGTCCGTACACTGCTGAATCGGATTGACAAGCGAATTTATGTTTTATTACCACTAGTTAAAGTATGTTATCACTACTTTGCAGAAATGTTATGACATGTGACACGGCTTGCTATAAATGTATGCCAGCCACCCCATAAAATGTAATAGTAAATGTAAATTTCATGAACTTACATCTATTTTACGGTCATTTGATTTGGATGTATTCATTGTTCTTACTGATGATATAAAACCAGACATTGGAACAACTTGGTGAAGACGTATTAAAAAAAATTTTGATTTATTCATTTTTGTGGGGAGATACAAGTCTCCGCATATTTAACTTTGACAAAAAATCTGATTTTTAAGATTTTGTTTACGTAATTTAAATTCAATCAATCCATCCTGAAACTCATTTTTGTTTCTTTACGAAGCTCGCTATGCAAGTAAATTGCTCAAAAGGTACGTAATATTTTAGCGGTTTTAGCAGTGGGTTGTAGGAAAATCGATATGTTGTTATTTCTAGTATATACAAGGTACTCTGTGATTCCTATATACATTAATATTTTAATACCTTTCTTTCTTCAACTGATCGAAACGAAAGTGAAAGCGATAGCGCGAAAATAATATGTCACTACGTAAACGATCTTCGTAAATTCTAAAACGGTGACTAATAATGATGTCCGTATTTATTTATTAAGTTTGGAACGGTTATTTTTATCTTATGTATTTTTTTACGTTTGTTTTTATCTCTCCTGGCTCAATCTTGCTACTACGGATGGAATAAAAGATATTCAATAATGATTTTATTTATTTATTTCTGAGACCCAAAATCTGATCAAGATGTGTGTGAGTATCATGTTATTTGAAATAATGATTACCGAATAATGCCTGTTACTTTAACCACTGTTGTGCAGCACTCGCTTATTGCTTACAGTTTCTACCGTTCTGTCAATTGTCATTATTCTCCAGGGCTGCCAAATCGTATAATTCTATACAAGTTGTGTATAATTTAGTTGTCTTGTGTATTCGAGGGACGTTCTTTGATCCCGGATGCGTGTATATATATTAGTAGGCTATGTTTGTTTTGAAGCGAAGCTTCTTTACGGACGTTCGGGGCGCTCGCTACCCGGGCACTAAAACGGTGAAAAGCGTAACGCGTAACGCGTGACGCGTTAATATAATATATCTGATATCTACTGCAAAGCTTCGCTTCTTTCGGGCGTCCCTAGACGGCACTGATTTTTGAAGCGAAGCTTCTTTAAGGACGTTCGGGGCGCTCGCTACCCGGGGACTAAAACGGTGAAAAGCGAAACGCGTAACGCGTTACGCGTTACGCGTTAATATATCTAATATCTACTGCAAAGCTTCGCTTCTTTCGGGCGTCCCTAGACGGCACTGTTTTTTTTTCAAAATAGACGTCGAAAGGAACTTATTTTCTTAAAATTTACTTCAATTAATTCCAAATAGCGCATTCTGGGCAGTTTTTGTTAGTATTCGATGTAATAATGACTGATGTAATAATTATCATTTTTTCATTGAATGTAATTCTAGTTATACAAAAAATAATTAGCGTTATACTTTTTACCTGTTTTTCATATCAAGTTTTTGAAATGTTTTTTACAGGTTGGTGTTTATTTAGTATAATTTCTGGGGCATGTGTAAAATAAGTAGGCACTGCTGGCAACCCGGTTATTCGCTTTGGTTTAGTAAGGCTCAAAAGGTCTTGTACCCAGGGCCGTTAAACTAACTTTAAAAAAAAAAAACTGGTTTAGTCAGTCTTGCCAGACCGTATGATAATTATGAGGGCGTACGATAATTTGACCTTCGGTACGATGTACGGGAGCGGGTAGCTAAATTATGTAAAACGTACAATAATTTTGAGCAACCTTATGCGCAGAACATATTTTGTCATTTGGAAATATTAAACAACAATAAGTCTCTCTTTGCATCCCTCACTCGTATGTATACGCATGTTCATCATGGACGTTTGTTTGTAACAAAAAAGCCTTTAAATATAGTTTTGATGCATGTTGGTATTTGCCAGAAGTGTACTGTTTGCAGAACGGCGAAACCTTTCTCAATTTCATTTTTAAATTTCCTTTATCCATGGGTTTCTGGAGTTGAGAAGCCAAAATATGACGCTGTACGATAATTTGTTTGAAATACGATATTTTTGCAGTGATTTACGATAATTACTATTCTTGGATCTGGCAACATTGGGTTTGGTTATGTCAGTTAGACATTAGCGCAGATTGTGTTATATACCTAACTGGTATATTTTCATGTTTTAATTACATTTAATTAGCACGTTCAGTGTGGTGGGATATTATTTAGGTGGTGATATGTGTGTGTAGGATAAAGTGAGCCCTTTTTAATATTGTGGAATATTTATAAGTGCGTGCATTATGGCGATAACAGCAGAGGAAGTTGAAAGACGTTATCCGATTCACTGGCTGGTTTGGGACAATCGGCACGAAGAGTTAAAGAACTCTTTAGCAGCTAACAAGGTACATAATTCATCATAGAAGTCCAACAATAGGTATTATGATTCATATTCAAATTTTGAGGTTAAGTCCGTGATATCTTTCCCGGCTATTGAACTCCAGTGGGTGTCCCTTTATTATTGCCGTAGGCGTTCTAATATTATAACGCTTTGATAACAAACTCAGAATGTATGCCAAAATATATTTATAGCATTAAAACAGGAAGGCCATGAAAATAAAAAATAAATTTGAAGCTTGGTATTAGAGGTGTTAAAATCACTCAGTGTGTAGATTATTCATGAGATTTGATATGCAGTCTCATGTAAAATGGAAGGGAATGAGTTCTTGAACAAGTACTTAACCCCTTTTTACAAAAACATATGTTGTGAGTATTATTACCAAAATAGGGGTGAAAGGGCTTAGGGAACATATAAATAGTATAGTAAATAGGAATTTACACAATTTAATTATATATTTTGCATATCATTCCTCAATAAAGTACTTCTAAAGGCAACAGGAAGCCAGACACAAGATAAAAATAATCTTATTACTATGAAGCCTTAGAAAAAACAATATACTTAAGGCTGACCCTGATCAGGATTTAGTTTCGCACCTTTCCTTTGCCAAATAACACACATTTCTTAATTTGATATGACATGTTAAATAGCTGCCATCGGGTACTCATAGAACTGTTTACAGTTAGCCAGATTTTAAACTTATGCCTTTCACATTATGGTTTAGAATTAATAGTTAGAATACTTAGTAGCTATTGTCTGTCTCTGGGCAGGATCAGATGCAATTTCCCACCTACATTTTTTTCACCCTGAGGGTGTTGACCAAGGCAGATTTCAATTTGTGTTGGAACTGAAGTGTTGCACTTGTGATGCAGTCCATCATGGTACTTACGAGTTGAATTTCTTAAAATCTGTATGAACTAAGTAGCAAGCTAGCACTCAGCAAGTACCTAGAAAAAGGGTTGGGTTTAGTTTGTTTGATGAAAAAGGGTTACTATCTGGTTTTTCATTTAAACCTATAAAAAAAAAAATGTATGAATAAAATGTGTTCTGAATACTTAGTTTTGTGGCATATCAAACCACCGTGTAATGTGTTGTCATATGTTTTATTAGAATCTGAACTAAGCACAATTTGTTCCAGTTTACACAAGAGGATATAGAAGGGAAGGATCCCAGGGGTCGTACACCATTGCTGTTGGCGGTGACATTCGGGTATATAGAGTGCGTGCGCGCGCTGATCGAGGCCGGCGCCGACGTCAACTGCGAGAAGGATGGGTGGACAGGTTGGCGATTCCCTTACTACCAGGCTTATTCCAATATAGTCAATGCATTAAGAACTGAATGCCTGTTTGCAGCTTTTGCGCGGCCAGATTACGCCAGGCACACATTGCATTTGTAGCATGCTTGCATGCTAAAATTTTGGATGAAAAGCACCCACCATATAATAATAACAAACGGTAGTCATGTTCAATTTATGTACCAACCGAAAAGGCATTATTGTCAGTTTGAAGTGTCTTGTCTGAGAGTGATCTTGGAAATGTCATTCTTATGTCATACCTGTATAAAATTAGATATCAAACACATCATCGCTCTCAGACCTTAGATCGATTTATTAACACGGAACTTAATCTTCGTCTGTTTTCGTCCTAACCGTAGCGGTGCAAGAGGCCACGGCGACAGGCAACCCCGAGCTGCTGTCGCTGGTGCTATCCCGGCGCGACTACCAGCGGCACGTGCTGCGCGCCGGCGGCATCCCCGACCTGCTGCACCGGCTCAGCCTTGCGCCCGACTTCTATGTCGAAATGAAGTGGGAATTCACCAGCTGGGGTGAGTTCCATTGCCATTTAAACTTAAACCATTTATTTAGCTATACACATTAGCTATATGAAATTTGGATAAAGTATACGGAAGACAAACAAGCAATACATGTGAGTCTGCTTAGTATAAAATGTAATCCCAGTGGGCCAAAAAGCAATGGTAATAAGCATGTGTGTTTTCGTGTACTTATTAAAATACATGATTCAACTGTGTGTTCACACAATATAGCCAGCCAAGCGGCTTACGCTCGAACCACTGCACCAAGCGGTCGTCGAATCCTACTTATATATAATTATAAATGCGAAAGTTTGTGATTGTGGACGTATGTTTGTTACTCCTTCACGCAAAAATTACAGAACGGATTTGGATGAAATTTGGAACACAGATAGATTATAACCGGGATTTACATATATCATACTTTTTATCCCGTAAACCCGAAATTTTTGTTACGTTAAATACTACGCGGACAAAGTCGGGGGGCACAGCTAGTTGTAATATAAAAAGCTGGTCCCCAGTGCCGCTGGTGTCGCGCATGTGTCCGTTCGACACGTACAAGGTGTACAAGCGCGGCGGCAATGTGCGCGTGGACACCACCCTCGTGGGCTTCGAGAACAACAGGTGGCAGCGGGGCGACAGGACCTACATATTTAGAGGACAAGGTGAGGACTGCCATATAAACCACATATTTAGAATAGGCTAGTAGAAACTTGTTCATTCAATTGTATGTAAGTCTGATTTTTTGCCACCTAATTGATGTTACTTATTTGTTTATTTAATTAGGATGAATTACATATTAAATAATTACAATAAATTAACGAAAAGCCATTGACAAGCTACAAGACGCAAGAAATTGAGTGATGTTAGTCACATAATCAGAACGCCAAAACTACCTAACCGATTTAAATGAAATTTGGTACACAGATACTCTGGAGCCTGAGAAAGGACATAGGCTACTCTTTAATGCGAAAAAAGGGTTGTAAGGGCTTGAAAGGGGGGACGAAAAGTTGTATGGAAGTATAGCTCTTTGCAGTTAAACACGTATATGTCTTTTAAAAAAATAATTTGCCTAAATAATTGCAAATTATACCCAAAGACACTATTCCACGCGGACGAAGTCGCGGGCACAGCTAGTGTGTAATATAAATGAAGTATGTTCTATGTGGTATGTCGATCTCGGCAGGTCGCACGGCCAGCCTGATGGAGCTGGACCACGAGCTGGGCACGTCGTGGTGCGAGTACCTGCAGCCGGCGGGCGGCGCGCGCGACTGGCCCGCGCCGCACCAGCACGTGCTCGAGCAGCGGCTCGCCGCGCCCGTCGCCATCAACTACCTGGACACCGACAAGATTAGCTTTGAAAGGTGCCTTCTCACGTTTCATTTACTGCAAGGTGCCACCCTATTATCGCTTTTGTTTCCCCAACGCGTATCTTTGAAAGGTAGATTTTGCAGGAGAATGAATACCTACCCACTATTGACGACCGCTTGGCGCAGTGGTTTGATTGTAGACCGCTCGGCTCACAGCACAGGGCGGTTCCGGGTTCGGCAAATTTCGGAATTGGTCTTTTCGTAATTTGCCCAGGTCTGGGTGTCACTGGGATCGCCCCTAGTCCATTGTACGGTACCCTTTTTTTTTTTTTTTGAATTGACTATATGTTGTTGGCCAGAGTGGCCATAACAACTTCACCCGGACAGAGGGCGAGCGCAAGTGCGCTCCAGCCATAGGGGCAGGGGGGCAGCTAGCTCAAGGGCGTCACTAGGGACACGACCTCGGCTTGGGCCGCTGCCAGGAGAGGTGGCGAGGGTAAATCTACCACCGGATCGGAACGCGACCTCAACTGAGAAGATCCGGCAAGAAACTCAGCGGGCTTGTCGTGTGTCTAGGTAAGTAGACGCACCTTCTAGCGGAAGCGGGGGTTCGTCGTCCTCGCCGGCGAGGTCGGTGTCTGGCGGGGAGTGTGCGTGTGTCGTTCTCCTCGACATCTGAGTCTAGGAGAGCGATGAGTGGGTCGGGGGGGTCCAGCACCACATGCCGCGGCCTGCGGCGGCATGTATCTGGCTCGTGTGCGGGTGCATAATCGGCGGCGGCGACGATTAAGGGATTGGTGTGTTCAGAAGCCTTCTTGAAATAGCGTTCAGACGCTATTTTGAAGTGCTTCTGGATAGAATCGAGGCGTAAGTCAGAATGAAGGTCTACGTTCCGTACGAACCACGGGGCTCCGACGGCTTGGCGAAGGAAGCGAGACTGAATAGCCTGGAGGCGCTTAATGTGCGAGTTGGCCGCGTGGGCGAACACAACGCTCGCGTAGGACATGATGGGGCGTATGCAAGCTTTGTATAGTGTCACCTTATTTCTAAGGGACATTTTACTCCGCTTGCACAAGAGATAATGAAGGCGACCGAGCACAAAGGCGGCTCGATTGCGGACGTTTTTAATGTGAGGACCGAAGGTCATGGGGCCATCGAGAGTGACCCCGAGATATTTAACTGACTTGGACCAAGGGATAGGCTGCGTGTACAAAGAGACAGTACCTAAGTTGGAGCGAGTGTGGCGTTTGGAGGGGCGTCGAGAGGTGGACCTGGCAAAAAGCACGGCTGCGCTTTTGTCCGGGTTCACCTCTATTCGCCATTTCCTAAACCACTCTCCGAGAGAATTGACAGCGCGTTGGAGATCGCGTGTGATATGAGCCTTATTACGATGGGAGAAATAGAGCGCGGTATCATCCGCGTAAAGGGCGAGTTGCACATTGTTCGTGCGGGGGATGTCGTTAGTGTACAGACTGTACAAAAGAGGGGAGAGCACGGAGCCCTGAGGGACTCCTGCCCTGATGGGGTGGGGTGGGGAGAGCGTGCCCTCGACTCGATATCGAAAGGTACGGTTTGACAAGAAGTCTCGTAAGATGAGCACGAGACTGTCCGGCACGCCTAAGAGGTACAGCTTGTAAATCAAGCCGTTGTGCCAGACTTTGTCAAACGCCTTAGCGACGTCAAAGAAGAGAGCTCCCGTGGATAGGGGTGTACGGTACCCATAGTACAAGCGTTGCTTAGTTTGGGACCATGCAGTTGGTGTGTCAGTCTGGCAATATTTATATTTATAATGTTTTATTTTACTATATTTAGAAGTATTGCAAATTATAACAAAATATATATGCTACTCCCTAAGGTGTTTATAATATTGTTGCGACCTAGAAACTACTTGGTCAAATATCTCGAAGGATCCTTATTTTATCAGCTTGATACAAAAACGCATTTTTATTCTAGATGTACTCCATCGATTAATTACGAAGGATCTCTAAAAATTGAATGTTCGAGACTGTAGGTATGTAGGTATAAAGTGAACGCCCTTGCGTTATCGGCGCGACGGCCGGCGAATACCTACTCGCGAACGAATACAAAGGGAAGCCGACAATGTGTCTCGAGATCATTCGATTCCGATTATTATTACGTACATACCTACCGAGAATGTTCAGGAAAATACCAGCTCGCATCTTTATTCCGTATATAAGGTGTTGACGACGGGCAGCGAGTTAGTTACTTCTTGGAAGCGACAGTGTACGGAACTTAAGTAAGCGAACGAAGAGTGATATACCAGTGACCTAGGCGATAATATTGGAATACTGTGAGTCTGCTAAGTGATTTGGAACAGTGCTTGTTGTGTGTAACTAGTATTAGTGAACTAGTGTAGAACTGTGTATTTGTCAAGTTTGTGGAGAGCGGAATAAACCCTTTATACACGTAGTCGGCATTAATTGTACCTACCCCTAGTACGTGTACGTAACAATTGGTGTCAGAAGCGGAATGCCGTTACTACCGCGAGACGAAGAAGGACGTACTCCACGAACCAGACGTCAAGTCGAGATGGATGCCGCCCGTCAACGTAGCCTTGAAGAAGAAGAGCGTCAAGTTGATGCCGGTGTTTCGGCGGGAGCTGGGGCAGCATCGGCAGGTAGCTCATCGGAATTGAACTTGGCAGCGTTGATGGCCTCTATGCAGCAAATGCTCAAGGCCAATCAAGAGGCCAGCGAGCGATTGATCCAGGCCAATCAGGAGGCCAGCGAGCGAATGATCCAGGCCAACCAAGAGGCTACCCGGCAGGAGTTCAAGGAGATGATGCAGTCCAACCAGGAGGCTAGCCGGCAAGAGATTAGAGAACTTAGGGAGGCCAATCAGGAGTTCAAGGGAATGATGCAGGCCAATCAGGAAGCGGTCTTGGGTAAAATAGACGCTGGAATCACTATTCTTGGTGAGAAAGTGAAGACATTAGAAGACCGCATGCAGGTGCTGAACGAGGAGGTTAATCAAAAGACTGGAACCCTCGAAAACCGCCTGATTGTGCTTAATAAGGAGGTAACCCTGAAGACTGAGACCTTCGAAAGCCGCTTAGAGGTAATGAATAAGGAAGTAATAAGGCTGAAGACTCAAGGACCTATTTCAGTAACTTCACCATCAGCCACAAAGCTCGATCTCCCGCGCTTTGATGGGACTTCCTCGTGGACAGCTTTCAAGTACCAGTTTGAGATACTTGCATTAGGAAATTCCTGGAGCAGCGAGCAGTCCTTTGCGGCCCTGGCGCTGGCCTTACGGGGAGATGCTTTAATGGTGTTGGAAAATCTACCGCTTGAAGGAAGGACCCTGGGAACTCTCATGGACGCACTGGATACACGCTACGGTGAGAAACACCTGGAACATGTTTATCGAGCGCAACTCCACGAGAGAAAACAAAAGCCTGGTGAAAGTCTCCAACAATGGGCATTGGAAGTAGAGAGGCTGGTTCGCCGTGCATACTCGTCCAAACCAGTGATGATTGAAGAGAATCTGCTGGAGTTATTTATAAATGGCATTCGAGAAACGGAAGTCAGGACCTTTGTACGGCTGGGACACCACCAAACCATGAAGAACGCACTGGCTCATGCTCTCGAGGTGGAAGCTGTTCGGCAGGACACGAAACTAAATAAGGTCAGGGAAGTTAAGGAGGTAATTAAAGAGGAAAAGAAGCCTCGGTTCGTCCCAACTTGTTATGGCTGTGGTGGTAAGGGACATATTCGCTTGGAATGCCCTTCAAAGAAGAGAAAGGTTGCGGATGAGTCCGAGACCCAAGCGGAACCAAGTATCCCGTTAAACTAAACGTCGCCAGGGCCGCGGGGCGGGCGCTGGCTGGTCAAGATGAGGCCCCAACAGTCACTATAACTCAAGTTTGCAATGGAAATAGTCTGATCATCGAGGCCACCTTAGACAACCAAACTTGCAGTTTAACTGTTGATACTGGAGCATCGCGTACAATTGTGAGGCCGGAACTACTGAAACGCACCATAATGTGGGAAAAGCGATCACCGTCATGCCGTCTGCAAACAGCCACTGGCCAGCCAGTTTCCGTCCTCGGTGAAACAGATATTAAGTTAAGAATTGGCGACCGAGTCTATCTCCAGTCAGTGTTGATTGCTAATATTACTGATGATTGCATTTTGGGACTGGATTTCTTGAAGAATCAACAGTGTGTTTTGGATGTAGCCAAAGGAGTGCTAAGGTTTCCTGATCAAGAAGTCTGTTTACGAGGATCGCGCCCGTGTACTCTTTATTGTGTGAGGGATACCACATTGGCTCCAAAATCAGAAACCTTAGTGAGAGTTAAATTTCCTGCGAAGACTGAGCAAGGAAGATGTCTCATTGTGGAAGATGCTGGCAATCACCCGAGTTTAATTACAGCAAGGACGCTTCTGATGTCGAACGAAAATACTAGGGTAAGAATCCTTAACCTCAGTAATGAAGAAGTACAGCTGAAGAAGAATAGTGTGGTCGGAAAATGCGAGGAAGTACAGTACCTGAGACAATTGAGCGCTCCAGATAAACAGGAAGGTACGCAGATCGCCGAGGATCACATCTGGGAACTTCTGGAAGCTTCTAAGGAAAATTTATCGGCATCGGAACTACAGCAAGCCAAGAAGCTGTTGCTAGAATTTAGAGACATTTTCGCTACCGGAAATAATTGTGGAAAGACAGGACTCGTCAAACATCGGATCGATACAGGCGACGCCAGGCCTATTAAACAAAGACCCCGAAGATTACCATGGGCCAGAGAAAAGGAGGTGACAGATATGATTAATGACATGGCTGATAACGGAATCATTGAACCTTCTACGAGTCCATGGTCTTCACCTGTGGTGCTGGTAAAGAAGAAGGATGGCAGTACAAGGTTCTGCGTGGATTACCGAATGCTGAATAATGTCACGAAGAAAGACAGTTACCCCTTGCCTCGAATTGACGACACGCTGGATATGCTCAGTGGTATGAAGTGGTTCTCAACCATCGATCTAAAAAGTGGCTATTGGCAGGTCGAGCTCAGCCCAGAGGACAAGGAGAAGACTGCTTTTAGTACAGGAATCGGAAACGGATTGTGGCAGTTCAACGTTATGCCATTCGGCTTATGTAATGCTCCGGCTACATTTGAGCGCCTTATGGAGAGAGTAATGGTGGGTTTACTCGGGGACGTGTGCCTGGTCTATCTTGACGATGTAATTGTTATGGGTCGCAGCTTCGAGGAAAATCTGAAGAACCTGGAAAAAGTTTTCACTCGGATCCGTGAGGCGAATCTTAAACTGAGTCCTAAGAAGTGTGCTCTGTTCAAAAAGGAGGTCAGTTATCTTGGGCACGTCATCTCAACCGATGGAGTTAAGACGGACCCGGAGAAGATAAAATCTGTTCAAGAATGGCCTTCCCCAAAGAACAAAACAGAAGTACGAGCGTTCCTTGGACTATGTGCATACTACAGACGCTTTATCAAGAGTTTTTCAGATATTGCGAAGCCTTTACATCGTCTGACGGAAGACAAACGGGATTTCGTTTGGGACCCGGAATGTGAGAAAGCTTTCAATGAGCTGAAACAACGATTGTGTGAGGCCCCAATATTAGGCTACCCTACGAGAGAAGGAAGATTCATCGTGGATACTGACGCCAGTAACACCGGAATAGGTGGTGTTTTGTCACAAATACAAGGAGATCGGAACGTTGTAATAGCATACTTCAGTAAATCACTTTCCAAGCCAGAGAGAAATTACTGTGTTACTCGCCGTGAATTGTTAGCTGTGGTGAAGACCTTACAACATTTCAACAAATATCTTATTGGAAGGGAGTTTACACTAAGGACAGATCACGCTGCATTACAATGGTTACTACAATTTAAAAACCCAGAGGGCCAAGTAGCACGATGGATCGAGCAACTACAGGAATTTTCCTTCGTAATAGAACACCGCAGTGGAAAAGGGCATGGTAATGCTGACGCTTTGTCGCGGAGACCGTGTGCCGAAGACTGCAAACATTGCCTAAGGAGTGAAGTCCGGGAAGAGGTCAAGCTCATAGGGACTCACGGAATCGACGACGAATGGACCGGAGCCAGTATGAAGGAAGCGCAGGAGGAGGATAATGACCTACAACCCATACTGCAATGGAAAAAGAGCGGAAACAGACCCCAATGGAGCGATGTGTCCATCTACAGCTCAACTACGAAAAGTTATTGGGCCCAGTGGAACAGTTTGGCTCTGGTAGATGATGTGCTGTATAGGAAATGGGAATCAAACGACGGTAAGGAAATCACCATGCAAGTGATAGTGCCGCGGAGTAAGGTAGCCTCTCTTCTACGGCATATTCACGATGGTGTTTCTGGTGGGCACCTAGGAGTCAAGAAAACTTTGGTTAAGGTGCGACAGCGGTTTTATTGGCTGCGTTGCCGAGAAGACGTCGAGGATTGGTGTCGCAGATGCACTGCGTGTGCGTCGGTGAAAGGCCCGCAGACAAGAAGCAGGGGAAAGTTGAAGTTGTACAACGTTGGAGCCCCATGGGAGCGCATCGCCATTGATGTTGCTGGACCGTTTCCAATGACCGAGGATGGGAACAAATACATCATAGTAGTGCAAGATTACTTCACTAAGTGGCCGGAAGTATTTGCAACACCCAACCAGGAAGCAGTCACCGTAGCGAAGAAATTGGTCCAGGAAGTAGTCTGTCGGTATGGCGTACCTATGGAGATCCATTCTGATCAAGGAAGGAATTTCGAGTCTGCGCTGTTTCAAGAGATGTGCAAGTTACTCGGAATGAATAAAACTCGTACGACTCCAGCGCATCCGCAGTCAGACGGAATGGTCGAGAGGTTTAACCAGACATTGGAAAACCACCTGGCCAAGGTCGTAGACGAACATCAGCGAGACTGGGACCAATACATTCCGCTGTTTCTGATGTCCTATCGGTCTGCAGTACATGACAGTACGGGTCACACTCCAGCCAAAGTAAATTTTGGTCGAGAAATGAGGCTCCCAGTGGATGCGATAACAGGCACGTCACCCGACAGTCCCAAGCCCGTTACAGATTATGTGAGTGACCTTCAAAACCAACTGGACGAGGTGCATCGAATGGTACGGGAATACAACTGGAAGTCGAGTATAAAGATGAAGACCCGGTACGATCGAAATGCAAACACCAATGGTTTTGAAGAAGGGACACTGGTGTGGCTCCACAATCCTCTTCGCAGAAAAGGGAAGTCCCCGAAACTTCAGGCTCGCTGGGAAGGACCTTATACAGTTATTACGAGGATCAACGATGTGACCTATCGCATTAAGAAGGGACTTCGAGGAAAGCCAAAGGTAGTCCATGTGGACAGATTGGCTCGGTATCATGGAACAAATGATGCTCGGGACGAGCATGACTAAGAGGGGGGTAATGTTGCGACCTAGAAACTACTTGGTCAAATATCTCGAAGGATCCTTATTTTATCAGCTTGATACAAAAACGCATTTTTATTCTAGATGTACTCCATCGATTAATTACGAAGGATCTCTAAAAATTGAATGTTCGAGACTGTAGGTATGTAGGTATAAAGTGAACGCCCTTGCGTTATCGGCGCGACGGCCGGCGAATACCTACTCGCGAACGAATACAAAGGGAAGCCGACAATGTGTCTCGAGATCATTCGATTCCGATTATTATTACGTACATACCTACCGAGAATGTTCAGGAAAATACCAGCTCGCATCTTTATTCCGTATATAAGGTGTTGACGACGGGCAGCGAGTTAGTTACTTCTTGGAAGCGACAGTGTACGGAACTTAAGTAAGCGAACGAAGAGTGATATACCAGTGACCTAGGCGATAATATTGGAATACTGTGAGTCTGCTAAGTGATTTGGAACAGTGCTTGTTGTGTGTAACTAGTATTAGTGAACTAGTGTAGAACTGTGTATTTGTCAAGTTTGTGGAGAGCGGAATAAACCCTTTATACACGTAGTCGGCATTAATTGTACCTACCCCTAGTACGTGTACGTAACAATATGGCCCGTGAACATGTACGTTAGACAATATTATTGTTTACTAAATGCTCGGTAGCCGGCAGTAAGTAAATAAAGAAAAAAGAATAAAAAACGTATTTTCTGTCACCAGAAATAAAAGCGGCATCTGGGGGTGGCGGCAAGACAAGTCGGAGTCCGTGAACGGGTACGAGTGCAAGGTGTTCAGCGCCAACAACGTGGAGCTGGTCTCCAAGACGCGCAGCGAGCACCTGCCGCGCGGCGCGCGCGTCCGCCCCGCGCCGCGCGCGCCGCTCGCCGGCCTGCTGGCGCTCGCCGAGCCCGGGCCCGAGCCCGAGCCCGAGCCCCAGCCCGAGCCCCAGCCCCAGCCCGCGCAGGAGCCCGCCGACCCGCTGCTCACGCCCGACAAGGTACCGACACGGCTATACTACTCATAAAGAGGTTAAGTTGTTAGTAAATATATTGTATTGTAGGAAGTAATACATGGAACTACTGATTTCATTCTAAAAAATATTTCAGTGATAGCTTCTAAGTGACGTAGGCGACGTGACGTAGATCTTTTAAATTTATCGCACCGCGGGACGCAGTGCAGCTAGTTCATTAAATTGCTAGTCCATTTTAAAAGTCTTCTCAAGACATGATTACATATTCAATTTGTTGACAAACTTTTCTGAAAGACTCATTTTAAAGGACCCCTTATGTACTGTTCACATCGAGCGGCCAGCGGAGAGTATTCACAATGCAGTAAAGCTAATTTAAGTGTATTACAGTAATTTAAAGTTAGTATTCGAACTACTACTACGTATTCGTAAATCTCGAGACTGTAAAGTTAAAAGTAAGGCGGTCCTCAGGAAGACCTGGGCCCGGCGGCGCAGCCCGTGCCGTGGCAACAGTACTTCGGCGCGGCGCCGCTGGACCGGGACGTGGGCCGGCCCCGGGACGTCGCCACCAAGGTGCAGAAGTTCAGGGCCACGCTGTGGCTCTGTGAGGACTACCCCTTAGAGGTCAGCTATCCACGATTTTACACTCGAGTCAGACTAAAATGGTAGCTATTCTGTTTACAATATAATCTATAATCGCAATCGCGGCATAGTCACATCGCGCGTGTTTCGAATTTCTTTCGGAGTCGCGGGGTACAGTTAGTTATAGATCTATTATATATATATATATTATATATATATATATATATTATCCCCGCGACTCCGTCCGCGTGGAATGTGGATATCCCTTTTGTCACTTAGGGTATGAAAAATAGATAGTAACCGATTCTCAGACCTACCCGATATGCACACAAAATTTCATCACAATCGGTCGAGCCGTTTCGGAGTAGTGTGGTAACTAACATTGTGACACGAGAATTTTATATATAAGATAATAATATCGCCAGACTGACACACCAACTGTATGGTACAAAACTAAGCAACGCTTGTACTATGGGTACCGTACAATGGACTGAGGGCGATCCCAGTGACACCCAGACCAGGGCAAATTACGAAAAGGCCGTTTCCGAAATTAGGCCCGGCGGGAATCGAACCTGTAACTACCATGTACAGTGAGCCGAGCCGGTCTACGCCTGAACCACTGCGCCAAGCGGTCACCTATTCCTTCAATCATACAATCTACACTTGCAATAGCGGTATGGTCGCGCGTGTTTTGTCTTCGATCGACGGCATGACGATATCTCCCTCTGGATTTTCAATTTCCGACCTATTTTACATAACAATACGGTTCACATCACAACCACACACGCTTTGTCACCGGCCTTGTCCAGATGTGACTTGTTGACATAAAGATTTTGTATTCTAGTTACAAGAGCAAATAATGCCGATTCTGGATCTAATGGCGGCGATATCGTCGCCACACTTCGCGAAGTTAAAAGACTTCGTGCAAATGCAACTGCCGGCTGGCTTCCCGGTAAAAATCGGTGAGAAGGTGATATATACAAGCTCGTCCTTTGACAGGGACAAGTGTTTCACCCTTTATCTTATAAACAATCTTGTTTATGTTTATTTTTATTAATTGCTTAGAATTTATGTCTAGTTTGATAAAAAAATTAATTCAGCTCTTTTAACGGCCTACTACAACAATGGGGATTCAGGCCATAAGCCTAGCCTGACCTAGCCTAGGCTGATTTCACATGTATTTCAGAAATTTGGTAAGATTTTTCAGGTTTCCCGATTTTTTCCTTTATGATAAGCAAGTGATAATAATCCTATTATTGAAATTAGTGATTGTAATAGATCGACACAAAATAAATTTAAAAATTTATCCTCGACTCGAACGCGATATAATCACCGGCGTCACAACCCAACCTGAGTCCACGGCGCAATGGTGACGTAGTACAACCCGGCGCTCCCCGGCAGAGATCCCGCTGTTCCACGTGCTGAACGCGCGTATCACGTTCGGCAACATCTTCGGCTCGGAGTCCCCCGTGCCGCACGTGCAGTGCGTGCAGTGCGAGGCGGGGGGGGGCGGCGGGCGCGGCGCGGCCCGCGTGCGTGCTGGACGACAGCTGCTTCCTGGTGGGGGCCGCGTACCGCGACGCCGCCGCGCCCGACCCGCGCCTGCTGCCCGACGGCGAGGAGGGCCTGCTGCAGTACGCCATCCACCAGAGCCTCATGGAGGCCGGCTCGCACGACGACCAGGTCTCCTATCCACTGCCAACCCTTCTCCGCCGCTCTGTCTACCCAGCTAATGGACAATATCGCCAGTCTGCCACACCGGCTGTATGGTCCTAAACTAAGCAACGCTTGTACTATGAGTACCGTAAAATGGATTAGGCGCGATCCCGGTGACACCCAGACCTGGGTAAATTACGAAAAGACCATTTGCCGAAAATACCGAAATTGCCCTGGTGGGAATCGAGCCCGCAACCACCATGTGCAGGGGCCTCCGCTCGAACCACTGCGCCAAGCAGTCGTCAAATGACTGGAAATCTTTGATACATTTAAAGTAAAAGTATCGAATAATTTTAAAGTAACATGCTTGAATAACTTCGCCCAATTTGTAATTTTTCGAAATAACAATTCAAACCTAGACGTCTTATGTTTGTCAAAGACTTCTTCTTACAAGTGATCCATAGTTTTGAACATGTTAATTCTAAGTGTCAGCTAGTGCAGGGTGCAGTAATGTGCGTGTTGGTGCAGGTGGACGTGTGGGAAGCCCTGCGCGGCGCGCGCGCGGGGGCGGCGTCCCCGCGCGGCTCCGGCTCCAGCTCGCCGCGCCACCTGCTGGCGCACGAGGAGAGGCAGCTGCAGAGGTACCCGTGCACCTGCTCATACAATCCCTCGTACTAGCTAGCTCCATAGCCGGAGGTTACAGGCTACCCGGCGACGTCATAACTGAATAGTGTTAGCAATACAAAAAGGGTATCCTTTTTTTTCCAACACAAGTTTGTAATTCTAAAACTACGAGCTTTGGAGGAAACTTGAATACAAAAGGTGTTACAGGGATACAGCTGTTGACAGATTTCATAAGTCTACAAAACCTTCAGTGCTTCATCTGTTCCACAAAACTGATAATTTTAGATTTACAAAGTTAAGTTGCAAAAAATAGTATACCCTTTATGTTTCACCTAGTATAGAAGCGAATCTCTTCGTAATTAATAATTTTGAAATATTATTTAACAAAAGTATTATGTTAAAACAGACTTGGTACTTATGAGTTAACATAATAAAATACTAAATTCAAAAGTAGTCATTATCCTCATTGGCGCTTGTTTTCTTAGAAGGTATAAGGGTGCACTGCCCCATATTTTCATTGTGTTAATGGATAATTTCTTGCCTTAATTCGTTGTTATGGAGGCTCTGCTATGCCCCTCTGCCTAAGCTTTTGGGGAATTCAGGTGTCATGTTGTATTTATATTTGTATTATGCGATGTTTTCGATAATTGTATTGTAACAAAAGTGTAATCTTTGCAGACGCTGGCGTTTTCATTTGTAGATTTTTAATTGAGCGTGTGCTACTGTAACATTCAATACAAATGCACCGTCGTTTAGTCGTATTTTATTTCCATCAGAAGTAGCACTAATAACTGTAGTCGCACACACACACACACACACACATACACACGTTTATTCGTTACTATTAGGTCTCTTCCCAAGTGTTATCACTTCCCAGTAGAGTACGTATCGGCACGCTTAGACCGGTAGACACCGGCGGCTAGTCGCTCAACACGCTAGTGGTCCGCAGGGCTATCGAGGCGTCGCTGGCGTCGCTGGCGGTGTCCCCGGCGGCGCGGGGGCTGGCGCAGGCGGTGGCGGAGGCGGAAGCGGAGGCCGAAGCGGAGGCGGAAGCGGAGAGCGACGCGGAGGCGGAGGCGGAGCTGCGGGCGGCGCTGGCGCTGTCGGCGCGCGAGCAGGCGGCGCGCGACCAGCAGCTGGCCGCCGAGCAGCGCGCGCTCGACGAGGTGCTGCGGCTCTCGTTGCTCGACAAGTAACCGGTAACATATTCATCCGATATTCATTTATTTATATTTAAAAACTGTATAGTTTCAAGGTGTTATTTAATCGCTCGGAACCTCAGATTCAGATACCTACACGTGAGTTTATTTTTTGTAATAAATATATACTTCAATATTTTTTATAAATGACTAGCTGAGCTCGCGACCTGGTCCGCGTGGAATTTAACTTAAAAAATAAAATTAACAATAAAGCCCGCTCCCGCGGTCTGAGCCTGCGCGACAGGACCCTTTTTGTTTTTCTTAAATAAAATTAGTCCCGTCAAAATCGGTCCAGCTGTTACGGAGATACTCTTTGATTTCATGTGCTTTTATTTTTTTACGTGGAACCCTAATTGTTATTCTAAAATCAAAGCCTAAGTTACTTCTTATAACATCAGCTATCTGCCAGTGAAAGTCCCGTCAAAATCGGTCCAGCCATTTCGGAGATTATCCGGAAGAAACATACAGACAGACAGACAGACAAAAAAATTATTAAATCGCGTTTTTGTTATGGGTGTCGTTTGTACTTTCATATGCATTTAGTGAAAAGGTGTTATTTTGATATTACAAACAGACACTCCAATTTAGATGATAGATAGATTATAGATGTATAGATTGTAACAGATATTTGGAAGCGCTTTTCTGTGGCATACCTTAGTAATAAGTCTCAGTTTTTATGTGTATTCCAGATCTCATAGCAGCCAGCATGCACGGAGCGTCCAACCAAAATAAGACTTACCCCTAATGTACTTCTATTAGATAAAATTATAATTATAATTAATTCAGGCTGGGTCCTGTTGAATATTATTCGCAATGGAATCTTTCTGACTCGGTAGTAGAGGGAGAATATAATTATATTTTTTAATGATTTTATTCTCCATTCAATCAATAATGACATTCGTTCCCGGTTAATCTTATTAATTCAGTGCCCGGCACATTTTATATCAGACTACAGGGAACGAAACCAATATGAATTAATTATTATGATGGTATATCCCAAAGCTATTTAATGTATTGCGGATAAGACAATCTTAAGTACAGAGGTAATATTAATAAATCCCTGGCTAGTGTTTTTGGTCAGTTAATTTGATTGTTTTCGTTTTTTTATTCACTAGAGGACAATAAGTTCGTAAAAATAATTGTCATGATTTTGGTGCTACAAATGATGGCAAAATTTAATGCGCATTTAATTATGTTAAGGTTTATTTGTATTTAAGCAGAATTTGACATCGCGTGGGAAAAAATTACACAATATTATCATTTTCATCTGAATACTCTTTTTTAATGAATTAAATTTTCATCAATCAAATGCGGAGTACGTAATGTAATTTTAAAATAATACGCTAAGAGGAATACTTAGTGATTTCGCTCGCGATTTGTTCTTACCAAGGTCCGAAATAGAACTTTCAATTTTGTAAACATTAATGGCGATGTGACATTGTCACCCAATGAGAGATGTCAAAATGTCATCTTACAAAAAATAATAATATGAAAACTAAATATTTTGTCCTCTAGTGAACACGCATTCACTATTATAATGTCACCATTTGTCTGTACTTAAGAGTTGGACCCTCCCCATAGTGATCCTTATTGACTATAGAATATTTATTCAACGTTATATAATAATTACATTATATTTAGTATCGCTATACGAGTGAGAAGCAATATAGTGATGGTGTGACGTGTTTAGTCGGCGATAGTCTAAGCGGGGCTAATGATTTGGATCAGCATTGAGTTGTGTGTAGGGTGAAAGTCTGTGTTCTATTCCCTTATACAGGATGCCTTCGACGCAAAAATGTTATATACTATAATGTTTAACCCTTGTTTAACCCTCTTCCAGGGTCTTGTTACGTTCACTTTGTCACCTTGTTCCTACATTTCACGACCGCTTTTCACAGTGGTTTGAACGTAGGCCGCTCGACTCACTGCACCGCGTGGTTGCGGGTTCGATTCCCGTCGGGGAAAATTTGGGAAATGCTCTTTTTCGTAATTTTCCCAGTCTGAGTGTAACTGTTATCGTCCCCAGTCCAGTGTACGGACGCATAATACTAATGCTGCTTAGTCTGGCCCCATACCGTTGGTGTGTCAGTCTGGCGATATTGATTGTAAGCATCTCAATACTGATCCTAAATAGTAGGAGGTAACTGATCTGAAGGTCTCGAACGTACGGCAGTGCCCAAACCATCCGCCTTTATATGTTGGAGTGCGGGTAAACGTAGCGACTATGTAGATATATAGATACATTATTTGACTAATTAACATTAACTGCGACAACATTATTTATGTAGTCCCAATAAAACATAGAATCGCTTGTAGATCGGTTCGCTTGAAACCGCAACCCGAGAACCCGCACGTACTCGTGCAGACCAACACCATCCCTAGTGCGAGTGTTTGTAGGTTCGTTTCAGTGTGCGGATATTTGTGTTCCATTCTGCAAAATGTAATCTAATTGAATTATTTTATTAGTAATTTATTGAAGTTAATTTGTTTGTTAATAATGACTTCGAAGTATGACCGTTTTATTTTTATTTTTGATAGAAAATAAACAAGTGTAGGAGAATCAAAGCTAGGGTGTGATTTTGTGGCCACACGAAATAATTACAATCCGTATTATAACAACAAAGCTAAACACATGATATACACAAGTTCCACTTTTTTGTAATAACACTGAAAGAGTTTAATAAATCACCAACATTTAATCAAGCTCTTCCGTTCATTGTCGTGTTATGAATAGTTTTTCAAATCAAGTTGCCACGCAGGTGATTATACAATATTATATAACATTGTTTAACTTCACTGTGGGTGATGTCACTTTTGGGCGAAATAACTAAACCAATATATAATTAATGCCCCAAAATTAAGTAAAGTGTTCGATAGTTCAATTGTTTGACCCGGAAATAATATCTAGGATAACTGTCCAGTGCAATAATTAACATTTAAATATTTATAGTTTAAATATTACAATAACCTACATTGATTAGAATTATTGTCAACTGACAATGCCCTTATGTTGTCATAGGAAATCATACATTGCGACTGTTACATCACTTTCAATGTATTAAATAGGTAACGGATATTGGTGCTGCTGATTCTGTTGGCACATCCTAAACTTAAATAAACTATTAACATGCTTCCCATATTTCATGATTTAATTAATTGAATATTGTAGTAATTTGACGATAACAGATTTGGCGCCGTTGATCAACATCTCGTTTGACGTATTGTGCAACAAATCAATCGACATGTCGAGCGTACTCGGCGAATAGACATCGACATGGAGTAATGCTGATAGCTGTTTTATTATTCTCAATATGAATATTACAAATGTCTTGATAAAGTCGATCTCTTCCGTTTTAAGTTGTGATGTAACAGACAAATTAAGAAATGTATACCCATACGTGTAGAGTGTGCATTGAGGAAATATTTGTCTGCCAAGACCTTTGTTGATTATTGTATGCGAATTAGATAATGAATAACCATGAAATGCGCGCTCATGAACTATTAGATCAATGATTTCCCATAATGGAATTGTGATTGTATTGTATTGATTGATATAATAATTACTATTTAAAATAATTATGGGTGCTTATTCTGTTGGTAAGCAAAGTAAACTTGACTAAACTATTGCCATATTTTTCATGGTCGCAAATATAGTTTAGACTTGAATTGGCGCCGTTGTTTGTTTTCATATGTAACTGATATGTTTGATCAGTAGCTTTTTACTCGCTTGTCGCTATTGTTATCGTGTACGTAAAATACTCGAGGTACTTAACATTTCCCGACAAATATTTTACATAGAAACTAACGACTTGCGAATGTACGGTAGCGCTATTACATCTCAGCTATGACTTTGGCTATTCAACACTAGATGGAGCTAGTGTCAAATAAAGCCATACTCGAAATGAAATGTTTAAAAAAATAACAGTATAGTATCCAATGGCAATCATAATGTTAAAAATCCGTTAGCAATATTTTAATTTTTAATCAGTATATATTGTATATACCAAAACAAAAAACTATGTAGAACATCAACAAAATTTGTCATAATTTGGATCAAAATTCCATTTCGAGTTTGGCTGTAGTATAGAGTTCTTCATACAAATTGTTCTTATGTCTTCAGCGAAACCTACGTATGAAAGCAATATTTTTATATTATATAAATACGAGGATTTTTTTAATATGTATAAGCCCGGATGTCTGAGTTACAACCGATGGTGTGAGATATAGAATTGTATGTAAACTCGATAGTTCAGGAGTTAAGTAGGTACAATAACTATTAGTTTTTGATACATTAACCTGGCAATATATACGGCACATTAACGTATCTAGGTAATCAGGTGTTTCAGTAATTTCCTTCAGTCGGTATTGTGTTATTCACAGCAAATATATTATCAATTACTTATTTTGGCATAGCAATGAAACCCATTAATGTGTGCTGTATAAATTACCAGGCACTGTACATGATGTGCTATTCAAGACCATTATTGACGGGCGCGTTTGTACACGTTTGGCGCTATTCCTCAGCTGTGATTTTTATATTTAGCGTAATGTATTGAATATTTTGTATATTCGTACCCCAAGCATCACGACGACTTGTTATGCAGTCTGAATACTATAATTTATATTTATCGTTAGTGTAGTTTGATCTCAGATGAGAAGAAGGTTCATATATTACGGTATTATTAATTTTAATAAAAGTACGTTGGCGGGTAATTTTTTGCTTTTTAACTTATTGAAAATTGCGCCATCTAGTGGTGAATAGCATAAACAAGTAAATTTTTGATTGGTGTTTGAAAATAATGTATAAAATATTGAATACATGCTTCGCTCCTATTTATACAACTATACATACATATACATAATGTACAAAGTTATTCCAGTTCTATACACGTCCGATTCCAAGTAAACATTGTGTACAACCCTGTCAAATGTATATAATAATAATGTGTTGTTATAATTATATTTTATGTATATTGATTTTTACATCGTCGTTTTATTCCTTCAGATTGTTTACATTGTGTAACTGGCTTATGAAGTTTTTTCAATGTCCCTAAAATTGGGTGGGGGTTATTTTTACATCTATTTGGAATATTATACACCTTAACTTTTTCCATTTAGAAGCGGTAAGTACAGCGGTACTTACCGCTAAGAGTAAAAGAGGTAAAAACGATTAGCTGCTGGAATAGGGGAATGATTAAAAGAAAGAAAATACGCACAATGTTATCTATGTATTTAAAATTTAATTTTCGTTACTTATATACAAATTACAACATTCACTATCAGTAATAGGTATTAGTTCGTCCTATATTTACATACGTAGTACACTTTAGAAGCGTAATTTCATTATTCAAGTCAATAAATTACATCAGGAAACGTTTTGGAATAGTGAGTAGTCGAACGATTATAACCAACAACAACACTGCGTTCTCACGAACGGGGATTGAGCCGAAACACCGGTATTTACCGGTTGAAAACGGTAGATATATGTAGTTACGATAAATATCCATCCACCCTTGCTCGAAAACCGCACAAAAGTGACGGAAATTCATGATGGCGTCTACAATAAAATACTGTCCTTCCGCCATATTGTTTTTTTTATCGTAACTGCATATTAAAAATTACTGTAATGACACCTGAATAGAAAAAATGGAAATGTACATTAGAAAAGTAGTTATTATAGGAATATTTTTATATTATTATATCAATTCACCGGTTTCGATCCCCGTTGTTACATACTGCGCTTGAATTGTACACACTAAATTACTACAAATCGATAAAGATTCCCAAGGAAAGTAACGAGAACAATTAAAATCATCGAAAACTTAAATAATAACAAAATAAATAGATTTTTTTCAATAAAAAAGTATTATTTTATAATATACACCGACCCGCGTGCTTATAACTATTTTATTTATGTGTAATTTAAATAATTACATTAATTGATTTTAATGAAACGTTCAACAATTCAATGATTCATTAGTTCGTTATTATGAAAAATATGTAATGGAAACAGATCAGAAATCGTTATGCAAATTAATATCTATTGCTTCGTAGACAGGGTTCAATTTACTGAATTTAACAATAGTTATAAGAACACGTTTCGGTATCACATATTACGACGCTAACACAGACTTACACTGGCTAAAATGAGAATAATACATCGCCACTACGACATATTACTAATATCAAAATAAATTAATTTTACATTCGAATTACATGCTATTGTCATGTGTAAATTGAAACATTTATCTAATAGATTTACATAAAACATGTTTATTCACTGATCTCAGTAGTATGGAGTTTATACAATACATTTATGTTCTTACGATAAAGTTATAAGATACGTCCTGCGACATGTGCTTGCCACCGTTGGTGTGTAGTGCACTCTCATTTTAACCAGATATAGACGTAACCGACAACTCTTGGGTTTAAATTCTCGAGTTATCGCCTCCTCGCCTCGTCCTAACATAAAGGGAGCCGATGCAGGTTGAATTCAAAATTAATACTGTCATTTCGATTTTGGTTGATTCTACTCCCCGATAGATGGCGTTAGTTGAAATATCGATACATCTGATCCTTATTATTAGTAGTATACTCTTTAGACGACATAAAATAACATACATATTATTAAATTAATCTAATTACATATGTACTTATTATTACAAATTAATTATTCTTCTTTCCATAAAAATTGAAAAGCGCCATCTATCGGCAACATACACGAACTAAACCTAAACAATTTTATAAATTCCCAAATCCAACCTGCCGGGAGGTCCCGCACATAAATTAAATGCATCGTACTGCCACTTAACTTGTCTAACTACGATATACATTACAGTCCAACTTGGATTGCACTTATTTGAAACTAGGCGCCGCGCCACGGCGCGCGTGTCGTTACATATCACAACTAAAAGAGCTGTCGCACTACCATGAGTTTTGCGATAGTCGATAGCGTCTTCGTAAATTGTTTAAATGCCAAATTGTACAGCGGTGTAACACAAAACATGTCGTACATACGTTTTACATAGACACTAGCGACTAGCGAACTTAAATCATGGTAGAGCTACTTGCACGGTTGGATCAACCGCCCAAAAGAACGGGATTCTTATTCTTTCATATAGGTCCGTCCCTCTCCGGTGGGTGGTTGATCTGATCGTGATCTAAACGATAGATCATTCATTATGATCTACGCACGACTGTACTCTATCCGACGCACCATCTTATAATTTAGGGATATGGTTGGGGAGAATCTGCAGTTTACTGAGACATGACGGGTAGAGTCGACGTAACTTTTCAATAAAAAGACTTTGTATTGTAAATTAATCTTTAGCATGATGGACTTCACGTTTAAATTCGAACGTCACAGTTTTACGTAAAATAAGCAATTTGTGAACTAATGTTTTATTAAACATTTTGTATAGCTTTGGCCTCCGCTTGTTTACGCGTTTAAATTCACTCGCCTCGTACAAACAGCTTGGTAAGCTCGCAAGTTGACAACCAAACGCAGTAGGTAGTTCGCAAATTGATTACGAGTTGACCAATTTGCAATTGATATGTGTGAATCGGGCACAATTAACGTAATTGACGCCCGGTAAAATGATTCGCGCACTTTATACACCATGTTCATCCCTCCAATTATATTCAGTGTTGCGACACAGTTTATTAAATTCAGTGTTTTATGTGAACTTAATCGATAGGGACCGACTGTCGGACTGATGTGCAGTCGGTGTGAAGTGAAATGCCGACAGTCAGTGCGCAGTGGGCTGGTAACGAGCTTAAATGGTTGTCATGGATGCCGTCTCGTCCGCCATTGTGTGATGCAGGGGAGCCAGACGGGTGGGCGGATAGGTAAAAATGAATTATTACAATACCAATGAAAAGTATTGAAATAGTTGATGACTAGTAAAACACACTCTAACTTAACTTGCAAAGGGCAATCACTAGTGTTTTTTTATGTAACAAAGTCAGAAAACAAGCGTTCGACCAGCCTGATGTCAAGCAGCCTAGACTAGGTGAAACAAAAAGGGTATGCAATTTTTTCAAAACTTAACTTTGTAATTCTAAAACTGTCAGCTTTGGAGGAAACTTCAAAAACAAAAGATGTTAAAGGAATACAGCTGTTGACATATTTCACAAGTCTACAAAACCTTAAGTACTTCAACTGTCCCACAAAGCCCATAGTTTTAGATTTACAAAGTTGCAAAAAAAATAGTATACCCTTTTTGTTTCACCTTGTAGATGCTTGCAATACCTTTGGTATTGCTTGCACCTTTCCGACCTGAGGGGCAGTGAGACAAAGGGAGAGGAAGGGAGGTTGAGTATCCGGCTCCCTCACTAATCGTACGAATCGCAGCTATAATAGCTACATTACGCACGTCTTCTGTGCGAGCCTGGTCGCCCGGTCGAATAAGCCCGTATATGACGGCTATGGTCCATCCCCTTAAAAATGTAAAACGCAAGCATTTTAATTTACCTACAATCATTAAAAATTCTATTGAAAAAGACTTGGTAGGTAATGTAAGCAAATTAATTATTAAATGGCGTGAAACAGCACAGTATCGTATTTTGCGGAGGATTCAGGGAGAGGCCTTTGTTCAGGCACAACGTGGCGTGACGTGGGACGAGTCTCTTCTTTTAGATTTCAACATTTCAACCCGTACAGTTCCGATAACAAACTACAAACAAAGCTATACAAAAATAAGTCTCAATGAGTTACGCGGATAGTGTTGGTAATAGGACGTGTGTTGCTGTATCGAGCGAGGCTGTGTTAGTTACCAACGGTACCCAATCACCTTCCGGTTAACTGCAGATACTCTATATAGGTGGGTTTTCAATTCCCTTCCAGTGGCGTAGCGAAGATTGTGAACTCATCTGTATACTTTATAAATACTCATAAATGATCATAGGCTAGTGGTTCGACGAGCCGCCTCTATAACAGAGAGGCTCGGGGTTAGATTAGCGGTTAGCTTAGTTGGACTTTACTAGTAATTAAAAAAAGACTATTGTCATGACCGTAATTTAGAGTGACTAAGGGTGACCGTCCACTTGCCTGTGCTATGAAGTGGTGGGCCCACCCGCTTAGACCAATAGGATCGCTTCGTTTCCGCTTCGCTTCGCTTCGTTGAAGCTGGCGAAAGGAAGCGATGCCATCGTTCGAAGCAGGCGAACCCGCTTCATAGCACAGCCAGGTGGACGGTCACCCTTACAGTCTCTTCATTGCAAGTGACAAGTGGCTTCTTTTCTTTACAATTTCAGTTGTTTCTTTTACTTTTAGTTGTACATGAAGAAACAAACCGCTATTCAGGCCAAAATTTCAAAATAAAAATATGATGGGGTGTATGGTAATGGTTGGTTTATGACAAGTGCAGTTGGTCGGACAAGTTTTTATGACCCTACTTGGCAATGGGATGTCCACGTCACTCCCCAATCTCAATGGCGGACGTCTGTTGGCGACGCTAACGACATCTCGACGTCAGAACCACGCCGCGGCGTTGTGTAACGCGAATTCATGGCGTTGGGTTCATTATTTTATTCATTATTTCAGGAGAAATACTTATAATTAATGACTGCAAAATTGAAATTTAGTCTTTCGTGTGAACATCAAAGTTTAAACCGGGTAAATTAACTGACAGATTTATTTTAAATCAATGGTAATTGGGATTGGATTGTTACTTTTTGAACCGTTGTTTTATGATATGGTAATTTAACCGATTTCAAAAAAGGAGGATTTAATTATGACGCGAATGTTTTTTCTCTCGGAAAATTTCAAATGGATTTAGCAAAACATTTTTAACTACTTATTTACAAGATTTAAGATTAGTATTAAGATTACTTACTGTCTTTTTAAAGTAATGTGTATCAGTTACGCAGAGTTTAAACCCTGTAATCCATGATAGGCTTGCCAGCAATAATACACAGATCAATTCACATTCCGCGTTCACGCGACATTTCCACAACAAATTCAATACATCGGCGGCTCAATACAATAACACTTTAGACATTTAAGAAATAATACGTCAATGTATATTGAATTTGTTGGTGGTGTGACAATGTTAGTCCTCGGCGGACGACCGCGGTGAGACGCGACACGGGCTCTTACAACATCGGACGGATCAATTCGTTCACCATTCGGGCTTCAGGGGGTTACATATTGCACCTTAATTGCTTGAACTTAAAGTTTAAAACGTTTGAACAGTGCCACGTGAGTGGCAATAATTTAGGATAGGTAAACAGTCAACTTATTTAATATTTATGTATGTTATATGTACTTAACAGAGTAACGAAAGGTGCTGAACAGATATTTCATTTTAAATCTTGTATACAGGGTGTCTCCGATAGCGAATAAAGGTTCTTGATAATATTTTATTTTAATTCTATAAGCTTTTTTATGTTCAGCGAATTTATAATTTGTATCATTTTGAAGAGATTTATTTACAGAAATTATTGTACTTAATTGTATCATCGATACACCCTGTATAGGTAATATGACGACCTTGGTGCTAATTCAGTTGTCCCCAAATCACGTCCAAACTGAATTTGAAACGGCTAAAAATATTGCTGTCTTGCTTATTCGTAACCAGCATCATTATACTTCGTTTTGGCAAGTTTAGTTTGACAAACAGAATTAGCACCATAATCATTTTGAGTTTAGTCAGTAAGTACCAACTATGGACTGGGTCTCACCATCAAATAGGCCTTCATCAATAACAAATTTAAAAACAAGAAAGCTATGTTGCGTGGAGTACAATACCACCGTGACTAAAATGAAACTTTAGTTTTTGTACAAACGTTTCCATTGTACAGTGTTTGTTATGTCAAATGTCATGGGTTTTCGTTCCGCATAATGGACATTCTATGTGAATTTATATTTATACAAAAAAACATGAGATCTATAAGGAATATCAGTGATTGTGATCAAAATTTAACGCATGATTACAGTAGGTACTTACTGTAAAGTGAACACTTGTGTTTAAAAAAATCTGATTTGGACAAAATCAAGGTGCTTTTGTCATTCCTTTTCCCTTTTCCATAACCCACAACAAAAATCTATAAAAAATTCACACACTTTGTATTTCGAACATAGGTAACTTCTTTTTCACAAGCAGTTCAGTCATCAGAGAGTTCTGTATTTGAAAGAAAATCGAATTTACGTATCCCCATTGGCCCGTTCAGCTTGCCGGCTCCCATCGTGTCGCGCTCAGTGCGGCGGCGCGGGCGGCGCGGGGGGCGCGGGCGGCGCGGGCGGCGCCGGCGGCCCGCGCGGCGCCCGCGGTCAGTCCCCCGTCGCTGTCACCGTCGTCCAACTCCACGGGCTGTTGTAGCTTTTCTGACTGGAACGAGAGGAAAAGGATGTTTAGATACAATACAATATTTCAAATAATATGCAAATCGGGAATAGTCATCAACATCAAATATAGTGTAGTGTTTGGGTTTTGATGTGCAAGCGATTTTCAGCGCTGCCGCGCCGGTCATACCGCGCGATCCAGTGCAGGCAAGCTGATATTCGAAGTTCGAACATCCTGGAAAGCGTGTGTATCCCAGGATTTGGCCTACATTTGACCTAGCCTGCATGTATGGAGCCATATTGGCGAAGCTACACCGCTTCACTGCGATCCGTGGTGCCTTACAACTAACTGGTCTTGCTTCTGTGGCAATCAGCCCATACACTTATTTCTGTCTCCCGCTTTGCAACGGAGTGAAGTGGATAATTTTCTTCCATCCAACTCTTCCTATTCTTTCCTTCGATTAAGTTCGTGCGGGTTACAAGCAGTACCGGATTAAGCAAGCGCGGGGCCCGTAGCAAATTATTTCAAAGAGCCCTTGATCTACTATGGGTTCTTAAGTATAAAGTGGTAAAAAGACAAATCAATAGTCTATACGTTTATTTGCCCTCTATAGGGTACAAGTTTGTCGGGATTTAGTAAATTACTATAGGCGCTGTTAGGCTCTGGACAAGTACAAAAAGCCAGAGATGAGATTTTCTGGCAATATAGAATAATTTTGATAAGAAACTAACATATGCGGGGCCCCCTTTCGCGCGGGGCCCGTAGCAATTGCTACTCTTGCTACATGGTTAATGCGGCACTGGTTACACGACTATTTAATTTCCCCTCGGCGTCATCTTTGGTCAGCATTGTTGATCCTGGGTTACAGGAGTAACAGTGGTGGAAGTGTGTGGGGGGATTATACCTAATAGAGTTATACCAAGAGACAGATTGCAGCTCAGTATAATAACTTTTGACGGTGTCATTACAAAAAAGTTAAACACATGATAAACAGGAGTACCATGACTGTCAAATTTTGCTTTTAAACTTCGAAATAACTAGTCACATTGATACAACACTTTAAAATATCTCTAAATTTGTTTATAGACACTAAACACTGCTGGTATAATTTCCACACGTTCGGTGACATATTTAGTAGGTGACTGTGAAATAAAAGGATACGATAACGCTTTCTATTCCGCTTGATAAGTAATTAGTAGATAGGTACCCACATTAGTTTATCTATGCGCACCATTCACCACATTCCTGCAATATTATGTATTTTCTTTTTTCCATTGTAGGCATTGTGAATACGAGGAAAAGTAGCCGCACGCGAATCATTATTTAGCAAAAAAATGCGTTTTTATTTCAAAATTGATTTCACGTGCAACGTAAAGTATCTATCTATTGCGATGGATTTAGCTTATAAAGTGATTGAAAATGAACCATAACACCTTAGGATACAATCATCGAGTGTTAGTTTTGCTTGAAGGTGGCTCATAAAAGGAACAACTTTTGTAGGCAAGATGTGTAGTTACGCATTGGGCATGGATTTTTCTACATGAAACTGGAACGCGCACTTCATGTTATGGTCAACATGACATTGAACTTTATTAACTTAGGTTAAAGTCTATTATACTTTAACACTTCTGCAGCTGAAAAACGCGCAATTCCACCAGGAGCCTCTCGCTCGGTTCGTTTTTTGTGCAACAGTGATACCTCCTGTTAGAATTAGAATAAAGCTTCATACACTAAGTAGGAAGTAGGTACCTATTAAGAGTATAAAATCACGAACAAACATCATAACAAGAAACTTATTGATTTTGCGCAAATCAAATAAGTAAGTAAACGAAGTTTGAACCTTGTGTTTGTTTGTCCATATGTCGGCGGGCGGTAATTATGAGGTAACCACCACTTGTCTCGGCAGCTTATGCCAATGAGTTACCTACTCGGTTCGATTCTGAGGTCGAAACACTATAGTAATTAGAAATGTATGACCATAGCCATATGCCGACCACACTTTGCTCTTTTATCAATATTTCTTATAACAGCTACAACAGGACCGATAACGGTAGTCAAACGCGCGCCTTGGAGGAAAATAACGTATGTGAAGAGTTCAAATCACCAATCACAATACACTGCGACGGAAACACCATTGGAGAAATGTGGACGCACTACAATGCACCTCTGCTGAACCTTCGGAAATGTCTGGTGTGGTGGCATGTGTGTACAACAGCTGAAAAGTGAGTTAAACATATTATGTTTAGAGGTAATTAGGTACCTATTTAAAACGGTCAGGTCTGTCCATGTTTCCAAGGAATATACGTATGATAGTTCCTACGGAGTAAATGCAACCATATAGTAGAGAGGTCATTATAGCATCAAGAAGCAATTTCTCGCAATGATTCCTTGTCATCTTTAAGATGCGTCATTCTTGTCATTTTAAAATGATTCTTATCATTTTTGAGATGCGTCTCGACCGCTACATAGTCAGCATAATGAATAATTATATTTTCTGTTCTGTAATGCGTCGGTTGCAAGTGTGTTGTTATTATAGCAAGTATATTAATTAATGGCTCCTAAAAGTTTAATCAGCAGAAATACTTAGAAACTATACCTACCTCTATGTAATTAACTTAATTGAAATACCGCGAGTTAGGTGCCGATATACCTAATTATAATTAATAAGTACCTACAACGTATAGGTACTCGGTTGCTTAATTAAAACACGCTGCTTAGGAGTAAACAAGCTAAGTTGATAAAATTTAGCACATCGGTGTTTGCTACCGAAAACGTTATCAGAATTTCAATATTAAAAGCTCACTTTTGATCTAAATGTATAATGATTTGTATTATTACGGACGATCAATTTAATATAAGTAAATAAAATCATTGACCAGGAGTGACCATTTCGATCATATTGATGATTGCTGTCTATGACTTTCTAACGATTCAACGTAGGTATCATCTAGGAAAAGTAATAGCACACACAACGTGCACGCACATGCACTACGATTTCACTTTGAAAATATATAAAAAATACGGAAATAAGGAGGAATTGAAGTTCAGAATGTCGCCATCAAACAATTACAAAAATTAAATGAATATTCACATATTTCTGAGGTAGGTAGGTATTGGTGTGCTATGAATGTGTATTTCTAAATTGTTAAGTGCATATTTCACCTTTGACTGCATGTAAGTAGGTAAATCTATTTGTGAAATCTCGTAGTGAATAACCAACAAAAACAATGTGTACTTAATTAATAGTGTTAAGCTTGTCTCCGTCACCCGCGCTCGCCCGCACGCATAATGTCCGTATTGACAGTATGGCCGCACGCTGTGCGTGGTTACTGTGATACAGTAAATAATTCATAACATTCAACAATTGGGTCAAGTGCGCGTGCGCGTGCGCCGCCGGCTTCACGCAGTCTGCCGCGGTAAAGACCAGGGGAAAAAAGTGGAATAAATCCTGGAATTATTGGTTCAGACATTTGCATTTGTAATTAGTTACTTACGTGAAAGTATTTATGTAGAGAGTGGTGAGATGTACCTACCTATTGCTATTGCATGGGAATAAATAAGTAGCTGGATATTCTAATGGCAGTGACAGACACAGGCCGACGCACGAGCGGAACAACGAATGTTTAAATATGTTTCCTGATTTTTCAGTGATTTTAGTTGTTTTACTCTTCGAGGTTTGTCATCGCCATAATGATCACTAGGAATATAGTATACCTGTTATTATTTATCCGTTATCAAGTACCAAAAACATAGTACTTACCTAATAAATTCTACAGTTTTTTCAAGAAACAAAAATCCTTTTTGATGACGATGAGATTATGTTTGTAGAACAAACACACTTTAAACAGACTTTAGTTAGCTTCGGTACTTACTTACAATTATAACATTATTTTCAAAAGTGAACGCGACATTTCTAGCATTAGGTACTCCATCGGGACCTAAGTGGGCCATACGACAGAAACAAGACAGAGACTAATGATCGCTTATCACGAGATCGATCCTCTCTCGATACAATACTGAATGCTATGCAGATTGCCACAGACTTGCGAAATACTTGAGAAGTTATCGAGGGGTCGGACATGAATAACGAAATGTCTTTTCTGTTATTCTGATGCGTTGTGGGTGCTTTGGGCAAACGAAAATTGTATTTTCATTATTTTCCATAGTGTTGGTCTAACTAGGATGACCTCCAGTCCATTGTATGAACTGGACCATACATTTTGTTTGTTTACCTGGCGATATTTATTCTGCCTCTACGATAAACTGAAACTGCAACATACCCGTGTCCGACGTACGCAACAATTTAATTAAAAGCACTCCCGTGTGTATAATTCGATCACTACCGTAGGTGGCAAATGGTAGGCCTCCCTAGACCGTGACACGATGGATAATGAAGTTAGCCTAGCCACTATCCTACTGGCCATATGTATAGAGCTACACATTCCTGATTACCCACTAGTGTTTTTGGAAACTAATCTGAAAATTATTTAGCATAATGTGGTGTTTTAATCGATAGTGGGTACAAAGATGTCGCTTTTTTGTCAACATTGAACAGAGAACTAAATATATTCACATACCCTACTATGAGGTCTCACAGCACATTGTAAAATGTCAAACTCAATATTTAACGCTAATATTCTAAATGTCAAAGACAACCATAATAATGTTTAATATATAGCCAACCTTCCCTCCCCTTATTGTTATATAAATGCTGAGCAATTCCGTGTTATTGTTTTTAATAAAAACAGTTTTATCGCGACCGCTATTAATATTTTTATCGGCTATCGATGTTCGGAGCTATGGCTGTTTACGAACATAACTTATTGAGTTATACGTAAAGCTTGAGAGCGAAATAACTAACCCCATTTCGCCCCCTCGGCTGATGAGTGTAGGCTATTTGAATCACTCTTGTCTACAAAAATTATGCATAGGCTATTAGGGGAAAAAATATTTAAAAAAACTTATTTTGAAACTGTCTTGGCTGCCAGTTAACATAGCTTAGTATGATCTCGATAATATGTAACAAAAGAATTTATAACTTATTATACTAACCTATTTTTTTAAACTACACTAAACTACATATTGATCCACCCGTTTCAGGGGATGTAATGCCAAGGATATAACGCGTTAGAAAAGATAGGCCTATTGTTTTTTCACATGTCATTTAAAATGTACGTAAACACCACGACTCAACGTGACTCTACGGCCAGTTTACTTACCTATTGTGTAAGTCCAAAGCTTTTGATCCTATCTACGAAAAGTTTATATTTTCAGAGACCCGAAAACAGAACCAAATAGGAACCAGTACCTCGTAGTAATACGTTCAGAATCCTCCCCAGACATTACTCAGTAGGTTATTTTCAACTTGATGTTAACGCTATTTAGGTAAGCCCCATAAATTAGTTGAGACCTAAGGTCGGGCGGTTGGCACACGATGGTATTTCACGGTAATGTCATAATAAAGTCATAGCCTACGTGTGCTCCGCCCAAAATACCAGGTCATGGTTTATTAACTTCGTTGCCATAATGGTCTGTAGACACAGTTGATATTAAATTTTAAATTAATTTAAATATCTCAGAGGAGTGATAATGCCGTATGCGCCGTTTGAGGATTTCCTGATGATAAATGTCGTTGAATATGATTATTTCATAGCGGTCAGTCCTATTCGAGTATCGGCAACAATATCCTTAGTACTTACGCAAGATTTTTTTATGTATTCTAGTCTACATTTTTCAGGGTGCTTTGGTTGACTTGGAGGTTTTTGGTTGAATTTGGTTGAAAGGAGTACCTTCGTCATTGGATATAACTTTCTAGTCAAGGCTTGACTTCCCTCATTTATAATCACCATGTTCATCCGACTGTTAGGCTTATAATGTCGTAAACATCTGTTTAGTAGGTATGAAGGTATCTTGTATCATTTTTTTAATTCCTCCTCTTTCGAATGACTTTTACAGCACCTATTATTATAATTTATATTTCAGTTGGTGAACTAAAAACCGACGCTGAGCAAAACATGTTCTATGTATCCCTTTCACTCTAATGCAAAGGCATATGCGTGTGTCTCATTTCTTCAACTGTCAAAATGTCGACTTTCAACTTGACGAAAAAAATGTTTTCTTCCTCTGTGGTTCAGTTTCTATCAAAAGTGACATTAGCATCAATAAGTTTACCTTTCCAGTTACTTCAGTGTACCAGGTTCAAAAGAGCCATCACAGAATACCGGCATTACCGGCAATTTGCCCTAATGTAACGGAATATTGAGTTTGGCGGGCGCGCGGTCACATGCCAATTGGTGGCAATTGGCGGCGACCCGGGGTCGTGCGCAGGCTGCCAGCTGCGCGCGCGCATCCAGCTTTAATGTCAATCGATACTTATTAAACGATTGGCAATTTGGCATTTTATGATGAGGGATTGCGAGGTTTGTTAGTAATATTGATACTATAAATAAATTAATTTATTTCATATATTTAACTGTCTGTTAATCTCTCGAGTCGTAGTGATTCTTGCTTGAACACTTATTTATTTCTGTGCGTAATAGTACTTTTATGGCATAGATGAAGCTGGTAATATAACTATTAATAATGAGAAGTCACGAACAGCCATTTCATCATCAATAAACATGTAATCCTACTAATATTATAAATGTGAAAGTTTGTGAGTGTGGATGTATGTATGTATGTATGTATGTATGTTTGTTACTCCTTCACGTAAAAACTACTGAACGGATTTGGATGAAATTTGGAACACAGATAGTTTATAACCGGGATTAACATATAGGATACTTTTTATCCCGATAATCCCGAATTTCTTGTTACGTTAAATACTACGCGGACGAAGTCCGTGGGCACAGCTAGTATTTTAATAATTCAACAGGTATTGCGTCTTTACTGTCATCCTAAAGACCCGAATGTCACCTTCAAAAAAATATAATAAAAGACAATTTTTTTCTCGCAGGGAATTCGTCAAATTAGGAAAGTGAAAAAATCCGGGTGAAATTCTCACCAGCTGGGGACGAGTGGGTGGTGTAGGGTGGTGAAGGGTGGGGTTTGGGGGTGCGTGGGTACAGAATACAATGGATCTCTGGTGCGAAACGATCTGTGAGTATGGGGATGATGTTCTGAGGTCACATAACCAAGTTCAACGCGTATCTAAGATACCATTTATATGAGTTCTATGAAATATAGCTGAAAAAATAATACTCTTGGATTTGGTTGTGAAGAATATTTTTCTTCGAATGCATTACTTACGAACATTCTAAGAAAAAAATAATATATACCTAATGTTATTGTGCGCATAGGTTTTATTAAAACATTTCATTTTCAGAGATTGTATTTTTTTCAATTAGGAGTTAAGTACATACCTTAACAAGAATTTTCAAATCGTATTTAAGTAGTTTAGCGATAAAATGACTTTTATTTAGTTGCAGTTACTGAACCTCTCATATAAATTTAATTTCACCTTGGAAGTATTTCTGAAGTATCGCTTAGGGAGGAGGTACCTACATACATTAGAATTAAAATATGTTTGTTTGCAACAGACAGTCACGATTTTAGGAATTTGGCAATAGGAGCCGTGGCTTTAAAGGCAAACGGGCTAATTGCGAGTCCCGCTTCACGCCAAGTCTGGGGGTTTTAACATGTGCCATATTATAGTTAGCCAAATGACACATCCATATAGGCAGAATCATGTTACATAGACGTGCATTTTATATAAGTGCTATAAGTATTTTTCGGATGTCGACAACAGCGTCATCTACCGGTTCTAACTACAACTGGTTGCAACATTTTTTTGATGGTAGTCAATAAGTAACAATAGTAGATTTAGCAAAAATGATATTTATACTAAACGCAAAAGTATTCCAGATGCATATGACCCTTTTTCGTACAAAAACCGAATGATCCTCCATACGCGGACGAAAATATACGTGCTTATGTCGATGTTTGTGATCGCATTAGTCGGTGCTGTGTGCGGCCATTACCGGTCCGATCAGATAACGTGAAAGTGCATATTTAGTGGGAACCCTGCGTGCAAAGGTTATAAGAAAGGGCATTATTGGATATAGTTATGCAGAAAGGAAACTTCTGCAGACCAAAAACAAACCCTAGTGCAAGTGGTTGCAGGTTAGGTTTAGTTAGGTTGCAAATTTGGATCGGTTGTATTCTGCAAAACGACATCCAATTAGAGGCTGTTACTGACGTTTTAAGCGGGGACGTAAATAGTATTTTTGCTAAAGACAACGAGTAAATGCTCCCTTATCAATCTCCCCACTGCAAAAGTACTGGAATCAATTTAAATAACTGGTCTAAGTTATTCTCTGAATTTGTAGACGACATTATTTTTGAACATGTCTGTTGCATTGACAAAGCAAGTTATATCTTTTCGTATTTTTCACTAATTATTTCATAGTAAGTTTCTATAAAAACGAATGAATAACAAACCCTACTCCAAACCTAACAACAGTTAAACTCAAGCGCCATTCGCTGGCAAACACAAAACAATTCGCTAATTAAACACTCTTGCGTAATCCAAACCGGGTTTGCTTGAAAGAAAAGAAAAAAAAGGCTTTCCTGCAACCTACCTACGTATAAATAAATCTAATTGGAAAAGGGAAACTAAAAAAGAATACTAAAAGCCCCATTCAGATATAGGCGACATACGGCCCCATCACATTCATCATTATTTAGTCTTTTGTCATTTTTAACGGTTCCCTAGGCTTTGTTTCACATTCGCTCTATTCGCACCACAAGTTGTTTTATTTTAAATACATGGTAGTTTCACTAATGAACCTTGTAGTTTTTTTTTTTGTGTGTTTGTTTTTTGCTACCTTCATTTGTCTGATTAGCGATATTTACACGGAACGATTTCCATCTGCACTCCAAAACCCAACTATTCATTTTTTTTTTTTGCGAGTGACGAAAGCCTAACATGTTTAAATGACAACCGGGACCGTTGCCTTAACGTGTTTTAGGACACACGGATAAGGTTAAATATTATTGTTAGGACATCCATCGAAGATCTGACTGAACTAAGCGTGGCTCAACGTGCCAATCTATAGTGTGTATAATATAAATATAAACTAGGTAAGGACTTTTTAATACAATACCATGGACGAAAAGATTTAAAAAAGAGATAATGACAAGTACTAAGTGCTATTTGACCTGTGCTAAGGGTGCGAGTCCATGCCGCGATAGTCTGCACAAGCCTTCCCGCCCAAATCGTACACGCACAGGGGTGTTACTTACTAACAAGGGGTGGCCCCCAGGGGTGGCCCCACCGCCCCACCCACTGACCCAGAAACCACCCTGTGCGTACGCCTTTCTACGCCTAGTGCATGCCATAAACAAAAAATCTCGCCGAGTTTTCCTTTTTTCTGAGTGGACCGTACCTTTTTTGGGAACATCTTTTGTGTTGTTTTAGGTATTTGCGCTTTTAATTTAAAAAGCTTATTAATACTTATTGATTTGAATGTGATTTTCTACCATTTTTATTCAATCCATAATACTGCTAATATTACATTACCACATTTGAATTAATGAATATTAATAATTTACTTATTGCACAATTATTAGTTCTGGTCTTTGTCAACAGATGTCGCTAACTGCTTTCGCAAAGATTTAGTTTAATTGCATATACGTGCTAACGACATTAACATTGTATTAGAGCGTGTCAGCCCCGGATCTAGGGGGGGGCAAGCCGGGGCCTATGCCCCGGGCGGCAAGATCAGGGGGCGGCCAAGTTCACACTTTACAGACGACAACTCATCAGAAATTTCAGTATTTTTTTACTGTGGCCATATCAAGTCGACCGATACCCAGGGAAGGGGTACAGTACACGGACCATGTGACGGGGGGGCGGCGAGAGCGCGGAGTGAGACGCGCTGCACGAACATTATTCGCGAGACGCGTAGGCATAGTTCAAAATACGCGCCCCTCGCCATCAGGAATCGCAGATCGCGGCAGCACGCCTCTGGTTAAACATGTGTGTTGTTTGTTTATGTTTATTACTAGCTGTGCCCCCCGACTTCGTCCGCGTAGTATTTAACGTAACAAAAATTTCGGGATTATCGGGATAAGAAGTATCCTATATGTTAATCCTGATTATAAACTATCTGTGTTCCAAATTTCATCCAAATCCGTTCAGTAGTTTTTGCGTGAAGGAGTAACAAACATACATACATACATCCACACTCACAAACTTTCACATTTATAATATTAGTAGGATTTACTAAAATTTTGTAAGTACTTGTCGATCAACCGAAGGTAAAATACTGTTTTTATTAGTGTCACATCAATAAATATATCACAGCTCATCGATCGCCTTTCTAGGCCTCAGTATTTTATCACGCTTTTTAATATATATATTTTTTTAAATTGAATATAATACCTACGTGCCATTACTTACGCCATCAATCGTAGTTATTAAAATGAAATTGAACCTATTACTTAAAATTTACTGTTTTGTATGCTCAAAACTTTGCAAAATATGAGACAAATTCCAATGGAATATTGGATAAATGAGACTGGGAAGTTGCTGAAAATAATGATTGGCTATTTTCTAAAGAAATAATTATAGTACCTATTTGATCGAATCATATCAGAAAAATAAATATTACATTGTTACATAAGGGGTGAATGTAACTTATTTTGGCCTGAGACGTGGTTTGGCGCCTGAGCTTAGCGAGGGCGCCAATAGATCGAGGGACAAAATAAGTCTTTCACCCGAGGTAAACACTGTGCTTTTCCTTACGAATACAAGGAAAGTAAAAATAAAAACAGGAATTGGCTAAAGAAATAATACAAGGAAGTAAACAATACGCTACAATTCGTAAAAAAAAGATCGGATTGCCGCCTATTTTGTTTTTTTTTTCGTTGGCTGGCCATCTTCATTATTTAATCATTATTTTTCATTTTCATCTTTAAATATTTTGCCCAAATCCATGTTATTTTAAAGAAATTGTTGAAACTAAATTATAATTAAGTCATTTAAAAATATCGATTCTTTAATGAATACTTAACTTTATGTTATTTCAATTTTACATCGCGCTGTAATTGAGTGACTGTAGAAAAAGTTTGAACATGGTTCCATAGAAATGTGAAAATGGAACTAGTTTTTTTAAAATAATTTGACAGCTGTTTGTTGAAAGCGATTCTCCCTAGGGCGGAAAAGTATTACTTTCAACCCGCTCCTCAGGCAACTTCAGACCTACTTTCCGAGTATGAGTAATGAAAACGAGGTTTGTTTGTTCAAGCTGAATTTGAATTTTACTTAATGGTACCTACAAATATTTTGAAAATGTCAATTGAAGAACTGCAAAAGTATGGAGCAGATCTGGCTCGAAAATACGAGCGAGATTTAAGCGCCGCTGAATTCTGCCAGGAACTCTACGTTTTTAAGGAGCAAGCTCTCTTTTTATTTGGTTATGTCTCTACAGGTATATAGAAAAGGCTTACGGTTTCTATCTCTTGCAACAGATCTACGCACATGGTTTGCAGGATGCTTTTCCTAATACTTATTTGTATTGCCCTGCGAATTTACTCTAGGTACGCTACGAGGTTTTAACAAACTAAAACTAATAAAACATTATTTGCGATCTTCTATGAGCCAGGAACGCTTATCGAGTCTTGCAATCTTAGTGATAGACAATCGAATTGCACACGAGTTAAATTATGACAAGTTCATATTTTGCTGAACAAAAAGCTCGAAAAGTAAAATTATAATATATTACATTTTTATTATACATATTTTTAAAACCGACGATTTTATTTTATGACGACCTCTTGGTGCATTGGTTTGAGCGTAGGCCGCTCGGCTCACTGCACGTAGGGGTTGCGGGCTCGATTTCCCGGGTAAATTTCGGAAATGGTCCTTTCGTAATTTGCCCTGGTCTAGGTGTCCCTGGGATCGCCCCCAGTCCATAGTACGGTACCCATAGTACAAGCGTTGCTTAGTTTGGGACCATACAGTAGGTGTGTTCAAATCCTATCCTATGTATAATATATATCCTACACATTCATATATATCTGTACATACCTAGGCTTCACAGAAAGAATAGCGATGGATGCATTATTTCCGGAAGGCCTATGTCCAAATGTCCATTAATTAGTGGACATAAAAAAATAAATAAAAAATAAATGTGTGGTAAAAGTAAATATAAGTGGGCGGGGGCGGCACAATTTAGATTTTTTTTTTTTTTTTTTTTTTTGAATTGACTATATGTTGTTGGCCAGAGTGGCCATAACAACTTCACCCGGACAGAGGGCGAGCGCAAGTGCGCTCCAGCCATAGGGGCAGGGGGGCAGCTAGCTCAAGGGCGTCACTAGGGACACGACCTCGGCTTGGGCCGCTGCCAGGAGAGGTGGCGAGGGTAAATCTACCACCGGATCGGAACGCGACCTCGACTGAGAAGATCCGGCAAGAAACTCAGCGGGCTTGTCGGGTGCCAAGGTGCGTCTAGGTAAGTAGACGCACCTTCTAGCGGAAGCGGGGGTTCGTCGACCTCGCCGGCGAGGTCGGTGTCTGGCGGGGGATTTAGATTTTGCCCCGCCTAAAAAAAATTGAAGATCCGGGGCTGGAGCGTGTATATTGAACTAGAATACGAAATAATAATCCGGTTTATTTCCTATATGTAGGTAGAGTTAACATTGATAGGAAAAAAATTAACTTGCTTTTCATGTGGCTTCGCTTATTTATAAGTTAAAAACAAATGAAAAGTACACTTAAAAACCTTTTTTGAAGACTCCAGTGCTCAATAATAATATGAATAAATACGAATCATTATAGTAGGTACATATCAGTTTCACATTTTACCTCCTCAGCACTTGTTTTTTTTAATACTGAAATTAATAAATCAGGCAGGTGCAGCCGTGCTGGCTGACTAGTGGCATTGGTAAAACATTTTGTTATTTTATTTATGTCAATCTAAATATAGCGAGATTTATTCCGTCGGGCACGTCACTCGCGTAACAACATTAAGCCCTTGTAATGGGATTATGCGCCCGGTCGGGGCACTGAACTAATTGTGATATAATTAATAATTTCTCCCTGGTACCTAATAGTTAGGTAAAACTTGTTTTTTCAATTAAGTATTACGATAAAATGGGGGGTAACTTATGACGGACTTCTTAGATCGTGTCTTTTTTATTATGTTCGATATTTCGCGTGCCACCTTAGTGAATGTTAAAGATGATGTACTTAAGGTCCAAGTGTACCAACCAAAAAAAACTGTTAAAAATGATGAATAACTGATGAACAGAAAATTATTTTCTATAGTAGTAGGTACGTAGGTAGGTCACACACACCATCTTTACCAATTACTAACGCACATACATAAAACTCTAACTGCAAACTGCACACTATACAATTACAAATATAATAGTCCTTCTAAAAGCTTAAGGCTAGACTTAAGTCCCAAGGCCTTGGTAAACCACTCCGATGGGTTTAATAGATCTGTTCGTATTTCCGATAGGCTCTCGCTATTTCCTAGATCTAGATATCGAATTGATTAATCCCTATTGTCTAGATTTCAATCGTAGGAAATCTGGGTGTGTTAACCCTCAGTGAATAAGAGAATTTGCTCGAACTATGAATTACATACACATCTAAGGGTTCCTTATAGAGATTACAGAACAAATCTTTCATTGGACAAAAACAGGATTGGTATTTATGTATTCCTTTAAGAGATAGCCTGAGCATTTATCAGTTTTATTTTTATCGATACAAATATTATCAGGTTAGTCGACATGCTTAGTACTGACTAACAAATATTCTGAGCACTTTTACTTTCGTAAATCTGGTATTATGTACATTGAACGATTCCTTATAAAAACACATTGATAAAATTCATTTTCGTTGCGTTTCTATCATTCTCCTGTCATTACAAAAATAAACTTAACATCAATACTCAATATCATCATCATAATTCACAATACAATTATTACATCATTAAAATATGTTGGTGAAAAAGATAACTTCACTAAATTAATGACGTCACGCCATACGAAAAACATTGCAGAGTGCGGTCCTGTGGCAAATTAATCTGACATGTTTTGTAGGTCAGGACGCGTCGAGGGAGAACCGATCGTATGTCATATGCAATAAGATCTGTTTTGGTGTGTATAGTACGTTACACTAGTGACGTATACGTGATATATATTTTACGATGTATCTTGTCAGGATCGATAGGAACACGGGTAGTGATGTTCGGTTATTCCGTGCGAACGAAAATTTTCGAATATAGAATTTATTTTTCGGGTATTTTCATTCAGATGATACCTTAAGCGGTAGTTGTAGGCCCTCACTATTGAATGTAAATCAATATAATATTTACATTGCCTTATGTAGAGAAGCTGCTATCAACATTTGTCCCGCGCTCAAGGTGACAACCATAATTATAGTGAAATGTTTGACATTTTAGTTTCTACTTGATGTCTTACCCTTATAGTCTTGACCAAACTATAAGGGTAAGAACTTCACTTATAAAATATTAACACGTTTTAAATTTCAATAACGTTAACCTAAAAGGAAAATTAGTATTCCGTTATAAAAATATACATAAACCAGCTGTTTAGTAACACCTTCACATTACGGCTTTTCTTTACTGCTCCAAGTTTATAGATAGATAAAACTTGATGATAATAAATTTTATACGATATAATATTATATAAACAACTTTACTTGCTACTCTCTCTCATTTCTAAGTATGTACTTACTATATTGTACCGAATATTTGAGGAGGCTTTGAATTATTTTATAAAGTCATAAGAATTGAATATCTGCAACACACACATAGGTAGACATTTAAGCCATAAAATTTAATTTTGAAGCTCACCTGTCGCAAAGCCCTACAAATGCTGTGTAATTATTATACCAGGTGAAACAAAAGGTATACAATTTTTTTTGCAACTTTACTTTGGAAATCTGAAACTATCGGCTTCGTGGGACAGTCGAAGTACAAAAGGTTTTTTAGACTTGTGAAATCTGTCAACAGCTGTAATCCTATAACACCTTTTGTTTTCAAGTTTTCTCCAAAGCTGATAGTTTTAGAATTACAAAGTTCAGTTTTGAAAAAAAAGTATACCCTTTCTGTTTCAACCTGTATACAAATACTGATATTTCATAAAATTTTACCAAGGTTTTTAAGTTTCACTGCTATATTTCGATTATTCAGTCGATCCCATCACTAGCACGAAGGTATATGCGTCTATTGTATGTACCGGAAGCGGATGTCGTTAGATATACGTGAAAGGAAGATGTTTTGATGATTAATCGCAATAATATAGGTCGGTTTGGCACGAGATAAATTGCTTTTGTTTAGTAGAGATCATTGTATTTCATGCCAATCATGATTATACAATGATTTTAGGATTTACTGTTGCAGCATGACATGCCATACATAAGTTAAACCACGAGCAAATCAAGATAATATTCACTGAAAAAACAAAACAAAAAAACGTATATAATATGAATATTTGTAGTTGACTTCACTAGCAGACAGATACCTGAAATATTTCATTATATTTTGTCGAGATAAGTTAACACATAATGTAGAGGAGAGGCATTTCAAGGCACAAAATACAAATTAATTATACTATCCTATAATTTCTATCATTATTCGAAAATCGAGTTTTGCAGAATAGTACCAACACACATATCCTGCTGCAGACCACAACCAACCCTAATTAGAGTGTGTGTAGGTTGGTTTCAGTTTGAAGAATTTATGTGGGTTAGAACCATTCTGCAAAACATGTCCAATATATTCCGTTACTCGCCGGCTCCCCAGCGAACAAACAAATCGAATCTACCAATCTCCTCACATTTATTTATTCCAATTCAAAGGACAAGACAACACAGATTGTGGTTGATCCACATCAATTGGAAACTGCCCGTTCCCGGGGTATCGATCCCGGGGGATTGTCCCGAGCCCGGGATTACAATATCGGTTAGTTGGCGGCATGTGACACACGCCGATATTGAAGGGTTGAAAATGCGTGAACGAAATTTTGTCATTATTATTTATTATAAGCGTCCAAAAATGTTTACCTATAGGTTTATTTTACGTTGCTTTTATGGTCCTGTGTGCTTTGGGATGTAGGTAAACCATACCTTTCGTGGCATTATGAAAATTAAAATTATTTATTTTCCAATGTAGGTACACAAAGTTACCATGTCAAGATACACTTGTACTAAGTGGTAGCATTATAATTTAACCATTAGACTGTGGGGCTTCTTTAATAAAACGAATTATACAAAGTCGGCTAACAGTTTAACTTCATTTAGGAAATTCGAAAAAAAAGAACATTTTTTTTCGAATTCAAATTCTTTGGCTTGAGAACTGTTGAGTACAGTACTGTTGAGGTGTGTCGACTATTGTCTAACGACGTCCGCTTGTGTTAAAACTACAGTATTTTGAAAAAGGTGTAAAAGTCTAGTTGAAAGCATAATGGAGTGTTTATCAGTTAATTGTAAGTAAAACATGCTTGCATAGTTAGTAGTGGTAGTAAGTACAGATATGCACAACTACTGTGATAGTTTCGATGCCGCCTTTTTATAAAAGCGTAAAGAATCTACGATGCGGCTGTTTATTGTCCCCATTTAACATGTTATACTGCTATCTGTCCTTAATAATTGTTAAATTTATACGTACTTTAATAATTGCTAGTAAATAAGGTTAGTATACGGATCTATTTGAGATAAAGTCGATGATTCCTATGAAAGTTCATGTGTAAATTGAACAAAAGCTCTAAAAAAACATTAATTACTTCACTTATCTATCTAACATTTAACCCACTTGTTAGCCGGCTGTGTCGGTTAACTCAGTATGATTACAGTTATAATAACCGCCTGCTTCTATTTACGGTTACCGAGAACTGTGCGCGGGCGCACACCATGCAACTTTGCACTGACAGGTTTTACCATATATGGTGTATCATACGATTTTGGACACAAATTTACGATACTGGGTACTAAACCATGTACTCTACCCATATATATAATGGAGGTATCACGGTGCTTAGCTTACATAGAATTGATTCCACGACACTAAATTCTTGAGTCACTTACATACAATACTTCGTAACTTACTGATATTATCGACTTTACCGATGACAATGATAGGTCCTTACTGAATTTACTGATACCTAACCTACTCTTTTACTATTTATAGTTTGAGCTGGTGAGCAACCCTGGTTTCAGACTAACTACTGAAAAAATACAGATTTTACTTATGATAATGCTAATTTTATTTGTATTTGTCCATTACTCACTGAGACATGTACCTACCTATGTCCTGCTGAAAATAACTTGAGTAGTAGTACTTATTACACCGTACTGAATTTAAGCTTCAGAGAAGTATATTCGTCGCATGACTTTGAAGAAAGGTGTTGTTATAATTGCTAATCCTAGTTTGAAAAGGAGCTAATTCTAGTTCTTTAGATTAAATTTCAGTAAGAAATTCAACCCGCATTGGATAAATTATCAAAGCTCGGTACTTGTTTGATATGTTCTTTGCCTAGATAAGAATAATACTTCCCTTTTGATTATTTATTTCTATAAAGTTGTAAGAACTGCTATCGACTTTAAAACAACGTTTTATTATGACTTTACATTATAATAATGACAGAATATACCAGGTAATTAGGTCCTCGAGTTTACGACGCTCTTTGTGCTCTTACGTAAGCCGAATTAAAAATTGCGATAATTAGCTGTGACCTTACGGTGACCTTTAAGAGTGGGTCAAGGGTCGGACGGTAGAGTGTGTGAATTATGGCGTGAGGACCGAAGATCGTATTCAATCCTATTAATGTCCTATTGTTAGGATACAGGTAGATACTTCGGTCGCATCCTAGTTATATAAATAAATAAAAAAATACAAAAATGTGCGGTCGGTAGAGACCAATCCGCGTTGGAAGTCAAAAGGACCTTTTTTAAAAGAAAATAAACTGCTTCTTTATTAGAATTAACAAATGAAGGCTGCGAAATCTCAATGGAGCGTCAAAGGAAGAGACATACTAGCATTTACGGGATGAAATTCAGCTTTAAATTACAAAGACGCGTAGCTTCTTGAGGTTGTGGTTGTCTTTGAAGGATCGCCAGCAAGGAATTACAAGGATAACCAATGCACTTTACCTCTCCCGAGTTTCGCACGGAGTATGAAAACTTTATTATGTAGAATTCCTAAGCGCGATGGATCGAGTCGCGGCTGCGGCGAGCGGGAGGTCGACGACCGCCGCCGGAGACCGCGCGGCTCCATTGTGTCACGTCATTACGTTACCGTACTACTGGCGGTGTTGTAGTAAATGTTTTTCGTTGTTGATCAATGTTACAGTTACTCAGTTTATTTACATTGCCAAAAACATTCACGCATGTAGTATGCAAATTTATTTGAAGATTATTTTGCAGTTTGAATGTTCTATTTATAGATATATTCTGTATTTCAACGATTTTTCATTACCTTTAATATTATGTTAAAGCTAAAAAAGTATTACCCATTTGGACAGACTGCATTAAACCATTCAAAGTACGCAGCCATCATTAATTAAAAATAATGATATTAAATAAAGTTTGTACCTTCTTAATTACTTATTAATGAATGGCTTTAAGGCATGCAGGGTAGGCGCCATTTATTTAATTAATGAAGACAGTAATAGCAAACGTACCTAATAGCTACCCAAATGATGGCCTTTTAAATTTAATCAGTAAAGAGAACTATTTTATTAATAAAAGCGATTTGATTTTAAATATCAATGTCAATAGAAGCTTTACACTGAGAGTTATTTGATATCATTAGCAAAAGAGCTAATTACGACAGAATTATAAACTAAAATAGGCTTCGCTAATGAATTCTCGGTGCGCTTCAGAATATTTTCCTTTGAAAGGGAAAAGCAATACGAATGAATCGTATTCATGAATACTGTATTACGTTTAACTGGAAAATTATATTGTATGAATGAAATCTCTACTTTTTGCGTTATTTCATGAATGAGGATGTTTTGTAGGTTACAGCATCAATATTTGTAGCCAATTAGTGTTTTTTTTTTATTTTCAGCTACCTAACCTACCTGAGTTTTCATCAATCTCTGATGCCAACCTTATGCTACAGCATTAATACTCTGCTAACATCGATGGGATGGTATTTATTAACAAGAGGTAACTCATTAAAAGCAAGTCAAGTAACCAATGTCCTGTCATTACTCACCATTTATACTGGAGATACGGTAGTAGAGTCTATAGTTATTCTAACTCCCAGATGTGGAGCTTGCTACCTAAGGTCTTTAATTAACAGCTAAACCGAGACCTGACAACTACGTTGCGTTAAAAATAGTTACGTAATCATTGATGCCACATCCTTTTACAACTATGTAGTGATTATAGCCCATAAAGTGCACCTCGCCACACGGCAGTGTATTATTTAGTGAACCATTTCTGTCTGTAACCACAACGCCTGTTCGCTACCCATCGCGTGGTTTGTTCGGCCAGCCCGCTGCGGTTATGTTTGTAGGACGCTACGTAAAATGTTTATCGGTTCTATGGACTGACTACAGCGTAGTTCTATTTCGTTTTAAATAAGTTTTGGTGTATTTCTATTTAAATGAATTGAGATAAATTGCTGCCTAAATTGAAATTAACGGGAAGTTTAGCCTGTTTGAATGGAAATTTATGAACGTGGTGAATAGTAGGTTAATTAAAAAAAGGTTTTATTATATATTAGATATTCTTGAACATACATTGAAAAATGAATAATTGCATCATTTGCAACACACTCGCAAACATTTTCATAAATTATATTTGCTTTTTCTTTATGTAATAAATGTCAGGCAGGATATTTGTTACTTATATGGTTTGTGTGGTCAAGCTTATCTTAAAGTGTATATAACTCCTACTAAGCATACATTGTAGGCGAGAACGATGCCTGCTACGTATACTAAACTCAATTACAATGCTAGTATCGTAACATTTAACCGAATAAACATCTATTAAGACAAATTTAGAGCATTCGTTCTGTGTTACAATACTCACAATGTAAGCAGACGTATATATTATTATTTAATACGAGGTTCGGACGTGAGATACATACGTAACTATTAACATAAATTGGTTTTACAGCAGTTTTATTGCTACAACGACATCCAATTTAAATATATACAATTGAAAACCGTCATCATTCACCATTATGACCTTGTATATTGCACCGTCTTACGTGAATGCAAGTGATAACAATAATCTCGTATAATAAATACAATTGTTACATTTGTTTATTCCATAGTTTATATTAGACACATTTTACGTGGACTGCACTAAAGTTTTTATGATACAGTAAAACTATTGAAAATAAAATGGTAGTTCATAATATTCAACAAAGTTGACGTATCGCATCAAATGGTGGGAACGCTACGAAAAAACTTTACGATCAAGCAAGGACCTTTTACGTTATGCAAGCGAGCATTATTATGTCTGCAACTATTCAGGCACCTTCTAGCTATACGTATATAATGCAGGTTAATACGTACATAGTGTAGGTAGGTACGTACCGACGTAGTACTATCTGGGTTACCGGTCAACGACTCACAATATGAAATATTCAGTATTTTTCACAAAGTTCATTGTGTCCATGTGAATTTATGTCGAAATTATAAATGTTTGATGAGTTGTTCATGTTACTGTATATGTTTGTGTGTCAGACAGAATGTGTCGATATTACAAGAATGAATGAGTATTTCAGTTTTAATATCTGAAGCCTCGAATTTAATAGGGGGGAATTATCTCATGCATTTTAACCAACAGATTCCAGCCGAGTTGGTGACGAACTCCAAGCCTACTCGACAGTAATTATAAGTGTTATTTTTAATAAGTAGGTACATGCAAGTTGTAATTATTAATTAGAAAAGCAACGGCTCATATAAAAAAATATATATAACAAAATGTAAAATACAAGCCCGCTGAGTTTTTTCCTTTTTGATCCAGTTGTAGGTATAAGAAAAAAATGTAAAATTGACAATTTGCAAGTGCCCCCGTAGGCCTACACAAAATAAACGATTTGAATTTGAAGTAAAACAACAGATTTCCATTAAATCCACATCCATTGTGCTAGTACCAGAGCGTACTTACTGATATCATTATCCAGTAAGTAACAAATAAATTTTGTTACACACATCATATTGAATGGATTGAGATGGATGATTGAATTAAATATAATTCTAGTGTCTTCCTTAAATACAAAGCAGCATGATTTTCAGTTTTTTCTTCGACTAAAACCAATTAGTTCTAACTACACAAAGCTATTTTTTTGTCTCCCAATTGACATTAAAAGCTTCTGTCATCGTGTTTAACATATCCTTCTTCGCACGATCTCGTGTTCATACATATTTATGCGTTGCACAGTTCAACGCAACCGCCCAAGGTTGTTGCCAAGTGCCCTGCCGTGGATATTAGTACACGTGGTCCTACAACAGGTACTATAACTTATTCCTTGCTATTTAAAATATAATTTGCTTTATACATTACACCTATTACATGTATTTTAATAAGTGATTTGCGGTTCTCATTTTATTAGTAAGACACTTTCCGTATTTTTTTTTTTAATTAATAACTTATTATAACATATCGACTTTTGAAAATAAAACTCAAATTACATATAGTTTTTTCTGTAATAAACGGCCCTCGGCTTCTCGTTCTGCTAAATGTTTTAATCATATGTTTTATAGCTTATAAGCCATAAGCCCTAAATGGAGTGATAATATTTTTTTCATAAAATATATTTTTAGTCGCGCCACAAATGATCTCGTTGGTTCATGTTCTTAATGTCGTTATTATGGCACCATTCTCAGAAAACATTTATAGATTAAAATTGTTCCACCGTAAAATACTTAATTATAATTGTAAACTTAGGCTAAATAAAGAAGTATCAACATATATCATAAAATCTGTATTTTAATAAAATCCCACTAATATTATAAATGCGAACGTTTGTGAGTGTGGATGTATGTTTGTTACTCTTTCACGCAAAAACTACTGAACGTATTTGGATGAGATTCCTGGATTAACACATAGAATACTTTACTTAAGTCTACGCGGACAAAGTCGCGGGCAGAAACTAGTACAATATATTTTTTTACTTCAAAAAAATAAATATTAATAACAATATTGTCTTGATAAAAAAATAATATGACGCGCTTGCAAGACTATAAATATCTTATATTTATTGAGATGAATTAAAAGCAGTTTGTTTGAAAATGATTTAAATTATAACATCAAACGTTAACCACACACAGCTCAACAGAGACACTCAAGCTACTTACACAAAATAATTTAAAGGAAACGATTTATTCACCATTAAAATAAATATCAAAAGAAATCACTAAGAGACAGTGAAGCCGACAGAACTTACATTTATTGTCGGTAAAAATAACTTTTCTTTTTAGCTTTACCATCAAAGAGATTACTGGTAGAAAAAAGAAAGAAAAATAACGCTCCGTCATCAAATGACTGCCGGGAAAAGAAGTCGAATAAAGTAACACTAATCCGGTGTGCGTGAGCTTGCTTCGTTAGAGAAGATGTACCTACTTACATAGAGCGTAGAGCTAAAGAAATGATATATCAGAGATCAGCAATTTTAGATAATGCATTTTCATTTGTATTGTTATACAAAAGCTTCAATTCTTTTTTGTGAATTACAAGTAAGAAACAATGGAGAAATTCGTAAAAAATATAAATTATATGAAGAATAATAAAAATATAAATTATATTATTCCAAACAGCGTTTTTGTTTATAATCTATTTTTATTTAGATACTTATGAGCCCTAATGTACCTACTACCTACTACATCACTACCATTAGATTATCTTAACTTAAAATCCTACTAATATTATAAATGCGAATGTTTGTGAGTGTGGATATATGTTTGTTACTCCTTCACGCAAAAACTACTGAATGGATTTGGATGAAATTTGGAACACAGTTAGTTTATAACCGGGATTAACACATAGGATACTTTTTATCCCGATAATCCCGAAATTTTTGTTAAGTTAAATACTACGCGGGCGAAGTCGTGGGCAGCAACTAGTAATATATAATTATGGTTGCGTCCGAAGTTGGAGCAGCTTACTCTAATATGTACCATCGAGTGGGCTTAGATTGCCATTTCGAAATAAAGTCTGTAAAACACAGCAATGATATTACCCGAAACAAAAAAATGACATAAAGTAAAACCTAGAGGAAATCTAGATTAATTTCTTGTCTCGAGGTTTGACATTAAAGCAAAAAAAATTGTGAGTCAACAATATAACCTGCAAGATTTAGTTGTTAGTACACAATTTGTAATTATGTAGTTGTTGCTACCATTAACCTATTTGGTTTCTTACGTTTGTGACCACTTACCGATGGTATAATTATTTCTTATGTAATAAATCTCAAGGAATCGGTTGTAAAAACTAAGTGAACCTCTAGAAATCCCTTTGAAACCTAAACAAAGTTCTCTATATATTTAGCATCTTTAGGATTCTTTTTACATTAAATAGTCTTCAATTAATAAGCAAAATGTGTATCTACTTTGATATCCTTTTAGGAAATATTAAATGGTTTTATAGAGTTCCATTTTCAAAAGCGTATTCACATTCAAAACCCTTCTCACCGTTTATTTAAAGCAACGATAAAACGGTAATTTGACGTGACACATAGCGCAATGAACACGCGCCACCCTTCACTACAAAACATTACAAATTACTCCGTAATTGCTGGCCAATACGACTTTAACACTTTGAACATAACGTTTAAATTCCTTTGAAGTGATGAATTAATATTATTTGTTTTAGAACCGGTTTGTTTATGTTGTTTTAATAGTCTTTATTTGTATGAATTAAAGTTCAGTTTTGCGTGTATTAGTGTAGTAATATGCTGGGCTAAGGCTGCATTCCTATAGTGCATCGTAGGGGGAGCCACGGGTTAATTGATAAACACATGGGGTGTGCGTGTTTCTGTCGTGGGATTTATTCTGTTTAGTGCATTTCAGATATTGATGTGGACCATTATACGTGATTGCAGTCAGACAGCTGTTTTATACACAACATCGTCTGGTGTCAAAATAAGCAACGCAAGTATAAAACATAACGACTCTAGTTTAGGACTTATTACCAGTAAGACCATTTCTGACTTTTGGGCCGTACGGGAATCAAACCACCCTAAGTTCTGGCAATGTTTGTCAAACGCCAGAATTGAGGATGTAGACACGCGTCAGATTTCAGACACTGAGCGGATATTTTAATTTTGGAAACATACTTAAAAATAAACCGCACTTATTGGACGTAGTTTTGCACAATGGAACCAAATCAAACATACCAACTTCTGCGAAGTGAAACCAACCCACAACAACTCGCACTAGGGTTGGATTTGGTCTACAGCAGTATGAGTGGGTTGGTTCTATTTTGCAAAACTATACTATATTGTCTTATATGCATTAAAAATCACATAATATGAAAAATTATATCGTAAGCTCGCGGTTACGGAGGAAAAGCGACTAGATAAGATATATGACTTGACTCTTGCGAAGACCGAGACTGATTTTGGGCCACACAACTCCGAGGGCCAGGGAAGCCAATGGGGCCCTAACTACAGGTTATTTAAAAGTCCATCGGCTTGAAAAGCTCATCAACCCCTCAATTATAATAATAGAGAGAAATAAAAACAGAATCCCCACATCCCGACAAGTTCATTTATGATATAACAATGGGAACAAAGCCGGTGGCTTTCGACTCCAATTGTCTGTTTGTATGTCACTCGGGACAATGGGGAGAGCGCGATTATGTGCGGGTAAAGTGTTATTTTATATTTATTAAAATGTTTTTGTATTGGGTCGGCGGAGGGTGACCTTATTAGACTAGTAGTTGACTAGGGCTTCGCCCGCTCCTGCATATTTAGGTCCAAACATAAAGGTGCATACAGACATTGCGAGGCGTGCTTACTGTGAGAATGCCCAACTAACGCAGCGCTCGTTGAACGCGCTGCCTCACCGCAAGCCGCGTATTCCGAGTGGAAGTGTGATATGCCTCAGCTGCAATCTGCGCGTCTCGTCTTATGGGAGGCATTTTTTTAGTGACGAATATCGTTCGAGATTGAGCAAGTGCTGTTGAGGAGGCATGCTATAAATGTTGCACGCATGCTTCAGTGACGAATCATTCGAGGCACCCGCCTAGCAATGTCTGTATGCACCTTTAGACAGATTTCTGACAAAATACCTATGTTATTGTCAGCCAGACAAACGTGACACCCATCTCCTCAAGTTAATTCGTTTCTTGGAGAATATAATCATCCGCACCACAGCAATGTCTGCTTAAAGACAGATTTTTTTTAAATTGGAAATAATCAATCTTAATAAAAAAATAGATGTAAAAGACGAGAGATTAATAATTTCTATTGGCTGTGGATCTGTCAAGTATGCCGCCGTCTGACATTAAACATCTGTAGGTATCTTTGTTTTTGTATTATTGTATGAAAAACATTAAGTTAAAAATGGAAAACAAAACTGGGTCACGCACGTCGTACGACATAAGATTGACACCATAATAAATGGTTTACAGTCTATTTCTCAAAAAACCGCGGGTAAGTGACGCCGCGCCAAACAAAACATTCCGTGTGTCCAATAATTAAGGATATGGGTAGAGTCGCGTTCATACGAGACAACTATCCTACTAATATTATAAATGTGAAAGTTTGTGAGTGTGGATGTATGTATGTTTGTTACTCCTTCACGCAAAAACTACTGAACGGATTTGGATGAAATTTGGAACACAGATTGTTTATAACCGGGATTAACATATAGGATACTTTTTATCCCGATAATCCCGATTTTTTTTTACGTTAAATACTACGCGGACGAAGTCGGGGGCACAGCTAGCATTTTTATATATTTATACGCAATTAGGTAGGTACCAACGGTACTAGTACGGTAACGGTAATTAGGTAATCTATGTTTGACAAGTTCTTAGTACAATCGATTGATACCAACTCCATATAGAACCCATACCAAGTATTTAGGTAGTTATTTTATGAGTTACAACTAATAAAAAAAAACCTGGTATCTTAGTGCCCTACAGGTTTTGAAGTTTATTTAGTTTTAGTTTATAAATAAGGTTACGAAAGATTCCGTCATGCATTGGTTTTGACCATGATTCTTGGGAAGAACGGTTTCCCGATTGGAAAGTAGGTATACAGATTGCAAATTCTATTTCTAGTCATATCGAGCCTAGTTACCTAGTAACTAGTTAACTAGTAATACTACTATTACTAGTTACCTTCGTAGTTCGTAGTTACTTTCTTCTCTACCATCCTATAGCATCACAATTTTAGCTGGTTTGTTTTGCAGTCTTCATAGACTCGTCTTTACTGGGAAAAGCGGAGTGAAGTGAAGTGTCTATCGGTGTTTATCTGGCAATAAACGTCAGTTCTCAGAGCACACATCGCCTACCTCCTTAAAACGTCATGTTAAAGATTTATTGTTATGCGAGGATCTATATTAAACTTTGTTTATGCGTCAGTCCGGATCGGTATTAGAACACCTGTTACTAATAATGATTTACGGTAATATCCATTAGATAAATTTATTTGATCTACATAATGTGGTATGGAAAGAGTCATTCAGATACCCTGTGACCAATCCTTGGAAGTTTGGTTCCGAGCGGTGGGAGGTGGATGGTAACGTAGATTTGCACCATACTGATAGAAAGTTGTCCACACACAACAATTGTTAGTTGAATACTTTATGAAGCGTTAAAGTTGTTATTTGAAAAGGAATATATTATTGAACCAATTACTAAATAAAATCATGTCTGCCCACAGACACAGAAACCTTGAAATTTCGAAACTCTAGTATATTATCGACATTATCCACGGAACATGTTATTTTCAAACCATCAATGTCATACATATGCCTACCATGGCGGCAAGCAATTTCAGCTAAACATCGCGTGATGCTGAAGGTTTTTTTACAGAAATTATGGCATATGAAATAGTTATTTCTATGACAATTTGACGTACGGTTAGGCAGTGAAATTAGTATTAGTGGTTTTATTAGCGACCCTTTATTAGGGGATTATAAAAAAAAGTGTAAATATTCGTGTACAATAACTTTTACAGTGCTGCAAACTTATACGTTCCAGTGGTGGAAATTGGAACTAACGTTATCATAACTTCCATAGTTGTCTATTGACAAAAGCGAAGTAGTCGCCGGAATAGATAAGTTAGTGGCATAGGGAGCTAGTTGCATGGGAAAGTATCTTAGAGGAATATCTATCCCTCCATTGAACGTAGGCGTTGAAGCGGAAGGCCAAGAATAAGCTACACGAGCCAGATAAAAGAAAATGTACCTAATTGATACATTGTTTAAAATGTTAAAATTAGTTATAAAAATCATAAAACAAAAAATAGTTGTAAATACACATAAAATAAGTTATTTCTAATAGATACTTACACCGTACTGTAAGTCTAGAATAAAACTGGCTTAAAAGTTAAGGAATATAAAGGTAAAAATAACTCTTTGTTATCTCACAAAGGAACCGGTACAATAATTGTTTATTTTTTTGTTAAAATGATGTTGCACATATCAATCAACTATTCGCAAGGCAACGGAATCGAACAAATTGGCTTGTTAAAAAACTCTTTTTTTGCGCCGTAGGTACTGATAGCAACAAAAACAAATATTGTAACGACATCCGACATCCGGTGTTCGGCCCGTTTTTATTTTACTTGTTATAACTGTATTCTGTAGGTAATTCTAAAAGAAGTGGCTATAAGTACTTTCTGATTGCAGAAATGTAGATTAATTATCGTTTTCTATTAATTAACTATAAAATACAAATTCTTATTTATTTCTAAAAGGAAATTCGTTTAAGAGGTAGTTTTCTTAACAAACAAACGTGCCTATTGCACTCATTCTAATGGTTATCGATTCTTTAGTGTCGGCTTACATAGCGGATCTACCCGACTGCGGTACGGTATAGGAGCGTAATGCGTTCATCGTGTAGACAGTGGAAAGCTGTAAGTTTTTATTTAAACCTAATATTATAATAACATAGCTGATACAGCATGTAGATGATCTTCTTGTAGGTACCTTGATTATAATTATCATAAAACTATACGAATTTAAATGTAACTTAGGTATACCTACTTATAATTAAATAAAGAAATATCGCCAGACTACCACCAACTGTAAGGTCCCAAACTAAGCAATGCTTGTACTATGGGTACCGTACAATGGACTGGCTGCGATCACAGTGTCACCCAGACCAGGGTAAATTACGTAAAGGTCATTTCCGAATTTTACCCCGGCGGGAATAGAACCCACAACCACCATGTGCAGTGAGCCGAGAGGCCTACGCTCGAACAACTGCGCCAAGCCGTCGTCAAATCGCATAATTTCAACATAATTCATAATTGAATAATTATTGAAAGTAATTAATGGTGGCAGTTTAATTGGGGCAGCACAATAATTAATTGCTGCAATTACATGACAATGTAGGTTTTAAAGATTTTCGTTTAAAGATTTACGTAGCAAAAAAAGGATTGTGTGGCGTATCCGAATTAACTAAGTGCGGGTTTGCAACGAGTACCTTCCTAAGTGCGGAGTTGTTAAGTGGACATTTTCAACGTATATTATTTAATTCTGTTTTTCTTTGCTGCATGACAAGACATAATTGTGTGTCGTGACACGTTGTCACCGTGGATATAAATTTGTATGACGCTTCTGACGCTGACTGTACCTATACTATAAATATATTATGTGTTGGTGTTTTGTCGTAAGGCCGTGCGCCACATACAGTATGATGTTAATAAATTATTAGAACAATATTGATTTTTTATCTTTTTATACTATTATCAATAAGGACAGGGAGACTGTCTCGTTGGTATTTTAAAAAAGTGTTTACTTATTATTATTCAGGTGCTATATCACGAGTACGAAAGGCATAGCTATATTCAAACTCCAAAGTTCACGTGAAAAATATTGCAAAACAATCGTTGTGGTGCCTTTAAATTCCGAGTAAGCTTATGAATATTGGCGCTGCGAACGTGTCGGTATGGAGAATATATTCACCATTGTTCATTATGTGCGTGCGATTATTTACATAAAAGGAAACAAGGTGATTCAATGTTAAGGGAGAAAGTGCACATCTGCATCTCCGCACACAGTTCCAGACGAGGGGTCATGCACCCACTGGCTGGTTGGCAACAGACGAACTGAGATATAACTCTAAATTGAAAATTTAAAAACCCCCGATGCGACGACCTTTTCATCAAATGTATACAATAATCAACAGAAAATCTGTGTAAAAGTATGAGACATTATTTTGTTATGACATTATAATCATTGACATTAGAATAGACAACGTATCTAAATATTGATGCCACGGAGGTTGAATTCCTAGTAAAAAATTATCAATTATAATTCAATTTCATGTAATACCTCTGGTTGAGGTGGACGGGAGCAGCACAGGGGAAGAATTTTCAATAACGCTAAAATTATTTTAAATTAGATTTGTTTTTTTATATCTTTTCTCAATGGCGGAGCAGCGCCCTCTAGAATTATTATAACGTAATATTCTATGACCATTAACAAAACAGACAAAATTTAACGCATGCGCTTATCCATCATTTGACACGTGACTTATGGAACGTCTTTAGTTCATACACAAATCTCATATAAAAATTGATAAAATATACATTTTTTCCAGAATCAGGGAAACTTTTCAAATTTATAATATTGTAAAAAGCTAGTTCAGACTATTACGATCATTTAAAAATACAATAAATCTTAATCCAATAATCTCAAATTTCGATTGGATTCGAGCCGTGGAAGTTGGTTTTGGCCGTGAATGTGGCTTTTTAACCTACAAAAGAGCTGATGATCTTCAAACGGCTGAACCGATGTTCATGAAACATAGCTAAGAACACTCTCGATCAGAATACCTATCTAACAAAAGAAACACAATTGAAATCGGTTCATCAGCTTGGGCGCTACGTTGCCACAGACAGACACACAGATACACAGATACACAGATACACAGATACACAGATACACATGTTAAACTTATAACAACCCTCTTTTTTCGTCGGGGGTTAAAAAGGTAAGACCTTAGACCAAGATATAGGAAAACCAATACTTGTAGAAATTACTTACAGTTTATAAAACGCTACACTTGGCACAAAGAATATTTATCAATTTGCCTCGACGGGAATCGAGCCTGTAACCAGCCCGTCCAGTGGGCCGAGCGGCCTACGCTCAAACCACTGCACCAAGCGGTTGTCAAATTACAAATTCTTTGATTGGTAGGTATCTACTGATATTCGAATAACATAGACTTGGTACCTAGGCAAAGAATTTGTAATGTACCTAGGTAACTCTGTGTAATTAATAATATTCATAACTCCTTTGACTTCCTTGTATACTTGGCGCATGGCGCTTTTTTCCTCGTTTTTATAGGAACTACTCCTCAAATACCTACGCTTAATTGCATTAAGCAGCGGAATGTTGGTGAGTAATATGTAGTTACATTGTTAGGTAATGGGGAGATTTATTGTAATATTAAAAAAATATTCTTGAATATTGTTTTAACTATGACGTTAAAAAAAGTAGAGTCCATAAATTATATATTTTTTGTTTTCTTTAAGTTTTCGTATGTTATTGTATGTTTTTGTACTTAAATATAGTTTATTTTACTATCTAGCCATATTATGTTACAAGTTTGTATTGGGCCAAATGTGAATGGGACTATATAGTCTTCAGTTAAAGCGTCGTTCGTAAATGAGTGCTTCTGCAAATTTAAACCAACCTACTAGTTCTCAATTTCTCATACTAAGGTTGGTTTTGGTTTGCAGAAATAGTATGTCTGGGGTGGTTCCATTTTAGGAAACTACATCCTAATAGGATAAGGCTTATAAAGTAGCAGGTAAAAGAAGCGAGATAATTTTTATAACACTCCGGCAGAGACATTAAATTTTTAGCTAACAATAATATAAAGCGCGTTAAAAGCGCTTTTAGTCAGCTGTATATTCTTACATCGCCAAGAAAATAAACGCAAGAAAGTGTGCAAGACGGATGGGCGGTAGAAAGCCCGGCGGCGCTTTTCCTTCCATCGCTGGCTCGGTGGAAAGTTGCTTCAATGTTTTACAACGCGAAGCCTAGTTAGTTGTACGCTTGCTAGTAACAAGAGGGCGTGAGTTCGATACCCGGGGTATACCTACCTACCTACCTACATATATTTCACTATATGTACATATACAGCGACCTATATGCTCTGTCTAGCAGGGTTAAAGAAAATGATGTTAGTACTTATAAGATTGATTAAAACGTTTCAATTGATGTAAAACATGAGTATGCACACCCCACTAAACTAGCTTTCTCATATTATTGAAATACCTAAATCTGAGTGAGATTTCATACTTATTTAGTGACAATGGTGTTGCCTGCTCATATGCTGTTGCTATTCCTGAGAATGTACACCATATTTTATTCATTGAAAAGAGTAACCATTGATTTAATAAACTAATACGTTCCTCACTGAACCTATTCAGCAATTTTAATTATGTTCCTTGGTCTCAAGATACAGGCTGCCCTGCGCGCCTAGTTTGAGTTCCAATGATAATTATATTATGTGATTTATAATGGAATAAAATTTTATGTCTTTATGTCTAGTTTCTTGCCGGATCTTCTCAGTGGAAGCAGCATTCCGAATCGGTGGTAGATTCTGACTATTCATAAATGCTTTGTTGGCTTACATGAATAAAAACAATTTTGAGTTTAAGCTTGATTTAAAATAGCTACTGATAGATATTACTTACTAACATAGAGATCCTTAATACTTTTTTAGTCACATTGTCTCGTACCTAGTTAGTCAGCGCTTCGAACACAACACTCCTTAAAATTCTCTAGCTAGGTAGGTATTCTTTCAACGCACAACCCGTAACTGCCGTAGGGCAAGTTCGTCCCAACCGCGCATCTTACCTATGCGGCACGAAAAATCAAAAATATAGGTACCTAATTGTGGTTCATGAATGAAGTCGCGTGAGCATCGGCAGTGACCTTGTGGGCCACTCGACTGGGCCGGGCAGGCTATTGCACTCCCCTCAGCCCCCCGAGCCCCGCTTCACCCCCCCTGTCGTCCGCCGCACGCAAATTATTGAGCCACCTCCGCCCCCTCTCGTTTCCCTCCGCTGCACTTCCTTCCGCGTCCCCGGCCGCGCCCGAGATTTTAGTTTCACTGGGATGCCCTCGGAATTGAGTTAGGTTATGATTTTAAGATTTCATTTGATTTAATGCGTCGGGCAGCGGGAGAAATTGTTTTGGTTTGTCAGGAGTTGAAATTATTTAGGTAGGTAATTTCCTGTTATGAAAATTCTAGTTTGGTACCTTTTTAGAGTTTCTTGTGCAGGCATTAGCATTTGTTAATAACAGAAAACTGGTTAAAATATGGGTAGTTATGTTGGAAAAATACCTAAAAGCATTATTCATTCCATCAGCATTAGATAAGCGCTAACCAAACTGATAATTAGTAATTCCACTTGAGGCTGTTCTACGTAGGGTACGTATTACTTATATCTAACCTAGCGGTGTGTAATTCTAAAGTAGAGTCTTGCAAGACGCCTCCCTGTCTCTATCGATCGAGAGCAACCTGTTGAGAACGTAAAATGATAACCGCATCCACATCTCAACGTAACCCTCCAATGTTTTGACTTGTCCCACATCGCGGCGGGTCCCGCGCGAAACAACGTCACGTTTTTGCCGCCTGTTTTGAATTTATGAAGCGGTCCGGCCAACAGCTGATCGCGGTGTTGCCAGCCCGCGCGCCGCCGCCGCCCCCGCGCGCCACGTTGCCGCTCCGTGCGCGGCCCGCTGAGCCAAGTCACAGAGGCGATCGACCGACCATCCCCCCTCCCTACCCGGGCTCACATAAAGCACAATTTTCTCATTTCTGTGCCTTAAATAGTAACCTTTTTCAGTTGGTACCCTTTTTTCGGCGGCGAATTTTCCTGGGCGTGTCATATCGGGGTTAGGCGGTCGATTGTTGATGTGTAGTGTCTGTCGAGACGCTTTCTACTCTAGGAATGCCTCTTTGTTGCTGTCGATACCGGGCTAATGCTGTGTGGCTTCATGAGTAAGTAAGTAACACGTGATAATTTTAAAACAATTAGGTCAAAGTAATCTATTGTTCAATGAGGATGGTTAAAAAAACAATAGATGAATCCGTTTAATTTAGTATTTTATATCGCCAAAAAAATTAAAGGAAGACTTTTGCTAGATAAAAAATGCTGCAGAATTTAATATCCATTTCATAAGATCCCAAAGAAATGAAACCACATATGTCTAAATTGGAATAACGGACAGTCTGAAAGCCTTCTTGCGATGAAATATCACGAAAAAGCAACACATATTCAGAAGATGAATACTTCGTAACATACCTACCTCCTACGTTACAATAACCTCTTCCCTTTTACGTAAATTACATCAAGCCCGACCTCCGGAGAAAGCAATGCCCTTTAAGGGACCTTGAAAACTAACAAAAGGGTACCTAAAGCCTACCAAACTCGTCCCTATATAATACCCTGACATTAAGGAGTGAAAGATCAGGTTTGTAACTTGATAAATATGTACGTAATATTGGTTTAACATAGACTTTAGTCTAATATTTTTCGATAATTGAAGAGACCAGTGGTGGCGCGTGATGGTGGTAAATTGCTGGTCCCATAGATCGTGTCCGAGTTCTATACAGCTTGACTAAGGGTAAAGTGAGGCTTACAATACAAGTTAATCCGAGATCCTAAATTTCGACGACGAATGATAAAGAAAGGAAGCAAGAACGATTATACAAAGAAAGTGCAAAGTTTTTGCAATTCATACTTTTTCATTAAATTAATTACAAATTTAATTACTAACATACATTTTTTTTTATGTCGCCTAAAATGGAGGGTTTGGGAGCCATGTCATGTTGCCATGTGGTTTTCGAACCTCATCGGTGCGGCAATGAAGGTGTGCGAGCGGTATCCATCAGCAAATGCCACCCGTTAAAGTGTTCGCTCGGCTATAAACAGGGAGCAACGTCCGAACATGACAGGAAAGCGCTGGAGCCACTTCACACGTTACCAAGATCGTACCGCGGATTATCCATTGTTCCACAATCTCCTGGGAGTCGGACAGCTATTTAGATAACACAAGCTTATGTTATCTTTGAATATACTTGTAAACGAGTTCTAGAGGGATGCATACAGGCAAAGTAGGGACCCTCAAGTAAATTACGCTTTAGCCTTAAGAATCAAGTGCTTTTATATGATGAAGGAAGTTACCTGAAAAGGTACGCGTTGAGTTATTATGGATGCAACTGATCCTACTATCGGCGACGTACATACTTGACATCTACACACCAGTAGGTTCCAGCTACTTATGGGAAACATGTCCCACGCTCACGACTTCTTAACAAACATACTAAGTCCATTAAACCGCACTATTTTACAGCAGAAAAATATGTATATCTGTGTACTAGTTCGTGACACTAAAATCACTCATTTTACTTAAATGACGTTAGTTATAAGTAATCATCGAAATGTTTATATAAATTAATGTCATTACATAGTGATCCCAAAAAACTTCAACGGTATCCAACTGAAGTATTAGGTAATAAACGAGGATTCAACATCGAGTCCAAGGCCGCGGCCTCGACACCCAGCGCCTTGAACAGGCCCAAGGTATCGGGGAATTAGGCAATGACCCCAATGACGTATCACAGACTCCTAACCTACCCTATTTGTGAGAAAAACGGGTCCGGATAAGTAGGTGAGCTTGTAACGAATAGGGAACCCCTCGTTCTCAATATAAATCGTTGAACCCATGTTGAGACGGCATAACGATATCCCTATACTATGATATAATAATGTTCATGTTTCGTTTCTTTCGTTATACTTCACATCTAGTAAGATACAGGTAGCAGAATTGAAATTTACTTATACTGAAACCATAGGATTGACTGACCCTAGCCGCGTATCCGCTATCGTCCCAATCACGGGAGGGCTAACCCGGATCCCTACGCGAACATACACATAAACGTATACGACAACGTTTCGATGTGCGTATATGACACTCGCTGGGAATTTCCTATCTGTCCGTTCTATCTGACTTCCGAGTGAGTTGTGACATTGTTATGGCATGTGCCACACATTTATCTATTCCGGTGTTGCGTTTGTTGGCATACTCTATTTTTAACAAAGTTTGCGGTCCATTAAAATGATACTCCTGTGACCCAAAATCTACAGTGGCCTTTATCAAAGATACCGGGACTACCCTCGGGAGTCCTGAAATGTAGGTTAATTGTTTGGGAACTGGCATCGTATCAGAACAACATCGTATTATTGTAGTTATTCAATCTTGTTACAGACAGTTATTTCATTTTTATATTTTCAGAAAACTGTACCAATACTGATTCAGTATTGTTCATGGGGTATCCACAAACTTGTACGTAATAATAGAATCGCCTCACAATACAAATTACAAATGCTATGCAATTTGTGAGAAAGCGTTAAGTAAGAACGTGATTTTCTGACCTCTGTGGCTCTCCCGGCACTGCAAAGGTCGCCCACTGGTAAGGTCCATTGTTATTTTTGCCAGGAATGTACATTGTTTACTAAATAATATTCAATCTGTAATGTTTCAAGCGACGGTTGTAACACGTAATACTTCTACAAATGTTTGTTGTTTAACCACAATACGCAAAACTTTGATAACAGATTCAGGTATTCGAGACCGCTCGAGGCTTACTTTTTGTTTGAGCTCTTGTTTGGCTCGGCAATTTTCGGCTTACTTGTCTGTCTACTTCGCTGGTCACTTATGTCAGAAATTGCCCATCCAAATAATTTCTCAAATCCTAGAGCCTTTGTAGACAATAGGTAAATCCAGCCCAACAAGCCAATATTGTGGCTCAAACACGCCTCTTCCGTGTTACGTAGCGTGCCATGAACCACCGATGGAGTGACAGGACAGCCTGCAGTTGCGTTGGAACAGAACAACGGGTGTGATATAGTGAGAATCATCTCATGAGGGGCGGAATTGATTAAAAGAGATTAGTATGTGGATGACTGCTTCATTCATAATTATAATCAGAAGTAATGAAGCGATTAATGCTTTATACAAACAAATATACAAAATAGGAATCTTTTATCGTAGGTAATAGTTATTATATTCATTACCGGGTGGGTCACTCATCCCTACACTAGGTACTTGCTGCCACTTATGGATTTACGCAATATTATGTCCATGTCATCGTTCCACACCGTACTCAGATTGTTAACTACTATAGACTAAATTGAGTATTTTATTTGAAGAAATTCTTCAAGCAGGTATCTCGGTACTTCATATTAATACTTTACTTAGGTACACAAGTGGAGTGTCGATGTAATGTAAATGTACAGACAAGCACTAGGTAAGGAGTGTTGACTATTATTGATGGTACCAAGTGCAGTATCTATTAATTAATCACCATCGCTCGTCATGCCACATCGAGGAAGCTTAAGGATAGAAACACAATATTAATTAAGCTACGGGAAGCTAAGTATATATTGCCTACAGAAAATACAAACGATTTTAAAACGGACCGACTATCAGTACAACAAAATCGGACACTTTTTGGGTACAACATAAATATAAACGTATATTTTTGTGTAGAGTCTATCTGATCGCCTACCGTATAATGGTATACAGCCATTGACTGTGTAGTTATACACCTCTTCCATGTCACTTGTCACAGCGCTTTAGTTGACACGCGACAACCGCCATCGGTGTGCTCCATGGACATTAACAAATCCTAGTTCCATGGTATTACGGATACTCTGACAGTTTACAGCCGGTTGAACTTTTAAGTAACATTCTATCGCGTTGAAGGGAGGCCCGTGCCCAAGAGTTGGGCATTGAAGGGACTTCTATTTTGTTTTTTATTTCTACAACATCCCCAATTCAATGCAAGGGGGCGAACAATCTGAGCTGGCCTGCTTCGTCAGCCTAAAAAAACATTGGTTGCAATAATCACGTAAAGACCAGTTTTCTAAAAAGCAATCGCTTTATATCATATTTCCAATAATAAACTTAATGGGTGGAGTGGAACCAAAGTGGGTTGAACCAATCAGGCTATGCAGGTCTTGAGAAAGCTTACGGAGGAATATTATAGTGAAACCAATGAATGTCAGGTACCCAAATAAGTTTCATATTATTGGGTATTTTAGGTTTCTTTTGATATATTTTTTCACAATTTCGTTAAAAGGGAAATGGGTGGGTAGCTCATGCTGTTCGTTATCGAATTTCCATAAACATTTCAATTAAACCTTTTTTCTGCTGAAATTCCCGAGACCCTCAATCATGGAGTAGGCGATTCTTGAGATCGAGCCTTTCAAAATTACCGCGTTGGCGTACCCTTGGCAAGCAGACCGGAGAAAATAGCCAACGGATACCGAGAGACCACTTAAGTAATACGTCGTTAGGTACTAAGTAATCTATACTAAGAAGGACTCAAGTTAAAGTAGGTACTAGGTAGCCATTGCTTATTTCAGTAACAAATTAAGTTTTTTGTAGAGTTACCTTTAACTTTTGCAAAAGTCTTTATATAAAATGGACAAAACGACGCCTAACGAAAATTCGTTTTATTTAAGGTACACAAGGTTACCGTGAAACTCTGAGAATGTTTGGTTTCGAAATATTCAAGAAATGAATAAATGTCTTCGAGTTGCTTAGCCGTAAAAAAATCTTACACGTGACACTATCTATATAAGTACATTTAAAAAAGTATTACGTACACGTGATCCCGGTCCCGTGGATACATTAAAAGTAAAAAAGGACTAATGTCCTTTATCAGGTTTCACTTGGCGAAATCGTTGCAAAAATATATCCGATGTAAAGAAGCAGCCAAACTTTCAGTCACGTTCTTTTAACTTTTTAACCTTTCAAAGTGTACTTAGAATATTTTTTTCACGTGACTCCTCTTTACTTTATCCACGCGACCGGTAATTAAAAGTAAGTAATATCAGCAAAACAAATCAGATAATTTATTCGTACATGTAACAAGCAACCCGACCCGACTCTTCCGGTTTTCAGACATTTTGACAGTGATTAAGAGCAGTTAGCAGGCAACATAATTTGACAAAAGTCTTATCCTTAGCTTACGGATAGTCCTACTAGCCTGGTCTTGTACACTGGAAGTCGGTTCCAATGCAGAAAGAAAACTTGTTTTTTTAGTCAATATGGTTTTACAGTCTCGCCTACCATATCTTTAGCACTGGAAAACTAACACACAGCAGTTGAACTAGATCCAAAGTAGGCGAAGGCTGTAACATTTATCAGTAATCATAATTTATTAGATACCTATCGTATAGACACATAGTATGGAATAATGTCTGCCAATATATAGGCATTAATGTACGTTCTAAGTATATGACATAGTAATAAAATAACAATAAAGTGTGTACTGAAGATAAAGGACGTCGTAAGGAACGATTGATTATAGCCATCACGCTGTTATGTTTTAAAAGGTAGGCAGGGTATGGCCACATTTAACCAATGTTTAGGACTTGAATGTTACGGTAGCGAGCCCCTGGGCAGCAACATTCTCTATTAGAGCGATGTAGGATTTAATGATACATCGTACTGGTTACTTTTAATTCCGACCCCAGACTGTGACAAAGACAGGCCAAACTCATTTGGTCCAAACCCCTAAGGCGGTGCGCCCCCTGAATACTCGGATCAGAGTTGCACCTTATTGCCGCGTGGCGAGATTTTATATTCATAATAATATTTATTTTGGGGCAAAAGGAAGAAATTATAATTATTGGCAAAATGTAGATCACAGTTATCTATCGGAAGAGTAAATTTAAATATATTTTTATTAAGAATGTTTTTCAGGGAGCAAGGAATATAATCTTGGCAGTGAGTAGAGGAGTGTATTTCCCAATAGAGAGACCACTGGGAAATACAATTCTTTACTGGATTAGTGTACAATGTACATTGTTTACTTGGTCGGCGGTTGTTTGATTGGTTACTCATACTATATTGATAAGGTTTTGGTATCCCGATTAAAGTCAAATATTTAGCATGACATCACTTCGTGTCTGTTATTCGTCATTAGAACACGGGCTAATGGGCACGAAATAATGTTACCTAGTAAATACGGGACCGTAGGGTCTATGCACTCGAGGACTTTTTCATGCGCCTATGCTGCGCGTTCAACGCGACAAAACCGCACTTGTAACTCAATTCTATCAGAAAATGTGTTTTTTTAGTTTTGCATCGCAATCGCAGTTTGATGGCACGTAAAGTCGTAGTGTGCATATCCCTTAAAATTCTAATGCGGTAGCCGTGAAGTGTAAAACCTGCTGAGACCCTGATCTGACGCTCGATTAAGAGAGTCATCGGTAAAATTCAGTTAGCAGTTAAGAGAGTGTATGGTCAATACAGACCACCCGCTATAGATCAAAAATACAGATTTATGATCTCTGTTTTGGAGAGATATGAGTTGACTCTACAAACCAACCCCAACATCGTGTTGAGCGTAAGATCGTAACGGTGCACTGTGTACCGCAGTGTTATTGCCCCATAACCTCAAGCATTAAGTGCCCCATTCCCATCCCTTACGACTCGGGAGGATGTAAAAACACGTGAGGATGATAGAACTATGAGGTAGAAGATAAAACACGTGGAGATGATAGAACTATGAGGTAGAAGGTATTACAAAATAGCGTCTTGGTCAGATCATTGGCCAACTCTGTTTATACTATGTACTATTGTACTTTGTGTGAGCGGAGGATGTAAATGTTTATGCCAAAATATAGAATCGCACTTTGAGGGAAGTATGTACAGTTAATGTTATGGGAGAATGCCACTGACACATAGATGAAGACACACATTTTTTTGGTAATTTTAGAGTCGCTAGTAAATATTTTGGCAGCTTAAAGAATGCAAGGTTAAAATTGTATGTTCACCAAAAACCGGATTTGTCATTGTAATGTCTACGTTCATGTTTATCTATCTATCTATAATATTTGCTCGTAAGGTTTCGAGTTAAAAAAAGGAAAAAAAGTATTTCAGGTCTAGTTACGTCTCCGGGGCGGAATAATAAGCAATTTGCAAGGTAAATACGCAAACACTGGGAATAGAAGTTTTCGCAAACCTTATAAAACCCAGTTTGCGAGAAAAAAGTTGTGAAAAAAGTTGTGTTGTGTGTGTGGGAAATAAAAATATATCTACAACTTAACATTGAAAAAAAAAAACAATACTGGGCGTAGCGGGTTACAAGTACTTACTTACAGATAGGTAGTAATGGGTGTAGAAAACGGATATTAAATGCAAAATATTAACAGTTTAATTGTCACTATGAAACTGGTATAAGTACCTAGTATAATTTGTATTAAATTGGATAATTGCTGAAAATGTAATTATCACTTAATGGTTCGTTAATTGGTCAAGAATTAATGCCTCAGAAGTTTTGACTTTATTTTTTCACAAGTAATTAAAAAGATATTGATTACGGCTGGATTCCCGAGTTTCGTTTCCCATGGGGTGTTATTTTGGTCGCAGGGTTACTTAGAATATTCGGCCTCGAAGCACAATCTTCTATCGTAATCGTATCGCTATCGAGAGTCACTGTCATTTTTATTCACGGAACCTATCATATGAGGAACGGCATGGCGGTTGTCATGGTGGAACGTAAAACCAAATTATAATAATTTTGCAAAATAATATAAGCGCCACACAAAGTGACCAACTGTATGGTCCGAAACTAAGCAACGCTTTTGTGGTTACTGTGCAAGGGACAGTGGGCTGGAAACGATTTCCGAGCAGGGCAATTTTGGCTTGAAAGGAACTTTTGCAGCCTTTGAACCCGGTGCCAAACCGAGCCCGAGGTAGCGTCAAACATTTTATACATTATATAAAATACATTATTTCGTAGTGTGACTTAAAACAGAGAGTACGTTTCAGTATTAGTAGTAGGATTACTTTCGGCGCTAGACGTCTTTGATGCGACATAAAACCGCAGACACGACGCAGTAACATTTTAAAACTCGCCTGGCTCTGGGAGTTATTGCGTCGTAATAATGTGACGTTTGGACGTTTTGTACGTCTGAATTCTAAGCCAAAGTGACTAGGGACTGTTTCATGGCACCGACAATGCCACAATATTGATTAGAGGCAATGTTCTACTCTGCGAGCGATGGGTCTTTTCTGCTATCATGTTGACCGCTTGGTCTCGTGGTACGAGCGTAAGCCTCTCTGCTCATTGCCATGGGTGGGTGCAGGTTCGATTCCCAGGGGGGCTCGGAAATGGCGTTTCATAATTTGCCCTAATCCGAGTGTCGCTAGGATTTCCACCAGAACTTTGTGCTGTACTTTTGTCAGTTCGGTACGGTACAGTTGAAGTGTTAGTCTGACGCTATTGATTTATTTATGTGTTGTTTTATTTTTAATTTATTAATTATAAGTCCCATGATAGGTCATATTTATATGAAGACGTCCGATGCGTAAAACAATTACAGTATAGGTATTATAATATCTAAATCGTATTCTGACCTTCCAGAAGACTTGTAATATTGACATCACACTAGCCCCTGTAACTAACGGTACCAGGTAACCAGGTACTAAAGGTGTGGGTACATTAGACACATAAGAGTGCTACATACACTCTACATCGTCTCTACTAGAAACGTGAGCACATATTCATTCCAAAAAGTTCTCAGCTGCGTCCACATTCTATATGGATTTATTAGCCACTTCTAATGGGAGTAGAAAGGCTACGTACGTAAGTACAGTTACTAAGAAGAGTGGATGCTAGGTACTATATGATTCTATGTTAGGTACATCTTACGTTCATCGTTCTTACAAGTGTATCTACTGAGTGCTATGTATTTTTCCCGCGCCGACTCGCGCTCCCCGCTGAGACATCTCGATATTGATTTCTAGTTCAAAGTTAGCGTATACTATTGCGATACATAGTTACATCCGTGGAGGTAGTACTTAGACATCTTGTAGTTGTAGCGGCTAATAGAAGCAATCTTCATAAGCTTCAGTTTTCCAATTTTAATTACCTATAGAACACATAAAAGTAATCTTATGTCGTGTTCCTACAGTTTATTTCTTATTGTTATAACAATAAGTATTTTACCTTTAAAAGTTTTTATTTATTATATGTGCTGAGTAATTATACAATTTCTAAGGAATTTTAATATACCCCCATTTCTACTCAATTAAAACGGGATTATGAGCTACTCGAAACCATCTCGATCCATGTAACGATACTTAAAATATGACATGAACTCTTCAGATCATTAGATAAATTATATATAGAATTTCTGTTCGCCTTTAGGGTTCCGTAGTCCCAACAAAGAACCGTTATAAGATCATCCAGTCTGTCAGTCCGTCCCAGTTTTTCAGTGTTACAAATTTTATAGCTTTTGACGAATGTAAATGAATTTTTCATTACTCATACTCTGAAAGTAGGTCTGAAGTTGCCTGAGGAGCGGGTTGAAAGTAATACTTTTCCGGCCCGGGAGAATCGCTTTCAACTGACAGCTGTCAAATTATAAAAAAAAAACTAGTTCCATTTTCACATTTCTATTGAACCATGTTCAAACTCTTTTCTACAATCACTCAATTACAGCACGATGTAAAATTGAAATAACAGAAAGTTAAGCTTTAATTAAAGAATATATATTTTTAAATGACTTAATTATAATTTAGTTTTAACAATTTTTTTAAAATAACATAGATTTGGGCAAAATATTTAAAGATGAAAATGAAAAATAATGGCTAAATAATGAAGTTGGCCGGCCAACGAAAAAAAAACAAAATAGGCGGCAATCCGATCTTTTTTTTCGAGTTGTAGAGTATTGTTCATACTCCCTTGTATTATTTATTTAGCCATTTCCTGTATTTATTTTTACTTTCCTTGTATTCGTAATGAAAATCACAGTGTTTACCTCGGGTGAAAGACTTATTTTGTCCCTCGAACTATTAGCGCCCTCGCTGCGCTCGGGCGCGAAACCCCGTCTCGGGAAAATAAGTCACTTTCACCAGTCGTGTAACAATGTACTATTTGAACAAAGATGCCTTGATATAATATCTCAATAAATCCAAATATATTAATATTATTTTTCGATGTACCTCACTATACGAGGAAAGTGGGTTTAGTGTTGGCTTTTGTAGGTATCCCATCATGTGGGGTGTCGTTGAAAAGGAATTTTACAAAGGAATACTGTTTCAATACACCATTTTATCAGCAGCAGTACCGGTTGCGAGATTTGTACCTGTAAAGGTTACGGGTTATATTTTATAACCGCCCAAAGTCCTAGCTACGGGACCCAACACTGTGCGTGGCGAGACACGCACTCGGCCGGCTTCATTTATTCTCTACTCGTCGGTACATAAGCGGATCAGAGAGTATTAAAAACGTAACAAAAGATACATATCGCATGAAACTTTCCATTCTGACAATGGACAAACATATCTACATACAAAGCGAGCACAATACGCGCTATGTATGGATAGAAGCCGATTCATTGTGGATAGCAGACTATGGCATAACTGGTTGGTACCTAGCTGATAACAATTTCTGACTTGTAATTGTTATGGGAGGTGTTATAGGTAGATCGCTAGGTTCTTCATATCTATATAACAGCTGCTGTAGATCATAAACAAAAATATTAATAAATACTGCCAGACGGACACACCAACTGTATGGTCCCAAACTAAGCAACGCTTGTACTATGGGTACTGAACAATGGACTGGGGGCGATCCCAGTGACACCCATACCTGGGCAAATTACGAAAATTACGTCCATGAAATAATATTATCCTTTAGTGCATTATAAAATGAAAAATTAAAAAAAATGAAAAAAAAATATTCAGCACAGCAGTACACACATAAGAAAGAAGTAAAATAGATAAACACAAGGTAAAAAAGCTGCATTTCCTACAGTGCGAGCTGTACCGAAAGGCTCAGCATGTGCTGGGGGGGAACGAGATCTCCTCCAGCGCTGATTTTCAGCGGATGCTTTCAGCTTAAAAGGATGTGAACCGTACAAAGAAAGTGCTTAACATCAAGCGGATCGTAGCCGCACATGTAGATTTTGTTGTATACAAAAAAAGCATATTATTATGTATATTTGTGTATGCATTTATGGGCAAGTAAAAATATTTCCTATAGCAGGAACACTTGAAGAATAAGTTGTAAGTAAGTACTCTTTGTAACATGTAAATTACCGACAATTTTTTCACCATTACTCATGTTCAAAAGGAGGTAAAACTGCGCCGCTGTGTGCTACAATATACTAGTCTAACAATTACGGAGCCATTAGTATGTAAATTCGTGAAACGGCCACCGGCCACCGGCCACCGGAAAATTCTAATTTCATAGACGAGGTCAGTAATCGTTTTCGTGTTATTCGGCCACGGAGCCGGGGTACTGTTGGGCGAGAGAACAATTCATGGGAAGATCGCTACATCTGTACCAGACAGTATACAAACCTCTTACCTGGATATGAAAGAAAGAAAGAAAGAAAGAAAAACTTTATTATGACTAGCAGAGTAAAATAATATATATAAAAAAAAGGAAATAACAATAATAAAAAGTTCTGCTCGTCACATGCTGGATTGAATAAATAAATAATATCGCCAGAGTGTCACTCCAACTGTATGGTCCCAAACTAAGCGACGCTTGTTCTATGGGTATCGTATAATGGACTGGGGGCGATCCCATGGCACCCAAACCGGGCAAATTACGAAAAGACCATTTCCCAAATTTACCCCAGCGGGAATCGAACCCGCAAACACCATGTGCAGTTAACCAAACGGTCTACGCTTGATCAACTGCACCAAGCGGTCGTTTGGGAGTTACTTCAGTATTAAGAAATTTGAATCGTGAAGACAAAATATTTGGATGATGGACTGACGATGGATTGGAAAGAATGCTCACTCAAATGATTGAAACGGTGGGCTTTTGTTAGTAACCAGCATTTTTGGGTCGACTGCAATATATAATAATGCAATTAAAAGCATTGTATACAGAAAACCAATAAATATTTAAAGACTTCCAAGTAACATAATGCTCTCTTCCCTTGTAATAAAAACGCAAATTACAATGAATATGAACACTTTTTCCCCTGTTTGCAAACACCTAAGTAATGTCTTGTACAGAGCACGCGATCGAGAAATAACGGCATGTCCACAAAAACATTTTTTTTCCTACTCCGGGAGACTGACAAATCGCTGTGTTTTTCTAAGACGTATAAGATTCTGAAATCAGTGTTCCAGGCTTTTCTTATAAATTTGATTCTGAATAAGCGGAAGACATTTCCCGGATTTCATAGAGCTAGTTATAAGCTAGTGTAATAAGCTATCAAATGCATGGAAATCGTACAAATTGTCGATAAGTAAAACACGCGGCGTCATTACCATATATCATAATATATATTAGCGACAATTTGTATAAAATAAACGTTTGCAGACATTGTACCCATTATTGAGGCAGGCCAAATTCTGTATTTTCCATAGCGGTCGCTCGCTCACTCTGCACAAGGCATACAAACCAAGCGCTAGTGCATTTTGTAAGTAAAATAAGCTACCTTAGGTCTTAAGTGCCCTTTTGTGCAGCTCATAAATATTCATTGTTCGACTTAAAGGTCGGTATGTGCCCATTGAAGGTTGTTGCACTGTTTTTGTTGCTAATGCTGTGAAACACCTGGCTATCGATCTAGCTTGTTCACTTGTAGGAATGTTTGTTCAATTCAAATAGGTAGAGGAAATGATAAGGTTGAAGAGTGTTCTCCAATTCGCCTGGGCGAAGCAAAGTAGATTAAGCCGGACGGCGCGGCGTACGAGCAATACAAAAACTTTATTTTATTCCCAAAGAATTACATTAGTATGAAATAATGATAATAAAAAAGATAGCTACGAAAGACTCAGAATCTGAATAATAAAAATATATTAACAGTTTCATGATAGGACATAGAAGGAGGAGCATTGTAACTCTCACACTTATCAGCATACTTATACCGAAAGTATATTTTTAATTTAATTAGGCGAAGTAAGTGTAAGGTGCCAATGTCACTTTTCGATCGAAATTATTAACTTGGGTGGGCCATATCTTTAAAGAAAGAATAAGTTAACATATGCATAAATAAGGTTCAAATTCACAGAACAGTGGCATTTCTAGCTGTCATGTACTTGGTCTAATTGAAAATCAAACTAGTTTTTGCCTCCCGCTTTGCCATTGCAAGTAAGTGGATGAAATACTTTTTCCTATTTGTGTTCCGAATAATATCGTAGAGGTTTTCCCTGGGAATCTCTAGGGAGTCTCTCTCTGAGGGTACTTTCTTGTCCACTCCTGTGGAAGTGATGGGGATATGTGAATAGCCAAGTTTAAACTAAACTTAGTCCATATTTTTGTTAAGAATATAAGTAACGGTCAATACAATACAAAGACAATGACATTCAGTCGCTTTAAGTTCTAAAATAGGTAGTCTGAAACGTCTCACAACAAAAACCATTCACAATTTGACGAGCAACCCAAATAAATGATGTAAGAGGTGAACGAACCGGCTATTGTCGGGATTTGAACCCGTGACCTCCAATTCACAGCTCAGTAATCACTGTGAACTTTGATGTTAGGGATATTGTTTAGAAAGGGATTAATGTGTGTCATGTTGATTTGTACTCAACCGAAGACAAAGTGGCAGGATTTTTCTCCGTGCGTACGACTACTATACTATTTTGTTGTCTACCAAAGCTCAACACTTTGCGAAGGAAAACATTTTAATGGATTTCCTTTCGAGCATATCCAGATTACTTTGAATATATCACTATATTTTGCCACACAAGTTTATTTAAATCCTGATTTTAAGAGACGTAGCTATAGGAAAATACAGGCTAACGATGCGTCTTATTCCTTCCTATAACTGTGTCCTGCATCAGATCAGCCAGGTGGTGCGTTGAAACTAGTAACGAGGGACTAATTAGAACAGTCTTAACTGAATTATATAGAGTCTAACTAGGGTGAACTAGAACTAAGCACTCTAGTTAGAGCATTAGTAGTCGGGTTCCGTATCTGGAATTATCTTTAACGAAACAGTTAGCTAAATCAGGGCGGACTTTGCTCTTAAAATTGTTATTTAAAGTGCTTACTCAAATCATTCGATGATTTTTTTCCGCAATCCAACCATTATACCGTAGACGGTTTCGCAAATATCTTAACCGCAATCTTGGATCATTACGCGAAACCACTTCCTACGTTTTGTATCAAGATTTTATAACACGAACCGTTCACGTGCTATTTCTAAATGGATGGTAATTAAATTAATGCTAGAGCTAGGTAAGCAGGTACCAGGACGTTATCACCTATACCGCTAAAAATAAACTAATTGGAGACGTAATCGTTTTAGAATAAGCAAGATTATTAATACTTTGGACACGAATATAAAGATTTCGAATGTTAAGTATCGGTAACAAAGGTAACTCGAATCGAAAACGTATTTTATACTATGAAAGGTTCATATTTAGATTAAAATGTCGATTGCAAATAAATAAATCTTGAAATAAATATTCAATAGAGGAGTTTCGCTGAGTTGTACCAGATATAGGTACTAAAAATCTTTATCCAATCTGCAACGGGGCCAAGCCAGGGCGTTAGAGGGAACTGTATGTAACGACAGCAATATAAAAAATACCAAAATTTGTGTACCTCATTTATTTATTTATTTTATTTATTTATTTATTTATTTATTAGAACGGTCAAATTGACCAATTATACTAATAATACAATACAAATACAAGCAACAACAATTAAGTACTTATAAACAAATTAGAAATATAAAACGATCAGGCATCTATCTCGCAGAACTTCAAGCATGCCGACATAACCTTCATCCATTCATCCGCAAACAAATCTAAACTTGCGTCTGAATCCAGGAGGTCATTAAGCGCAGTGAGGGTGCGGGGTACAGGGGACATCGCTCGGGCAACGGTCCGGCAAGCAGGGATAGCAAAAAACTTATGTTTCCTTACTCGACCGTAATTTTCAGGAGTGAAGAGTCGAAGCAGGACACTGAGCAAATTAGGTGCATCGATCCATCCAGAGATAATTTTGTATGAATTTGAAATTTGGGCGAATGCTCTCCTGACTTCAAGTGAGTGAAAGCCAAGAGAGCCAAGTAGGAACTTGGTGGGGTACCGATATGGGTAGTAACCATGAATACGCTTATACAAAAATCTTAAAAAGGCTTTTTGCACTTTTTCTAGTAAGAGAGCATATGTCCTCTCGTGAGGATTCCATACAGACGCACTGGTTTCCAACTTGGTTCGGACCAACGCATTATACAGTGTTTGGATAACAAAGCTATTTCGAAATTGACGTACATTCCTCAGAACAAAACCTAACCTCTTGAAGGACTCTCTAGCGACTGCTGTAATATGGTCATGGAATGTTAACTTCTGGTCGAAAGTGACACCCAGATCTTTCATAGTGATTGATCTGGATATACTTGAATGATTCAGTTTATAATCAAACGTTATTGGATGCCTCTTTCGACCAAAAGTCATTGCATGACATTTAGCCAAATTGAAATCCATTTTGTTTTTAACGCTCCAATTGTATACCGCATCAATGTCACGTTGAAGCGCCACACAATCGGCCTCAGTTTTAACTTCGGCATACAGCTTTAGGTCATCCGCATAAAGTAAACATTTCGCATGGCTTAAGACTGCAGGGAGATCGTTTACCATCAGGATAAATAATAAGGGCCCTAGTATTGAACCTTGACTTACTCCGGAACGCGTATGATAGGGGGCGGACTCGAAGACACCTAATCTGACAAATTGCTGGCGATCGCGAAGATAGTCTGCGAAAAGACAAAGGAGTCCACGGTCGAAGCCTATGGAGGAGAGTTTCGACAGCAAAATATCATTATTTACCATATCGAACGCTTTCCGGAAATCAAAGTAAAGAACGTCAACTTGGGACCCGTGGTCTAGTTGTGTGGAGATATAATCAACAATGGTTAGAAGGTTGCTATTGACCGATCTCTTGCTTCTGAAGCCATGCTGCTCGTTACACAAAATATTGGTAACCTGCGTACTTATATGTCTGTGTAGTATGCTTTCGAAAACTTTGGCGGGCGAAGATAAAATCGCAATAGGACGGTATTCCTCAATGACAGATTTATTGGAGCTTTTTGGTATTGGGGTGACCCTTGAAAGTTTCCACTGTGAAGGGTACACACCAGTCTTTAAAGCTAAGTTGAGAATGTGGGCAAGGGGCTCGGTCATGTGTTTTTTTGTAAATTTGAGGAAACTTGGAGGAATGTTATCTGGACCTATGGAGCTATTTGTTCTTAATTTTTTGATACCATACAAAATGTCGTCAGGAGAAATATTAAATATATATATATAATTATAATCGCCACAGGTATTCTGAGCGTTAATTTGTTCAACACTCAGGTGTGGAACATCAGAAAGAAAGACGCTTGAAAAATAGTCTGCAAAAGCTTCGGCAGCCTGTATTCCAGAGAAAGCATTACCGTTACGGGTTACATTTGGTTCAAACCCTCCTTTAGTGCGCATATTGGAAATGTGTTGCCAAAACTGTCGGGGATTTATTTTCAAGTCATTTTCTATGCGTCTTAGGTAGCAGGCGTAGGCGTCACTTATTCGGGATTTTAAGGATGCTCTGAGGTTTGAGTACAATTTATAATCGGTATCTAAACGGGTGCGTTTCCAAATGGCGTGCAATTTAATTTTGAGACGACTGTCACTTATAATGTTGGATAGCGTCTGCCTGAAACTTTTAACCGACGCTTCTTGGGTATACAGGTATTAAAAATATTATAAACAGTGTCGTAGAAATGTTGGGTAGCGGTGTGTACATCAATCGCTTCCAAAACATTACCCCACGGATTCGCAGATAGTAAAGAAAACATTTGTTCATAATCACACTTTTCAAAATTCCAATCCTTGGAAGGATCGATGTTACTCGGCTCAATAGAATCTGAACAATGTCTCGCATCGACTCTTACCTCAATATCCAAAGGCGGGTGATACATGTCAGGAGGCACAATTCCATCAGTAGCAAATATTGATGCTTCCTGTGTCCCTCCTCTCTCCTGGATCAGCACAACATCTAACATTCCTCCATACGAATTCACTACATCGTTCTTATCAGTCAAAAAACAATAAGATAAAAAATAAGAATAATAAGTTTTCACAGATAAAGAGGCACTATTTAAATTAATATCACCCAAAATAATTACAGGACCCTTAAGGTCATTAATAAAGGTTTCTACATGACAGAACCATTCCATATAATCTTCATCTTTAGAGCTCGGTTTTAAATAGACAACACATAGATAGACTGCACGACCCCGCCACATAAAACTAGCCCACAGATCTTCACCATGGTCAGTCTCAAGCTCAGGTCGTCGGCGCAGGGCTATGGGTGCACGAGCAGCTAACAAGACGCCTCCACACGGGGTACTTCTGTCACGTCGCAACATGCTCCAGTCTCTTACGGTCAGTTCTGCGTCCTCGACCGAGTTGTCGAGGAAAGTTTCAGTAACGGCAACCAAATTATGATCCTCTAATATTAAGTGAGTTCTCCATGTACTGAGTTTAGTTTTGAGGCCTCTAACATTTTGGTACAAAATATTAATAGAAGTGACTTTATTGGGTGTTGGTAAGGCCACGAAAAGTCTGGGTAGGTGAGGATATGTTCACATTGTTCGGTGCTTTGTTAAAATTAGATCTATAGTTAATCCATGGCTTAATTCTGGCGTTTATAGGCCAGACGCCAACTGAATAGCATTTTTCAAAATATTCCACGGGAACACCAATCTTGTATGACTTATAGTTTCCTCTTGGAGTGATCTCATCAACAGTGCACGTGCCAGTGGGGAATAACTGACGCAGGTAGTTTTGGACTTCAACCATGTTGGACGCCATATTCCAGAGGTGAAGGTACTTACGCGCCTCAACTGCTTTTAGGGCAGTGATCGTTGGCCCGGCGGTACCATGCAGGGACATAAGACGACGAGGTTTCTTTCTTTTTACCTCTGTCCACTCTTGGGTATCATTTTGCAGTTGGGTTCCAGGAAGGATGGATGGGTCAGCACTAGATAACTGCGGTACAGGCAAAGGTTTTGTCGGTCGTTTGGAAGCCTTTTGCTTGGCATGATGAGATCCAGTAGCTGTCACAGGATCTAGGAGGATAGTGTTGGAAGGTTCCTTGAGATGGATAATGCTTGGACTTGTGGCGCTTCTAGCATTTAAACTGGAGACTTCGTAATGTTTTAATTTGTTATTTAACAAATCCACTAGACACGCATAGCTTTCAAGTTTATTTTCACATTTTGTGATATGCGATACAGCATTATAAAGCTGACCTTTAAGCGTCTCCATTTCCTGGCGCAAAACATGAATCTCCAATGAGAGTTCATGAACCTCATAATCATGCAGAGTTTCGTCGTTATTCATATTAGGGATTTTTGACCGGAGAGTAACATTAGAATCACGATTGGTTTCAGAAAGATCAACAGGGGTACGGCTGTTATCACCACCTTTTTTCAGAGCACAGCGGCATTCAGGACAAACCCATATCTCAGCATTATCTTTAGTCATTTTTTGCCCGCCAGTGCATAGAAGATGGTACAGTTTATTGCAGTTAGATAATGTGCACTGCAAAGGAGCATCGTTGTCCGTAAAAACACCATAACAAGCTGCACAATTCATAATTAATAAATAATTTCTGCTAAAGACGTCAATGGTGCAAATAAGTTATCACCAATTACTTCGGGGTCCACAGTCAGATTTAGGCGAAACCAATATCAGGATAAAGACCTTTCCACTGCCAAGACGCACATGCACTTTATAATATTATTTATATCGTTTTAAACTTTATTTACAAATATAATTTAAGGAACAACAAACTCGTCACTATGGGTAACGAGTGTCATAAATATGTCATAGTTTCCCATTAGACGAAGTTTATTAAGTTTTTGTATGATGCAAACAGTTATGGATTGCATTAAATCCATAATTAATTTGTCCTTCCTTTCCGCAGTTTCATAGAAATGAGTATTTCTATGGTTCAGTAAATAAAAAGCACAGCAAAAACGGCCTCAATCCCCCTCAATAGGGGAGAATGCATGCATGCGATTCACACACAGGAACAGACTTATTACTGCATACACGATGCGCCTTGACCCAATTCCAGGGAAGCCAGCTCGCGCCCGGGACCTGCCGCGCGGTTGAAGGTCGTGAGGTTGTGCGAGGAACGATTGTACGGTGGAACTGGGTTTACTAGTGGAAGTTGTGCAAGATGTGATTATGTTATGAAATACATATTTTATTAGGAATTAAACCTCCGTGGCATCAATATTTAGATTCGTTGTCTATTCTAATGTCAATTATTAAAATGTCATAACAAAATAATGTCTCATACTTTTACACAGATGTTCTTGATTATTGTATACATTTGATGAAAAGGTCGTCGCATCGGGGGTATTTAAATTTTCAATTTAGAGTTATTAATTATTTTATTTGTGTCGAACCTGTCGCCAATTTTATTTTTTTATTAGTTTTGGACTCTGCGATACTGGCCCAGAGCCTAGTGTAAAGGCCGCTGCATAAAGAATATTATTCACTTTAATTTTTAATAAATGATTTATGAAATATGATTATGAACATTCTATTCAACTTGCTTATCTATGAAAGGATATAGAGTAAAAAAGAGGAAGGTAGACAGTGTTGAGTTGATGATGTAACCAAGGGAGCGGGGATGCAAGGGCGTACGTGTATTCATAGTGACGCAGTATAGAAAAGATATGACGCAGGTTACACGCAGTTGACTGGGAGTAGTTAAGACGTAGCTGCACAGCCTGCTACGCATTTAGCCCTAGAAATTGTTCCGTTGTTGGCTGTTTGTATTACCGTACCGAGTTTGCACTGCCCAGGCATTTACAACGATTTTGTTGTTCTCTATTTGTGTAAATGTTTCGTCAGTTCAAACGAGGGGATAAGTCTAAACTATAAGTCGGCATCTGAACCGATCCTTCCTTGTGGGAATGATATACCTGAGTTACCTATGTATGAGCAGTTTAGTCTTAATCACGGTATGTATCTAAAGTAATTTTCATGCATTTCTTGACGATATTTTAAGAAATTTCAATTTCTTTGTTCATAGTATTGCCCTGGCACATAAAACCGGACATTATATCTCTCGTTATTTATACATAGAGATTAAGCTAATGTTTCTCAGATTATGCCTTACTATAGCATCAATTGCTGCTAATATTAATTTTTAAGCATTCTAGAACTAACTTATAGCCCGTCATGTATATAAAAACAAGTCAATTGCTAATATTCTTTCGAGGCTTTGCGCCGTTTAATTGCCTTCGTCGAAGTCAACTTATTTATAACATCGAAGATTTTACAAGATACCCTGTTAGCAAAATTCATGGAAAGTTATGAATAATAAGCGAGCAGTGGGCTTTGAGTTTTATCGGAAGAAATAAACAGAACACGTGCCGACCTAAAATATATTACAAAAGATTGAGGTAGCAAAGACAAGTCACTGAAGCGACATGTAAGTAGGTACAAGAGTATCAACTAACAATAAAGTTCACGAAAGTGGAACAAGGGAATTTCACATCTAATAATATTCTGCAGAAGGCTGATATTAAGTATATTGGGACCGATTTTTTTTTACCGGGAATGTGTACTAGCGTAAAATAAAACATCTGTAGAATCGTAACGAAAAAACCTCTGGCTATAACGCAAAAGGTTGCATGCAACACAGCTACAAATAACGACGTACATATCGAAATGTACCGGGATCACAATAAAATCAATGTAGCTTGCCCCTAGCTCTGAAGGCTGTCCAGGGCTCCAGTGACGTAGGAGCGAGAGAGACAAACACACTAGTACACTGCAAGTACGAGCAGGATAGGTACACCTGCCAATTTTATAGAGGCATAACACATTTTACTGCGGAGTGCAATAACGTTTGGTTTTAATTAAAATTGAGTAATCAAAGAGTCCATTATTCGCTGGCTTCCCTAATGCATGTAGGTTGAGAGTTTATGGTAAAATTGTTGGTTAATTAAGATAAAACATTCCTATGAAAACAACATTGCAAGGCTCTACGAAAATAGAGCAAAAAATCGAGATTACTAGCAAAAGAGAAACTGGCGTAGCTCCACCCAACCATACCAATGTTACTCTTGTCTTCCGAGATTTCCTAGACACCAAAATTAAACGCAACAAATCCCTGGGCTCTATAATGATAGCTCTAAATATAGATAGATACACTGATATTAAAATAACCTACACATAAGTGTAGGCTTCATCTTTGCGAAAACTGGAAAGGTGCCTACATCGTCTTGGAAGACCTTTTGCGAAAGGTGAAATATCAGAAGGTTATCCTACAAAAACTTTTCCTTATGTCCTTTTTTGTGAGAAACGAGAAGCAACAAGTGCTATCTTTTAATAATTTAGGGAATTTAAGGGTTTTAAGGGCAGATGATTTTAATATGAAAGGAAATCCAATCATACGTACTATGAAATAGAACAGGATAATCGCTAGTTCCATTATTGCCATATTTTTGTAAGATCGATATCACTAATCTAATATACGAGGAAAATTTGGTAATGTGAAACATAATACATACCTAAGTAAAACAACGGTAGGTGCAGAAGCTGCTTTCTAAAATGGGTACCCTTTATTTCACACTCTAATGAGAACAGTGGACCCAAGATTCATGTTTAAAGCCTTTTCATCATGATGTATTTTAATGACTAAACTGACTAAACTAAAGTCGGTTATATACAAGTTAGATTACATTAGAAGACTCACATTACTTAATTTAATATCTCCGATAAAATGGTTAAATTTTAGTTAGTAATGGAATCTCTTACTGGACGACCTGATTGCCTCCAGCCTCCATATTGGATCACGTTGACTAAAACACACAACAGCCAATCTTAGACGAGATTGAAATTTTATTGACCAATCACGGCACAGTACGGAAAACATCAGCCAATCGGGCGTCTTGGATCACGCTTCTGACGTCATACAGGCACTGTTAAGATTTAATGGGGCAGAAGAGACGGGATTTGACATAATTTACTTAGATAGGACTTTTATGGAAGAGAGGGGCCGATGAATATTCATTATTATGACGTAACAATTTAAACAAAGATGGTTCATGTTGTCACGTCTTGTTTAATACGTCTTCGTAATATAATACGTTGCGGTACTCAAAATATTGAGATTGGTGGAGGTATATTTAGAACAGTGTAGGTTGAATTTGATCCTGAAACTGGCTACCCACGATCCGTATTATACCACCCACGCAACTGTGGGATGTTTGAGTAAATTAGGGGTTAGTATAGAGTTTTAAACCAACCTATTCTAACACCGATTGAGCGATCGAATGTCTCCATACATTGGCCAGTAAAGCTGAACGTTTCCGTATGGGCGTAGCCGTGAAATTCATAGAAAAATCGATCACTTGATTGGTATTAAAAGCCCTCAAAACTTGTACTAAGACCTAAATTCGTAAAATCTGTTATTTGATGTGTATGTGGGTCACACACATCATCCCTACCTATATTTGTAAGACTATAACATTGAAAATAGGTACACGGGTGACCGATAGGCACTGTATAATGTTCCATACTATTTTACGTAGTCGCTAGTGACTAGCGAGCGGAAAACATACTTAAATCTCATGGTAGAGCCGCATGTCGACGTATACTCGCAAGTTTCCCAACATCCACGTGTTACCTCTACAGAAAAATCAGTGAATTGCATGCTTCTACACGAGTAGATAGGGACATACATAGATCTAGACTTCAAGAACGACTGAATATTATAGTTATGTTATATTAATTAGGTAGGCGCCGTGGGAACACAGCGGCTCGCCAACGTAAATAGAAAAGATTACGTATCCTTGATGTGAAATCGATAGAGTACTGTCGGAGAATTAATCCTATTGAGTAGAAACGTCCTTTTAATGTTTTGTAAATAATAAATTCAGAGTACTCAATATAGCTGTAATTCCTACAGAGCTGACGTATTAACTATTGAAATCAGATAATAATTACGAATGACAGGCAGCGTGTTGCGTGTATGGATGCTAAATGCGATAATAGTCGGAATTCAGAGAGCTATATTTGGAAATTTGAATTCATGATGATTCAGAGTAAGAAATAATTAATCTAGAAACTCTTTTCTACACACAAGTGAGACTTTTTGAATGATTAAAAACAGAACCATTACTGGCCGTATGAACTTTAAAAGTGCCAATTCACATTAGTTGACATCGTAACCATGTACTTACTGTTCAATCTGAATAGTTTTATCTCCAATTGGATCATGATTCAATTAGTACCTTGTACAGAAAGAAAATTGTATAGGTTGTTTTAAAAGTTCAAAATGATACTATGAAGTCATTTAATTAAAGGTAACTATTATTCATATTTATCAAAAAACGAATACGTTTTTTTTAATTTTTATCTGGCCCTCCAATTTTAGATAATTACATAGGGTTTCATGGATATTGGTGGCTACTAAACCTAAACGCAAGTTACACAGTTTACTAGATAGTCAGATTATTTTAAAGCTGCAACAAATATTCCAAGACTCGTAACTCAGAAAATATGTTAGTTAAGTCTAAGAGAGTAGAGGTCATAATAATTCCCCACGCAAACTTTAGTCGTCGACACTTGTGCGTTCGTCTTCGTTCGTTTCGACTGGCTGTACATACATCCTTAGAAATATTTCCTCTAATATTAATGTAAGTATTTCATCCCATTTATGTGTATTAACGGATTTACGGTATATAAGAGCTTCGGAAACATCATTATTGTTTTCTCAGAAATATAAAGGCGTGGGCTTTAGTATCTTGCTTCTTGGTATCTTAATAAATAAATTGAACAGAAACAAAATATGATCTGTATAAGATGTTATGAACACTGTATTTTCTAAAGCTCTATTGAAAGATGATTGAAAGTAAAGAGGCTTAATGTGAAAATACGTCTTATTAGCTAGCTACCTACTTATTAAATTTTCCTGTCGGCCTCTTCAGACAAAATATATATTTAGCAGAAGAGCTTGTAGGTATCTACAGCATTTTAATAAATCAATACGCTAAAATGTATGGAAATGATATCAGCCGCGTGATCGACAGATTATGTCATCCCTAATAGATGTAACAAATAAAAAAGTTTTTGGTACTGCCATCTTGTTAAGAGGGTGATAATGTCACCTTTCAGCTCAAACTTGAATAATTATATTTTAAAATCCTACAAGCGTGGCCTAATCGTTAGAGGAGTCCCGAAATTTTCTGTGGGTAACCCATAAACAATGTAATCGGTAGAAAAATGGAAGGAGTTGACCAGAATGGTATCCACTTGCAAAGCGAGAGGTTTACATCTATGCTGCCCAGCTTCATAACTCATAAGCTAAGTGATATCTTAGCCTGTACCCAGTTCCCAAGGAACATAAGTCTGAGTGTATTTTAGCTTAGTAAATATTGTTGTGAGGTGAATCACCTAGGTTTCCAGCTAAGAACGGAAATAGGGAATCGGGAAAATGCCAACCCAACAAATACCAACTGGTGCTATCGCAATGAGTAGTATTATTATCGTCTATTGTGCTTGCGCTCTACCTAACCTAATGCCTAGTTCCAGCAATCAAATAGGGAAAAGGGAAAAAAGTGAAAAAATAATATATGATGGACACAGGATGTGATGTGTAGATTTTCGTGATCGTTATACAGCGTCGAACATTGACAAAGGAGGGCCGAAGGGCCAAATTAAAAAAGAATAACTACTTTGTGGTAAGAAGATTCAGAGCTGCTGTTACGATAAGCCATATTAAGAATCACCATCAATATAAACTTTTACATACTTTTATTATTTTACGATCGTAATTTTTCCTGCTATTACTTCTTTCAATCATAAAGTAACACGTCATTTATAATGGCTCATTATGTAATCAATACCACAGTTTCAGAAATAGATTGGCGCCATGTCTATGAGGACAGTCGGCTTGTGTTAATAATTAATCTGATAATGCCATCTTTTCTTTGTAACTGTGCGAAATTAGAACTAGGGCACACGTGTCTTCCGAGAAGTACTTAGCTTTTTGTAACAGAAAGTATAATAAAAGTATCTACCAAAGGTACGTAGTAACAATATCCAGTTGCATCTATATTTGTCGGGATGTGCCGATTTATCTGTGTTGACTTTTTCGGATGAAAAATATGAAGCTCTATCGTACAGTGTTCATACATTTTTAAAACAGGTAGGTATTTTGTGGTATACCGCGATGGGTAAATTACCTATCAACGCAAAATCAATGATTTGATTAATTTGTTACTTGTTTGGTAGTTGTTTTTCAAATCTACCATGCATTGCTACCCTACTGTTTTTGTTTTTTTTTTCAAATTACAAACTTTCTTTCGCATTTTAACTAAGACTACACAGTAGTTCCTAAGCTTATTCAGTCCACAGTTTATTATTTCCCATTCTAGGCTTCCCGATTGCATCCAAATCTAATTCCGGGCGCAGACTGACCCATTAACTATCTACGTCCATTGTCCCTTCAACTTCATCCCGCTATTTCGGGCCCGCATCGATTTTCGCAAATTTAGTCTCGCCAGCCGTCTGACCCAATAATCCGATGTTATAATGAATAATACGTGACTGCATTATTACTGTGCATTTAGCACTAACTGACGCAATGGTCAGGAATGTCTTTGTCAAGTCCTGATGTGATTTGTAGAAGCATTTTTATTGTTTTATAGGTATCAAATGTGTCCACCAAAAAGCTAGACTGCTGGTGGTGATTGTAATTCGTATTACAGTAATGAAAAGTAAGTCAAAACAATTTAAGAATATAGGTTCTTTGCAGTGCAGGGTATAAAAGTGAGCTAAAGAATCCTTTGTCGAGTATGGTAATTGATAAAGTTAGCGAGTAAGTGGTATTTTTTTAAAAAAACCCGTAAATAGTTATCAGCTAAATAATACGTAGAAACAATAAGAAAGCAATTGCCATACTTATGACTACTTGAGCGCTGATTCATAATTTACTACCGAAGTGGTAACAGTAAATGAATAGCGCAATTCCGAATGTTAAACGCAACTGTACTAGCAATATTTACCTATATTTCCGCGAATTCACGTCTCGAAAGACCGTCTAGCAAGCACACGGCAATCATGAAATCAAAGAAACTCGAATGTGTACAGCAAATACACCGTTGATTTCCTATAAGAGTGCGCAAATATTTGTACGGCTACGGTAAATATGAATGTACTCACTTGCCGAAGAGCGGATGCCACAAGTGGATGGACGAGGGGTCGTGCGGATGCGGCGGCATCAGCGGCGGCTCGCCCAGCGGCGTGGTGCTGCCCACCTCCGGCTCGTCGCGTCGCCTGCCCATCGCCGCGGGAGGGTTCGAGCTCCTCCGCGACGACCCCACTCCCGACACGGCCGCCGCGGCCGGCTCCAACAAGTTGTGCAATGATTTCACACTTATCCTCGGCCGCGGAGACTCCTGACAGTTCGAGGTGCTACTTCTGTGCTGTGCTTGCACTTCAGAATACTTCACTGATTGCAAATAGTTATTGTTCGGATAGTAAGGAGATGTTGGGCTCTTTTGCTGCCCGCTTCGCGGCGACCGCTGGCTGCCCATTAAGTTCGGATTAAAATACGGTATTTGTAAACCCGGTAGCGGCATGTTCGGCCGTATGTTGGGGTTCATTCCCGGGTACATATTCTGTATGAACGCATTGTGTGCCATCGCCCTCTGATTGGCATTGTAATTGTGGGCCATTGGACTCGTTCTCGACGATACGTGACTTTTACTTGGATGATTCTTAGTAGAATGCACGTACGGGTTTTGCACGTCACTAGATTTTGACGCCATTTCCTTCATTTGGGACTCCATCGAGTTTGATTTGGATCTCGAGTTGGCATGGTTCATCGCCTCCTGCCACATGGCGAACTGAAGCCGGTTATCGTAGTCCATCGGAGGCATCATGGGGAAACCGGACGGCCCCATGAAGCGGGCGGACGGGTTAAACATCTGCGACAAGTCTTGGTAATTCGAGCCCGTGTATCCCGATGAGTTCAGAGCTTTAAGGAAATCCATGTTTTGCGAGCACGCCGCCATCGCTTCCAGTTGGCTAATATAAGGCAGCCAAAACATTTGATTGAACGCAGCGGAGGTCGCGGCGTCTATGTCGCCTGCTAACGCGTCCATCGACGGTATAGGCTTGGGCTGGCTAGTTTGGTCAGGTTGCGAAGTGCTAGTGTGTTCCGCACTCGACGAACTTTTCGTAGTCGTCGATGGCTTAGATTCTTTCGGTTTCGGGGACACGAGCTGCTTAGCCTCGTTCTCCATTATGTTTTCTAGTTGCGATAATGATATGACGAGTATATCCGGGTCCTGCAGTACCGCTGGGAAGGCGAAAGCCTCCGGCAACCTCAATTCGGGCCTCTGTATCAACAACGCCGGTATTTCTCGCCCGGGAGACGCAAGGATCTGATTTAATTTCTCTTTAGGAACTAGCAGAGGGTCTGGAATGTTAAAGTCGTGATTCAATTTAAGCATTTGCAATTGTTTTATTGGACTAGCTTCGTCTGTCGATTTATGCGACTGTCGCTCAGGCTTTTTCGATTTGGACTCTGTTATGTGATCGTCCCCACACTTGTTGAATACTTTGCTAATTTTGGCGAGCTCCTCCGACGATTCCCGTCTCATTCGTTTCTCCTGCGGCTCGCCGAACTCCTTGTTCAGCTTCCTCATCTCGTCGGAGCAGCTCGTCACCGTCGGGCTGGCGGATTTCCTATGTTTACCTAAGTTCAACGGTTCGCATTGTTGCTTAGTTATCGTCACCTCGGACGTGTACATTTTGGGCGAGGGCGACGAGAGCAGCGTCTCTAGGAACAACGTCTGTTTGCTTTTCGTGAGTGGCATAGTGAATATCTCCGGCGAGGACGGCACGGCGGGAATGCCGCTCGGCTGCGGCGACTGCATCGCATCGGACTCTCTCGACGGCGCCCGCGGTATGTCTATCCTTCTCGGTGACGCATGCGGGGTGGGCAATCTACGATGCACACTTAAATCTTTAGGTTGGTCGTCACTTTTATCTGACAGATTATCTTCCATGGCGTTCGTGGTTTCCGCAGCGCTCGCTACGACGCAAGGGTTCGCATTGCTTTCGCCATTTTTTAAGCTCAAATCGGTGGGAGTCAATTCTTCACTATTCGATGTTTCTTCTAGCTCTTTCATAAAATCTATGTTTTCCTCTTCCTGTTTCAACGCCCGCTGATCGGTAGGATTGATGTCGCACGGGATAGAGTCATCGTTTTCAATCTTGGGCGTAAGATGTTCACTGACGTTCGCGACGTTATCTTCATTAGTAACCTCATTAGTTTCACTGGGTAACGTTATTTCACTCTGGTCCGGTAACGACTGTTGTTGTAGCTCCTCCAACGTTGTGCTCTCATAAGTCTCGTGTAAATCAGGTACTCGGTCAGTATACATCACGTCGGTCGCGTCGACGTCACTCTGTAGCCTCTTCTCGGCGCTCTGATCGTACTCTAAATCGTTAACTTCATTGGTTTCCTGCATCTCCGCCGCGGCGTTGAGCGTCTCGAGCGCGCACTCCGCCGGGGGCTCCGCGGGAGCGAACACTCGGTCCGTCATGTATGACTCCTCGACGTGCCGCTGCGGGTGCTCGGGGGGCGGCAGGTGGTCTCCTATGTGATGCAGGTGCAGGAGACCCTGCGCAGCGGTTATACTACTCCGACTCGGAGACCCTAGGGAATGCTCTAGCCGATCTATGATATCGGCGACGGGCGCTCCGCCCAATAAAATATCATCCTCCTCCTCTGGATAGTCTCCCGACCCGTGCACCAGGTGGGCGAGCTTGTCCAGCGCTTGGCCGAGGATCTGGTTATCCTCGCAGCCCTTCTCGACGAGCGACTCCAACAGAGCCTCGTCGTGGGGCCCGCCGAGCTCGGGCAAGTAGTGCGCCTCGCTGATGGTCTCGAACAGATCCTTGTGGACCATGTCGCTCTGGAAGGCGTCCTCATCGGGCGCGCGCTCCGGCGCGTGCGTCTTCCGCTCGAAGAATATCTCGTCCGGCGGCTTCGGTTCGCCAAGCTCGAAAGACATGACGTCCCGGGCGACTTCCTCCGCCGGCAGGAAGGGGTAGGGCGCGGCGCCGGCCCGCAGCTCCAGCTCGAGCGCCTCCTCGCCGCGCTGCTGGTTGAACTCCAGCTCGGCCACGGCGAGCAGGTTGTCGAGCGGCGTGGGCTCCGGCGGCGCAGGCTGCGGCGGGCGCGGCACCGCAATGGTGTGCGAGGGGATGTGCGACTCCAGGTCGGGCGCGAGCCAGGCTGGCGCGGGCGCTTCACAGCGCGGCCGGCGGCAGCGCCGGCGCCGGTGTCGCTCGGGCCGCTCGGGCCGCTCGGCTCGTTCGGGTCGCGGGGGGCGGATCGAATCGAAGATCTCGGTGCGCGGGATGACGCGCCAACCGGTAGGCGTGCGCGCTATTCGGATGCGGTTGCGCGCGTCGTAGTCCTCGCAGCGCACCTCTTGCACGGTGCCGTCGCGCTGGCGCGCCCACAGGAACACGGGGCGCAGGCGCGGCGGGGCGGGCGGGGCGGGCAGCGCGGCCGGGGCGGCCAGGCTGCGCGCGCGGCGGCGGCCGGCCGCGCGCGCCGGCGGCCACTCGGGCGCGCTGCGGCTGCGGGCGGCATCGGCGCGGGGGCGGGGGCGGGCGGCGCGAGGCTCGCCGCCGCCGCCGGGCGCTCGCGGAGACAATCCGGCGCGCCGCACCGCGGGACAGGCGACGACCGCGCGGACGCGGCCCCGAGGCGGACTGGCGGCCGGCGCGCGAGCCCCGCCCCGCGCGCGCGCCCCCGCCCCGCCCAGCGATCGATCCCCGCCCGCTGCGCCCGCCGCCCGCGCGCGCGCCCGCGCCCGCGCCCGCCTGCACCCGCATGTAAACACGCCGCGCCGCGCGCCCCGCCCGCGCCGCCGAGCGCCGACCGGTGCCCTCGTTAATCTTAAATCCATATCCGAGCGGAGCGCGCGGCCCGCCCCCGCGCTACCCGCCGAGCGCCACCGGCACGACGCTCGGGTGCATCTTGGACCTATATTTACTCACGAGAGCTCGCCTCGATCGAATCGTAAAATGACGGAACTCAAACTGTCGACTGGCTCCGACTGCTATACGCATCCATTAGACGAATTTCCTTCCTCTGCCGGTGGCCGCGGTCCGGGATATTATGAATGGATTGGGTCGATGTGGAGCGAGGTGCCGCCATCTCTCAGCCGGCTGCAGGCTCATACTTGACACTACAGATCGTGGCTTGGAACTGTGTTCCCACCTAACTCGGTAGATGGTAGCACTCTTCATTTATTTAAGCTTTGCACGGAAGGCGCTTAGTGAACATAAACTGTAACGTAGATACATAGATGGCAGCATACTTACTAATACCTATAAAATCACCAAAAATCGTATAATACATACTATTGTTATACTACTACTACTACGGTTGTTCAAAATAACGCATTCTTGATTTTCTACATTCATCACACTTCAAAATCGAAGAATGAAAGTATAAAAAGGAGTTCATTAAGTATTGGAAATTCAAACAGCCATATTAGGACAGGAGGTAGGTAACAAGTGTTAAAATGTCATAATAGCAACAACATTATTTATTTATCACGGCACTATTTAATAATACTAATAACTACACACAACATACATAAAGCTTCAGACGCGACGACAATTATTATCTTTTTAGCATCAGAGTGCATTTGCCCTAAAAATTACTTAATAGTGAAAACATTTAATACTAGTGGAATAAAGTTTACATTGGATTGAAAAGTTGAAAACAATACGACAGTCTTTTTTCTGTAACAAAGTCGGCAAACAGCGTGCGACCCGTGTGATGCTAAACTATTTTTTTTTTGGGCCCTTTGACCTTAGTCATAGGGTTAATAATTTTGATGTTTAGTTACGAATATTATGTTCTCGTCTCGATTGTATAGTGGTTTGGTTTCGATTGTTAGGTTCTCCTCTGCTAATGGTTAATGCTAAACAGTTACCGTAGCCTATACATGCTCGCAATACTAATGCATGGCACCGGAAGGGGATGGGGTAGAGGTAGGGGAAAGGAATGTAGGGGAGAGGGAAGGGAGGGGGGAGAGGGAAGGGAGGGGGGAAGGGAGGGGATTCGGCCTAGCGGCTCTCTCACTCATTGTATGAAAAGCAGCTATAACAGCTATATCCTTACACATTTTCAAAGACCAAGTAAAGAAATTCTTTCTTTCTCCATAATTACTGCTTCTTAATTATTTGTTTATTATTTATTTTGTTTGTGTCTAAACTGTTGCGTGCTATTATATTCATTTAGCTATTATGTAGTAGGTATAAGTATATGTCATATTATTTTCTTGTTTATTTATGTATGTTTTCTTGGTTATTTATGTAAGTACACCCCCATATTATTTTCTTTAGGTCCTCTCCATCCTAAGGTTGCCTGGTAGAGATCACTTTTAGTGATAAGGCCGCCCATTTTCCACTTTCTGTGTAAATATGTAATAATTTGTAGTGTTTTGTTTTCCAGTGGTGGATTAATAAAGAGTTATCTATCTATCTATCTATAACAGCGACTTTACGCCATCTTCCCTGGTAAGGTGGTATTACGCAAGTAGAAACAGATTCCCCAAAACACTGGTCCAAAATTATTGAACTAGAATTTTTACAAAATCCCTGACGTAACGTTTTCAACACGTGGAAAAGTTTCAAATGAGTATTTCACACACAGCAGACAATGTCACCATGTGTGAATCATTTATCAGAGTCTCTTGGTTCTGACGGCGACTGCGTACTCGTGGACGGACTTCAGCAAGTAGAGCGAGCCGACGGTGACCACCACGCCGGTGCCCACCGCCACCGTGTAATAATGATCCGTATTACCGACTGGTACGTGCCAAATTAGCGTGTCTGTCATCTGGAATTTAACAATGAAGAAAACAATGTAATTTACCAGCAGTTGCATTTAGTACAGGTCCATTACCAGCAGCGGGTATATTTGCAACATATTAGGAAATTAATTTAATCATTAAATAAAAATAAAATAAGATATAAATTAAAAGGAAATAAAATGAACTTACTAGATTTGTCGGATGAAAATAAGTAGGCATTAATTGTGCATGTTTGTACACTAAAGCTATGCAAATAAGTGAAATGGTTAATAAGGATAAATCCACCAATCGAATAATTTTATTTGACGCATTTAGTAAATATAAGAATCACTGTGAATTTTATTTAAAACAACCAAGCCAATAAAAGTAGAAGTTAGAATATAAAAATAACCCATGAATCTATTTAAGCATAATGGTACTCCCATATTGCGTTTGTTAAACAACAATATGGAGACCACAGGATGGTTTATAACTTTAATGTAAGTCTTATGGACACATGAGTAATACTTGGGATATATTGTTATACCAGGTGATCAATTTTTACAGCGGCCCCAAATCTTTATTTGGGTAAAGGCCACTGCTGTAACTCATTTCGACACAAGTTTATTACTGCAAACGTCATTGGTATAGATGTTTAAAATAAAAAATAAATCTAATTTCAGTTTTTTCCAAATTTAGTCATGTCACAGTAACGTCAGGACAAAAATGGACCACTGTAAATGGGCCACCCTCCTTCCAAAATAAAAGTTATTACATTTAATAACTGCAATTTCAGAGTATAGAAAGCACATATAAAAAGCTGTAAAAAAATATTGTTGGTGTACCAAAAAACATATCATAATAATGTTGACTATGATTATGGCTTACCATAGTGTATGGTATCTCCCTCCAGCTGCACCGCTCCTTGGAGCTGCCGTTGCACAAGAACGTGGCGGACGGCCACGCCGCCCGGTCACACACGTCCAGCCGCTGGTCCGGACAACGAAGATACAGCTTCGGCGGCTCGATTTCATTCCTTGCGGTGCTATAATACAATACAATACTATTTATTACTTGCGGGTTATAGATTCCCATCAATTCTTATTTCAGAGACAGTGTTGGCAACATTGCCACCAATTATATTAAGTAGTATTTAATTATATAGAGTAGCAACCCTCTCTCTGTCTCTTCTCCACCAACACCGTACCAATAGGATGTGTTTTGTATGTGCCAAATTAATATTCAATTAAAAGTGATCTGTCTTTTCGTATATTTGTATGGTAATAAATGGGTCCAATGGTTGAAAAAGTCCACCAATAATAGATTAAGGATAAATCTTGTGATATGACTTTTTAGATTTTCTGCAAAACAATGTACCTACTTATATCATGAAGATGATTTTTACAACTTAAAAGAATGGAATATTAACTTGATTTCATAGTCAATCACTTGATGTGGGGAAAATTTTTGAGAGTATTTTGTAATTTACCCTGGTCTGGGGGTAGCTGGGATTGACACCAGACGATACAGTACCCATAATATTCTTTAGTTACAAGCATTTATTTTATCACTGTCCTGTTTTCACCTTATCATCATTGTATCATCATATCATTGTCGATCCTGGTTTACAGGAGTAACAGTGGAGGGAGTGTGTGGAGGGACCAATCCCTAAAAAAAAGGCCTGTTTTCACAAGTTTTAGTTATTATTAACTACTCACCCACCGCCGAGCACAGCTTGATGGTACCGAGCATGCACTGGCAACCACAGGTAGGCCTTGCTGTCTGTAATTTTGCCAACCACATACACACTGCTGGGGTACGACTGCTCAGCTGGCAACTCTACATTCACTCGGTTCTTTGGTATGGCATTCAGCTGGAATGTAGAATTTATTTACAATTAGCAGTGAAGAATACAAATATCTTTGAGAATAACAGATTTCAGCAAAAATTGAGGAGGAATCTTGCAACAATTTTTAGAAAATTAATTTGTTGTCAAGTAATTTATGGGTGTTTGCTTTTGTCCTTGGCCACAATTATAAAATAGCATTTTGCTTTATTTCAGTATGAATAGAAATAGGGAATTGAACATACCTAAGTTGGGATTTAAGATAAATAAGACGAAGATGTTTAATAGTAATTAAGTAAAGTCTGGTCCTTAATATGTTAAGTGTGGCTGGTGAGTTGCCTCATCATCAGCTTCAGTATTTCAGCCAAAAAAGTCCACTGCGGGGCATAAGTCACATAAACATCCTCCAAAGGTTTCCACTACAATCCATCCTGTGCATTTCACATCCAAAACTTATGTGCTGTGTTGCCTAAGATAAATGATATTCGACCTATATACAAGAAGTATCTGAGTAAATAAAGTTTCAATCTACCCTCTGTGTTCTCTTGAAGTCACTCAACTCATCGGGGTTTGCATACACTCCTGATGGCAAGGTCTGGTCCAATCCCAAAATACAGTCTCTGTACAAATGCCTCTCTCTTTCATTTTCGCTGCTAAACACTATGCCGTAGGTGATGTTTCTAAAATAATTACAACACAGAGGTTATATTATCATAATTCGCTATTTGAGCCTTGAATATTCATTTCAGACTGTTTTTACCTGTGGAACCCTTCGTTCCGGAGTCCCTGTTTCACTTTTACGTTAAAGTTACAAGTACTTGCAGATAAATTATTGATTAATGACAATAATATAATGATAATTAGACCAATGTTCATGTAACTTCTATTCGCGTGCATAATGATTCGTATTTAATCGATTAATTTGATTATTCGATACTTGGGTAGGAGAACAATTTAGCTAAATATTTAAAAAGCCCATTTTTTCATATTTCACTTAGAATATCGCATTGAATTAAAAATTTGAGCAACAAATAAACCAAGTAAAGACGAACGAACGAAAATGTTTGTTGACATTTCTTTATTTGATTGACGTTTGACAATGACGTTGACATGTTCTTGTTTTCTTTTTCTTTCTTTCTTTAAAAACCTGGCCTATCAAGTTATTAGGTATTTCGCCAGTGTCAAGTAATATTCAGGCTGTGTTTATAAGTCTGTGATGCTGTGCAAATCTGTGAGTCTATCTGTGAGCATAAGTTTAATGTCCCATCGAAGTCGTTTTTAGCAAAATCATAGAATGCGCAACATCGAATTAATAAAAAAAACAGTGCCGTCTAGGGACGCCCGAAAGAAGCGAAGCTTTGCAGTAGATATTAGATATATTATATTAACGCGTAACGCGTAACGCGTCACGCGTAACGCGTTACGCTTTTCGCCGTTTTAGTCCCTGGGTAGCGAGCGCCCCGAACGTCCGTAAAGAAGCTTTGCTTCAAAACTTGAGGTGTCACCAGATTGAACGAAGTTGCAATATCCGGAACTTGTGCATAAACACTGTCAGGATTCATTATTGTTATTATTTTTCTATTATTTATTATGTACAAAAAACCTGTATACACTAAACAAAAAATCAATGCCGTCTAGGGACGCCCGAAAGAAGCGAAGCTTTGCAGTAGATATTAGATATATTATAAGTGGCGTGCATAGGGTTTTGAAACAGGGTAGGCAGAGTGTAACATAAAAATAACGCGTTACGCGTTACGCGTTACGCGTTACGCTTTTCACCGTTTTAGTGCCCGGGCAGCGAGCGCCCCGAACGTCCGTAAAGAACTTAGACCATTTATTTATTAACACCTCTCTGGTAAAGAAGCTTCGCTTCAAAAAAAAATCGTCGCGACACCACACTGTTCAATGCGAAATAGAAAGACGAAACGAAAATAACTGGCTTGCTTTCTATAAGAGAGAGAGAGAGAGAGAGAGAGAGAGACAGAGAAACACGCGCCGCACGGCTTACAACTTTAGCAAAAAGTGTCGTTGCAACTTTTGGTCTAAATTTTTTTTGTCTAGCCTCCTTTCGCAACGCACGATATGGAGCTTCGTTCCAATAAACTGGGTGAATTTTTCAAGCGGGCGTGTAGATGGCCTAGTCCGAAATCAACTGGCTCGATTTCTAGCTAGGAGTATTGTTTTTTTTCATAATTCCAATGATGCAGTTTTAGTTTTCACCTATTTTTACCTAAATCCCTGTGGAGAATATGACCACATACCAATAAATAAGTATGACACTGGGCTCCAGCTCGTTGCACTCCGCCGCCGGCTTGTACTTACTAACCTAGGCTTGCTTGTACTACATCCGAAATAATTCAAGGTCAAGGTACACTTGCTTTCAATCGGGGGTCACCGACCAATTTTTCCAATTCGCTTCCGTCGCTCACGAGGTCACAATGAAATTAAATGACTTACCGATTCAAATTGATATTCAATTGATAAGCTCGGGGTTTGATTATGCCATTGAGATGTTATGGCATTGTCATTAAGGATACCCAGTCTAAAGTCTGATGCCCAAAACTGAATCAGAACCCATCGCACGTACCGACCGCCTTAAAATAGGTAGGGTTAGGTATATACCTAAGTAGCTGGACAGGCTAACAGACTGCTGGTGCTTATTTGAGTCCATAAATAAAATGAATAGGTAGGTTGTTAGGCACTTATGCAGACTGAGACTATGCCGAATGTTCAATGGAATTAATCGATTGATTGAACCATGTGCTCGCCACTTGCGCAAATTATTGTATTATAATATCAAACAATTATAAACTAATTTGCTCAAGGTCAAACTTGTTTATAAATTGAATTTGCATGGTTTAAGTAACAGTCCACTAGGGACGCGTTATACGTAAGATACTTACTCGTCTACTTTTTGCTTACGTTTCTGTTTGGAAATAGGTATCGACTAGTTTTGCATGGAAATTATTCACGGCGATATAGGGTCCATACCCATGTCCAAACCAAAGAATTTGTAATAATTACAAATTCTTTGGGGCGAACAGTGAAAAGCGAGCGAGCGCCCGCGAGGCTCCGCGCGCCTGCATGCATGCGCACCGGTGGGGTTAGTTACGTACCTTGAGTCATTGATGGTCAACTAGCAACGCCATATCGTGAGGAATTTCCGGACATTGTTTCTCCAAAATTATGTCAAATTTTTACAAATAAGTTTAAGGTGAAGGCACCTGTCTAGCCAGCGAAATTCCAAATTTTCGAGTATTTTTGTAGTTTATCCAAAATCTGAAAACATTTAAGACAACATTTTGTGATTTGCGACAAACACAGTATGCAGTGCGTTTATTAATACATTTATTTTACTCTAAATATTATCACGGTGGATATGATACTAGTTAATCACTAAATATACAAAAATTGCCAGATTATCTGGATAGCTGTCGTTCTTGAAATGTTTTAGAGTAAGTTGGATATATTAATAAATGCACTGCCGGTCTTTGTCGCGAATTACAAAATGTGCCTTTTATTATTATCAGATTTTGAAAAAATTCTAAAAACTTTAGCCTTAATCAAAGATGTTTTCTAGTTATGCTATTTCTAACGGACATGGAAACAGTAGGAGGTTCTCAATTCGGATCATATGTTTTTACTCGACTATGACAAAGCCAAAAGGAAGTGTTGTGTTTTTACTTTTTCTAATAGTAATTATCGTTATCGCACATGTCCGGCATTGAGGCATGAAACAATTTTGAAAATTATTTTTGATGGTAGATTGATGTACCTAATCTAGCGTGAACCTATAAGAAATAATATTTAAAATCAACCCCTTAGATGGTGAAGTTAGGAGTTGAAGGTTTTCGATAGACATTCTTTCCCCCTTTTTACTCCAAACTGTAAGTTGGTACCTATGTATAAAATAATAATGACGTGGTAGAATACCTTTTGATGTTTCACTACCACCGGGCATAGGTATTTCCCCCTGACGAGGGATGAATCCCACTATTAACCAAGCTGGTTCAGTTGAGGCAGACGGTTTGGGTCTCAGGACTTGTCTCCAAGGATAACCGCATCGTAGTCAACATACTCCATTACTTACATTGCGGCTTTACCACGGGGCAATGACTCACTCGATTCTCGTAATCAAATCACAACATTCCGCATCCCTTTTCTTCGCCATACAGAAGAAAAGGTCAAAGATATATTTTTAAGAGTAAAATGGCGAGAGACCATGGTGGACTGGTAACCCTGCAGTGAGTTAGGTGATAGGCTGTATAGTTTCTTTTCTTGCCTCCTCCCTCAGTCCGCGTGCCGCTTTTCGGACGAGTGCTCGTGTACTTATGTTAACGCAATAAAACACGAGATTTTACAAAGTTTGTGTTTGTCTGTCGAGTTTGTTACGTGATATTGGAACTAATATTTAGGTAAGTAACTTTTTTCTCTCGATTTTATAACATTCCTGAACTGTATGTTGCGATGTACCTACTCGCGATTAACGGTCCGGCTCTGAGTTCGCGGAGTGGGACGCGTTTCGATGTTTTTTTAACCGCCATTTTAATTTAATAAAAAAAATGAGAATCAGTTTCTATACAAATAATTATGTAAAACGTACTTACCCAACACATTTGTAGAACCAACGCTAACTACTTACTTATATGGATCCTATGAGAATTAACTTGGAGAACAAACAAATAATTAAAATATAAATACCTGCGTAATGAAGCGTAAATTACTGTCGTAAATTTTAATTAATATTTAATTATTGCACTCTGAGTTTATTTATCTCGTAAGGACTAATATACTTTACGACGCCCACAGGGAAGAATCCAGTTTAGAATTTGTTCGTGTTTAAGTTTGCGTGACCAGTTCAACGGACAGGACAGGATATACGACTCCAGTTCCCTTAAATTTTAGCCAATCTCCGGTTTTTTTATATCGTGACTCAGTTTTTGTGGAATCTTTATTACCTTGTTTTAAAAGGGTTCTGGTGTATGTTTATGTTGCGTAGATACTTAGTACTTATGTGATATGAGTATTTTTTTACCTGTTTCTGTAGAAAGAAATGGATTATATTTTTGGCTTTAGCAGGTTCTCATTTTCTTCCACCGAGGTAAATATGTTTTAAGATAATAAAAATATATTAAAAACCTTTGATTAAAACCATACTTACTTCGTAAAATGTCGATATTTTTTTCATAATTTTGATCTAAAGGATTTTTAGGTTAGTGACTGCTGGTAAAGACTGGATGTTAGTTTGATATCCAGTACAGCCTTGGAAGCAAGATGGTGGTTTGAATTTCGGAACTCGGCAACACACCCATACCCGGATTGGTAAACACATAGGTACCTACCAATTTTCATCATCTAAGTCTTGACGCTGATCTATTTTGTGTCGACTGGGTACTCCATAAGCCTCTACTCACACCTAAGCTGTCACTGAGTGTTTGTGTGAGTCACAGTGTTCATACATCTCATACGAGGGGGATTCTGCGATTGCCTCTGCCTCGAGCTAATCATATAACATCAATTCACATGTGTGAACGTAACTACTTATATAAGAGTTGCCAATGATCACATGATTTATTTCAACTATTAGCATGTCAGTGCGCTTATATTTACTATCAACAAACATAAAGTTGGTTAGTATGTTCGTAAAAGCTGTTTACTTTAAGATAAATAGATCCGAGGCTATACAATAGGTATTTGTCCTTAGAATTTTCCAGATAACTATCGATCTAACTAAACGAAACCAATCGTAACTATTTTGAATGTTGGATTCCAATGAGTACCTATTTGAACTTCATTAGATACAGGTAACATTGATTGTTAAAATTCATTTTTATTGAAGCAGTTGTTCCAGAATATGGAACGAATGGGAAAGTCCACAGAGGCACTGAAGATACAGACGAAAAATTTTAATATTTCGGTCGAGCGTTGCGTAGTGCTAAATAAGAGCACCCACAATTTATGATACAAGGCACAATATAGGGCAAAGGAGGTCCAGTGTGAGCATAATATCGTATCTGGGAACATGCGTAAAAAGCATAACAACGTTAGCTATAGTTTCTAAATTGGAAATAAAATATAAAAGCAGCTTAGCGGACGCATTGTCTGTGATTTCGTAAAGCTGATCTTACAAAACCACCGACCCTGGTGATCATTTTCTACATCAGGTTTTGGTGTTACCCTTAAATCAATGTAAATGAATATGATGCACAGTCTTTTCTACACATTTTAACTTGATTTAAAAGTAGAATTACTCCTAAAGGAGATGTTTTAAATGTCAAAACTATTAAACTACCAATACTTATGCCTTTTTGGGTTAATTGCTAGGATGATTACTAGTATTGATATAGGAACATAATTACTTATAACTGAATAAAGTCTTAATTCTTGTTAGGTATTGGTATCGTAATTTTGCAATCGGACACGGCGGCCCTGCGATAATTTGCGTTTAAGATTGTATTTTACACCCGGATTTTACGGTGACCGCAGGCCCAATGCGGGCGCTACGTTCGAACCAATGCGAATGGCTGGTGATAAGCTATTTGATTACCTGTGTTTATCCCCTCAAATGTACCTTTGGGTTTGTTTGTCCACCAAAAGATGAATTTTAATCATTGGAATCGATATCGGAAACTGATTCGGAAACTTTAAACGTCTATTTTTTCCAATTTTAGATTAATTTGGAAATATATTAGAATGTTAGTAATCAAATATGTCTGATGTTGTTAGACAACTAACCCTCAAAATATAGTTTTGTGACTTATAGACTACATTGGTACCACCTTAAATGTATTACCGAGTGCCAAGCAGTTGATTAATTTCAGTGAACACCACGATTGTTAGAAAATATAGTGGGGACTATATATGTTCTAACAATCCAAAAGCATTAAAATCCTAACCAAAAATGTCTAGACTGGAACTTAGCAGAGCGTTAAGCGTAAATTGTTTGATAGCGTATGTGGCCACGTCGCGGGCCAGCCGGCCTTGCGGGTGCCGGCATTTGCATAATACCGAGTATTTTCGCGTTGATTACGTATCAATTAATGCAAGTTATGAACTAAAACTATAGCAAGGTTTTCAAGGCGTCAAATTTTACATGCGCTGAGGTCAGACGGTCTAAAGTGTACTAAAAAAATGAATAAATGCGTTGTTAGGAATACGTAGTCGTCCTAGGACGTCCTATTCACATGTTAGTACTTCATTTAGTTATACTTATGCGTAACTAGGGATGTGTGTCGTGCTAGGACGATTTAAATACTGGTCGCGGGATCTCGCACTTCTCAGGTAGGTATGGTATACACTAGCCACGTACCGAGAAACATTAACCTTGCCTACAGTGACAGCGCTGAATCAGTAACAATAGTCTTCCCCCCATAAAAGTAGGTTGTATGTGTATTCATTATTTATCGAGTAGGGTAAGTAAATGTCTCGTCCAGTGTTTCAATCGTCCTCGGTGTCGTGTTATGAATATAGAACATTTTAAAGGCGTGATTCCGTACTGCGTCCATCGTAGTGTGTTAGGAAAATTAAACATGAGTTCTGGGAACTAAATGACTTACAATGGAAGATAGTGGGGTGTTTTAGATGCTGGAGCGGATTATACAGAGTGAATTTAAACCTTAATTATTCTAGGATTATGACTTCATTTTCTAGAAACAACGGTACAGCTGAGTAACTTGTGCAGATATAAGTAGAGTTAGTTGAAAATAGTGAATATGTAAGCTACTACAGTGGCTAGGCTGTAGTGCACACATTACTTACGAACATAATTTCAAGTGCACACCCTGTACCATTATCGTGACAAAGTGGTCACGAAATTAATATCGTGCGTTACGGCGGCTCTATCACACAGTATGTAATATGTATCACCAAATTACCTAATAATAAGTTTCTACTGACTCCAGTGGGCCTGAATAAATAAATTTTAATTCTGAGAGCGGTCTTGAGCACGCTTTTTCTGTTGGTTGTTAGCGATCGAATCATAGGTCAGCTATTAGAAAGAAACCCATAAGATTATTTTTTTGTGGTAGGTACCTTCTACCTACATAATTTCATATTACATAATTTAATTAATGCACCATGTAAAACATCATGCATTAATAAAAGAACACCATATATAAACACTCTTATAGGTAAGTCATGGTATTTCTAATTCCACATTCCTGACACTAGGCTCTATGATGTAACACCTCAGGTGTCTCGTTCATCGCAAGAATTCACAATACACCTTGTGTAGAAGATCACTAGGCTTGTTGATACAACTGCTGGTTACCTCCGTACAATGCATTAATTAATTTATAGTCCCATTACGTTCTAGTTGCGACATATATGTTTACTAGCTGTGCCCGCGACTTCGTCCGCGTGTAATTTAACTTAACAAAATTTTCGGGATTATTCATGCCCTATTTTATCCCCTTGGGGGTAGAATTAATCAAAATCATTTATTAGCAGATGCCTACGTCATAACATCTACCTGCATGCCAAATTTCAGCCCGATCCGTCCAGTGGTTCGGGCTGTGCGTTGATAGATCACTATGTCAGTCAGTCAGTCAGTCAGTCACCTTTGAGTTATATATTATTTAGATTATGTAACTTGTATATACTAGATAATAGTCGCTTGTTTCTGATCACATATCCCAAATTGTAGAGCACACAGACCAAACACTTTTAGGACTGCACTTTAGGACAAAAGGTTCCGGAACTCATACGCGGAATAGGTGTATAAGATTTACGACTGACCTATCACAATCTATTATTATTTTCGTTGGGTACGCTTCCGGCCCGCAACTTCTTTCGGATTTATTTCGAAGTAAGTCTATTCAAGTGTCCATTCTGTACTCTTCTATAGACGTTGATGTCATGGTACTATATAGACGTTGTACATAGTAAACATTTCACGATGTATCTTGCATGTACCTAGTCACAGAACAATAATTATTTTATAGAATAGACCACATTAATTAAGTAAAGAACGTCTCGTTATTGAAAATAGCAAACTTCATACCAAGGAACGGAAGGAAACTTTAATTTCTTGTCTCTAAGTGCTATTGTAATTTATCCGAATCACCTTGAATTGGCCCGACACAGACACAAATGGGTAAAACACAGCTTGCACGTTTATAGTCTATACTAGCTGTGCCTGCGACTTCGTCCGCGTGGATTTTAATTGACAAAGTTTCATACAAACTTTCCTCCCCTATTTTATCCCCTTGGGGGTAGAAGTAATCAAAATCCTTTCTTAGCGGATGCCTACGTCATAACATCTACCTGCATGCCAAATTTCAGCCCGATCCGTCCAGTGGTTTGGGCTGTGCGTTGATAGATCACTATGTCAGTCAGTCACCTTTGAGTTATATATATTTAGATATTATCTCCCTAATATCTATTTTTTAAGGTTTACTGACAATGTGTGTTTATCATACTACTAGTATTCTAGTTAGCCCCTCCAGCTAAGCTAATGCTTGTGTTAAAAGTGGGCTCACGCCAATAGTTTAGTGGCCAGGATGGGGATCGAACGTGGAACCTCTCAGCTACGAGAGCGGTCCCTCTAACCACTAGGCTCATGACGCCGTGTTTCGGAAGACTCCAGATGTGTTCCCCTTGGCTTCGATAATTTTATCCCAATGCGAGAAGCGGTGGAAGATTGTATGAAGTTCCGTACACAATGCGCAGAAAACCGGAATTCTAAATGGTACCTACAGAATTTTAAATTGCGCAGAAGGTAAAACGAGAAATGATCTCCAAGGTCACGCCCTTACAACCTAGCAGGACACATGTATCGCTTTCATACAAATTACCAGATGTATCGTCTCAATCTGACTTTTCCTCATACGTCTCGCCCGACCGGCCGCCGCTACTCGTATACCGTGACCCACAAAATTGGTGCACGAGCATGCTACACACTATGTTAATCACTATAATTTGTCAAAGGGTATCAACAGCTTAGACACATTTAGAAATCGAAACTTGAATAGGTAAGTCACTATGGAGTTTGTTCGCAAAATTTTGGTGTGTGAATTTTACCAGACTAACGGATTAAACCAGGCTATGCTTCTGCTAAACTTTTATGGTGACATCTGAATAATAAAAAAATAACATGTAATTCAAACTTTTTTTTCTTATAAATCTTACATTCGTTGACATCTTTTTTGACCGCTCAACCAAGGATCTAAAGTGGGGCGAGGGAGGAGAGACGGATACTGTACCTTTTAGAATGGGTAACAAAGTCGAAAGTTTGATCATAATTCCGATTGTTATCAACGGAGACAGCAGGTTATTGCAGCTTTTTAAAACACAGCATCAGCTGAATCATCATGCCATTTTGTCAGCTTGGGAAAAGTCCCATGCTAGCAACATTCTGCCAAGCCAGTTTTTAGTTTTTGTTTACGTAAATTTCTGAAAAATTTAATTGAATCATCGTAATAAGATGGAAAAGGATGATGGAAATCCAAATCAAATTAAGTTAGGATCTTTATCCAATTAAATTGTCACCAATATATTATTCTTATACGTACTAGAAGTAAATTTAAGTAATTTATTTAATCGCCCGGAAAGAAACCATTTATTAATAAAACGTTAATAAGGCCTCCATTGAGTAACTAAATTAGTTATGTCTACTAGAACTACTGTATAACTGCCCCAATCTGCTCAGCAAGGTTAGATTCAATATACCCACTAAAACTCCGAGATCGTGTAGGAAAAAGTTGTTCTCTCATCCGGTTTCACGCACTAATTTGAGGAAATTTTGTCCGTTACCTCGTATGTACTCATTGTATGAAGACTGTCAAAATGAATGTGACCTGTTTTTCACAGCAAATCTTAAACGTATTTTCCTTAGATAAAACAAAAAACGAAAAAAATCGCCACTTACTGTTTGTTACTTTTGCTTGGTTTTTGTGTTCCTTTATGTTAAGGAAATATTGTGTTAATATAATTTAGCCTTAAGTAGTTTACCTATTGTTATTTATGCATGCTGTGATTTCCTATAATTGACAGGACGCTTAGCTTAAAACCTATGCATGTTACCTTGTTATTTCACACGGTGTACTTGTTGTTGGAAATCCTAATATACCAAGAGCCAGCGATAGCCAGACGTTCCATATTTTATAAAGGCTGTCAATTTCTCAGAGCATGCCCCCAACACAGGTAAGAACGATCATCGAGTATGGAGTTGGGATTGTGGTTACTTCGGCAGTTAACAGGTAGTAAAGGTGTATAAAATAGTACCTCAAATTCGTTATAGTATAAAGCTTAATTTTTATATATTTCCTTCGGAATAATATTAGAAATCACGCCATCCATTGACGGACACTTAGTGCGGTTTCAACCCCCTGCCAGACACCCCTAAACTTTAATAATTTATGAGTATACTTTCGTCATAGTATAAAAGCTGGGTTTTACATATGTTACTTGGGAACCCATAAAAAAATATTACTTCAACAGCCGGACAGTTTTAATGGTTTTAACATCTTGCCAGACACATTTAAATAGTTATTTAATCATCCAAGTATGAACGCAATAAAACTATTTTTCATTGGGTTTCTTGAACAATTTCGATACACTAAACTGCCTATCTTACTTACTGATAAGTCAATTTGCAAAATATCACCATAATATCTGACATAAATGGCCGTATCTTTTGATTGCGTTGAATAGAAGCCTATTTTTTTACATCTCCAAGGGATCATAGCATTTGATAATTGATATTAATTTTTACTTGATAACTTTATCCGTTTCCGAGAAAAAGGGTCTTGATAAACAGACAGACGGGCAACAATGTGATCTTATAAGGGTTCCGTGTTTTCCTTTTGAGGTGTGGAACCCTAAAACTATATGCTGTACTGAAACTACATCTTTTGGGAGTGCAGTCGCTGGCACAACGAACGGACTACTATGCTAAATAGCCTGTATTTCCTTCGGAATAACATTAGAAATCACGGCATCCATTGCCGGACACTTAGTGCGGTTTCAAACCCCTGTCAGACACCCCTAACTTTAATAAATTATATGTATACTTTCGTCATAGTATAAAAGCTGGGTTTTACATATGTTACTTGGGGACCTCTAAAAAAATATTACTTCGTCAGCCGGATAGTTTTATGGCTTTTACATCTTGCCAGACACATTTAAAGTCTGTCTGTTAATAATAATAAAATAAATATATATTATAAAAATACATTTTTTTTAATATATTATAATATAATATACTATTTTATTATATTGTATTATTATAACATATTATTTATTATTATTATATTCCATTTATTTATATTTAGTAAAATGTATTATAATTTTATGAGCATGCGCCTAATAGCCAAATGCAATAATCCAAATTACCAAGCCTTCGATCGCAATTCAGTCGCTAGTGGAATACCAAACATTTGCCCAAGCGTTTGAAAGCTAATTAGCGTTCAATCGCTTGCATTTGCTTTTTTATTGCAATTGAAGTAGCTAACGTAATAAGGGCCCAGTTGTAAGGCACCACGGATCGTAATATGACTAATTGGACCTAACCTCCTGAGCTGATTATACTTGATTCCAATAATAGGTATGGCTAAAGCGCTTGAACGCACGGAAATTGTCCCTGGTTTCTACAAGGTCTGTGTAATAAACTGCTCCAGATGTCACTTGCAGGCTATTTAGCATAGTAGTCCGTTCGTTGTGCCAGCGACTGCACTCCCAAAGGATGTAGTTACAGTACAGGATATAGTTTTAGGGTTCAACACCTCAAAATGAAAACACGGAACCCTTATAAGATCACTTTGTTGTCCGTCTGTCTGTTTATCAATACCCTTTTTCTCGGAAACGGATAAAGTTATCAAGTAAAAATTAATATCAATTATCAAATGCTATGATCCCTTGGAGATGTAAAAAATAGGCTTATATTCAACGCAATCAAAAGATACGGCCATTTATGTCAGATATTATGGTGATATTTTGCAAATTGACTTATCAGTAAGTAAGATAGGCAGTTTAGTGTATCGAAATTGTTCAAGAAACCCAATGAAAAATAGTTTTATTGCGTTCATACTTGGATGATTAAATAACTATTTAAATGTGTCTGGCAAGATGTTAAAACCATTAAAACTGTCCGGCTGTTGAAGTAATATTTTTTTATGGGTTCCCAAGTAACATATGTAAAACCCAGCTTTTATACTATGACGAAAGTATACTCATAAATTATTAAAGTTTAGGGGTGTCTGGCAGGGGGTTGAAACCGCACTAAGTGTCCGTCAATGGATGGCGTGATTTCTAATATTATTCCGAAGGAAATATATAAAAATTAAGCTTTATACTATAACGAATTTGAGGTACTATTTTATACACCTTTACTACCTGTTAACTGCCGAAGTAACCACAATCCCAACTCCATACTCGATGATCGTTCTTACCTGTGTTGGGGGCATGCTCTGAGAAATTGACAGCCTTTATAAAATATGGAACGTCTGGCTATCGCTGGCTCTCCCTCTATAAATAAATAAAATAAAAAAAAAAAAAAAAATATGGAGATTTTCTATTAGGAAATACTTTAGGTCAAAACAGATCCATGCAAATAAAAAAGTCAAAGTAAAGTCTGAACAGTGAGAGGTTAAATAGCTCGAAATAATAATAAAAAACAATATAGTCAGATCTTATTTGTTTAGATCTTTTTAAATGTATTCACGGAGCTATCTCTTAATCGTCGATGTATAACATAACCTGTATAAATATACCTAGTGAACGAGATACGACACCTGCCCAGCGTCTAATTCCTAAATTGTAACTGGTTCACCTTGCTCCGTCATGAGTGGAATTTTTCAAGTATCACCTCTAGCCTCTGGGTAGATAGGATTATGAAACGGTGTAGAATACCCGCGTGGTAGTTATATATCAATAATGCAGTAAGTATTCAGTTGATACCTTAAGGGGACATTTGAGTGTTTCATAAGCTGGTTATTCATTTAGATTGTAAAATGCTTATTTAAAAGAAAAAAATAGGATGCAATATTTACATAAATGGTGATAAAAAACACAAGAATTCAACGTAAAACGTGTAACTTTTTTGTGATAAACACCTATTCAATTAAATAATTTAAAGAATTGGTACCTAGTACCTACCTATCTTGAGTAGGTAATATTGGTGTAGTTATGCTTGTTTTCTCCCTACTTGGTGTGGCGCAGCCGTGTTCGCAGGTAATCGTTTAAAAGATTGTTAAATTACTCTCGAGTTATGGCAAGGTTATTTATTCGAATTCGGATTTAAAAAGCGATACAATCGGTCAGGTCGCTAATTGGATGAGTGGCCGATTTGTGACGCACGACCTCGACGCACGAGATGTCACAGCTCGATAAATGTGCTTGTTATGGTGATAGTGGAGCGGGTAGGGTGGTTATTTTTGACAACACTGCACTGCCTCTGTTTTTAACCCCCGACAAAAAAGAGGAGTGTTATAACTATAAGTTTAACATGTGTATCTGTGTGTCCGTCTGTGGCATCATCGAGCCTAAGCGGATGAAACGATTTCAATTTTGTTTTTTTTGTTAGATAGGTATTCTGATCGAGAGTGTTCTTAGCTATGTTTCATGAAAATCAGTTCAGCCGTTTGAAAATTATCAGCTCTTTTGTAGTTTAAAAAGTCGTCGGATCGGGGGTTTCTTAATTTTCAATTTTTATTTTATATCATCAGCAACTTAAGATTGCGTACAAGTGTTCAATAGTGTCCTAAGATATGCAACATACTAAAATAATAATTTAGCCCTTTTTGATTACTAACGTATAATTATTTATCATAAGATTATAAGTGAATGATTGGGTAATCTCTGTAAAGGTCCAATTATTGAACATCAATTACGTTTGTCACGTGTTTTCGAATCTTTAATAGTCGCAAGCCGGATTATTAAAACAATAGGTATTTGTGAATCAATGACGAGTCCGGTGATCTAACGGCTATAGTCGAAGAGTCTGCGACTGATAAAGGCCCCTTAAATAGGTAGGTATATAATCAGAAAAAGTTTGACCGATTTAGAAAATCCTGTCCACTTACCTACTTAGGTATCACGGCACTTTTTTAAAAAGTCGATACCTAAGTAATCTTTAATAATCTTTAAAGTACTTCTTAACGCTAATGTAAAAAAGGAAGTTATTAAAATAGATAGATAGATAGAATTACTACCAATTATTAAGAGTGAGGCCTGAGGAGAGAGTCCTTTTGCCTATTACCTATATCTACAAGAGATAACAACTTGTTTGCCTTGGTGGGGCGCTGCCCTGTGCTCTCTGATTCTCTCGTCTGATTTAATCTTCTCATTTGGTTATCATTTAATTACCTGCCACATCCTCGTTTCAATCCCGAGCCTCATTAACATACAATGCAGTTATTCCCACGATATTTACAGTAGGTGAGTTTAGCACAATAACAGTACATTAATTGTAATAATTATATAGTTGTAACGGCCCGCGGGTTCCTGGCCTATAGGTACTTACTTCTATGATTGGCGACGGTAGTCAATGACATGCAATACGCTGTAAAACTTGATTAACCATTTAATTAATCGTTAAGATATATTAATTAAACAGTTTGTGGGTTAAGTAATTAAAATAACAACGTACACATTCTATTCATCTAGTAGGTAGTAATAGTTACCTAAAGTACTTACCTACTTTTATGCGACTATTATTCGGCTAGGTACTTTTCTTTCCTTTATCAAAGGTTTTCCTAAAGTTTTGGAACCATCGAGACATCATTTAGGCACCACCAGGTACAACCAGCTATTATAAATCTATACCTTCGTAAATGGTATTAGGTTGAGAGGCACCGAAATCACACGATACCTTCACAAGAAAGACACCCACTTAATACATAATGGTACTCAATACAACCTTCTTACGAAAGTGACAAAATCATTCACAAACAAAGCAACGAACTCACTACTATCAAGTCTCAATCACAACGTGAAGGTAACATTAAGATCGGTGCTCACTGAGCGGCATCGCAAAGGCGCATATGACTTTGAATCCTGGTTTAAAACCCTTAGTACTCTCATTTTGCAAGAAGCATGGCCAAATCGTGGCGCTTGCGAGCGTACCTATAAAAATAAAGATACGGTATAGGATATTAAAATAAGATGCCGTGCCGCCAGTGAGCGCCGCCCTTTATGCATGGAGTCTGTGCGCGGGCGCCCACCGTGTGTGACCTCTGCCGCTGTCGAAACATGCACGTGACAGGCCCGCCTCACATTCAAATATTTGACATTGCTGCCGAAGACAATACTTGTTACAACAAATAAATAAATAAATATCAGGTCTGTTTCGGTTTTCCAACGTTCCGACGATCACATTTTTGTAATGTATTGTTTTTATCGTGTTTGTTACTTGACACTATTAACTTGGATGGGCCATATGTTTTAAAGAAAGAAGAAGAAGAATTAAATATCACTAGACAACCACCATGCACCTTGAATGATTTCTGAACACACTTCTTCATGGCAAGGAAGGACAAATTTATAAAAATCGTCAGACTGACACACCAAGTGTATGGTCCCAAACTAAACTACGCTTGTACTATGGGTACCGTACAATGGACTGAGGGCGATCCCAGTGACATCCAGACCAGGGAAAATTACGAAAAGGCCATTTCCGAAATTTACCCCTGCGGTAATCGAACCCGCACCCACCATGTGCAGTGCGCCGAGCGGCCTACGCTCAATAATAAAAAATCAAGCTGTCTTCGTTCATGAATCTACGACCAAAATCGATTGTTAGCACAGTCTGCCCACTAGTAGGTAATTTACTTGTACCTATACTTTTAAAATTTCTCTTCTTTTTTAGGTTAATATTCTGTCCTTATATTTGTATCGAAGTTAAGCCAACATCCTCTTACCCTGAGTGGAACTTAGTTGATGGAAATGGGTATAGTATAAGACATCTAATCTTTTTGTAAGTCCATTGCCTTACCAGGCACGGTCTCGTGTAATGTAATGTAACACATGTGTCTGACGTCACCCCGGTAGGTGCTAGAACAAAAGCGTAGACAGGCAGACGACCCGATTCTTCTTTGTGATGCAAAATACTTGTAACAATTGCAGTGTACAAATATGCATTGAGACTGTGTATTGTTCTACCAGTCTAGCTTTTGTCACTATTGTGATCATATCTGAGTCTGTTTTTTTGCATATCGAATTCTCGGTATTTTTTTAAATTTTATTTATTTACCACGAAACCAACAGCACTTATGAATTCATATTAATTTATATATTTTATACATTGCCAACTGCCAATAACAGGTTTCTTCCACATAGTAGGATCTTATATTAGTTACTAAGATAAATTACATTCTAGAAGAAGAATGTGGAAGAATTTTCCTGCTATTAATTTTACCAATTGTAATGGCTTGATTATACTTTTTATAGGATGTAGGGCAGGATATAATTACTTTGTACAGTACTTACTTCCCACACCATGTTTTGTTGACATCTGCCAATTGTGTGATATAAAGAACAGTTATTTATTACGGAGAGCTGGTTAACATTAGGCGTTCCAGTGTTCATATGGTACTCCCACATTGAAATTACAAAATGTAATACTTATAGATAGTTCAGTAAACTTATACTTATAACAGTAATGTGAGAACTTTTAGAGTTGACAGATAATAGTTTTCTTTGATAGCATCTGGCACAGATTATAATCTGTGGTATCTACAATCTGGTGCTGTTGAGAATATCTCATCTGCACATAATCGATCGATAACCATTTCAAATTATAAATAGAAAGTCATAAATGTAAACTAGGGGGTAGTTATAAACTTTAAAAGGTATTTGATTTGAATAGCCTATATAAGCTCGATAAATCAAGATTAGAATAATCGTTCTACATACTAAATAAAAAAAATCCACTTTTAAAATAACGAGTCATGCGCCATTTTAATAAAATAATATTAAATGAAAAAAAAAAACATACGCCTCTGCTGGAAAAGGTGAACAAAATGACTAAAGAAACAGATATTTCGTGTATAACTACTTACCCAGTCATGATGGTATTAATATAGCAGAAATGTGTATTATTGAGTCGTAAGGTATAAAATAATAAGGTAAAAGTGGGTCAAAAGGTTCTGATAAACAAGCGACCCATGCATAACTTGATAAGGAAAATCAGCGTTAAAATTGATTGCAGATTTTTTATATCTTTGGCCTGAATTAGTTTTGCATAAAGTTAGACCAGAATGTCGTTTTATTTTTCTTTAATTTCAATGGGAACATACAGGTTGAAACAGAAAAGGTATACTTTTTTTTCAAAACTTAACTTTGTAAATCTAAAACTATCAGCTTTGGAGGAAACTTGAAAAACTAAAGGTGTTACAGGGATACAGCTGTTGAGAGATTTAATAAGTCTACAAAAATTTTAGTACTTCAAATGTCCCACAAAGCCTATAGTTTTCGATTTACAAAGTCAAGTTGCAAAAAAAATAGTATACCCTTTCTGTTTCACCTATTTTAATAAAACAAATTTAGTTTGAATGGTGAAGTGATGGAACTACTAGTAATGAATCAAAATGGTATCTTTGTTCAACTCCCCTTCAGTCCGCATCGTGAGAGCAATGCCTTTGGTAGTGCAAGCATCTATAGGCGACGGTAACTGCTTAACAGACTTTGTTGTTTCAAAAAAAACTTAAAATAAACATTCAAGCCGGCTCCGATAAGTGTATTCACATACGTGTTTACTGCTTGAATACAAAACAACCCAATTTCACACCAGCTACATACATCAACTGACCTCATGCATTATTTTACTTTAATTACTACATTTTATATTATTTACTTCCTGCCCGCCGAGGTCGAGGGAAATATTCGTTCCGACCGCGTCCAAGGCCCGCCTCCCGTTGATACCTTTCCAATTGTACCAGCGTGCGGTTCGTGAGGTTATTAATATGATAATTGACATGTATTTATCTATATCAGTTACTGCCCTGAATAGCACCAAAGGCCTAGTGATTAGGTCGCCTTCAACCGAGAGGATTACGATTCAAACGCCATATTAGCATACTGATGATTCCAGCGCGCTCTTAGCGCAAGGATCTGGGACTACTAGTTATGTGATAAACTCACATTACACAGTCTTTTTTTATGGGAATGGTCCCGGCACATATTCCCACCATTGTAACTCCTGTAAACCATGCTCGACAATGGTGCACAATAATAACGTCGAGGTTTGACCCTCGACGAGTCCCGGGGAAAAGTGAAATTGTCTTGGAAACCGAAGGAATTTAATCGAAATAAATAATAGGAGGAGTTGAAAGAAAAAAATATGGTATGGGCTGATTGCCATAGAAGCAAGACTGTTACAGCTCATTGAAGACTAGTTGTAAGGCACCACAGATCGTAATTAGACTACCTAATTGGACCTAAACTCGTGAGCTGATTATACTTGATTCCAATAACAGGTATATCAGAAGCGCTTGAACGTACGGAAAGTGTCCTTGGTTTTCACAAGGTCTAAGTAATAAACATATTGCACAGTCATATTAGAAAAATAACTATGCATTGTATTTGGTACTAAAGTGAACAAAGTATCACTGAGTTAATTTATTCAATGTGTATTTCCTTCGATGCCTCCTAAAGCTCTTTATGAAATTTGCCTTTTATTTGAATGCCAGATGGCCGAACATGTTACTCATTAGTTCGAAAGATCAAACGTCTGCGAAAATAGTCATAGATCAATACTGCAGACTGACAGTCTCGACAGATCTAGATCATAAAAATATCAATAGAAAAAATTTATTATTATTTAATTTTTTTTTTTTTTTATTATTTTTAAAAACGTACAAATCGTAACACGTTTTATCTGTATACCTGTGGCGATTCTTAATTTATTCCTAGTAATAACAAGCTTCGTAAAGAATAAGAACTCCCATTCTATTTTAATCTGGTAGCAAAATTATATTGGTATTGTTCTCAATTTGTCAACTATACCTATACCTATTATCCTTAATACAGATCACTGACAGGAGAGGTTAGTAGTTATTTCCGTCTCCCGCTTTGAAACGGAGGGAAGTGGATTATTATCTTCAAACTCTTCCTGCCTATTCTTTACTTTGATTAAATTCGTGCAGGTTCAAAAAAAAAAAATTTTCCTCGGGCCTCGTCGAGGGTCAAACCTCGACGTAATCATTGGTCACCATTGTCGGTCCTGGGAGGAATATCAGTGGCGGGATTAGTCCCCTTCAAAACAATACAGGAGTGACTGAGAGATCCTTTATATTGAACACTAGCTGAGCGCGCGACTTCGTCCGCGTGGAGTTTAACTTAACCGCTTCCGCTCCCGCGTTCTGAAGCCGCGCGACAGGACCCATTTGTTTTTTTTTGTTTTTCTAAAATAAAATTAGCCTGAGTTACTTCTTATAACATCAACTATCTGCCAGTGAAGGTCCCGTCAAAATCGGTCCAGCCGTTTTGGAGATTACCCGGAACAAACATACAAACAGACAAAATTTTTTTAAGCGTTTTTGCTATAAGTGTCGTATGTACTTTCATATGCATTAAGTGTAATGGTGTTATTTTGATATTACAAACAGACACTCCAATTTTATTTATTTGTATAGATGTATCGATGTAGGTATACCTAGATGTTCCAGTTCTGAAATTCATGTCTCTATTTTCAGTTCACCAAAATGGGGGGTTTCCGAACCCTTATACTCCTCCAGCTGGTCTACATCTGCGGCTGCATGGACCAGCTCCACATTCGCTACGAGTGGAAGCAGATGGACTTCGAATTCCCGTCCCCCGAGGCGCGCCAGCAGGCTATAGACTCCAAAGCTTTTATCCCCGAGAACAATATACCCATGGGCTTGGAGATATATGAAGATAGACTGTTTGTGACTGTTCCAAGGTGGCGGGCTGGAGTGCCTGCTAGCTTGAGCTATGTCAATTGGAAAGGTATGTTTAACTCCATCACATAGCTCCTCATAGCTTTGATGTCAACCTGCTCTTATTAAAAACACTTAGCTCATCTGGAGAAGTTAACGGCAATTGTAATTTAAATGGAAATTCTGCACTTTTTGCAAAGATGAAACATATCCCACAGAGTTGTCTCATCATAAATATCGGGCAACAAGTTGACCAACGTGATATGTACGTTGAAAAGTTCTTGAGTCCATGAAATTCCGTACCTTATTTTCACTTAAGATAACATTTTCATCATACAAAGTGTGCATTAGCCAAACGGCTTCTTAAACATGTGAAATATGAAACTTGAGAAGCAATGGCTCGGTTTATGGGCCATTAGTCGTGCGAATGTAACAGCTAATAGTTTTTGCTTTCACCCAAGCCGTGAAGTTGCAAATTTATGGACGAACGAGATGGAGAGAGAATTCGTCCGATAAAGGAATTCGGCCTAAAATAGAACCACTCCCAGGAGTTTTCTAAGTGACGTAAAGGGATTAGGTTAATTTACAACGTCAAAATATAATAATCTGTAACCAAAAACTTGCCACATCTATCCTTAACTTATGAAAATATAGAGATACAATAAAAATCTCGCAGCGTACTCCCATTTTTCATCTACTCTTTCTCATTATAATTAATTCTCTATTCTAGACAATACGACGACGTCACCCAAGCTGATTCCCTACCCCAGCTGGGCTGCCCACTCCACGGGCTTAGATGGGAAGCCTCCAGAGATCATCTCCCCATTCCGCGTGAGAGCCGACCGATGCGGCCGGCTCTGGGTCCTGGACAACGGCAAGATGGGTAACTTGGAAACAAACACCACCAAATACCCGCCTTCTATCATCGTCTACGACCTAAAGAATGATAATTTGATGAGGAAATATGTCATCCCCGAATCCCAAGTGAAGGAAGATTCAGGTTTCGCCAACATTGCTGTGGAAGATGCCGATTGCGAGAAAACGTACGCGTACGCTGCTGATCTTGGCAAGCCGGGTATTGTGGTCTATTCCTGGGAGAAGAACGAGTCCTGGCGTATAACTCACCACTACTTCAACCCCGACCCTTTGGCTTGCGACTTCAGCGTCAAAGGTCATAACTTTAGCTGGACCGACGCGATCTTCGGTCTGGGTCTATCCGCCCCTAATTCAGACAGCTACAGCACTTTGTACTTCCACCCTATGGCTAGTTATAACGAGTTTTCCGTCTCCACTGAGTATTTGAGAAACGAAACTGTCGCTGAGAGTAATTTTAATGCCTTCAAACTGTTGGGCAGCAGGGGACCTAACGCGCAATCAAGTGTTTCTTTCGTTGATCCTAAAACTGGAGTTCTGTTCTATTCGCTAGTCAACCTGAATGCTGTGGCGTGTTGGAGGACGTCCAACAAAGAGTATCTGATGAAGAATCAAGGCAGAATCTATATGAGTGACGACACTATGGTATACCCCACAGACATCAAAGTCGATTACAACGACAATCTCTGGATTCTGTCGAATAGGATGCCGATTTGGATGTACGCGAAATTGGACCCCAACGATGTGAATTTTAGAATATTCTCCGCTCCTGTTTTGGACGCTATCAGTCATACGGCCTGTGATATCACGCCTCGTTCGGATATTCTGCATAAGTTTGTGAGTAAGATTAAGAATGCGACTAACACTATAGTTACAAAGATTAAAGGCACCAATTCTGGTGTGAACGTCAACCCAATGTCTGTCGCATGTATAATGCTATTTAGTTGGGCTATATCCCTTATTCTTTAGATGTTATGTTGTATGTGTGTTTGTAATCGTGCTGCTTTTGAAAACAATTTGTGATTGAGCGTCAGGCAGAACCTTTTTTGTCGGAGTACCTATCCTACATGTTTGAATAACTTTTCTTATACCTACCACCTATATGTTTTTTTAAAGAAAATTTAATCGTGAATTTTGTTTTATGTAAGTAACCCACTTCAGCTTACGGGGGAAACCTTTGGATGCGAGTACCACAGGAAGGTTGTCGTTGCGGAAAACCTCGGGAAACCATGCCCAGCAGTTGCTGCCTTTCGGTAGGAATAAGGATGATGATAAACACCCACATTTTTATAAATAATAGCTATTTCCTATAACAAGTTAGCTACCTAACTGCAAAAAAAAAGGCCATATGACTTCTGGTTCTGCCTGGCGTACTAACTATCGTACTATTAGAACGATAATGCTTTTGTGCCTAAAATGGAAGGCTTTGGGGACTGACGAGTCCAGTGTTTCATGCTAGTCGTCGGATTACATTATAAAACAGTTATTTTATTAGTTCGACTAACGAAACCTCATCTTAAGGACATGTGTAACGCTAAATCCCTTATGGTATAAGCATAATAAGTGATTGTGAGTAAAAATTATATTTACTCGATCCCCTGTTAATGAAGGGAGGTTGGTGTAAAGCTGTGATTGTAGCAGCCATTTTGTTGTAACTTTTGAAAATTGTTACCGCTTTATTTATTGTGATCGTGTGAAACTAAATTGTGTTTAATTGTACTTAGTGTTTGTGCCTTAATAAAAGTGATATCACATAAACTAATGTAGGTTAGTGATGTACACGATACGTGTTTTGTAAATATTAACTTAAACATTAAAACGCTGTAAGCTTTTATAAAGATGTTTTATTTGGTACTAGCGGCCCGCCCCGGCTTCGCACGGGTACATTGCGGTTACATTATTAGATTTCTTAGCAAGGATCCCTAATTTTTTTGAAAATATATTGTAGCCTATGTCACCCGGGGATAGTGTAGCTTCCCAACAGTGAAAGAATTTTTCAAATCGGTTCAGTAGTTTCGGAGCCTATTCATTACAACCAAACAAACAAAGTTTTCCTCTTTATAATATTAGTATGATTTGCAACGGATTAGGTTCCTAGTGCCATCTAGCATGGAGTAGCGAAACTATGTTCAACAAATCGCCATCTGTTATAGTGAGATGAAAACTCGACAATGGCTTTTTAGCGACACCTGTCGAAAAAAGAAGTCACTAATTCGTTATTCAGGTTTTAATATAGTAATGCAAGATTATGACAATAGATTGCAGTATTAAATACTTAACTCGGAAAAGTGGCTACGGATTTTTTCATAGTTTTCAGCTCAGGTCTTAAGTTATTTAATTAGTCTTATTTAAAATAATTTTATTCTAGTTACGTCATGAAAAATATTTCACTCAAATTCTCCGTAGGTACATAAGACTAGCTTTTAGGAAACCTCCTGTATTAGTAGTAGTCGTAGCTACCACATAATTTATCATATTTAACCTAATAAAGACTTGGAAAACAGCTAAATTAATTATTCACCATATATAATAGGTATCTCTGATAATATGTAGGTATTTTCGTAGGATCATTGAATATTGGATCCACTCCATTCTAAGTGCTTATTATCAATATTTACGGCACAATTTACGACTCCTATAAATTACCCCATTACAATTATTTACAATACAACATGCCACGGTACTGTACTCCCATCGTTTCACATACATTGCGGACGTGTGGGCGGCCTCATGAATATGGGAGAGTTCAGAATTTAATTCTGAAAATGACTGTTGAAAATAAGGTACGTGCTTAATAAAACATTAATAAAATGTTGAGTTTTGGAAAAATATTGCTCGTACAAGTAATGAAATAATAGGGTTTGATGTTTTGCGCACAAAATAGCTCTACGTAGAGCAACGAGAGGTAAAGATAGGAATTGCTGGTGACCATGTTATCAAAAGAATAGTTATAGGCCGGCATCTTGGAAATGTCATTCTTATGTCAAATTACATGACGTGACAAACGTACTCAAGATCGCTCTCAGACTTGACATGAATAAATTAATACGGACCACAGATATAGATTTACATAGATAACGCAAATATATGTACTTAGCGTGTCCGAAAACCCCGAACAAGCGTCAAGGTTGGTCGTCGATAACTTACAGTCCTCGCGACTACAGATATCAAAATATGAGTATGAGCGAGATAATCACTCGAGAGAATCGTAGCGGGCGGAGGGCATCGGCGGCATCGGTGTCTTTGAATCGGTTTGGATTTCCCGCCATATGTGACGTCACAGTAGGTGTTAAATATTTGGCACGCTTGGTTTCAATACAAATCGTGATACTTGCGTTATCTATGTAAATCTATATCTGTGATACGGACCTTAGATTGGTTCTTCTTCTTTGACCTCGATTTTTACTGTTATACCAGGGGTTAACTTAGTTAAAAAAACATGAGGCGCCACTCGCGCATAGCATCATCCACAGTAAGGCTGTGCTGCTTCAAGTCCTTCTGGAATTTTGGCATCTAGTTTTAAATTGGTAAGTGGGTGTGTTCTATGTACTCCAGGTGGAGGATCCAAGATGCACAATAAGGAGGAAGTGTGCGGAGTGTATCAGGGGGCCGAATCTGATTAGGACTTTGATTATAGCGACGTGCGTCGTGGTTGTGGTCCAACAGGTAAGGGAAGAGAGGGTGTGGCATCCTCCTTACTGACCTAATTCTATAATCATATAAATTTTCCGTTAAATGCTTAGGAAGGAGAAAAATTGGTTTCAGGTCTGGTAGCAAGAGTAGCAATTGCTACGGGCCCCGCACGAAAGGGGGCCCCGCATATTTAAACCCACTCATTTCTGCCTGAGCGTAATTTTTTGAGTGAAACTTATTAAGATGTGGTATATTGAATTTACTTGATGTCACAAAAACGTGAAACGTTACAACTTTTCCCACTAAGACAGTCCATGTGAGGCACTCGGTAACCGACTACGGGCCCCGCGCTTTACTAGGGGCCCCGCGCTTTGCTACTGGCCCCGCGCTTGCTTAATCCGGCACTGTCTACACTATTAATGGATAAAAAACCTGCTAAATAATTCGCTAAGTGATTTCCTCGGCCACAAGACATCGCTCTTAATGTAGATAACTTTTTCCAGATAACAGTATGTGTATGGAAACTGATTGAAAAACCAATTACCACGTACACGCATTTTGATTTTAACAAAACTGTGGTGTATCCCAGCGTCACGTTTTGCCGGGAACCGCCCTACAAGTTTGATAAAATGTTGGTAAGTAGGTAGGCGCGGTAATAGGTATAATGTTGTTATAATAGAATGTTGTTGTAGTACAACGTTTAATCCATTCATTTTAATCTCATAGGCAAGATTGTACTTAATTGTATTGTCTTATAATTATTCTGTAATATATTTTCCTCCATTTCTTCACGTCTTCAGTTACCCTATTTTTAGTGATCTGCCCCTCTAGCCAAGTGTCTTCGTCTACATTCGTTTCTACAAATCGCTACGCTTCATGTATGGAAAATGGAAATATCATAACTCACGTGATCTACCTATCGACTTGTAATGTCATTTCCATACATTGAAGCGTAGCGTTTTGTAGAAACGCTTGTAGACGAAGACACTTGGCTAGGGGGGCTGTGATATCTATATTATGGAGTAATTACCATCTGTCCTTTAAGAAGACTAGCAAACAAGCCATTAACCTTATAGGAACTAGGACACAGTTATATCCATCAATACTGTTGGCTTCTCTGTGTCAGTAACTTTTTCTGCATTCAATGTATTCTCAGGAGTACGGATTATACTCCCATCCTCGGTACACATCTGTGTGGCTAAACTACAACTTCACCAACACGAGCCTGGACGAGCTGTGGGACGACATCACTTACGATGAAAAAGATATGTTCGTGCAGTTTGGACTCTATGAACTTATGGAGAGTAAGGAATATCATTAATAATCTTTAATATAATAAGTATATCTCTTATTAATCAATATTTATGGAATAGAACTCATAATATTATACGTAATGACATTATTAAACTATGCGTCGTATGTTTAATTTTATTACAGCGGCGTGCACTATGAAAAACTAACGCTGGAGATAGAGTTGTTGTTCGATAGAGAGTTAACAATAAACAGTAACACGGGAGCGCGTCACAGCGTCTCAGATATACGTGGATAGCATCCAAGCTCTAATAGTACAGCTCTAGAATAAACTAGAGTCAATATTGATCCCATAATTCGGCCATTTATATCAAAACATCACCGTTTATGCAAAACCGTCCTCCGGCCTCCCCAGATGTAGAGCTAACGCCAATCGTGGGTTTCACCTTGGGCCGCTGCTACACCATGTCTCCGAAGGTCCTGGCTAGCCAACCCGGCAAGGCCACTGGCTACTCGATCACGCTGCAGCATTCAGCTGATGATCTAGCCACCACGACCGGCTTGATACCACCAGGGTATCACGTGTACGTGCATTATACGAATGAGCCTTTTACTGGTACGTACCTTCTGGTTAAATATTTAATTTTCATAAAAACTCTTGCATGAAATGTTCTAGTAATCAGATTATGGCAAATTGCGAAAATCCTGCACGGGTTTAAATCCTGATCCCTCGATTCCCACGTTCACTTATCAACCAATACCAAACCACTTATATACCCCTGTACGTTCATCTAAGTTTAGAACAGCAGTCACACAGTTTATTTATTTATTTATTTTCTCAATACATACAAACATCTTTACAGGCTAGACCCAATGCGATATTGTTGCAAACTTAAAAATCAAAAATAATATAACTGTTTTTATTTAACATAGCAAATTCTAAATGTAGCTGTTCTTGTAAATCAGAGATCCCATCAAAAACAAAACTTGTAAAAAAACCAAGTCTCGCAACTCTGTTCTTCTAACGTAAAAAGTTGTGAGATCCATGTATTACCAAGTCGGTTACTATATTAAGTCCCCAATTAAGGGACCTCCTGACTTAAGTTATTTTAAGTAGGTAATTAGCTTACCTAACAACATCTTATGGAGACGATAACAATAATAAAAAACGTTTATATTTTAAATAAAATTGATTGACTTGGCCATTGCATGAAAACACAATGTATCTCACAAGTAATACATATAATATTAAATAAGATTATTTAGTGCGATTGACAAGTCAATCTATTTTATTTAAAATACAAAAGATTTTTAATATTGATATTGTCACTATAAGATGTTGTTACGTAAGCTAATTACCTACTTAAAATAACTTAAGTCAGAAGGTCCCTTAATTGGGGACTTAATATAGTAACCGACTTGGTAATACATGGATCTCACAACTTTTTACGTTAGAAGAACAGAGTTGCGAGACTTGGTTTTTTTACAAGTTTTGTTTTTGATGGGATCTCATTTCTTTTTGTAGATATTGTTTTTTCTTTCATATAAATTTCGGGCAATTTAGTCTACTTAATACTTTTTTGCGGGATTTTGGTACAATTCATATCATAAGTAAGACATGTCCCATTCTTGCTTTTTTATTCCGTTGACCATTTTACAAGTTACGTATCAACATAATTATATCTAGGTACCTATCAACACCTGTTATTCCATTCCATTATTATAATATAGGTACATAATATATACAGCTACACTGATTCATTAACTGCAAATGTAAATTTGTTATCCTATATATTTATATGGGATTACAAAGTTATTTATGCAGTTGATGTAACTAGAAAACTGAACCGAAATTATAAAATATTTTAGTTTTCCCTTGATTTACACACTAAACACTAACTGTATTCTAAATTTGAAGCTTCTATGTCTGCTAGAAGTGCCTTAGAGTTTAGATGATCGGTCAGTCAGCCAGTCAGTGAGTGACAAAATTAAGAATTTTGACTAGTTATAATTCTTAAACTACTGGTCCAATTTAAATGAAATTTGAAATATATAGTGTTTATACAATGCCTGCTTGGTTACTGAAAATTCAGGGTTCTAGTTTTATCCACAACGAAGTTATAGGGGGTCGAAAATGGTCTGAACTGCTTCGAGAAAAGATGGTACGGCCGTGCCGCGCTCGACGTGCCGTGCTCGACTTGGGGGGGCACTGCCGTGCCCCCAGATATCACATTAGACTCTAGCACTGTCATAATCACATGCTCTTCCATATCTGTGGCAAATAGGTACTATTAATGTTCACCTACATTGCAGAAGTGATGGTGTACAATGGTGGTCTGATAGACACGATGTTCGTCAATGTGGGCGAGACTCTGGAGGTGAAGCTGAGGGTGGACGAATACGTCATGATCAGCAGTGATGACGACCCGTGCACTGATGAGGCCAACTACAGCGCTAATGCTGTAAGTACCATGCAGCCTCAAATAGTACAGTAAGGTAACCTTTTCAAAGGTCTCCGAGCTTGACCAGACTCATTTCCCATGCTTTCTCCTTCCGCGACGACGTGGTGACATCTACCCCCCCTTGAAGTTACATCCTCGAGGTGCAATGTCCATTTATATGTATAACCGCATAGATTGGAGCTCAATAACTGCTTGTCAAAACATAGTGGTGACATCAGCTGCTCACCTGCTATTAGCTTTTATACTGCTCGACAGTGTTCTTTGTACTCCTTCGCAACGATGATGATATTTCCTTGCAGTGTACCTCACAATACGTTTGGGACCAAGTCGGCGAGGTGGCTGGGTGTTCCGGGCCCTGGATGAAGAGCGACCTGCCTCGCTGTGACAACTACACCAACATGCGAACACTGATCACAGCTTATATGAAGTAAGCGTTTCCTATTACAGTAAATACCTGCTCACATTCTGTTGCTGTTCCTGAGAATGTACACCATCTTTTATTAATTGAAAAGAGTAACCATTGAGTTACTTGCCGGATCTTCTCAATAGAAGCAGCATTCCGAACCGGTGGTAGATTCTGACTATTCATAAATGCTTAGTTTTCTTACATGAATAAAAATAATTTTGAGTTTGAGTTTAAGTTTGAATGCCTATCGTTCAATGCTAATGAAGACTGTTTAGGATCCCGTATAGTCCGGTCATTTTAGACAATTGAAATAAAGAAAATTCCGACAGAGCCAAATTCTTGTAGAGACCTTAGGTTTACCACAAGGAATAAAGTGTCAAAAGTCCCCATCAGTCCCATGTGAGCTTAGGGACTTATTCGGGGTCAAAGGTCAAAATTTTAGGTTTTTTGGATTTTTCTCGAAAACGGTAAGTTTTATCGAAAAAGTACCTAGAGCAAAGTTGTAGATCTTAAAATTCTCTATAAAAATGGTCTCAATGATTTTTTCTCTAAGACCCACTATTTCCCAGATATTGCGCTTGTAAGAATCATGTTCTACATAGTATGCACACATATGCCACGTATATACATATTTAGGTACTCAAGCAAGCAAAAATGTCTACTCGTGTCTCTGTTATGTATACATTATACTATTCTAAGAAAATTTACTCTAAAATGACCGCCGGTCCCTTACCGAATCCCCTATAAACAGCAATAGAACAATTTAATGCAAGAAATACAACTATTGTAGTGGGTGAAGATGTTGATTTATTAGTACTACTCACTGCAAGGACTCCATCTGATAAAATTATTTACTTTTTAAAACCTGGGAAGGCGCAGCAACGGACACAAATATATTCTTCTACAAGTTTATCAGCTTATCCAAAATGCCAAAACTTTATTTTATTTTTACATGCGATAACCGGATGCGATACTACGTCAGCAATGTTTAGAAGGGGCAAAAATTCAGTATTAAAATTATTTGAAACAAATGATTTGATTGACTGCGCAAAAGTATTTACAGAAATTAATTCTTCACCTCAAATACTAATTACTAAAGGAATTCGGTTTCTTCTTGCGGTTTATGGAGCTCCAAAAAAAATTGATTGCGAATTGTACGATACGTACAGATATTTAACATTTGTAAAAAATACACGAAACAAAAAGCAAGTACAGCTATCTTGTCTTTCACCAACATCGGCATCTACTACTCAACATTTGTTTCGAGTATACTATCAAGTTCAGACATGGCAAGGCAATGAACTGAACCCTGAAGACTGGGGTTGGAAATTGATAAATAATACTTTGGAACCGATTCGAACTTTACTGCCCCCTGCTCCAGAAAAACTTCTTAACACCATTTTTTGCAATTGCAAGAAAGGTTGTAGTGCCAAATGTGGCTGTAAAAAAGTAGGGTTGCAGTGTTCTCCAGCGTGTACCAATTGCCAAGGTGTCTCTTGCTCAAATGTTCAATTAAATACAAGAGAGGAAGATTCATGTGATTTTGATGAAGAGACAACTGATTCATCTTCATTTGAACAATTTCTAAGCGTTCATCAACAGGAAGGAGAAGAAGAAGAACAAGAAGAAATTGAAGAAAACATGATAGTTGAAGTTGAATATGAAGAGTATGAGTCAGATTAAAGTAATAAAAAAAAGTTAGAACGACAGTTAAACTCAGTAACCCATATCAATAATCTTCATACTATTAAATAATTATTGTTCCTGATACTCGTAATAACGTCATAAAGGTTCGTGGAATAGGCCAACCGGGGGGGATACCACGTTAAAAAAAACGCGCCGAGTACACTACCTCACAGGTGGTGTGGAAATGTGTGCATATTATGTAGAACGTGATTCTTACAAGCGCAATATCTGGGAAATAGTGGGTCTTAGAGAAAAAATCATGGGGACCATTTTTATAGAGAATTTTAATATCTACAACTTTGCTCTAGGTACTTTTTGGATAAAACTTACCGTTTTCGAGAAAAATCTAAAAAACCTAAAATTTTGACCTTTGACCCCGAATAAGTCCCTAAGCTCACATGGGACTGATGGGGACTTTTGACACTTTATTCCTTGTGGTAAACCTAAGGTCTCTACAAAAATTTGGCTCTGTCGGAATTTTCTTTATTTGATCACTATTTTTATGTCTAAAATGACCGGACTAGTACAATAAAGGTAAAATAGGAATGTAAGTAACCCTGTAGCCAAATAGAGACGACTTTCAGCCGTTAAATATACTTGATTCACAAATATTGATCTCAGAGGTGTGCAATTGGTTGAAAACGATAATTACCATTGATATGCATTATAAGAGGCTTATTTAGCAATTGGTTTATGATGACATTTCAATGTCTCTTCCAGTACATACGAGAACCACGATTGCAGTGGATGCCCTCGGATTTGCCGCTCATATCTCTACAACGGATACGTAACGGACAGACAGAAATTCTATATCTGGGACAGCGATAGCGGCAGGTGGTCTGGAAGCAGCGGGGATGCGTTACTGGAGACACATGTAACATGAACAAACTTTGTACAACATTGGTTATAAACAAAAAGCGAGAGTCGTTATGGGTAATTTTCTACCAGGGAAATCGTAGACAGAAACACAGGTATTAGGTAATAGCCAGGGATAGGAATCAATACAACTACTGATCTTTCTAAACTTGTCGGTATTCCCACTGCCGGGCTTTGATCGAATGTTGTTAATCAGCTGAATTAGGACAAACTGTATGATGGTCTATCCCAGTGGTATTTGGAAAATAGGCTAGGATAAATACAATATACACCTTAATGCTATAATCTTAAGACATAGTTTAAGATCAGTTGTATATTTTAATGTTTATTTTCAGCTGTATATCTACTTCAACAGCATGATGGTGTCGGTCTACGAGGAGCGGTACAATTATGACTGGAATCTGTTTATTTCAGATCTTGGAGGCAGTATTGTGAGTACAACTGTGCTATCTATACCAATATAGCATCTATCAGAGATTTGATTTATGAAAATATGTTATGGAAGAATTTCATAGCATGAAGGAAATTGTCTGTTAAGTTTTCAGCCATGAATTATGAATTACTCATGATGTCCAGCACTGCCATCTCATTCGAGTAAAAGTTGTGATAAATTTCTTGTAAATGTTAATTTTAGACTTTTTCCCGGAAACGTAACTCTAGGCTCTAATATCTCGAGTATAAAAACAGCAATTCTCATACCCCATATATCACTATCAATACAAACACTCCATACGTAGGCCAAACATCCTTAACGCCAGTTCTCCACGGCCGGCACAGCGAGTCGCTGATGGCCGGCGCGCTTGGCAACCCGCCAGGATGCTATTTCAAAGACTAGGCAACTAGGTGTCATTGGTATGAGCTATGATTGTTTGATTTCTACATTTTGCATGGAAGGCCGACTATTAATGGATACGATATCTTCTGAGGTTCGAATTCGATGTTCACCATCATATGATATTGTTCTGCCAAATTACTTATGTTGTGAAACAAGGTAGATTAATAATATCTAAATAAGTTTCCTACACAAAAAAAATATTTAATGATTTTTTTAATCAATGAAGAGACAGGAAGTTTATCTCGTTCCTCTTTCGCGGACTAAGATCTAATAGCATGATTACATTACGCTATTTCCTGTGTAAAATGATTCCTTGATAATGACTTAACTTACTAACCAGTTATTTGAGATACTTCATGACAATAATAAATCTTAGGTACCCTTGTAATTACCGTGTTCTTACACAAACAAATACCATCCATTCGTTCACAAGATATCGCAAACATTCTATGATTCGTTCTTCAATATTTTTCGTCAACAGGGTTTCCTCCTAGGTCTTTCCGTGATAAGCCTATTAAAGATCTTCGGAAAAACCTGGAGCGTATTCGTACAGCCCTTAATCAAGGACAAACAGGTGAACAGGACCAGTGCGACCAGCTCCACCACCGCCGATGTTAAGACTATCAGTAAAGACCAGGAATCGGTTGAAGATTGGCATGTGCAAAACTAATTTTATTGTTATTATTATAATGATCTGAGCATGGATGTTTTGTTTTATTTCTATTTAATCACTCATTACTAAACAAAATTTGGTACCAGTTCATTTCCTTGAAGTCCCCGCAGGCCACGCCTTTAAATTAAATTCCAAAAGATCGCGACCCGCTTCTGTTTCGAATCTATCTAGATTCGGCCCCGGAATAAGAAGACCAAATTTCTTATAGCTATTCTAGTCGTGGATACCATTCGCTTTATTTATAATTTAGTTACTAATTAAATCTATAGTAGACTTGAAGCCGACTGTAATAGAAAATTGAAAGAAGCTATATGATGGATTAGCCTTTTTGTTTGAAGAGAGGAAATCCTCATGGATATCCGCACCCCCCGGGGCAGGCAGGTAGGCTATGCCCGACTCCTGCAGCTTACTGACTAAAACCCCACAGTGGTCTGACTCCCCTTTCGTGGTGGAGTACTGGGAACATTTTCGCTGTCATCCGGGAAAGACGGAGCAGTCCAAGAAGAGCAAAGACAAGTTCTTCTATATCCATCTAGCCTTATAATCTTTGGCCTACCATCAGTGCACTAATAAGGATCTGTACCGCCAACAGATCACAACGTAGGCAGCATGACGTTCAATGTTAACCTCGCGGCGCGGTGCAAACAACGATTGACGTAACCGCTGTAAATCTCGAGTTTAGTACGGCTAGCGTGAGGTACGGTTATTTCTTTACAGTATAAAAAGTTAACATAATCAAGGAGCTACGTCTTATAGAATGGCCAGTTTTCAACCTGCAATTAGTTAGAGTCTACAGTTTTCACTACATAGTATAAAACAAAGTAGCTTCCCGCTGTCCCTATGTAAGATCTTTAAAACTACGCAACGGATTTTGATGCGGTTTTTTTAATATATAGAGCGATTCAAGAGGAAGGTTTATATGTATAATACATGCATAATATAGTAGAGAAACAATGATAATTTTTGAGCCGTGCGAAGCCGGGGCGGGTCGCTAGTTAGGTAATAATTTGAAAACATACAATACTCTTGGAATGCGAGCAACGATGCGGTAACTACGTGAGGAGTCACGGTGGACCAGAATCGTATCTGTTGGCTAATCTGACAATAAATGCATCGCAGGTGACGCATGCGCCGGTATGGAGATCACACATTGAAGAGCGAATCGCGTTATTTAATTAACCCCTGACAAAAAAAAGAGAGGCGTTATATGTTTAACATGTGTACTAGGTGAAACAAAAAAGGTATACCATTTTTTTTGCAACTTAACTTTGTAAATCTAAAACTATCGGCTTTGTAGGACAGTTGAAGTACTAAAGGTATTGTAGACTTGTGAAATCTGTCAACAGCGCTATTCCAATAACACCTTTTGTTTATCAAATTTCCTCCAAAGCTGATAGTTTTAGAATTACAAAGTTAAATTTTGAAAAAAAAAGCATACCCTTTTTGTTTCTCCCTGTATATGTGTGTCTGTCTGTGGCATCGTAGCGCCACAGACAGACGCACATATTTCAATTTTATTTGTTAGATTTTAGCTGTTTGAAAATTATCAGCTCTTTTGTAGTTTAAAAAGTAGTCGCATCGGAGGGTTTCAAAATTTTAAATTATCTAATTCCTGAATGAATTGAGTAACAGTAAATATCATAATACGACTTTAGAAGTTGGAGAGAGTTACGTTAAATACCTACGACAGTAGTTAGTTGAAAAGATTCATAAAATATTAGTTACGAGGGCAATTCTTTTCACCCTGAGGCTCAATAGCATATACATAAGCGTAAATACGTTTATAAACTAATTTTCTAGGCACAATTGGGTGTTTGAATGAGTAGTATCGAATATTGAATATTGTACAAGAAGTTTTCAAAAATATTCAATGATCCAAAGATTCACTATAAAGTTTTCTAAAACTACGAAATTAAGACGTAATATAGGTACTATATTAGAAATTTCTAACATCTATGTTCTTGCCAATTTAAAAGTTATTTTGTAAAGTATTTCCTTGTTTGTAACTCTGAGTCACGTTTGATAAAATGCAATTAAAAATATGAATCAAACACCGTATTCTATTTAAATTTTTAAAGGACTGTACATGTACCAACCCAGTTTCAATTTTCGCAAACCGTCTTGCCCCTAATCGCTGCGGCGATGCAATGTGTCCTCCCCGCCTCACTCATTACTCACCTAACCGTGTCAATGCTCTAAATATATGGCAGCCCATTTAGATGATCAATCAGCGATTCGATAATATTATATAGCTGGCTCTTATCGTTTAATTACTGTGTTTATTGCACTCATAAAATGTTGTTGATTGATGGATCTAGAATGATCGTAATTTTTGAGTGCAACGGAATTATTGAATTAAATGACGATAATTTTAAACATTGTAAGTCGTGAGGTACTTAAGTGTTTTATTAAAAATATGAATGAAACTGACGTAGGTAGGTGGTATCAGCCTAGAAATTTTGAAGACAAATTCCTTAGCGCGATGAGTGCGCATGGGTGACCCAGGGTGAATTAAGCGTAGGCGAGCATGAAATCTTCATTTTTAAATTATGTTTTCAGTTTAGTTTTTAGATTTGACTTACACGTTATTCATACGACAAAGAGATGATATGGGGCATAATTTTAAATTTGGCTAAAATTGAAGTATGGGATTTATTTGATGTCCTTTTCACCGTATGAACGTAATCTTACAGACAGAATAATTAGATAGTTAATTAGAACTCAATACCATCGAAACTGTATATTTTCTAAAAGCCATTGCAGCCACGCCTCGAACCTGTCTCTACAAACATTAAAACAAATCCACTATCATTATAATTTAAAAATCAGGAAGATGGTAATGAACCCACGCTCCGGCCGGCAACCGGCAAACATTCACGTTTTACGATCCATTGCCGTGAATCACTGTGGTGTTCTCGCCAAACGCCATGCTCTATTTAAAGTACACACCGATGTGTCGGCCACAATAAAAAATAGTCGCTACTCCTTATTATCGGAATTATAATAAAATCCTTTACTGGGAGAGCAATATTTATACTTACTCCGTTGATACAGTAACTAAGTATACAAGAAAATCCGTAACTCGCATAACGTGTCGAATTCTTTAGGGTCACATCGTGAAGGTACCCTTGGGATCTGGAGTACTAAATGTATTGCCATCTTTTATGTGGTCGCAATTTATGAGAAAGACAAATTTAAGTTTTGTCGTGAAATTTTTATTAAATAAGCGACGGGATTTTTTTTAAATGCTATCCAAGTTTAAAATAAATTGTTAAGTAAGTACAGGTCAGTCCATATAAATATTCACCCCTAATCTACCCTTTTAAGGGAGGGACTTCCAAAACCCTTCCTTAGAGGATACTTACGGTATAAAATATACCTACAGTCAACATTTAATGTTTTAACACTCAGCGCTGAGTTAATGACGACTAACAAAATATGTAACATAAATGGCCATATCTTATGATTGCGTTGATTTTCATGCCAGTGGGCCCTAATTCACCCCCCGTTGAATCCTGTCGAGAGGTTCAAAAGATTGCACAAATCCAAAAAACAACTTTAATTTCGCTTTCAAGTCAAGCCGCACCGTTTTTTTGCTGAGATTTAAATCTCCTGTTTTCGATTTATGAACATGTTTTATTGTTCCCGCGACGTGTGTCTAAACATCTGTAACCGCAACAGCTTGTTTTATTGACTATTCCATCAATGCTATCTCGTTTCTGTTTTCCAAATGTTTTTCAAGCTTGGCATTCTTTGGATTATTGGGATGGGATTCGATAAAAACTTTCGATCGATCTTATTAAGTAACACTCGTCTAAAAAACTTTCGTATTCGTTCGTTTTGACTCAAAATCATAAATAAATAGTAATAAATACTTTGAAAGTAAGCTACCTTCCGGTAAGTCATGAAATGTGTCGAATTTAATATTACTTAAGATTGAAACACAAATTTTTTAACAAAATCATACGAATAAATTTACAATTAATTACTTTTTTAAATTGAAAAATTCACAAATAAATTTGAATTCGATCAACCACCATCTGGTCAGCATCCACCCAGATTTCATAGACAAATCTATCTCCTGATTCCGCGTCCGCCCACCTATATCGGGGTCGCAGCAATAACATCTAAATTTGGCATCTACACGAAAATCCGTATTAGTGGCAGTAGCACAGTGTGACGTCCGCCGCCGGTAAATTTAGCACGCCGAGCGTCCTGTGACTCACTGCGCCCTGAGGGCCGGCTGCATGGAATTCGTAAGGTGTTTATTATTGGTATGCCTCATAATGTTGTTTAGTCTGCCATAATAGATACGATCCTTCATTCTGTACAGCTTTGATAGAGCCAAGTTGTAACCTATTAGCTAAAGTTCATATTGACGACCGCTACGCACAGTGGTTTGAACGTAGGCTTCGACTTATTGCACCGGGTGGTTGCAGGTTCGATTCCCGTCCGGGCAAATTTCGGATATTTTTTTTCGTAATTTGCCCGGGTCTGGGAGCACTGGGATCGCCCCCAGTCCATTGTATGTACAAGCGTTGCTTAGGTTGTGACCATACACTTGGTATGTCAGTTTGGCGGTATTTATTTATAGTGGCACCCTCTCACATAAGATCCGCGAGAAGTAGCTATTATAGCTGTGTTTCGTACTATGAGTACGAGAGTCGTTAGCTCCCTTACCTTTACATCCCTCTGTGACAACGTCAGCACTAACGCCAGAAGGGAATTTTCTGAATTAGTCTACCTAAGAGATATTTAAGAAAATACACACGGTACAATTTAACTCTTCCCTGGCTCAGTTCGTTATTATAGCAACAATCGAGTCATGATTATAAATTCGCAAGTGTATTTGTCTTGGCAGAGATCTAGCCTTGAAATTTGAAATTGATTAGTTTTTCCACGAATTTCTGTAGCGGCCGCGAGAAATCACGAATTTATTTAATTTGGTTTTAATATCAGGGAAAATATAAGCGCTGTGGCAAAAATTCGTCGGTCAACAATTGCCGATTGTAATTTAGATGTCAGAGAACATGATTAAATGTTTGTGACTTTCAGTTTATGGTTGTCAAAACCTATATGCGGATACATGGGCCTAGAATCCCATAAAATTCCCCACACTTACATAAAAAACAACCCGCCATTAAAAAAAAAATTCGTGGGATTTAGAATGACAGATAGACAGACACCACTTTAAACATCGAGATATTTAAATTAACTAGTGATTGAAATTCAACCCTTATTCATTTTAATTTTAACGTCATTAAGGTTATATTGTCAAAGATTATTTGATACTGGCACGCAGAATGCACTATGGAAGTCCCGCCCTCCGAAATAAAGAAAAAAAAACTGTCACCGTTTGTCAGTCAGACAGTCAGTTACCAAGTGGAAGCTTAAGTGGAAGTTACAAATATGTGTATGTCATGTGTGTTTGTCAAACGCATGGTAGTGTGTGTTTTATATAGTGATTTAAAGTATTTCTTATGCATAATATTTTAAAAATATTATTATTCTGCACTCCTTCTCTATATAAACTATTAGTGTGCCAAATTTCATACTCTTTCTTGCGCGCAATTTTCGTAAAAAGCGTTACAAATTTATTGCTTCAGGTATTAATATATAGATAACTCCAGCGCAAGCAAGTATCCGATTCTCCCGATGCAACCCGCTGAAACATTTGTCCGAACACGCATATTGAAATAATGAAGCGGTGAAACCGACACCCTTTACTCCACTTTCTTAGTCCACCAAGGATTAGGTACCTACTATGTACGAATAACGTGATAGCCTATCTAACAGCTGAAAAATGTATTACACAAGTACCATATTTTTATTAAAATATTTTCATATATTTTTATTGATTTCCAATAAAGCTCAGGGCTCTGCCCACGTAGTCGCCATCAGGGAGGCCGCATATCCATCGCTCACTGAATGAAATGTGGGCAAAAATATTGGGATAGTAAACACCTGGTTACAATGATATTTTAAAAAATAACACAATACCTCCCATTTTTTCAAATTCAAATTCAAATCATTTATTTTGTTTAGGCCTACGGGGGCACTTACAAATTGTCAATTTACATATTTTTTTCCTTATATCTACAACCGGATCGGAACGCGACCTCGACTGAGAAGATCCGGCAAGAAACTCAGCGGGCTTGTCTTTTTACATGTCATTTTTTTTTTTTGTGTTATCGCCAGTTGCTTATTTTCAATAATTACAAAGGGTAGTACTTAGATATTAATATAAATATTAAAATAGCTCCAGTGTGTTGCCTTTTAATGTTATCAAGAATTATACAAATAATTCGGACTAGTAGGGCAAGACACGCTACGCTTTGACATTATTATTGACTGTCGAGATTTGAGCTGCTTAGTCCCAAGCTGTTTTATCATCCAAATAATCCGAGATTTTGTAATAACCCTTTGCAGTGAGTTTAGTTTTAATTAGGGTTTTAAACTTATTGATAGGTAAATCTCGGATTTCATTGGGAAGCTTATTGTAAAAACGTATACATTGTCCCATAAAAGAATGACTTATTCTGTGGAGACGAGTTACATGTACGGATAGCTTGTGCTTATTCCGTGTATTAATAGAATGAGCGTCGCTCCTTTTCTCAAAATTATTAGCTTTTTTTTTTACGTACATGAGATTTTCATAGATAAATTGTAACACAACAGTTAGAATATTTATTTCTTTAATTTTTTCTCTGAGGGAGATTCTTGGAGCTAGATTGTAAATAGCTCGTATAGCTCTTTTCTGCAGAAAAAAATGGAGTTGGGTATTCCTTTGATAGGATACGAAAGTGTTAAAATATAAGTATATCGAAAATCTTATTAAATACTAGTTGTCCCGGAAAACTTTGTTCTGCCATATAAATCATTTCTAGTTATGAAAACCCGATATGCACACAAAATTTCATGAAAATCGGTCGAGCCGTTTCGGAAGAGTTTGGCAACAAACACCGCGACACGTGAATTTTATATATTGGATAAAGTCAACGATAAGGTACTACTTCGATATAATGTTGAGGATTTTATCTAAGTATAATTAATAGTACCCATCATCCTTCTTCTAACACAGCTAGGTGGAATTATAGTCAGAAAACGGTAAAATTATTGAATGTCGTACGCATAATCTTGTCACTTATGAAGTTGTCCGATATATTGAACAATTTATTGTTCAACTCATAATACACATATCTATACTAGCAACAGTATAGAGCCGATAATTTCATAGAACCGCTAACACGGCACAGGCGTTACGGGCTAAAAATATCAAACAAACACTCGTTTGGACGCGTTCAGTGTTACATTAAAAATAAATAGAAGCGGAATCTTAGAAGTGAAGCGAATACAAATTTGTTTTAGCACTGAATTTTAGCCCCATTGCCGGTCAGACGAGTGTGGATATCACTAGCCATTCGAAAAATACCCTGAATCTGGGATACCGCTATCTTACCAATAACGGAATTGGTGAAGTGTTAGTTACATTGGAAACCGTTTCATAGAAATATTAACTCATTGAAAACCAAGCAAAATTAGCTACTTATGATACTTTTACTCTATTGAACAACTGACGATATATTCTGGCAACAATTGTGCAATCAAAATTTAATTTTTAGTTATCTGAATTGATAAAATTGAAAAAAGAACAAATTGATTTTTACTATTTATAAAATGGATGATGATTTGTAAAACCCTATTGAAAGACGTGTATTTTGAACATTGCTAACGTCGTTTGCCTGAAATAGTTCCAGCTAGTAAATTATTATGTAGAAACAGTTATCTTAAAATACGTGCCTTCGTAATTATATTATTTCGAAGGTAGGTATTAAAGAATTAAAGACAGAACTATCACGAATAAACAGGTGAATTTCCAGTTATATTTATATCGACCCGCCCACTGGAGATCCGCTACGGCAGCTTGGACCGCCGCCAGCCTGCCATGGAGGGTCATTCATAAACCTTGCTTGATAATGAGCTAATCTGGAGAGAGTTGGATTTGTAACAAACTGGACATTGGCGTGAACATGCCAAAATACGTTGAGTTGGCAAAAGGTTGGTATTTTGGACATACTATGAAAATAAGTAGGTACAAAATGCAACAGTAGGATTCGCGCGGGTTCCGAGACAATTTAGATTTGAAAACAAACATAAATTGAAAATTAAAAAAATCCCGATGCGACGTTGTAAACGGCCGAACCGATTTTCATAAAACATAGCTAAGAACACTCTCGATCAGAATATCTCTGCAACAAAAATTACAAAATTAGAATCGGTTCATCCGCTTGGGCGCTACGATGCAACAGACAGACACACAAATGCACAGATACACATGTTTAACTTATAACATCCCTCTTTTTTCGTCGGTTGTTAATGAGTTGTGCCGACGCTGATGGACAGTTTCTTATATATAAAGCAGCGTCCGATAGATGATTTAAACGTTAATTAGTTATAAACGAAGTATCAGCATAGAGCCACCACATTTGCCAATAAGAGATTAATTACCTTAATTACCGACGAACAGAATTTTATAATTGAATAATTAGGCAATCGATCTTGGCTAACTAAGCTTCTATTCATCATTGGCTACAAAGTAAATGAAGGGACATGACGACAAATTAAGAAATTAAATCCAATTCAGAATTCTGCAGAAGTTTTTAATAGACGCATATATAGACAACTAATCACAAATTTATATATATTCGGTAACGACGTCGCCACTTTCGTTAGACAATTGTTAAAGATTTCCACTGTGACAGCGTTAGTTCCAGTTTTAGTCACTGGAACAAAGTGGCACTACCCGTGCTTGTGAAATACGTATGCTGTATATTCAGGTGACTTTTGGAACATTCCAGGCATTCTATTACTAAATACTTATAAAATGACGTTTGGCGAAACACGACTAGATTCAATCTATTCCCCACATACCTTCAATCAATTCTAAACCTACACCGCCTAAAAACAGAGTCAAATTATCTTTGGAAGATGAAACAGAAGATTTTAATTCGGGAAAACCAGCCTTATTTTTTATTTGGGAGAGTAGAAACTCGTCTGGAGGGGCCGTCACCTGTTATTAAGAATAGAATTGGCAGGGAGCAGGTTGTGAGGTGGTTATAGGATCTCTGACGTCGGTCTCTGAGTCACGGCTTGACAGGTCAGTTAACTAGACTTGTCTTCTGTAAGATGATCTACATTCGTTACGCGCTCTGGTGACAAACTGTGGGAATTATAAAGTGTATTGCTATGTGCATGGCATTATTAAGCCAAGTCTGCCCCTTGCTCCTATCGCGGTAACCTCAATAGTGATTATAGAATAAGCGAGATTCGATATTAGTGAAAGTAATCTGTGTATGCATGTCTGTGTAGAATTGAAGGGGAATAATAGGTAGAGTTACTACGTACGAAAACTGACTATAAAAGTTTCAATCATTGATCAACTTTTAAATTAATAATAGACCAGGTGAAATAATTCAGAGCAATTTATCCATATCTCTAATGTGACAAAATTGAGAAGCATTTATTAATATAGTTGCCTATTTTGTATAAGTATTAAGGTATTGGTAAAGTTTTACTTAATTTTTATATTTTTGTTGAATATGATACATTAAATGTGTCATATTCAACAAAAATCCCCAAATAGTGTCTCCCCATTAAAATGACATTCATTTAGCTATATGCTTCCGTCTCTCGAGAATAAAAACTAATGGAGCCAGCCCTAAAGCAGTGTTATGTTTGGCCCCAAACACACGATACTGTGAATACTTCCGTATTATAATGCCTGCCAAGTTGTGAACGAAAATCAGCCGATCGGAATGATGAAAAAAAATCTTACTCTTACAGGAATATATTTTAATTTATTCATATTTACACTCAGAGATTTGGTGCCGTTGACATTCTTAGTCAGATTTTACAGCCCGCCTCTCCCTTCGAAGACCTTTATTCATTTATTATTTTGAAACATCAGTAATTATTATTTAATGAAATGCTTTGATCAATCCTTTGTAGCTGAGTAGCCACATCCATCGAACCATCCGCTTCCCGATGTGAGACCAAATTAAAATACTATCGATAATTATTACATTAATAAGATGACGCACAAAGTGTCCCAGACCTTCGACAAGCAAAAAAAAACATCACTTCAACCTTTCACAAGCAATCCTCACTCTAGAACCTACAAATTTTGAATTGGAATTTTTGCATTATCTACTTATACTTATTTTTTCCTTCTTGTAGCAACGTCTGCTGAACAAAATGAATTTAATAATTCACAATTAAATATTATTATTTTAGTCTCCACTGGACCAACAGGTATCTCTTTCGTGTCGAAACGGCGCCTCAGTGACAATCGCAGAACAAACGAAACTAGATCTAATTCGGTCGTGTGCCCTGACGGCTATTTCAGCTGAGCTATAAATACCGCGACAAAGATCGCGGCCCGATGTGGGTCGAGATTCCTTTTGCTTTTCGATGTACAATGCGCGCACGTGTACAACTTGCATAATACAAGAGTTACATGTAAAACGGCAATGTAACATTTTATTTTTAATTAATTAGTTCAGATAAAGGACATATTTGGATAGGTTTTTATTTTGTCAAAAAACTATTTTGAATTAGGATTTGATGTTACTTTCTGAATGTGAATTTATTAATGAGTGGTGAGAGTCCGTGAGAGTGACCGTGTGAAAGAAATGAGAGTGGCATCTACGATTTTAATTGATCTGTAAGCGACAATTTGAAAATGTTTCTACCGTGCGTAGCATAAGTTAAACCTAGTAGAAGAAGGGAAGTATTACATGAAGATTTGGTAGAGTTCGATATAAACAGGATTTACAGCGCATATTGTAAGAGACTTATTTGACAACAGATGAATATATAAAATTAGTATTCTTCTCTGCCCAAAGCTCTACCTACCTGGTAGTTCCCTTTAATACGACGCATAGAGCCCAAAGTTAGTTCCGAAAATACAAAAATATCTGCACAAGGTGACAAATTGATCTTAATCTAGAGTTCACATGTCGTAGATATGAAGATTAAACAGACAGACGGACCGGCAGACAGGCAGGTACAAATTGCTGAAATGATTTTAATCTCATAAAGTACCCAGCTACCGGCTATAAATAACCACCGACTCAACTGGTTCATTTAAAGTTGTTGATATTTTATTAAAATAACACGTATGTATCTAATGTGACGAATAGTGAACGTGGTGACAGAAATGTGTAGATAATATTTATTTATTTTCCTACCTAAGTATGTAGCTCAGGGACTCAAATTGAAGATTTTTCCATCCTTTAAGAGTAGAGTGCAAGACTCTAAAGTAGGTCCTACTCTTTGTAATTTGTGGACTGCTTGTTTGTACATAGTATACTAACTTTAAAGATCTTGGTAGAGTCAATTCACTGGTAAAAAATAACTTGAGAATTAATTATATTATACCTAGTGCTAGAAATATCATATTTTAATGTAAGAGAGTGAAACAGAGACAGGAGTAGGGATAGAGATTAGGGTTTCGAATTTCTCTATAAGCGTACGAAAGGATGCTATAGTAGATACTTTACGCCGATCTTCCGTGAGAGAGTGGTACTACCCGGTCGACCCAGCATATACATATAAGAGCTGTTTTCAAACGGCCACAGCTTGGCTCTAGCACCTTATAACCATATCCTACTTAATATTATAAATGCGAAAGTTTGTGAGTGTGGATGTTTGTTACTCTTTCAGGCAAAAACTACTGAACGGATTTGGATGAAATTTGGAACACAGATAGTTTATAACCGGGATTAACACATAGGATACTTTTTATCCCGATATTCCCGAACTTTAGCTAAGTTAAACTACGTGGACGAAGTCGGCGGGCACAGCTAGTGAATAATAAATTTCAAATCATCTCACTCACAGCACAGATGATAGGTACCGTGTCAGATCTTTCAATTTTAGTCCATTTGGCTAGTAGCTAACCTGTTGACGGGGGGCGTCGACACCTAAACAAACGGAATGATATACTTTAATAACTACTGACCTTTATTAATGCTGGCAGGGCCTTAATGAGAACTGTCAAAGGCTCGCGGTATGCAGATGCACCCATGTGCCTATTGCATTGTGGTCCTTATGTATTAGAGGAGAGCCTTATGCTATTCTACCGGAGACACTCTCACATCACATCTCACAGGGTGGCATGGTGGTTGGCGAATATCAGATGCCTTTCGAAAGGAGTGTAAGTTTCATCGTTCAGCAAGTGACAATCAGAGTAGCATATGAAATCCGAAAAATTTTAAATGCACGGCCGGACTTGAACCTGACCCTTTCCTTACTACCAACTTGGTTATGAATGATTTCCATACATATAAATAATAATAAATATCACCAGTCCAACATACCAATTGTATGGTTACAAACTAAGCAGCGGTTGTAGAATGGGTAGCATACAATGGGTACGATCCCAGTGACACCCAGACCAGGGCAAATGACAAAATACCATTACCGAAATTTGCCCCGGCGGTAATCGAACCCGCAGCCAAACAAATGGTGAAACGGTCGCCACACAAAGAAAATGTAGATAACTAAAATTGAAAATTTAAAGAACCCTCGATGCAATGACTTTTTAAACTACAAAAGAGCGGATAATTTTCAAACGGCTGAACCGATTTTCATGAAGTTAGTTAAGAACAATCTCGATCAGAGTACCTTTCTAACAATAAAAAAAAACTAAACTAAAATCGGTTCATCCGCTTGGGCGCTACGATGCCACACACAGATACACATGTTAAACTTATGACACCCCACGTTTTTCGTCGGGGGTTAAAAATCATCATCTCTTGTGCAGTCTGTTTTAACTACATCAAATTATATCGTTATCAAAATGTTTTGCGGACAAAAACATATTTACTAGCGAGCAACAATAAAGTCGCTGGCAACTGAATATTTTTTTTCAGTTTAACGAAAATAGTTTGCGGAGCGACATGACAATCGAACATTCTTGGCAGCGGCCGGCGCGCGCAACATTCAATACGGGCATACGTCAATCAGAGCGGTTATTTGCTGACTGTACTTGTTACGAAACACTGTTTGCTTGTATTACAATTTCTTAAAGGTTCCAGAATGGTGACCGAAGACAAAAGGGCAATACAACCTAGAATACAAGCAATGGTTCTTAGGTAATTACTTGATTACTTACTACGCAAGGTTAAGCGAATAGGATCACGATGTATGGAAATCGTTAATGGAAATCGTTGAGAAGACTTATATCTAGCAGTTAATTAATTCCGGCTAAGTATAGATGGATCGATTACCATTCTGAGGGCCAGTCTAGGCCAGTGTGACGGACTGGGTATGCCTTGAATCCCCCTTGCTTTAAGGGGCGTCAGAAGCCAGTGCCCAACATGGGTACGCTTACTTGCTACTATCATAAAAAAAGTATTTAAAGAACCCTTGAAGAAAAATAAGATTTACAACATATTCGTTTTAAATGAATCTTGGCTAATAAAGTTATTCTGATACAGACACTTTTTTATTTTTTTATTCATAAGACGGTAGCACAGTGTGTATATAGCGAATGTAAAGATCTAGATAGATAGATTTCATACAACTAAGTACGAACCTCGTACAAACAAAGTAATCATTCAAAGCTCAAGTGTTTTGGAATCGTTCTATTAACCGGCCCTTAATGAAGGAACAGACTGGCTGGCGGCGCGCCAGGCCGAGCTGAAGGCCTAGCCAAGATACAAACGTTTCGTTTCTATTCTCTTTCTACAATTGCGAACGCCTTAGCGTAAGCGAAGATAGCTAACGATAACTTGGTAGCCATGATGACATATCAACGCCGAACGCTTAATCTACAATGCCGATCGATAAAATAATATTTTTAGCCTGTGGTGAGCGTTCATAAACGTCAGTCATCATAACCAAAGAGAATACATTAGAGATGCGCAAACTGTATCACTGAGCTGAACCGATATATATATATCATTTCAACTCAGTGATATATATTACCCTTGTATATCAGTAGCTCACTAGTGATATAAAGATTTGTTTGAAGACTGAGCGAACTAGCGATGTGTTTTTTATAACGCTATAGCTCAGAATACCTACTTGTAGGTAAAGACCAATACTGTCTATGCTAGTAATATGTTTAATAGGTAATAAAATGCGAAAGCGTGTTTATTATTTTGCCTTTCTTTTACGCAGCAACAGATCACGTATATATTACTTACAGTATTTATCTACACAAAATATATGACAATCCGATACACTACATACCAAAACAAAATTACTATTACTCAGTTCAGTCATAATTAGACGTAATTCGTAAGTAAAGTAACTAAAACGAAACGGTTTGAAATAATACAAGTAACTTTGAATGTTTACAAAAACAAAGTCTCATAATTTGTACTCTATTCATTTGACTTAAAGGTCGATTTTCTTTTTGCGTCGTGTGCAATTTCTATCTCATCTGAGCCAAAGAGCTAATGAGCTATGTCACCTGTCTAGTTGATCACTACATGTCAATCACTTAGTTCAGTAACTCAAATTGAAACCATATCCGTAAAGATATAGAGATATAATTCGAAATCATATGAGCTAAAGAGAGTACTCTTTGGTACCGATATATATCTTTTTTGTCATTAGCTCGCGAGCTACACACCTCTAATACAAATCATAACCTCAAAGTACTTTTGTAAACAAGGTTCGAGCGGAATATTTGTTTTAAATTTTCATCTGTCTGTGCTTTAAATCTATTGATTAGAAATATGTACATCAAGAGCATCTAATAAATACCTATAAATACCTACTTAAGTGGTTTTTGCCACGAGCTCGAGCTAGCCCGGAACAGCTCGCGGCTTTACAAATTCATAGAAGGTACGTAAAACATTCGTAATTTCAATAATTCCCTTGTTATTTAAGTCTGTCTCATACCTACTCGGACAAATTGTTCCTATCGGGACATTTGCATTGTTCATTCAAGATTCAGATTATATGTTTCTCTAAAATAGTCTATCATAAATGTTCTAGTCACAGCTATGTAGCTAGCGAGGCCCTAGCAAGGATTTCAAAGAAATAAAGTATTACTGTTTGTGGCAGGAACTTTGAGAGGTTATGTATTATTATATCACTTACATTTAAGTAACAAACAATATGTTTTGATTTTAGGAACAACATTATCTCCTGCTCACCTGCTATGTGATGTCTCTGGAGCGCTTCCACAGCTTCTAGATACCTAGAGCTCGTATTTAAGGACTTTTTTGCCATGGAATAATAGATGGAATCACGAACTTGAGCTAGCCCGGAACAGCTTGCGGCTTTACAAATTCATAGAAGGTATGTATAAAGCATTATTTAGTAATAATTTCAATTATTCTCTTGTTATTTAATTCTGCCTCATACCTACTCGGAAAAATAGTTTCTATTGGGGCATTTGCATTGTTCATTCAAGATTCAGATTCTTTGTTTCTCTAAAATGGTCTATCATAAATGTTCTAGTTACAGCTATGTATTGAATAATGCCCCAGCAAGGGGTTCAAAGAAGTAAAGTATGACTGTTTGTGGCAGGAACTGTGAGAGGTTATGTATTATTATATCACTTACATATTAAGTACTTAACAAACAAAATGTTTTGTTTTCAGGAACAACATTATCATGATTGAGGGGGAAGCTACACAATGCAGTAATTTTGTAGCAGATATGTCTGAGTGTCCCGGCCGGGTACGTGTGGCGCCGGCGCCGGCCGCCGCTGCTGGCTCTGCCGCGCGCGCACACAGCTCTTGAACAAGGCGCCAGTGTCGCGCGCACTTCGCACACTCAACCTCATCGGCGAGGATATAGACCTGTTTTCGTGTAATCTGAGTGAATTAACGAGGGTAGCTTTATACATCAGTAGTTATAGATAATTAAGTATTGTTGAAATTTGGATTTTTGTTGCTTAGCAATTGTATTAGGTAAACCTGTAAGAATAGCTTTAAGTTTTGATAAATAATTAAAATAAAATCTCCAGCTGGCCTTTACTGTCATCCCTCATCCCTGTCTACTGAATTGATTAATTTAAGGAACAATATTATCATCATCTTTTTAGCCCAAGATGTCAACGGCTGCATATTTTACTTGTATTGTATATAAATTCAATGTCAATCCAAATGCCAATATAATTTTTGTATTTCTTAAATTAGTAATGAACAAATGTGAGAAATAAAATAATCATTTAAGTTTACCTACTTATTGGATAATGCCAATATTTAGTTGGTTTCTTAAGAATTTACTATGTAAGACAGTGTGTTATTCAAAATAAAATTAATTAGGTACAACTTTTCCAATCAATAGGTTACAGTGCCTTCCTACTGATCAATTATATTCCTAGTCCAGTGATATGTATATGAAATAAAATGAATTTTAAACGACATCACACATTTAATTATACCATGGAACATTCGGCACTATGAAAATAATTCGTATAGAAAGTACACTGATTTTAAAGTTTTACACTACTTAGGTATTTCACCATTGACAATTCCTCGGTATCTTAATAGTCTCTTTTTCGGTTGTTAAACCACAATTCTTCATTTTAGGCACACCACAACATATTTAAAAGTAAGCAAGTATTCATTTTGCATGCTATAAGTTGGGTATAGTCCAAACCATTCGTATATTTTAATTATTAAACACTACAATTTGCGATGTTAACCACACAGCTGATTGCAAACGGCCATGTTTTTAGCGTTTTCTACAGGGTCTAGGCGATCGCTTAGCTAGCGTTCACAAACTACGATATCGTTTCGTTAGCGCTTGTCAAAACAGCATGTTGGCTACGATTTGTACGGGACTTAGCGATCGGCATTGTAGAAACGCTTATATTCTATTCTATCATTTGAAACGAATAGCTATCTTGGTATCTTGGCTACGAGTTTTCTATTCGTTTGTTCTGACCACGTGATTTAACGTTGAGATATGTCATTCCCATACATTTTTTTCGTTTTCTATTAGCGTTAACGATTGTAGAAAGACGTCTTGGCTAAGCCCACAGGTGTGTCAAGCGCTCACAGACTGGCTCCAGATCAGAGACATCTTGTAAACACAAAAATCAACACTTTAACAGTCTACAGTCCAGAGGATTCAGCTTGACCGCCAACTCAGACGATCGGCCGTGATAAGATTATAAAATGTGAGGATTCATACTAAAAACAGTTCCCTGAAGAGCAAGCAAATCATGGTGGCCTGCTTTAGAAGGCGTACAAGTAATTCATTCGATGTAAAAAGTAGTATACCCAGTATTTAAGAAATTAGAATGTCTGTAAACAGCATAGGTGCCGCTAGTCCTGAACAATGCAATATACGTCTTACCGAAATAAAATAAATGTCCTCAAGTTACACAGCCAGCTTATCTTCATGTAAACAAACTCGTAAATACTGGAATCATTACGTAACGTGCTCAATTTGCACGAAAATTTATGTTTACATCGCATCGAACATAATGTAATGAACATACAGTTTACAATTATATGTCAACAACATCACTAGAATTTAAAGCAATTTGAGCTCTATAATTATTACTCACAGCATACAATTAAAGGGTTATGTGAGGCAATTCTAATATTATAATATGTGTAAGTTAATTTGGACGAATTAGTAATTAATCGTCATAAATATTAGTAGAAGATTGCTGAAACCGTTTCCAAGATTCAGTGCGTCTTGATGAGCTATTAAATGATATAACTATGTTTATGTTACTGGGTGCGGTCATATGATTCGATAAAGTTGTACCTTATTACTTTTACGATTGATTTTATTGATATTTTTTAAGAGGTACAATTTAAAGAAGCAGTATATTTTATTTTGATTTTATTTTATTAGATATCTGTCAGTATGGAGTAGAAAGAACATAATATTATGAATGTTAACGGTTGGGGTACCCAAACTTAGTTTAAACGAACAAACCAATCGTAGGTTTCCAATCTAAACATCACTTGTATGATTGGTGAAGATCCTAAAGTAACACTCTAACCACAGCACATTACGAACATAATAATTTCTCAGTCCCAGACCACTGAACAGGTTGAATTACCTATTTTCTTCAAAATTCATAAAGATCAATGAAGTGACTTAAATAGACACAAAATTTTATCCTTGAAACAACACTGCCATAAATAGCCCTTAGTAAATCCTTTCACACAATCAAATTATACCATACCCTCATTAAAGTAATGCACCTCTTACATACAGCTCCAATGAGTCATGTTTATTTTGTTCCAGCGCTTATTAATATCCCGAGTATTATTCCATGTGACTCACGGAGTCGGGAGACATTGGAATTAAAGTAAATGAAATGGAAAGGGTTGCCAAACGAGAGGCTAAATGTAAATAAATATGCACTTTTTATTAACATTGTCGGGTGTAATATAGTCAAGTTGCTCTGAGACGGGGATGCATGTCTGATGGGATTGTGATAGGGACATTTAAAGTGGACGTACATTTACAAAATGGAACCAACCTAGAACCACTAACACGAGGTTGGTTTTGGTGTACAGCAGTGCATGTAGATTGATTCCGTTCTGCAAAACGATATCCAAATAGCCAAATATCATTGAGTTCCTTGTCGGATCTTCTCAGTGGAAGCAACATTCTGAACCGGTGCTAGATTCTGACTATTCTTTGCTTTATTGCCTCACATAAAAAAAAAATAGTTTGAGTTTTCGAGTTTGTATCAATTTTGAATAGGCAACACAGATATTGCATTCAATAATTTTTTTTAGTTATGGGGTCTTTAGTAGGTTCTTACACGTAGTTGGCTCCGGTAGGTGGCGCTTATGACGATATCTAGAAAATGAAATACACGCGAAGATGCGGGCAAAACCAAGTTAAATTTTGTAACACTTCTTATTCCAGTCCAATATTTTAGGATTTATGAAGAATAAAAATGTAATCTCACTCAGTGTCAAATCTGAATGTGGAATGAATTTATGATTCACACACAAATTAACGTGAATATCACTGCAATGATATCCGGCTTGTTGAGACATGATCCCAATAGTTATTAATTATTGCCCACACGTGGGACATACAGACACGCCGCTGTGAATAAGATAGTTAGTGTGCAATTTGCCTAAGTTTACGATACAGGAATTGCATTTGCAATTTCGTGTAGAGATTTGTGCATCGCGATATTTCTTAATTTGTATGAAACGTGGGAGATTTTTGCTGTCATATTTTATAATAACTTTATTCATGATACTAACGTGAGCTCCTTCCGTTTAAAACAGCTCTACATTCTACAAGAGACTCCAGTAGCGTGGTCGCTATCTCTCCAATAATCTTACTAATATTATAAATGCGAAAGTTTGTGAGTGTGGATGTATGTTTGTTACTCTTTCACGCAAAAACAACAGAACGGATTTGGATGAAATTTGGAACCCAGATAGTTTATAACCGGGATTAACACATAGGATACTTTTCATCCCGAAATAATCCCGAAATTTTTGTTAAGTTAAATACTACGCGGACGAAATCGGTGGGCACAGCTAATGAATAATGTTTTAAAGGTGGTAGAGCTAACCTGTAGATAATTGACTACAGCTCATATACACGGGCTGGCTCAAACGGGGTAGTACCACCTTCTCACAGAATATCTTCGTAAAGTAACTATAAGAGCTGCCTTTCGTACGATGAGTGAAAGCTGAAGCTCAACCTCTCTCTCTTCCCCTTCTTCTGTACCACTCACAGTTAGGTCGGCAACGTTTAAGCAATGCTTTTGTAACTGCCTAACATCAAGCGGTTCGTAGGTTTGTTATATGAAAAAAATGTGTTATCAAATCGTTTTGTATTTTAGCTTTCAATCTAGGGACATAACACCTGCCTTATAGATGATTAGTTAAATTGACTCCACTTTATTCACTACACTGCTCATCAAACATTCTCAACTTGTGAACGCATAGGTTCGTTATTAACATTAAACTTCTTACCAGAAATATTATACCTATTGGGGCAAGGCTGATTATATTTTACAATATAAACGTAGACTAAACTCGGTCTGCTGTATCGATGCAGACGGGCCGGTGTAGCGATATTTCACTCAGATCGAGGCGAAAAAACAAACAAACTGACTGATCTGGCATTTCCTTTAGCGTGGTGTGACGTCGTGATAGTATTACAATAAATAAGTAACAAAGTAAAAAAATATCTTTTTTTTTTATATTTACAGGAATAGCCGTTGTTTATAATTTAAGGGTCAAATAATAATTATGTAATCATTTGCTTAGTGAAATAGCACTTACCAATCGTTAGTTGAATGATGTAGTGGGCCGAACACGGGGATCTATCTTTATAAGACAGTTAAATTATATATATATAACAAAAAAAAAATATCACACATATGTCTGTTTTAATGTCCTCAAGTTTTAAATTCTAATCCGAATATACTTACATCTATACATACAAATAAATAAAACTGGAGTGTCTGTTTGTAATATCAAAGTAACACCTTTTCAGTAAATGCATATGAAAGTACATACGATACTTATAACAAAAACGCGATTAATTTTTTTTTTGTCTGTCTGTCTGTCTGTCTGTCTGTCTATCTGTGTGTTTGTTCCGGGTAATCTCCGAAACGGCTGGACCGATTTTGACGGGATTTTAACTGGCAGATAGCTGATCTTATAAGGAGTAACTTTGGCTACTTTAATTTTAGAAAAACAATTAGGGTTCCGCGTAATTTTTTTTTAACACATGACATCATAGAGTATCTCCGTAACGGCTGGATCGATTTTGACGGGACTTCCACTGGCAGATAGCTGATGTTATAAGCAGTTACGTAGGCAACATTTATTTTAAAAACAAAAAAAAAACGAATGGGGTCCTGTCGCGCGGGTTCAGAACGCGGGAGCGGGAGCGGTTAAATGAAATCCCACGCGGAGGAAGTCGCGGGCTCAGCTAGAAAATAATACCTAAATATCGCCAGTCGAACTCACCAACTGTATGGTCCCAAACTAAGCAACGCTTGTACTATGGGTTCCGTACAATGGACTGGGGGCGTTCCCAGTGACACCTAGACCAAGGCAAATTACGAAAACGCCATTTCCGAAATTTACCCTGACGGGAATCGATCCCGCAACCACCCGATGCAGTGAGCCGAGCGGCCTACGCTAGAACCACTGCGCCAAGCAGTCGTCTTACTCAAATTAACAAAATTATGATTTTACTTAAAATTTTATCTGTGAGCCCCTAATGTTTGGGATTATGATTTATTGTAATGGGATCTGTAGTATGTACCTAAAGCTTTGGTTAGTTTCGAACTATATTATGTATTTTTTTGATTATGTATTTATTATGTTTTGCTAGCGGTAATAATGTTCTTCTTTCTTTCTTTCATCTTACTTATTGTTAGATGAATATCGATCTCATACATGTTAATACAGCTCAATAACTATAAATCTTGAAATTGTCGTTTAATCGCGAAAATATATATAATATTGTTGTCTATAGCAAATACTTAGGCAGATCACGCTTTATTTTACATAACAAAGTCGTCAAACAAACAGGACTCGCCTGATGATAAACACAACAGTCGCCCATAGAATCTGGCAATAACAAAGGCATTGCTCGCTCGTTACAGACTTAAGAGGACTACCGTGTCGTAGTAAGTATCCAAGTACCTAATGTCAATGGTACCATAGAACATAATATTATTTAATTATTTATTAAGGAAGGGGTAGGCAAACTGGACGTGTATGAATGGTGGGAACCATATGCATAAGACCCACAGTTCTGAATGCAGCCAGCAGGTGGTTCCAGTAACACCCAGACCGGGCAACTGCATATGAACGTAGCATGAGTCTGAGCGGCACGCCGGATATAGATCTAGCGCCCGCCTTGTTGTCAAGACGAGAAATCAGCTGATTCTGTTTATGTCTTGAGACAATAGAATGTATCCCTCCCTCTCACAATTTAGCTATTGGTACAGTTATCCGTAGGTAATCGGTGAAAACCAGCAACCATATATCTGAAATTTGATAGCTTTTTTGCAGAGTAGTGAAATTGAAAACTTTGTAGATTTTATAAATTCAAATTCAAATTCAAAGCGTTTATTTTGTTTAGGCCTACGGGGGCACTTACAAATTGTCAATTTTACATATATTTTTTTTTATATCTTCAACCGGATCGGAACGCGACCTCGACTGAGAATATCCGGCAAGAAACTCAGCGGGCTTGTCTTTTTACATGTCATATTTTTTTTATCGCCAGTTGCTTGTATTCAATAATTACAAAGGGTAGTAGGTAATTACTTAAGTAACCTAACCTAACAGTTAGTTATCAGGTTATTATTATTATTATTGCGAAACTAATATTCTCATAGGTAGCTATTGTGTAAACTACAACTACTACAATTTTCTTTTGATACTTATACCTTCATGAAACCTATTGGTATCTAACTAGTTGCAGACCCTTGCTGTACTTAATTTTAAAACCATAATTAAATTGCAATCAAAATTAACATTACTAGACTAGAATTGATTTTATCTCACAATTATTATTATTTATTAACCATAAATGAATATGATTAAAAAAAATTTGCACTAAAATTGCTAACTATCGGAATCATTACTGAAATTCATATTCAATATGTCACACCACGATAGAACTCCATTAAAATCGTTACAACATTTAAATCGAATCGCACGCATAACTCCCCAACGAAACTTTCAATCACACCAATGTTTATAATAACCGACGATGCCTTACTAAATACCAAATTTTCGTGCAGGGTTTATTTTGTAAACATACGATCAGGAAAAAAATTAAGCTGGAAATGCATGGACAGTTGGGAGCACCGGCGGTGCGTCCGTTCGGAAGCGCTCGCTCCCGCCCAAGTGAAAGCTAAGCTCGTCTGAAAGTGTAGCTGTGGCCCAGGCTGCCATCCGCCTAAAATGGGGTGATCGCGTGCGGTGGTATCGTATTGCGGGTATAAAAAGAATTGGAGCGCCCCGCCGCCGGTCAGAACGGCTTCGAACGTGAGTACGCACGCACGTCCGTATAGTGCGACTATTAGTGGAGTGCATAGTGGTGGCATCGCGAGTGAATTGCATCCTGGAGGTTTAGTGACGTAGCGAAGGACAACTGATTTATCGATTGCATTGGATTGATTGTGAAGTGGTGCTGCCATGGTGTTTGGTTTATGGTTCACACGACGCCGATAATATACCGTTGGAATTTCATTGATCTTTAAGTGATTTGAGTTGATTGATTTTGATAACTGAATTAAATTACAAATGTCAAACCGATCCGTTGCAAATTGAAAGTAATTAAAATTATTTAGAAACTTATTGCATGATATGCTTATGATTTCATTTGAAATTTGGTTCTTGATAATAAATGGTGATAAAAGAATAAGAGTGGTTACTAAAAAACGCTAAAAGTATTGTTATCCTAGATCCCATAGAAAGAATCGTAACTGAAAAGGCAATAGCAACTGCAATTCATTAAAATTTGGAAATCAAAATTATTGATAACCGATCGAACACTGATAATGATCCAACAGGAGTAGTTGACCCATCGACCATCACCATAAAAGACAATAAACAATCCAGTGACGGGTAAATCGGTTGGCTTGGCTCCAGGCTTGCATACCTCCGTGACGTAACATCCGCGAAGGGCCGTACGGTGGAAGCTAATAAAAACGCGAGCATAAAAAGTCGTTGCGTTACGCAAACCAGCGCGCTGGCACCGTTCCCGCGCCGCCACTACTCGGGTTACACCCACAAATAGCCGCACGCGCCTCGGGCCCGCTTTATCTCCGCGGATTAAGGAACTCGCTTCACTAACGCGCGGTGTGTGTTCGCAGGAAGGCTTCAGGGCTCTGTTCTCGTGTCTCAACTAGCCCAAAAGTCTCGTTAGCCCTCCGAAAATGCCGAAGCCAGTAGTACAAGAGGGCGATGATCCCGATCCAACCCCGTACTTGTTCGTGTCTCTGGAACAGAAGCGTATCGACCAGAGCAAGCCCTACGATGGCAAGAAGGCATGCTGGGTGCCTGACGAGAAGGAGGGCTTCTTGCAGGGCGAGATCAAGGCCACCAAGGGCGACTTGGTGACAGTCAACCTTCCCGGTGGCGAGGTAATTATAATTTCTCATTGTTTATTAAATGATCTATATTCAGCAATGTGTGTAAAGACAGGATAACCGATGATAATGAAGATGATGATGATAAAACAGATAGAATGTAAACTGATGTAAACTGTCCAGATCTAGAATCAAAAATATTTTGAGTTTAAGTCCAAATAGATATTTTATATGAATGAATATTTTTTATTCGTTTATTTATTTTAACTGAATGAGATGAAGCTGAACGGATCAATGAAAATCTTCAAGAACACTATGATAATAATGTAATCCATTGATAAGTTAGCTAAGTATAATAATTATTTTGTATTATAATCAAATATTTAACACATCCATTAACTGAGCAGGAGAAGACGTTAAAAAAGGAACTCCTCTCCCAAGTAAACCCGCCGAAATTCGAGAAAGTCGAGGACATGGCCGACTTGACTTATCTTAACGAGGCAGCTGTTCTCCACAATCTCCGACAACGATACTATGCGAAACTCATATATGTAAGTAGGCGCGCCTAGCGCCTTTACCACTACTATAGTACTAATGTAACACTTTATCCCACAGACCAAAGACTTCAAGAAAGATCTTGTTGCTCAAGTCAACCCGCCTAAGTACGAGAAATGCGAGGATATGTCCAACTTGACATACCTCAACGACGCTTCCGTTTTGTATAACTTGAAGCAGAGATATTACCATAAGCTTATTTACGTAAGTCGACGCAGCGGGAGCGGTGCCGGCCTTGCAGTGTGCATGCACATCACCTTTCCAATCTTTCAACGCTGTAGACACATTTCTCGATAGTATTGGATTGATACCAAGTATTAAAGTGCGGCAGGTGTCCATGAACGGCGTAATTAATCTTGGATGGATGTCTCAATCTGGGATATAAATAGAGCTAGCGGCATGCCAGCTGTGGCTATTTTAGCACATTTTATTTGGTGTGTGGATATTTATGTCTCGATACAAGAGTTTATTTCTCTTTCAATGTAGATATTAAAATTAACTATTTGAATTATGTTCTATTAGTGATTTGGCAGTGCAACAAATGTTCGATTCATAAAAAAAATAATATCTAGTGACATTTTCCAACTTATCACAACAGAAATGAATTTAATTTTATATTTTTGCAACTAAATCTGAACATCTAGTCATTCTAATTTTGACGCTATTAAAACTTCTTTTTTGTAAGCAATAAGGTATATTATCGCAGTAAATGTGTCTACCGATCCATATCCTTGTCCATTTTGTTACTAAGCCTGTTCTATACCGCACTTGAACCCGCATACACAGGACAAGTCGGTGCGAAGGACTCCAAGGGCGTCCAGATTCTTCTTTTCGTGTTTTATCTCCATTCTAGTTATAGTCTCTCTAGAGGACTCTTCGTGCTTGGAATAGATTTTGTGTTGTGTTTTGATTTCCGCGTTACTATGTAACGCTGGAAGAGATGGTTCTATCTTTCTTTAAATAGAGCATAAAGGTATCGATACAATACCCAGGCTCTACTACATTGTTTGTTTCGTGAAAGGGCTCTATGACGTTCGTTTAGTTTTTAGCTTTTAGAACTGACAGAATTTTCTACATTTTGGGGAATTTGCGACCAGTTTTCAGACGAATAAATAAATATCGCCAGTAGATGAATAAATAAGGTTCGCCACAAGTAAAATAATTGTAAGTTTTGTAGAGAATTCTGTCAATTTAAGTATAAAAGCAGAGATATAAAGTATTTATAGAAAATACCGTCTCTGCTTCTGTGTTTTGGTTTTAGATTTAGTTTTGTTATAAAATAGTGTTTCACCATTTTCATCCTGAAAACCATTTTCCGTCCTATAATCAAGTTCACATCCCATTTCAACCCCAGGATTTGAACCCCAGGAAAGCTAAGAACTATATTAAGCTGATAATTGATCAGATTCCTATAAAATTTCCCTATGAAAATAACATTTGCACTCTGTAAAATGTGAGTCACATATTATATTTGCTATTTTAAAGATGACAATGGATATTTTGTTTACTGGCATTATTTAAGATTCACGTATATCATTGAAACGTGTGCCATATAATTAACCAAACTTAATTCCTGAAAATCAAGTGAACCACTTCAAATCCTAATATATTTTCGTCTATTACGACACTCTCCAATCTTTCTTCTATACAACCATTAGACACAGCCATTACATTATCCTTTCCGTCAAAACTCTCATCACCACCATTATTACCATCATCAATATTCTAATCATCCAATGATCACCACAGACGTACTCGGGTCTCTTCTGTGTGGCTATCAACCCCTACAAGAGGTTCCCCGTGTACACGACACGATGTGCCAGGCTCTACCGAGGCAAGCGTCGCTCGGAGGTGCCACCCCACATCTTCGCCATTTCCGACGGTGCTTACGTCAACATGTTGACCAACCACGAGAATCAATCTATGTTGATTACGTAAGTATATTTTGAACCAACCTTATAAATCAATAGGAACGTTTCAGATCTATGCCACTTTTATTGAAGCAAGAAAAAACCTTATCTTCATGATTGTTATAAAGATAATTCCCTAAACTGAAAAAGGAAAACATAAATGTATCATGCAAAATACCGTGTAAAGTAAACTCGCAATAAAGTGTAAAAAGTAAGAAGCATAAAAGAATTCGCATGTAGGTAAGAATTTCACCCGACAAAACGTAACAAAATAACCTCTTGACCCTGCAGCGGTGAGTCTGGTGCCGGAAAGACTGAGAACACGAAGAAGGTAATTGCGTACTTCGCCACCGTCGGTGCCTCCCAGAAGAAGGACCCCTCCCTCGAGAAGAAGGGCTCCCTTGAAGACCAGGTCGTCCAGACTAACCCTGTGCTTGAAGCCTTCGGTAACGCCAAGACCGTCCGTAACGACAACTCTTCTCGTTTCGTGAGTATAACAACTACATTGTTTCTTATCTTTAACCATATCCGTACTTACTAGCAAATGTGTTTTTGCAATACAAATTATTTCTAGGTATGAAATATACCTTACGACCTATTCTCGTACTTACCAAATATACATAAAAATCATAAAAATTGGTCGAACCGTTTAAGAGGAGAATTTTATAACTATATAGATAGATTTCGCAACGTATCATAGCGGCTTAATTCAAATTAATTTAATTCACAAAAAAATTTAGAATCAAGAATGAAAATCCAAAGTATCGCTTGCCATTCCCGGCATTAAATTCTACTATTATAAATGCTTAATCTTCGTCACCCAGGGTAAATTCATCCGTATCCACTTCGGCCCCTCCGGTAAACTGGCTGGTGCTGATATCGAGACCTGTAAGTACTTACCTTGTAGAATCTTATCGCTTCCTCAATTATTTTCAAACTTGGTTCTGAAATAACTTGCTCTCTCCAGACCTGCTCGAGAAGGCCCGTGTCATCTCCCAGCAGGCCCTTGAGCGTTCTTACCACATCTTCTACCAGATGATGTCTGGAGCCGTCAGCGGACTTAAGGGTGCGTATGGGTTCATCTCCGCCAGATAGAATCTTAGGTCAAGTAGGGTCAGAAGCATTTAATACTTTATGAATAGAGATCATAAAATGAGAACCGTACAAATAGATTTTGCTACCTTCACAATTTTGTGGAATTGAAACTGACTTAACAATTAATTGAATAACAGAATACTTAAAGCAGAATACAAATACAGAATTTTTCTACTACGGACATTTTTGTGAATTATGTTTACAAAACACCTTTTGGCTCTACTTGATCTATTCTAAATATAAGTTATATTGGAACATAAATTAGAAACCACTATAATTTTTCAATTTGGTTGTAAATCATTTAAATTAGTTCAAAACAATTCTTGAATCTTGATTTAAAATTAAGAAGTATTGTAATTTATTATAAACGTATTTCACTATAGTGCAAACAATCACACATACACACACAGAAACCAACGACTTTACATCAGTGTTCATCATGTTAACTTGACTTTTAATATTTAGAGAAGTGTTTGCTGTCAAACGACATATATGATTACTACATCGTATCGCAAGGAAAAACTACTATCCCCAACGTAGACGATGCCGAGGAGTGTACTTTGACTGATGTAAGTCCAGCCTCTACTGAACAGGAGGTCGCATTAAGTTGAACCCGTGTGCTCTATCCGGCCGTCGGGTCGCATGCAACCGACCGACGGCCGGAGTATCTCGCCCAGCAACTGGACCGAGATCACCCTAGACCAGTGTGATATCCAACCAAAATAGAGACAATGGCGTGTGTATCCTACCCTTTACGTTTCGTCATAGGACACCTATCGATCATGACTTTGATTGGTGTCGTTTTATAGCAATCTGCCTTTTGTCCAACGACATCAACGACTACAACATCGTGGCGCAAGGCAAGACTTCCATTCCTGGCGTCGATGATGGCGAGGAAATGAGGCTTACCGACGTAAGTCCAGAATATGACTGCTGGACGTATTGATCTTTATCTATCGCCGCTTGCTATGCTTCCGACCGGTTGACGCGGTTGTTGCATGTGTATGTCAGATGTTTTCGTGTTCACAGAGATAACGATGCTAAGCAACCGCATCTCGGACTATCCCCTCATAAGTCAAGGGAAGACACGCATACCTGGGATCAACGACGCTGAAGAATTCGATCTGACGGTTGTAAGTCGCGATTCTGAGCATGGAGCGAGCGTCTTGATTCAGATATGCGTGTGTCGGGTCCGATTTGTAGTGACCACGAATGTAAACAACGTGATGTGAAGGGAAGAACGAAAACAAAATTTAATTTGTGATCATTTGGCCCCCTCTCCCTTCACTGACTCACGTTTGGTCATCGTTACACAAAACTTTTGACATGCACATGATCTGCCCGCTCCTTGCAAGAGTTCCAAAGGGCTTCATGCACAGGTGTTAATTTTGATCACGGTTATATGGAATCCATTCCCGATCCAGCACAAGCACGACCACACGAACTAATATGTATACAGACACGACACGGACAGTTAGGTTTCTTGCGCATTTTCAGGCCGGAATTTGTCGGTGAGATGTTATTAATTTTTATTTTATGGTTTAATTGGCAGAAATGTGCTTGTTGTCCAACGACATATACGATTACTATAACGTATCCCAGGGTAAGATTACCATTCCTGGCATCGATGACGCTGAAGAATCACAGTTGACGGACGTAAGTGGTAGAGAATGAAAAGATTCAGTGTTCACGTTCAAGTAGTCAAGAGACGTACTGCAACATTCTGTATTGCAACATACAGAACCGTTATTTAGAAATGTTCCATTAAATTTGACAATAATGGAAGATTGTAATAGTTGGACATACCTATAGTTTTTCAGCGTTTGAAGCTGTCCAAAGTTTTATTAGAATCCAAAACTACACATGGTGTGTATCAAAACTTTGGTTATACGAGTATATCTTATTCCTACTTTACTTCTTCAATGCAATAGCATTATCGAAAATAGTACCCTGTGCACCAGTTCCTACAATATGAACTACCCTAACTAGCTTATGACCTAACGCTTTGATTTTATATTACTAACTGATTAAATTATGGTAAGATAAGTTTAATATATGTCTATCCTCTTTTCTGCATCTTCCTTTTGACTCCCTTACAGTTTATATTGCAGTAAATGCTTAAACTGCTTATAATAAATGTTGCATAGTTTAATTTGCAAATTCAAGTATACAATTGCGCATGTTACTTCAATTTAAAAATTATTAAGTAAATTTGTAGATCTTGATTAGACCTGGACCTGTTTTAATTTTCTTCATCTTTTTGCTATGTATTATCTCATACCTCAATATAAACATGAGATTTGTAATACAGCAAGCCTTCGACATCCTGGGTTTCACCCAAGAAGAGAAGGACAACGTATACAAGATCACCGCCGCTGTCATGCACATGGGTTGCATGAAATTCAAGCAGAGGGGTCGCGAGGAGCAGGCTGAGGCCGATGGCACCGAGGTCTGTACAAATTCATACAAAAAATTCTTTGAAATCTTTGTGCCAAAATTAAGTACTTATTTTTTCCAATAAAATTAAAGTAAAATCAGAAAAAAATATTTATTTCGGAGGTGAGTGGTTATTTGGTACACGAAAACTAAAAGTTTAGTCTTAATAACTACAATCTAAAAATCACAGCCAACATTTATATATAGCCTATAAATCTTATTTCTAAATTATATTTCTCAATTTACAGGACGGTGAGAAGGTCGCTAAGCTCCTCGGCGTCGACTGCCAGGACTTGTACAAGAGCTTGTTGAAGCCCCGCATCAAGGTCGGAAACGAGTTCGTCACCCAGGGTCGTAACAAGGACCAGGTCACCAACTCCGTCGGTGCTCTCTGCAAGGGCATGTTCGACCGTCTCTTCAAGTGGCTCGTCAAGAAGTGTAACGAGACCCTAGACACCAAGCAGAAGAGGCAGCACTTCATCGGTGTACTGGATATCGCCGGTTTCGAGATCTTCGACGTGAGTATCAGGACTTTAAGCCTGGAAGGTTATGTACATGAAAAGGGTTCTTAAAACTCTTCAATATGTACTATAGGAACAGTAGTTTAGTATTTATATTATGATATTAATGCTGATTTACTTTCATAGTACAATAGGTTTGAACAACTATGTATGAACTTCACGAATGAGAAACTCCAACTGTTCTTCAACCATGACATGTTTGTGTTGGAGCAAGACGAAGTACACCAGGGCAGGCATACACTGGGAGTTCATTGACTTTGGGATGGATTTAGTCGCCTGCATAGACCTTATCGAAAAGTACACCGAGTGGTCATCGCTCTCGGTTGGACCACTGTGCCCAGTGTTCCACAACCAGTCCCCTTTGCTAACTAATGGTGGTACGAGTATTTAGTATATTATGCTGACTGTTTAACGTGTCAATTCATTGTTTGTAAAAGTACAACGGTTTCGAGCAACTCTGCATTAACTTCACCAATGAGAAGCTGCAGCAATTCTTTAACCACCACATGTTCGTACTCGAACAAGAGGAGTACAAGAAGGAGGGTATCAACTGGGCCTTCATCGATTTCGGAATGGACTTGCTCGCTTGTATCGATCTTATCGAGAAGGTAATAATCGGCCGAGCCTCGTCTCGCTACGCCCGTCGACGCTGGGAGCAGTCCTGACGGGATAACGTTTGATCCTGACTTCTCAAGCCATATGAGACTGGCATTGTGGTCCTTCACTCGATCCTCGACTCTACTGCGGAATGAAATCCGTAGTCACATAATCTATCCAATCCCCTAACTTAACACCCCACATTACTTATCCCTGCAGTTCAACGGTTTCGAGCAACTTTGCATTAACTTCACCAACGAGAAACTGCAGCAGTTCTTTAACCACCACATGTTCGTTCTGGAGCAAGAAGAGTACAAACGCGAAGGCATCGAATGGACTTTCATTGACTTTGGCATGGACCTTCAAAATTGCATTGACCTTATTGAAAAGGTAGTTGGCGTAAACGCAACGAAGAACGCTTGCTTCACGCCACAAGGATCCTCGAATAGTGTCACCCAAAATTATATTTTCGAGAATTTTTTTCATATAAAATTACAAATTTTCTATTTTACCCTAAGACATTATTCGAGCGACTCCGTCAATGCTATATATGCTCGTTGTGGTTTTTGTGTGTCTCCTATGTGTGTTTTTCTTTCTCTAGCATTTAGGTATCCAAAACATTCAGGAACACGTGAACACTTACATCTTAATAGATAACTAATTTAGATTCTCGATTATTTATTTTCATGTCGCCCCGCGATCCAGATGAACGGGTTTAATCAGCTATGCGTTAACTTTACCAACGAAAAATTGCAGCAGTACTTTAACCATTTCATGTTCGTCCTAGAACAAGAAGAATATGAGAGAGAAGGGATCCAATGGACCTTTATAGATTTTGGTATGGACCTTCAAGCGACAATTGATTTATTAGAGAAGGTACTATAGGTATAAAGTATTAGCTTGAGGATGTAGGGTCGTCAGCAGAGCTTTGAGCTAAGTCATTGCCTGCAAATGCAATCGTCGCTGGCAACTGGCTATATCCCTGACCCCGGTATTTAGTAGGCGGAAGTATACGCTTGGATTACACGCACAAAATGTAAATGCAAGCGAAGCCATTGCATACAGTTTAGAATAATAACTTGCATTAAGCTATCGCGTTCGAATTACCTAAATAAACCACTCACGCGATCGCACGCGAATTGCAAAAAAAAATAGTTAGCAAAAAGTTGTTACATAATCTAATTTGTAATAATATTATTAATTGCTTACTTTATTTTATCTTCTAAAATATCTTAAACCAGATGTAGTTAGCTTATTCATAGCACACACTATACAATACACTATTTAATATAATATATATTGCACGTCACCATAAAACGCTTATCTACTTAATGCTTTAGATATATGTTTTCGTTTGTAACACTCCCGATACAATAGTCCCACATTTTTATTTTCACTACAGTAAGTAATTTTAAAAGATTGTCTACCCTCATGTGAGTTTTAATTATTTATTTTTCTTTTTCTACCCCACAGTATAGATTTCTACAGTAAAAAGTCCTTCCACAATTTTACACCTTCCCTGCAAGACTTTCGTGTTCTAATCTTCTTGGTACGTTTGCAGCCCATGGGTATCCTCTCGATCCTTGAGGAAGAGTCTATGTTCCCGAAAGCCACTGACCTGACCTTCGTTGAGAAGTTGAACAACAACCACTTGGGCAAGTCTGCTCCTTACCTGAAGCCGAAGCCCCCCAAGCCTGGCTGCCAAGCCGCTCACTTCGCCATTGGTCACTACGCCGGTAACGTGAGTATCCAAAACCTTAAGGGATTAACCACTACCGTTCAACTGGTCTTGTACCTTCATACACTAATATCTGCACGTCACTCTGGAACAGGTCGGCTACAACATCACCGGATGGCTTGAGAAGAACAAGGACCCCCTCAACGACACTGTCGTTGACCAGTTCAAGAAGGGTGCCAACAAACTGTTGGTTGAGATCTTTGCTGACCATCCTGGTCAGTCTGGTGATGCTGGTAGCGGCGGTGGCAAGGGTACGTCTCATTCCAACACTTATAGGATTAAGAACTTATTAAATTCCAATTGACACGGACGATAATATATATTGATAAAGATGTAGGTTTTTAGGGAGTTTTCACAGACATGAAAATTGATTAATATATCTTATTTTGCTGAAAGATGTTATTTTACGAGAGACTGAAGACAGGTATCATGAGCTGTTCATTCATCTTTCTGAACACACATGGATATCACACACAATATCATCATCCATCATACTACTATGACACCAATAGAAAACAAACATCTACACAATTTTTCACTTTCATCATTACACTGTTCACGTGAGCATACTCTAAGCACAGATAAGGCTACGGGACTACTGGCAATATACCTCACAATGCTAGTACACTTTAAAAATGGCTACCTACTTGAATTCCATTATCACGCAAAATACTTCAACACATACATTTTCCACACTGAACTTTAGCTGATATGAAAATCAGTGAAAAGTCAATCTGCTTCTATTCTATTCTGACACTTGTTTAAATGAAATAGGCGCTGGTGGCAAGCGCGCTAAGGGTTCTGCCTTCCAGACAGTATCTTCACTCTACAGGGTAAACCGGCAAATAAATCACCGAGATTTGCTTCTGTGACTCCTTCGTGGCTTAACTGTCCTCGTCTATCGATTCGCTTAAGGCTGACTTATATTGTATGAATGTCAAGTTTCACCATTGTTTCTCTGATTATTGTAATTTGTCGTACAATGGAGTCAGTCTTGCACGCTTTCACATTAATCATGTCTGTCTACGTCTACATCACAGCTCATGTTGCAGTCAAATGTCACGCAGGTATCAACGAGTATTGTAACGTCCTGTCTAAGTGTCGCCATTGTGGTTGTCCTCGTACTAATAATTGCCTGTTAATGTACATCCATAGGCGGTCGCGGTAAGAAGGGCGGTGGTTTCGCTACTGTCTCCTCCGCTTACAGGGTATTTAAACTTTTCAAATTTACCTAGATGGTTTTGTTTTTTTTTTACTTTTTTATCAACTCCGGTGTAGAAGCAACTACTTGGACGTAGATCTGCATCGGTTTTTTTTAATGAATGTAGTGCTATTACCTGGATTTACTTCAGAGGTAATTAGAATCATCTCATCATCCTTTCAAACAACATATTGTTACATGTATATGTTTTATGCACTATTCATTCATTGTAGACGCCGCACTATTATATACTTACAAAAGTGTGTCGATCATTTCAAGTGAAGCTGCAAAGTAATTACTCAAAAAACAGTACATTACTATATTTGCCGCTGACATCATTTTGTATTAACGAAGCTTTTTGTTCTTGTTTTATGTTGTTATTTATGTTTACCTAACTCATTTTGTGTTGAATTTGTTTTTCACATTTATCATCAAAAAATACTATGTTTCACATTTCATTTTTGTGGCGCTTTGAATGTTCTAAAGGTAATTTCTGCAAAGGATTTGACATCATGTAGAAATTACCTTCTAATTGTTGTTCTAGAAAATTTTCAAGCACAATATATAAATGTTGCGAGTCGAAATTGCGAACTATATGAGAATATCTAACAAATGCTCTATCTACAGGAACAACTTAACAACCTGATGACAACGCTGAGGTCTACCCAGCCTCACTTCGTGCGTTGTATCATTCCCAACGAGTTGAAGCAGGCCGGTGAGTACTTTTTGCACTGTTAAAAACTATAGCAAAGTTGAATATCAAAGTTGTCCATCATGTTGCCTCAAACTTTGTTCTGAGCGGTGTTATCATTGTCTCCCAGGCCTCATCGACTCCCACCTTGTGATGCACCAGCTGACCTGTAACGGTGTGCTTGAGGGTATCCGTATTTGCCGTAAAGGTTTCCCCAACAGGATGGTCTACCCTGACTTCAAGCTCCGGTAAGATTCCAACATCACACACATTCCATAACATTCTATTTCAGTACCAAATTGCTCATCCGACGAATATTTATGATATTTTCGGAGTCATCAAATAACAGATATTTATTTTATTTTCATATGAGAGATTAAGTTTATTTTGTAATGTTCATATTTTTGGTTGGTGAATCTAAACAAAATTCTTTGGGCTCTGGTAAATTCGATACGATTTTATTCTGGTACTGGTGCCGACTAACCGTTGACGTCATCAGACATTCGTGTGGCCATGAGTAACGACTGCTAAAATTGTTCGGATGACTCCTCGCACACTCACACTTTTATTTATCACCCAGGTGTTGATGATATTTATGTAGTGGCAAGTAGCGGTATTTATATTGCAGCACTCACGTTTTATTTCGATGACTTCTCCGAATAATTTTCAATTGTTTAATAAACAGTTACATGATTCTTGCGCCAGTCATCATGACAGCAGAAAAAGACCCTAAAGAAGCGGCTAGGAAGTGTTTGGAGTCTGTGGGCCTAGATCCTGAAAGCTATCGTATTGGTCACACAAAGGCAAGGCTCAACTGTTACCATCCTAGAATGGTGATAGCATGAAAATATAGACCAGATTTTGGAAAAAAAAACTATGAAAAATAGTTGTTTTTAATCCCACTTCAGTTTGCGTCCACACTGGATACCTATGTATTCTAGTTGTCAATAATTTGTATGCACCTGTAGTCCATCGCATCTCAATATACGTAGTTTGAATCATTTGAAAATCATATCCTTAAATATTACAGTTTGAGAATTTCCAAAAGATTGAAGCGTTTGGGAAATTCCTTTATTAATGTACCCATACATACCCCTGTTCCCAATGTAATCCCGAAAGATACTGATGACGATGTATCAATTTTACATTATAAATGTAAGAATGTGTTACCACGACCTACCCTCATTGTGTGCCCATATATTTGATAATGTAGCTACAAGATCCTGGCCCCTCAAGCTGTGGACAAGGAGACCGATCCTAAGAAAATCGCCCAAGCTATCCTGGACGCTACTGGTTTGGACGTCGAATCCTACCGTCTCGGTCACACCAAGGCATGTCAGAAACCCATACCCACGAGTAGCTAGCAGTTGAGACGAGCGATCCAAACACCGCCGGGTCGTGCGTTTAAATGTGCTTCGTCGAATTCAGCACCCTTTGAGACTGGTGTCATAATTTGACTTGCAACCCTTACCCCGCTTACCCTTTGGAGTCCAAGTTACCAAGGCTCCTGTTTGTGTTCCTAAACCCTTACCCCGACATGTGCCTACTATACATGTTATCATGATTTTGTGTTACTCCTAAACGCAGATACAAAATTCTGTGCCCGAACCTGATCAAAGAACCGATTACTCCTGAGAATGCTACAAAGAAAATTCTCGAGCAAACTGGCTTGGATTCAGAGTCTTTCAGGCTTGGAAAGACTAAGGTAGTTTATTAGTGCATAACTCATTCACATCCTACACGATACTAAATTTTCTCTATATTCCTCCTGTGCATGTCTGTAACTAAAATAGTTCTATCTTTTCTGTTCTTGTTCTTTTTGAAGTGTGCTATTTTTAATGTCTTCTTCGATTTTTATAAATATTAAGTGTAAATTACTAACACTATTTTTAAGTTTATATTTTTATGTCTAAATTCTTTTTAATACTACAATTTCTATGTCCAAGCACCTGGTGAGAATTATAACAATTTTTTGTTCAATTATTTATATATTTTTTGTTTATTGTTACTTTATTATTTCCTCATTACAAGCCTGTCACTAACATTATATCGTGTACGAGCAGGTGTTCTTCCGCGCCGGTGTCCTGGGTCAGATGGAAGAGTTGCGTGACGACAGGCTTTCCAAGATCGTCTCGTGGCTCCAGGCCTACATCCGCGGTTACCTGTCCCGTAAGGAGTACAAGAAGCTGCAAGAACAGAGGTAGGCCACTTGCGAACGGGAACGGGTCACATCTATATTTGGGAACGTGCAACTTGACGATTATTTTTCATTCGCTCAGGGTGGCTCTCCAAGTTGTCCAGCGCAACTTGCGCAAGTACCTGCAGCTCCGCACCTGGCCCTGGTGGAAACTGTGGCAGAGGGTCAAGCCCCTCCTCAACGTCACCCGCGTCGAGGACGAGATCGCGGTAAGTGTCCGTCGTCGACTACATCATTAAAATCATGTAGCACTCTGACCCACTATAGGCGGATATAGCCGCATGATTCAGTGTAACATAAATAGACCGGACCGCGCCCACCTGACGGTTACGCGACACCGCACCACCTGAAGCCATTTCTGGAACCCGGCCCCTCCCGCGCGTTTTCTCCATACAAAATATTGCAGCGCGTGGGCGAGCTACCCGCCACCCGCTGGAGATCTCCAGCGCCGCTCAGTAGCGGAGTGGTCGGCGGCGCGCGCACCACCCACCCTACACTTACGAACGAACCGAACACACATTGCATTCCTATTTATTATTTATTGATGTTTTAAACTAATTAATCAATAAACAATGGCGGCCGCGGTTCATTTATCGGAGTGGAACGGGGAGGATAAAAGTGCGGACGTATTACAGAAACTCGAGGAGAAGGCACAGAAGGCCCAGGAGGCTTTCGAGAAGGAAGAGAAGCTTCGCAAGGAGCTCGAGGTCCTCAATTCCAAGCTGCTCGAGGAGAAGACCAACCTGCTTGCCAGCATCGAGGGCAAGGAGGGCAACCTCTCCGAGGTGCAGGAGCGCGCTGCTAAGCTGCAGGCGCAGAAGGCCGACCTCGAGACTCAGCTCAGGGTGAGTACTTATACACTGTACTTGTCAATATGACCTACCTAATAATCATAAAAAAACATTATATTATAATAATAGTACATACAACCAAATATAGCCATCAGTGCAGTACATCTATTAATGACTATACAAGGTGAAACATAATGGGTTTATTTTTTTTTCAAAACTTAACTTTGTAATTCTAAAACCATCAGCTTTGGAGGGAACTTGAAAAACAAAATGTGTTATACGAATAGAGCTGTTGATCGATTGCACAAGTGTACAAAACCTTTAGTACTTCAACTGTCCCACAAAGCCAATAGTTTGAGATTTACAAAGTTAAGTTGCAAAAAAAATAGTATACCCTTTTTGTTTCACCTAATATTGCATTTGTCAGTTCGGTTTCAATATATTCACGAAAAAAAGTTGAAAATTCCTAAATACTTGACTAAAAACTAAATCTGGCTAAAACTGAAATAGTGTGAAGAATTTAGGTCGTAAAATGTGTCCGTGATGTTAACATCACGGACACATTTTACGACCTAAATTAGTTTAATTATACTAATTAGCTAAAGATTAATCTTTAGCTAATTAGTATAATTAAACTAATTTGATGCTTCCCGCGACTGATATACATCAGTCAGACCGATACAAACCAAATATGTAGCGGCATACAGTGTTGATAATTGGCTGACGGCGAGTTAGGTTCATGGATTTCTTTAAATAAACAGCAGTTTTGTTTACACGGGAAATTGTTCGTTAGGTTTAAAATAACTGCACGCCTGCAGGGTGCAGACTGAAGGGCTTTATTGCAAAACATTATTTGCTTAATTTAACAACGTGCTGATGGACACGACGCAGGCGAATACTACGCTTGGTAGTATATATATATACAAGTGATTCACGACTTATTTCAACACTTTTCGCTTTAGGACACCCAAGACCGCCTGACCCAGGAGGAAGATGCGCGCAACCAGCTCTTCCAAGGCAAGAAGAAGTTGGAACAGGAGGTCTCCGGCCTCAAGAAGGACGTCGAGGACTTGGAACTCAGCGTCCAGAAGGCCGAGCAGGACAAGGCCACCAAGGACCACCAAATCCGCAACTTGAACGACGAGATCGCCCACCAGGACGAGCTCATCAACAAGTTGAACAAGGAGAAGAAGCTCCAGGGAGAGTCTACCCAGAAGACCTCCGAGGAACTCCAGGCCGCCGAGGACAAGGTCAACCACCTCAACAAGGTCAAGCAGAAGCTCGAGCAGACCCTCGATGAGCTGGAGGACTCTCTTGAGCGCGAGAAGAAGCTGCGCGGTGACGTTGAGAAGCAGAGGAGGAAGGTAGAGGGTGACCTGAAGCTCACCCAGGAAGCTGTCTCCGACCTCGAGCGCAACAAAAAGGAGCTCGAGCAGACCATCCAGCGCAAGGACAAGGAGATCTCGTCCCTCACCGCCAAGCTCGAGGACGAGCAGTCCCTTGTCAGCAAGCTGCAGAAGCAGATCAAGGAACTGCAGGGTCGCATCGAAGAGCTCGAGGAGGAGGTCGAATCCGAACGCCAGGCTCGTGCTAAGGCCGAGAAGCAGCGCGCCGACCTCGCCCGCGAGCTCGAGGAGCTGGGTGAGCGCCTCGAGGAAGCCGGTGGCGCCACCTCCGCTCAGATCGAGCTCAACAAGAAGCGTGAGGCTGAGCTCAGCAAGCTGCGTCGCGACCTCGAGGAGGCCAACATTCAGCACGAGTCCACCCTCGCCAACCTCCGCAAGAAGCACAACGATGCCGTCTCGGAGATGGGTGAGCAGCTCGACCAGCTCAACAAACTCAAGGCCAAGTGAGTATTCATATCTTTATAACTATAATCTAGATTCCTCAAAAAATCCAACCAGATTTATTTCGATATAAAAGCACTTTATAACCGCCTACGCGTGACTCATCAGAAACGGTTGACGGACACATGTGGGATTTATGTCCGAAATAAAAGTTCTGTCTATTTTTACTGAAACGTGATGCAACACCCAGGGCTGAGCATGACCGCGCGTCTTGCTACAACGAGCTAAACAACAGTCGCGCTGCTGTTGATCAAGTCGCGAGAGAGAAGGTAACATGTCGTCCGTAGGCATGTGTACCGCCTGGGGTGAACCTTGCATGGAACCTTTACCCACACACAACATACGACATGGATTATCTAGATAACTTCTTAGTTTATCCCGCCACTTGAAACATTTTCGTAGATAGAGTACTAAATTTGTTTTGTCGTTCTATCCATCCAGGGCTGAGAAAGAACGCTCTCAGTACTTTAGCGAGGTCAATGACCTTCGTGCCGGTCTCGACCACGTGTCCAACGAAAAGGTACAAAGGCTGGAAAAAAATGTGGCATAAGCCGTTATGGCTTCGCTTTGCAGCTTATATAATGGAAACGAGTCAAGACAGCATACACTTTCAACAAATCCATCCCATGAAACGAAATAACTTATAACAACTAATCGTATCATTAGAAAAAAATTATAGCATGAAAGCTAAAACTGCTTAGAGTGAATTACAAAAAAATATATTGAACTATGAAGAAATGCATGAGTGATAATTAACAAATATAATACTTAATTAGATCCTAATCTGAAATTTACTTCTTGTTTTTTTAAAATAGAATAAAAGAATGCCACTAATACTATTCAACAATAAAAATAAAACAACATTAACAAAATAACTAAATATCAGGACTACTTGTCGCAGTATTTTAATTAAAACTTTATTTTTTAAACATCAAAGTTGAATGGAACATCATTGATACAATTTTAACAAACATTTATTTTAAGAATCAAAAATGTTACTGCTAACAATAAAAGTGCAATATCTGCAACGAAATCTCATTTTATACCAATTCTACCCAGGCTGCCCAGGAGAAGATCGTCAAGCAGCTGCAGCACTCCCTCAACGAGGTTCAGAGCAAGGCTGACGAGGCCAACCGCACCCTCAACGACCTTGACGCCGCCAAGAAGAAGCTGTCCATCGAGAACTCCGACCTGCTCCGCCAACTGGAGGAGGCCGAGTCCCAGGTGTCTCAGCTGTCCAAGATCAAGGTGTCTCTCACCACCCAGCTCGAGGACACCAAGAGGCTCGCCGACGAGGAGGCCAGGGTAAGTGATTAAAGAATCTGTTTTATTTTAGTGGAATAACTACCTCCTAGAAGTCCACAACTAATTGTCTTCTCTCTTATTGAACAGGAACGCGCCACCCTTCTTGGCAAGTTCCGCAACCTCGAGCACGACCTGGACAACATCCGCGAACAGGTCGAGGAGGAGGCCGAAGGCAAGGCTGACCTGCAGCGCCAGCTGTCCAAGGCCAACGCCGAGGCCCAACTGTGGCGCTCCAAGTACGAGTCCGAGGGCGTTGCCCGCTCCGAGGAGCTCGAGGAGGCCAAGCGCAAGCTTCAAGCCCGCCTCGCCGAAGCCGAGGAGACCATTGAATCCCTCAACCAGAAGGTCGTTGCTCTCGAGAAGACCAAGCAGCGCCTCGCCACCGAGGTCGAGGACTTGCAGCTCGAGGTCGACCGTGCCACCGCTATTGCCAACGCCGCCGAGAAGAAGCAGAAGGCCTTCGACAAAATCATCGGCGAATGGAAGCTCAAGGTTGATGACCTCGCTGCCGAGCTCGACGCCAGCCAGAAGGAATGCCGCAACTACTCCACCGAATTGTTCCGCCTCAAGGGTGCCTACGAGGAAGGCCAAGAGCAGCTCGAGGCCGTACGCCGCGAGAACAAGAACCTCGCCGACGAAGTCAAGGACTTGCTCGACCAGATCGGCGAAGGTGGCCGCAACATCCACGAGATCGAGAAGGCCAGGAAGCGTCTCGAAGCCGAGAAGGACGAGCTCCAGGCCGCCCTCGAGGAGGCCGAATCTGCCCTCGAACAGGAGGAGAACAAGGTTCTGCGCGCTCAGCTCGAGCTGTCCCAGGTCAGACAAGAGATCGACAGGCGCATCCAGGAGAAAGAGGAGGAGTTCGAGAACACCCGCAAGAACCACCAGCGTGCCCTCGACTCTATGCAAGCTTCCCTCGAAGCCGAGGCTAAGGGCAAGGCTGAGGCCCTGCGCATGAAGAAGAAGCTCGAGGCCGACATCAACGAGCTCGAGATCGCTCTCGACCACGCCAACAAGGCCAACGCCGAGGCCCAGAAGAACATTAAGCGTTACCAGCAACAGATCAAGGACCTGCAGACCGCCCTCGAGGAGGAACAGCGCGCCCGCGATGACGCCCGCGAACAGCTTGGCATCTCGGAGCGCCGTGCCAACGCTCTCCAGAACGAGCTCGAGGAGTCGCGCACCCTCCTGGAGCAGGCTGACCGTGCCCGCCGCCAGGCCGAACAGGAGCTCGGCGACGCTCACGAGCAGCTCAACGAGCTGGCCGCCCATAACGGCTCTCTGTCCGCCGCCAAGAGGAAACTCGAGTCCGAGCTGCAGACCCTGCACTCCGACCTCGACGAGCTCCTCAACGAGGCTAAGAACTCTGAGGAGAAGGCGAAGAAGGCCATGGTCGACGCTGCTCGTCTCGCCGACGAGCTCCGCGCTGAGCAGGACCACGCCCAGACCCAGGAGAAACTCCGCAAGGCCCTCGAACAGCAGATCAAGGAACTGCAGATCAGGTTGGACGAGGCTGAGGCTAACGCCCTTAAGGGAGGCAAGAAGGCCATCCAGAAGCTCGAACAGAGAGTGAGGGAGCTCGAAAACGAGCTCGACGGCGAACAGAGGAGACACGCCGATGCCCAGAAGAACCTCCGCAAGTCCGAGAGGCGCATCAAGGAGCTCACCTTCCAGGCCGAGGAGGACCGCAAGAACCACGAGCGCATGCAGGACCTGGTCGACAAACTGCAACAGAAGATCAAGACATACAAGAGGCAGATCGAGGAGGCCGAAGAGATCGCCGCCCTCAACTTGGCTAAGTTCCGCAAGGCTCAGCAGGAGCTGGAGGAGGCCGAAGAGAGGGCAGACCTCGCCGAACAGGCCATCAGCAAATTCCGTGGCAAAGGACGCGCGGGATCCACCGCGAGAGGAATCAGTCCGGCGGTGAGTCAACTATCCACTTTTATTTAGATTTTATCTTCTCTTTTTACGATACTAAATGGGTATTCTTTCATTCAGGCGTCCGTTAAAGGGCGTCCATAATTCAGCACTGGAGTCTATAAGTAAGTTGGCAACTATGCACGCCACCTACAGCACCATGAACTGTGCTGACCCTTTATTTATGTAGTCATAGACCCTCAGGGAGTTATCCCATGTATACGCCCTCTTGCATCTCTCGATCCCGGCATGTATCCTGCATGCCATTGGATATCTCAAGGGATATATCTAAATACTGATTGGTTTGTTTCTCTGCAGCCCCAGCGCTCGCGTCCCGCCTTCGCTGACGGATTCGGTACCTTCCCACCTAGGTTCGACCTGGCGCCCGAAGATTTCTAAACGTTCCACTACAGAAACAAAAACGGACTGTACAGATTTTTCGTTAAAATGTAACTCATTTTTTATACATAGCAGTTAAATAGGTACGTGTTACGAAAGCGTGAAACGAAAAACTGTAAAAAAAAATTGTAAGCCAACAAAAAAATATACACTTTAGTGATCTAATCTTTTTACGAAAGGCTATTTTATAACTTGTTGATATTTATTTATATAATTTATTACCGTGGAGTATGTATCGAGAGTGCAAGGCCCGCGAGAGACGCGCGCGCACTGCGCCGCGCATGACCGACTGAGACACGCCCCCACCCCCGCACCGCGCCGGGGCGCGCGCCTCTCTCGCGACCTCATTTTGACATCTAATAAAGCGATATCGTTGTCATAAAATACTATTATATACGATGTTTTATTTGTATAAATCCCCAACACTAAAATTATAGATACTTACAAATATCACTATCACTGGCCGTAAACGTGATTCAAGTACTAAATCTTCTAAATATATATAACTCAAAGGTGTCTGACTGACTGACTGACATAGTGCTCTATCAACGCACAGCCCAAACCACTGGACGGATCGGGCTGAAATTTGGCATGCAGGTAGATGTTATGACGTAGGCATCCGCCAAGAAAGGATTTTGATTAATTCTACCCCCAAGGCGATAAAATAGGGGATGAAAGTTTATATGAAACTTTGTCAATTAAATTCCACGCGGACGAAGTCGCGGGCACAGCTAGTAAAACATAAATCTGATAAGAGTTAGGTACTTCTACTACTATAAATCAGTACATATAGAAAAACACACATCACACTACACATTCTAAGAAATTAAAGTGAATAAACCGAAATCAATTTTAGAGATTTTATAATATTTACAAGAATGCGGTTGCACAATAACGAATATTATTGCACACACTAAATAATGTTACTTGTACTGAGCCTAACTTCCGATCATAGAATAATACAAAAAGTAAAATGCTGGGTCGAAATACTACTCACTTGTTATAATGGCACTTGTTTTACAAATAATTATAGTCTTAGCAAGTAGTTGCATATTCTTGCGTAGAAAATTATAAGAATATCTAGTTCAAAAACGCCCTGTTTATCCGTGCACTATTAGACAATGACCCATCCAGCCATTCAGGCTCATAGTCCAGACTGCAGAAGTCTAGGCTCGCGCTAGTGAACGGCTGGAACATTTCCTGGAATTCCTGCCACGTGCACCCTTCCAATGGACAGAGACTGGTCTCCTTCTCATTGACGAAGATCTGGACGCGGTATGACTGGGTGCCAGATTCGGTGCATCTGAAAGATTTTGAGACATTTGAGACATTTGGGACATGGCTGGCTCGTCCGAGAAGATGGGTGTAAAGTAGCTGTCATGACTGCGTTTTGTACAATGAGTGAGAGAGCCAGAAGACCGACGCCCCCCTGATCTAGGACGATTCTAGGATTCTCAATCAAACTTCGATCGAACCAAGATCTAACCTATTCTACCTAAGCTAGATAAATTAAAATGTGCAAACGATTTTGTATGCTACCTAGTCTTGTTCATTCCACTTGATCTCCTATTTAAATCCCCAAAAGGGGCTTATTGATACTCACTATTACACTTAGACTCCCCAGGCTTCTGTGAGAGTCCACAAATAATAATAGCGAGTGGGCCCCCTAAGCTATTACAAATTAACGACAGCCTCTCAAATTAATTAGGTTCTCTGTTAATTCCATATCGAATGGCTGTGACAACGGTGGCACGATACGGTTGATCCAAAAGAACATAATATCCTTTGTCCTGAAGCCAAGCCTCCAGCAGCTGATATGAAGATAGGATTTCCTTACACGTGTTCACGATAACAATTTGATATTAATAACTCTTTTATAATGCTGATATCTAGCCATTTATAGCTGCAATATAAGTCGCAATAAATTGAGCCTAATGAGGGTTATCCATCACTCTACTAAAGCGTGCAGATTGGAAAGTGCGTGTACCTAAGATCCTTGATAATACCTAGTTTTTATAGAATAAAGTCGGCAAACAAGCGTACAACCTGCCTAATGTTATTTCGAATTTTCATTGAAAAACATCCTCGATGGTTATATTATAAGACATAAGGAATTTGATCCTAATCCTCATGTTATAATAGATAAAATGAGATGATTAAAAGAGGGTGGTACTCTTATCCTCATGAAAATATTCCTATTGGTGGGGATAAGGGAAAAATGCACCTGTAGGGATATGTGGACTATTAAATTCCGCCTATCCCTACCTGTTCAGAACAGCAATAACGTTGACAGAGAAAGCACCAATGAAGCTCGTCTTCCACAATCTGTCAGGGTTTCTGTAGGAAGCCAGCAATGGAGCGTCGTCCTTGAAGATTCCCATAGCAGAGAACACCATTTCCAGCATGGTGTCGTGAGTGAAGTAGGAGGTGATCCTGCGCCCGCCACCCTGAACCACTGCCTCGAGGTTTTCATACAAGTCCTTTAGGGCCGGTTTACCGAGGTTCACGTTGATCTGATCAAGAAGAAAAATAACATGAAAGAATCTTGTCTATCTTGTGATTGTACTAATAGGAGGTCAGCATATGCTAAGGAGCTGTGGCCAGTCGCCCGGCGCGGGCGCTGGTTATAGCACTATGTGTCTCGGTTGGCAAATTTATCCGATTGTGCAGAAGCCAGAATTGTAAATCCTACTTTGGCGAATTTTATTGTGTACAGTAACGTTATAGCGGATTTCTTGAGCAGGAATCCATTAATAGAGGTCGCAGATCAACAGAGGGAACCCGGCTTAGAATCTTATGATGGTTTAGAGGTCTTTAGTAGATATAAATGTAGAGTCGTTGGCGGAAGATCAGGCAAATGATATGTTTTGCTCTAGTTGGATTTCACGGATACGTGAACGACCAGATGTAGCTCATGGTGGTTTCTTCAGAGAAATGATCTTCTTTATAAAGGTGTACGTAGAAATGGCGAGGTATGTGAAGTATTGGTGTTGCCTAGAAATTTATTTCAAAATGTAATGAATGAATTGCATGATGAAGCGTGGACTGGTCATTTAGGGCTCGCAAAGACGTTGAGAAGATTTCGTTCTAGATATTTTATGCAGCACGCAGATAGAGAGGTCGAGCGGTATATAGGATCATGTGTGCCTTGTCAGGAAAGAAAAATGGTCAAAAATGTCGCAGAATTGATGCCGATTTGTATATCAAATATTTTTGAGAAAGTAGGAATTGATGTTTTAGGTCCGTTTCCTTGGTCTTCGAGGAATAATCGTTTTATATTTGTTGCCGTTGAGTATGCGTCGCGTTTCGTTATTTGTAAAGCTGTTCCTAGGGTTTTAGCAGAGGATATTGTGATTTTTATAATAGAAGAAATATTTTGTAGGTTTGGTAGTATTAGGGAGATTATTTCGGATCGAGGTACAGTTTTCACGGCAAGGATAGTGAAAGAGACGATAGAGCGTTTCGGAGGTAGGAGTATACATACGAGTTCGTTACACCCGCAAACGAATGGTTTAGTCGAGAGATTTAACATGGACCTCCTTACAGTACCATCGATTCTGAGGGCTTAAGGGCCGCGTTCGGTCTTCGTTTCGTAATTTGGCATGCATATATGCCACTTATCTGAATTTGTGGTCCGCAAGTCATTCGGATTCCCAAGACAAGTTAAGACAGAACTGCATTCTATAATAAGTTGGGATTGTAAACAACAGAAGTAGGTGCTCATGACTTGGATCTCATATTTGCCGGAATACTCTTACGACCATGGCGACTACTGAAGCAGTCTAATTAGAAAACCTCTTAAGAATATCCGTATTCCAAAATTTGATAAATTCCCACTTAATTAACATACAACAAATTAACGAGTTTCTGGCTTCTACATAAGCAATTAATAACGTGTTTTGGCAATACAGTTACAAATTAGTCATTGACAATCAAATTAGGTGCCTTACCCATGACCCATAACCATTTCTATAGTAATGTCTGACGTCATCGTAGTATTCCAGTACGATTAAGTCTTCATTAGTGAACACCGCACACCAGGGGGATTGCAGTTTCTCAGTCCAGGACCGGAAAAACCGGCAGAGGTCGTAGAAAGAGAAAACTTCAGCGGCGCTTAGAACAGTTGAGATGCCCAATCGCTGCTGCACTGCATTTTGAACCTTAGAACAATGGTCGTTTAAGTTAATTTTCAGTGTGTTCGTTGAGTGGGCAATGTTGTTACACATTAACAACAATTCACCATCACGTCTGCATTCCCCGAAGGGGTAACCAGAAGTGCACTGCAGCCACATTCATGGTATTTCAAAATCCTGATACATTCCCCATTAATCCTACAGGGATTCGGGATCCACCGCGCTAGTACAATGCGAGTTACTGAAATTCTAGCGTCTTTCGAAAGACGTGCAAGTTCTTTACTATGATCCGCCTTCAACGTTCAGACAGTAGTTGAAAATACTTACAGCAACATATTCTGGACTCTTGAAGTATATGTCCATCTGGTCCGCGAGTGTCTGGCCCCCTCTCACCTCCTCCTGATACCTGTCGCAGTTCTGATACGACTGTGACCGACATAAAAGAAGTAGAATCAGACATAATACTGGGCCGATGAACTATGCTTGTACACTTTAGGCGACATGTCGGCTGGCTGGACCAGTGCGGTACCACCCTCCCACAGAAGAACTGCGTAAAGTAACAATCATAGCTGCGTTTCGTACAATGAGTGTGACCACAGATATAGATTTACATAGATAACGCAAATGCATGTACTTCGCGTGTACGAAACCCCGACCAAGCGTCAAGGTTGGTCGCTGTTAAGTTGCAGTCCACGCGACTACAGATATAAAAAATATGAGTATGAGCGAGATAATCATTCGAGAGAATCGTAGCGGGCGGAGCGGGCGGTTTGAATCGGTTTAGATTTCCCGTCACTTGTGACGTCACAGTAGGTGTTAAAAATTCGGCACGCTTGGTTTCAATATAAATCGTGATACTTGCGTTATCTATGTAAATCTATATCTGTGAGTGTGACAGCTGGAAGATCAACGCCCTCCTCGTTTACCTTTCCTCTATCCCGCTGCCCATAAGGTCAGCACCGTGCGAGCGATGTCATTGGTATAGGAAGCATCAATAGGCTACGGTAACAGCTTTACGTCAGCCGAGTCATACGCTTATTTGCCGACTTGGTTATATAAAAAATACTAGCTGTGCCCACGGACTTCGTCCGCGTAGTATTTAACGTAACAAAAATTTCGGGATTATCGGGATAAAAAGTATCCTATATGTTAATCCCGGTTATAAACTATCTGTGTTCCAAATTTCATCCAAATCCGTTCCGTAGTTTTTGCGTGAAGGAGTAACAAACATACATACATCCACACTTACAAACTTTCACGTTTATAATTTTAGTAGGATTATGCTAAACATCGCCAAAGTTTATCCCTCGGAGAGTCCCGGGGAAAAGCTTAATCGTATTAGTATCATTACGATTAAATAATAGGAACTTACCCTAACAACATCATCTCTTTCCCAAGCATCTTCGTGTGTCACATTCAAGTTGATGCCATCAGTGAGGCCATGGACGAAGGCGATAGAACTGGTGATAGTCCTCTGCTCATTGGTCGGTCTGAAGTAGAACTGGTCAGCCGTACCCTGGAGCAAGTGCGGGTACTTCTGCCGGATCCTCTGGGCGATGTCGTATAACTCCTCGTAGCCAGTGCCGGTGAGGTAGGTTTCGGAGATGTCGAGAGTCGCGTTCCATGTCCACTTCCTGAATAGATCTATGTCCTGGAACAAGAGAAATAAATAAGGAGACCATGCCTAACAATTTTTAGAATTTGTTAAATTTGCAGTTTTAAATTTCATTTACCATTTATCCAATACTGATTATAGACGCTCTAACTGACGCCAAATGTTTGACTTTACAACAATAATATTACTAAATAGGTAGGTACTTAATGCTGATTGATGATGAATCAGCAGTACCTAGTTATAACTTAAATGATAATTTACAATATTTGTTTGCGTGTCAAAAACTTGACTTAAAAGTGCATGAACCTATAAATTATACTATGTAAAACAATTTGTGTACCACCATTAATACATATTTTAATGTGTTATCAGGCAGGCAGTTGGTTTAACTAATGAGCGCCTGCATATTTTAAATGTATTTATAAAATAAATTCGATTTGATTTGGAGCTGCTGCAGCAATGGGCTCGCCAATTAACGCGTATGCAGTGCTCCTGTTTTTTTCTTTGTGATCTGTATAAACCTCTACCTGTGCGCATAGCTGGCTGGTCCCGGCCTCAAAGCTGGCGATGATGTCGTCCTTCAGCGCGGCCACCTCCCTCATGCTGACGGTGTCGCTGGTGCCAGGGTTCCTGTTGCCATGCCGGTTGATGGTCCACACGCTCGCCGCTACGCAGTCTGGAGACAAGGAAAACTCATTTCTGAAGTCAAATTTATTTAGTTATAGAATTTAAATTTTTATGTGATAGTGGTCTAACAATCATGTTAAGTTTCATCAATTAAGTGTAGAAAAGGTTTCTTTTTAATTACACTTATTGATGAAACTTTCAAAAATACATAGTTACTACTTCCAGCATTCAGACGAAATTAATAACGTAGACGGAGCGCATATTGATATACAATTTGTGAGCTTCACTCACAAATTAATACTATGCAGCATCATTCCAGATAATTTTTACCCAAATACGGCAAAGCCAAGAGGAATGGTTATTTTTTTATAAAAAATACGATCGGGAGCGTATAATATTAATTTAATCACATAAAAATAATAATTTACGATGAATGGCGTTTAAAAAAAACACTTGAGCTAATCTAGAGAAGAATCTGGATTGATTGATGCATTACTTTTGCCGGTTTCACTCACTACGCGCTCCGCCTACGTTATTCGTTTTGTCTAAGTTCCACCAATTTCAGACATTTACGATAACACAAACACGAGTGTTAAAAATGTCGAATAGTTAGAATGTTTAATTTAATCTTTACAACCCAGCTAGCAATTGAACATTGTACAACTTTTCCCTATAATCTAATATGCTTGGTGTCTCACAGTAATAGTGGAACGGTCGGTGATAGACATCGAGCTCGCGACCTTGCTAAGCCGGTTATCAAGTTAGACAGAAACAGTTATTCGTGTTCTGATACCATACCGACAATAAAAACGTAAATACTTATCGATAATAAATATCGAGCGAGTCTTTACAACTATTGCTTACTTGCTGGTGCGGGGTAATCCCTGATATCTCCCCGAATGCTGTCATATGGTGTCTTCGAGGAATGTCCCCGGTACAGGCACTCTGCGTTCCAGTAGCAGCAGTGCACCGCGGGCGACACCGCGGCCAACAGCAGCGCTATCGCAGCGAGCATCTTGTGATCGATGTCTACACTTGTTTAAGATGGCGACTGTACGGTTGTTCTTAAATAGCGGTCTCTTAGGTCCCCCCACTACTGTAAAGATGTGCTCATGCGGTAGTGTGATATGATTAATTAGGTCCTGTTACTCATTCCGGTAGTGCAAAAACTAGCCTTGACTTTACTATTCTGATTGTCGTTGCGATTTGACGACTACAGGGGTGGCATAATTATTTTGTAGTGTGCTACAAAAAACTTTCACAATATAAAATTTTAAATATTGCTAGGTCACTCAAACATTAGGACTATGAAAGGGACGGAAATTTTGTTTGGTTTAGTTTACTTTATGTGTCAATAATGTATCTAGATGTACACTCAGCACTATTTTATTTAATGCTTACTTCGTTATTAATAAATACGTTTGTACGGCATCTTTGTTTGTCTGTAACGCGTTTATACTATAATTTTAGAAAAAAACTGACAATAATACTTTAGGTCTTCATATTATTATAACACGTCCTTTATTGTCATCTGAACATCTTGAATCTAATCTCTTAGTATAATCTAATCGGCTAATATTACAGATGCAATTGACTCGATAATCTTTTTATCTTCTCCGCCCACGCCTCCGGCCAATGGAACTATTACTATCGATATTCTTATCGATTAACCTTTGTAATCAATTTTACTCGATCGATACACGCGTGGCTTGTTGTCTGAAGTAGAACTGGTCAGCTGTACCCTGGAGCAAGTGCGGGTACTTCTGCCGGATCCTCTGGGCGATGTCGTATAACTCCTCGTAGCCAGTGCCGGTGAGGTAGGTTTCGGAGATGTCGAGAGTCGCGTTCCATGTCCACTTCCTGAATAGATCTATGTCCTGGAACAAGAGAAATAAATAAGGAGACCATGCCTAACAATTTTTAGAATTTGTTAAATTTGCAGTTTTAAATTTCATTTACCATTTATCCAATACTGATTATAGACGCTCTAACTGACGCCAAATGTTTGACTTTACAACAATAATATTACTAAATAGGTAGGTACTTAATGCTGATTGATGATGAATCAGCAGTACCTAGTTATAACTTAAATGATAATTTACAATATTTGTTTGCGTGTCAAAAACTTGACTTAAAAGTGCATGAACCTATAAATTATACTATGTAAAACAATTTGTGTACCACCATTAATACATATTTTAATGTGTTATCAGGCAGGCAGTTGGTTTAACTAATGAGCGCCTGCATATTTTAAATGTATTTATAAAATAAATTCGATTTGATTTGGAGCTGCTGCAGCAATGGGCTCGCCAATTAACGCGTATGCAGTGCTCCTGTTTTTTTCTTTGTGATCTGTATAAACCTCTACCTGTGCGCATAGCTGGCTGGTCCCGGCCTCAAAGCTGGCGATGATGTCGTCCTTCAGCGCGGCCACCTCCCTCATGCTGACGGTGTCGCTGGTGCCAGGGTTCCTGTTGCCATGCCGGTTGATGGTCCACACGCTCGCCGCTACGCAGTCTGGAGACAAGGAAAACTCATTTCTGAAGTCAAATTTATTTAGTAATAGAATTTCAAATTTTATCTGATAGTGGTCTAACAATCATGTAAAGTTTCATCAATTAAGTGTAGAAAAGGTTTCTTTTTAATTACACTTATTGATGAAACTTTCAAAAATACATAGTTACTACTTCCAGCATTCAGACGAAATTAATAGACGGAGCGCATATTGATATACAATTTGTGAGCTTCACTCAAAAATTTATACTAAGCAGCATCATTCCAGATTATTTTTACCCAACTACGGCAAAGCCAGAAGGAATGGTTATGTTTTATAAAAATTACGATCGGGAGCGTATAATTTATTTAATCACATAAAAATAATAATAATAATTTACGATGAATGGCGTTTAAAAAATAACACTTGAGCTAATCTAGAAAAGAATCTGGATTGATTGATGCATTACTTTTGCCGGTTTCACTCACTACGCGCTCCGCCTACGTTATTCGTTTTGTCTAAGTTCCACCAATTTCAGACATTTATGATAACACAAACACGAGTGTTAAAAATGTCGAATAGTTAGAATGTTCAATTTAATCTTTACAACCCAGCTAGCAATTGAACATTGTACACCTTTTCCCTATAATCTAATATACTTGGTGTCTCACAGTAATAGTGCAACGGTCGGTGGTAGAATCGACCTTGCTCAGCCGGTTATCAAGTTAGACAGAAACAGTTATTCGTGTTCTGATACCATACCGACAATAAAAACGTAAATACTTATCGATAATAAATATCGAGCGAGTCTTTACAACTATTGCTTACTTGCTGGTGCGGGGTAATCCCTGATATCTCCCCGAATGCTGTCATATGGTGTCTTCGAGGAATGTCCCCGGTACAGGCACTCTGCGTTCCAGTAGCAGCAGTGCACCGCGGGCGACACCGCGGCCAACAGCAGCGCTATCACAGCGACCATCTTGTGATCGATGTCAACACTTGTTTAAGATGGCGACTGTACGGTTGTTCTTAAATAGCGGTCTCTTAGGTCCCCCCACTACTGTAAAGATGTGCTCATGCGGTAGTGTGATATGATTAATTAGGTCTTGTTGCTGATTCCGGTAGTGCAAAAACTAGCCTTGACTTTACTATTCTGATTGTCGTTGCGATTTGACGACTACAGAAGTGGCATAATTATTTTGTAGTGTGCTACAAAAAACTTTCACAATATAAAATTTTAAATATTGCTAGGTCACTCAAACATTAGGACTATGAAAGGGACGGAAATTTTGTTTGGTTTAGTTTAGTTTAGTTTATATGTCAATAATGTATCTAGATGCACACTCAGCACTATTTTATTTAATGCTTATTTGGTAATTAATAAATACGTTTGTACGGCATCTTTGTCTGTCTGTAACGCGTTTATACTATAATTTTAGAAAAAAATATTGATAATACTAAAGGTCTTCATATTATTATAACACGTCCTTTATTGTCATCTGAACATCTTGAATCTAATCTCTTAGTATAATCTAATCGGCTAATATTACAGATGCAATTGACTCGATAATCTTTTTATCTTGTGCGATTACTACGATGACGTCCCGCCCACGCCTCCGGCCAATGGAACTATTACTATCGATATTCTTATCGATTAACCTTTGTAATCGATTTTACTCGATCGATACACGCGTGGCTTGTTGCGGTGTTCGTCGCGCCACGCACTCCAATATACAGTTAGTTGTCAGTGTGTGTTATTTCTTAGCATGTCACTTACCCGATTAGGTGCAGAGGGTTATTCGCTTTGGCGTAAAAAAACTGATGCTTGTGCTATGAGTGGGCTCACGTCTAATACCGGTCGGTTCGCTTGCGACCCCATATGTTATTAAAATCTGGTTATTATACCCTAGTTACTGTATATATTTTACTAAGCACTAGACCTTGCATTAAAATCTAAGTCCAGTTACAGATACAGCTTGGGTACTAACAAGTTTCTCACTTCAGATTGTAGAAATATAAATTAATCTTTATTAAATAAAATTACACAAAGTAAAATAAAGCTGCACGTACATTATTTACAATAACAAATAGCCGTTGACGACTGCTATACAAGAATTAACTGCCTATAAAAAGCTCCAGAATCCTCTGCTAATTGAGGCACCATTACTCGCAGGTTCCTCGGTGACATCATAGTCTGGATTGCAAAAGTCCAGATTCGCATTGGCGAACGGCTGGAACTTCTCCTGGAATTCCTGCCACGTGCAGCCTTCAAGTGGACAGAGAGTCGTCTCCTTCTCGTTCACGAAGAGCTGGACGCGGTATTGACTAGCTGACGATTCACACCTGAAGATTGAAAAGACTATTAAGAATAAGGGATCCGTGACCCTATTGGTCCTACAGGGGCCGTCTTATGCACACATTTCACGGCCTTAATGGGGTAAACTTAAATTTCGCATTTTTAATTAAGGTATAAATGTAGATAAGTACTGAGATCAATCTGGGTTTGTAATTATAAACTACTTACGTCGTTTAGAAACAAAATGTTAATGTTTATTGGGATAAAGTATTAGAAACTGTTTAATACTATAACCAGCTGTAATAGTCTTGCTTATGCGATAATCATCCTTTACAGTGATTTTTGTCTGTTGTACTATTATTAATTCTTATTATTTTCGTGTAAACTTCTCCTTGTCTATGATTGGTATTAACTAATTAATCAGAAGACTGGGAACGATCTCGAGTATTTGAGATCGATTTATTAATAAAGTATTGAGAGTAGGCTAAAAGCTTAATACCTGTTCAAAACAGCAATAACATTCACAGAGAAAGCGCTGATGAAGCTGGTCTTCCACAGTCTATCGCTGTTCCTTGCAGAGGCTTGGAGTGGGGCGTCATCCCTGAACAGGCCCATGGCACAGTAGACCATTTCCATCATGGCATTGTGGGTGTAGTAGGAGACCACCTTGCGGCCGCCACCCTGGACTACCGCTTCGAAGCTCTCGTATAAGTCTTTAAGAGGGATGCCACCGAGATTCACATTCACCTGAAGCAATATATTCGTCCGCAAACTTTAATGTCTTAAAACTTTAATGTCTACCCCATATCCTTTAATAGCCGCGGAATTGAGAGGCTTAAAATTCACAGGGCATAGAAGACAACGATTTTTCATATATTTTGACCATACTTATTGGGGTGTCGGAGCCGGGAACCGATCGTAATCTGTCATGTATGGAAAAAACATTTTAGAAAAACCAAGGTAATTAAATTCATCTTCATAAAGTCCGTAAATTCTCAATCTGTCATCACCTTAACCATTCGTTCTTTTTTTTTTTTACAAACTTACCCAAGATCCATATCCGTTCCTATAGTAATGCCTGACGTCATCATAGTACTCCAACACTATAAGGTCCTCATCATTAAAAGCCGCACACCAGGGGGACTGTAGGGTCTCAGTCCAGGATCGGTAGAACCGGCAGAGCTCGTAGACCATGTAAATATCATCACTGGTCAAAGTGGTAGATATGGATAGACGTTGCTGAACGGCGTTTTGGACCTTAGAAACACAGTGAAAACGTCTATATTGCCAAAAGGTCCGCCAAGCTGATACCTATTACTAACAAGCTTATTGAGTAGGTACTTACTGCGACAAATTCAGGAGTTTTGAAGTATGCTTCTAACTGATCATTGAGCGTTTGAGCTTCTTTGACTTCATCCTGATATCTATCACAGATCGCATATGGCTGTAAAAACACAATCAGGTAAGATTCTGTTGACTATCTCAAGCATACTAGAACTATTGCGGTCACAGTTCTTATGTTCTTACTATCTATGTGGCAATATATACGCATTCTGAGTTCCTAAAAAAAAGCGCTCGTGATGGTTAACGCCTAAATAGGAACCCGCTCGTGGTATTTCCAATATCTTCTATTTTTACTTCTATTGGTACTTCAGGTACTTCAGGAGTCGTTAAGCCATATCGGAGACCTTCAGGCGTCTTGAAAGTTCCGACACCAGGGTTGGCCGCTAGCTCATTTGATACAAAGAAGACAAAGACTACGGACAACTTTACTCACTCTAATGACGTCATCCGTATCCCGAGCCTCTTCTAAAGTAACATTCAAATTAACACCTTCAGTAAACCCATGGACGAATGCCATCCCGCTCGCAATAGTCCTCTGGACATTGGTGGGTCTGAAGTGATACTCGTCAGGGGTTCCTTGCAGTAAATGGGGGTACGCTTCCCCAATCCTCTTGCCAATTCCGTAGAGCTCTTCATACCCTGTACCAGTGAGGAACGACTGGGAGATTTCAAGGGTTTCGTTCCACGACCATTGTCGGAATAAGTCAATGTCCTGAAAGATAATTATAAATAGAGTCTTAGCTCTACAATTAAATAATGTTATAAACGGCTTAATTACTAAAACACTTTAAAAAAAAAAGCATTGTTTACCATGGTAAAATTTAGGGGTTGCTTTGCTAATGTGCTTTAATCTTCAGAAAAACCTAACAGGCAGACTATGTAAGCGCTGAAACGGCATAGCCGGCGTTGCCACGGTGATTTTTACATCTTCTAACTATCCTTTTTTATATAAATAAAGCATATTTTCGCACAATACCTGTGCACATAGCTGGCTGGTCCCGGCTTCGTAGCTTGCGATGATGTCATCCTTCAGTGCGGCGAGGGCCTTCATACTGACAGTGGCACTGCTGCCCGGGTTCCTGTTGCCATGCCGGTTGATGTTCCAAATGCTTACCGCTTCACAATCTATAATTATTAAGTCCTAGATCTAGAATTAGGAAGACGAAGATGTCTGGGCAGTTTGTACTGCACTCTTGAGGATACTTTGAGGACGTGGCAGTAATAGCTACAGTCAGAACATCGTATTGGATATAGCAAAAAGTTGGTTCTGTTCTCTCGGTTAATATCAAATTCTATAGGATCGTCAATTAATTATTGACCGAATGACTTAGACAATAATACTTTAGTACACCACCTACAAATTAAGCAGATGGATTGCAGATGTAATTACAGCATATTTGAATACAAACGCACAAAATTCAATCCACGAGTAAGTATCACACCAATTCATTAGTTGCATTATAATATGGCCGAAGAATAATTGTATCGACCCTCGCGTTGTTAATTGACGATAGTTCATCCAGAGTATATGTTTCTACCCAACATATACGTAGTGTACTCAGAATGTTTCCAGAATCTCATCTTTTTTGTATGAAACACTGGCCAAATAGAAATATATCATAAAAATACAATTATTTATAAGTAAAAATTCGAACGTTTTAATTTCTAATTTCCCTCCATATTTTTGAACGGCTCATTTGCAAAATCGTGTCTGTATGAAAAATTGAACCTCACCGAGAACATTTTCGAGCCATGATTTTCTACGATTTTAAAATGTTGCCTAAAACCGGAGGAATCTTTTAATATACTTCAAATGGCTTTTTCGGATAAGTGCCTTTCAAAAGCAACCGTATACTACTCGTAAAGTGAATTTAAGCGTGGTCGGCTATCATTGACTGACGAAAAAAGAGGTGGTCGCCCTGTGACGGCAGTTACAGAAGAAAACGTGCTTACAGTGAAAAAAATAATTCAAGAGAATAGGCGTATAACATACGAGGAGATTCAGCAGACGTTGCAGATCGGATCGGGAAGCGTTCACAAGATTCTCCACTTGCACCTTCCCGTGAGGAGGATTGTTCCGCGCTGAGTATCGCACAAACTCCCTGAAGATCAGAAGCAGGCCCGCGTGGAATGGTGTCGTGATATGATGATTAAATATAATGCAGGCGCATTTCGGCGTATTTATGATATCGCCACAGGTGACGAGTCTTGGATTTACCAATAAGATCCAGAAACAAAGCGCCAGTCAACAGTGAGGCTGTTTCAAAATGAACCAACACCTACCAAAGTGCAGCGATCTAGAAGCGCAGGCAAAATTTTGGTTGCTAGTTATTTCATTTTAAGTGGGTATCTGGTGTCAATTACTTTACGGAATCAAAGTAGCATCAATGCCAAGTAGTATACCACAAAATGCTTGCCAGAAGTGTTCGAGGCAGTGAGCAACAAGCGACCGAAGACGGGGCTCCGCGGGCTACTGCTCCATCATGACAACGCACCCGCGCACTCGGCGCTCACAACTAGGGACCTCCTGGATAGCACACCGGTTAAACTTTTAAGACATCCGCCTTAAAGTCCTGACTTGGAGCGCTGTGACTCCTTTTTGTTCCCCAAAATAAAAAAAAACAATTGAAAGGAACACAGTTTTCATCGCCAGAAGATGCACTAGCGGCGTTCAAGCGAGGTGTAGAAGAGGTGTCTGATGATGACTGGAAAAAATGCTTTCAGAATTGGTTCAGACGCATGAAACTTTGTATAGACGCTGGTGGAGAGTACTTTTAAAAGATTTAATAAAAAAATTGTATCCTATAGAACTTTTTTTTTTAGTTTCTAGAAATATACTGAGTGCCCCACGTATTTTAATAGAAATGGCCAAACTTAATATGGCACAGACGCAGGGAGTTAACAGAAAAAGCAGAACAAATTGAAACATGGTAAAGGCAAGCTATAGCTTAGTAATATTCTAAGTACTCACTTGCCGGAGACGGGTAGTCCCTGATATCTCCTCTTATAGTGTCGTACGGCGTTTTAGTAGAGTGGAGTAGGTACGGGCACTCGGCGTTCCAGTAACATCCTGTTACACTAACAATACTAACTAACAATATTATAAACGTCTTGGGATCCATCTTGTGCCGACTGATGATCATTTGTGAAGATATTTCTTGGTGGTATCCTTATTTTGTCTCTATTATGGGTCTAAAGGTATGTTCATACTTGAAGTGTTTTTTATGTAAATATAATTGTTTTGTGAAGGTGTTCAAGATTGCTATGAAAAAACACAGAAAAAATCCCCGTGTATATATATTTTTAAACTGTCCCACTCCTGGGCAAAGGCCTCTAATTTTTTTTTCATTTCGTTTTCTTGTCCAGGGCTATTTCCAGCCACGTTTTTCCCACAAAGAGGTCCAGGGCATCTCGTCACCGTATTCTTGGTCGACTCCGACGACGGCGGTTATATTATGTAACACAAAATATGCTCTATTGTTATAACAATATAGCATATTACCGCGATGCCAACAATAGATCCCCGGGGGCGCCACGGTTAATTTAATATAACAACTCCTTACACCGATTCGTACTGCCCAATCTAATCTCTAACAAATTAATCTAACTAATCGTGCAATAATTGTATAGTAGATCCAAGAGACGGTTATTATCTGTGAGACATTACCCTGACGTGATATCCACGCCCCCAGCCCATGGGCCGCGCAGACTGGGGGCGATCCCAGCGACACGAACACCAGAACGAATCAGGAAAAAAATGCACCTCTGCGGTAATCCTGTTGTTTGACAATGATAGAGCTACGGTAAGCTATAGCCAATAAATACGGGCAAAAGATCAGCGTAACATATATATTTTAGATGCGTTTCGTACAATTACTGCACATCCATAGACCACAGCCAATGACTTCTGTACATAAACGTTACATGACTTCGAAAAGTTTACGTTTTAATACTGACTACTCGTACCATGCGCCCGTAACTACTTATACGTAACCGTCAATTATTGTCCAGGAAGGATTTGTTATTTATCATCACTTAGCTACTATGAATAAACGCATATCTGTTGTTTATGACCATCGGTGATAACTTGAATCCGTTAAATTAGCCCGATAAAGGAAATCTGATGCCATAAAGATGACCCCGATACAGCATTGAAAAAAATATCTAAATTCCTTCAAGCATTAATTGATCATATTTATTTCTAAGAACTTAGAGGTTTTTATAATATCTATTGATTGGTAGTTACTGGTAGTACATTATGTGCGGTGTATATAGATTACTATTTAAGGTAATATATATAGGTATATTGTCGTAATATTCTTCTAATTCTTGATTCCTGTTACACTTGTCGTAGTACAGTGAAGAATGTGTAAGATGCTTTTACTATCTGAAAACATAAAATATAGTTGTGAAAATGTAATGTTTAATTTCTTATAATATTACCATACCTTTTACACAAGCAGACAAGCATAATAGTACACAACCTACTTAGTATGTACAACCTAGTAACAACACAAGCATAATATGTAGGTCTTATTTATGTTTTATTTATTGGTATTTAATTGTCCACGAATATCGAAATTAAACCCAATATCGTATGCCATAATTGCTCTTTCCTTTTTGTTTTCTTTCTATCACCTAGCTTATTTTATAGATATACTACACTGTAGATCTAAAAGCTATAAAAATCACTCACAGACATATAAGAAGCGAGCGAGAGCGTGGTGAACCCGCCCGCGGTAAGCATGGCGACGCGGCGCGAGCGCAGCATAACTATGAGCAGCGCGCGCCGCAGCCGCGTCGAGCACGCGTACCACGGACACTCGTACGCGGCACCCGCTATGCCAGAACTCTATAGAATTAAAATAATAGAGTCATACTTGATTGGGAAAGATGCTAAGAAGCTTATTTTTCTATCAAGAAGTTTGTAGGAAATAATAAAGACATAAATTGCCAGACTACTGCACCAGCTGTACGGTGCCAAACAAAGAATTTGTAATAAATTACAAATTCTTTGGTGCCAAACGAAGCAAAGTTTTTACAATGAGCAGGGGGCGCTGCCAGTGACACCAAGGCCAAGGCAAATTACGAACAGTCAATTTCCGAAAATGTCTCCGACGGGAATCCGTTCCGAATTACTAAAGGAACTGAAGTAATTGATATATATAACTTCTTACTTCTTCCGTGAGCTGGTTCCCTTCATAACAGTACAGGAACAGCTGAAGCGTCATGCAAAAAAGATACGCTACCATCGATATTATACGAATCCAACGTTTCATGCCAAGTTCCTGAAGAATGAAAACCAAGATAAATCGACAGACTCAACAAAAAAATACATATTGCAATACGAGTATTTCCTTTACCGCCCAATAACGAAGTGATGATGAATTTGCAAATTGATTTCATATAAAATTGGACAAAACATGTGCTATCTTCTTGGCACCGCTTATAAATATATCGTCTTGAAATCTATAAAAGAGTACCATAGCAAGCTGGTATGCTGTCACGCATATGATCACGGTGGAAACGGTGACCTGAGACAGGATGTGCTCGGTGAAGCACGCCTGCATCTGTGATGCCGCCTTCAGAGCTGACTCATGCTTCTGCACACATATTTGCAAGCGAGAGTGCACAGTCATCTCCTCTTCGCTAGACATGAGTTGCTGTAATTAACATACATAGAATGAATGTGCGTCAGTAAAATTACCTAGGTATCTAATTCCCAGTTATATCATGGTGTCCTACTGATAACAATGTAGCCTGCACTCATTGCATTGTTGTTTCAGATAATACTACACAAACTTTTTTTATATTGCAAAGAGTAACCATTGAGTTCATTGAGGATCATCTGAGTACAAGCAAATTAATGAAACTAAACACCATTGTTGAATATAATTAATAATAAAAAATATGAATAAGCGCTACTTCATGCTTATAGCAAAATTTAAGATTTTTTAGTTATTCATAGTCAAATACAGTGGCGGATTTCCCGTAAGATTTCGGCGCAGGCCTAGGGCGGCCAGATATTAGGGGCGGCTAATGCTGGCAGAAAATATACTAATGCGAACATTTGACATCACTAAATAACAGTATACTAAAGCGTATAAAGTATTATGTCCCCAGACGCGGAAAAGCATGTATGATCTGAAAAGGAGCAGCTGGTACGACGACTGCTAGTCCGTCTCTGGTAATTTTTATTCTGTTTAATTTTCATGTTTATCAGCTACCGGAAACAGATGCAAGTTACCTTCCCATTGGTTGTGATTCCATCGCCCAGAGTTCTCAAGGACAGCTTTACCAGTCTCAGTCTACAGCGGCAGAGAGCAATCAGCGATGTCACCAGGGTATCGAGACTCACGTTCACTATAGCTGATAGTATCAGAGCAGCGATCTACAACAATGGTGTATGAACATACAGTAACATTCTCAAAAGAAATAACTCAAAGATTAAAAAAGTCTTGATAAGAAGTATGGCTTTCAATAAATATTCAATTTCATAATAATAAGATGCCTAGGTATAGCACTGTACCTTTTTAGCCGCGGGCCTGACGAATAGCTTTCAACATTTTTTCTCATAATTTCACCGTAATTGCGTAGTTATAATACAAATGCAATTTACGACGTAATGTACTAGGAAAATTGTAGTAATTTGTTGCAATTACGCCAATGTGGGTACGGAAAATGTACTATACTTGAACTTAGAACAATTATTTTAAATAATACTAGGCCCTCGCTAATTATTAAAAAGAAAAGCGGTGAGTAGGTACATTGTAAATGAGCCCATAAAAAAAATTGTTTAAATTCTCGTATGCAGGTACGCGAACGCACTCAATCAAATAAACAAGACAATAATTATTAACAAAGTAGTCGATGCTTTTCAATTGCTACAAAATAACGTTTCCGGTTATCGATACTCGGAAGAAGCTACCACCTACACATTGGACATAATAATTTAGCGTTGGACGGCACGGCATGTCACGATACTGTGTCGTGACATTACAATCTGTATGCAACATGTATGGAATAAGACTCTTTAAAATTTACTAGTATTCCCATTATAATGGTCGAAATTCGACCATTCGATTTGTCAAACACTATTTGATACTGGCACACAGAATGCACTTTGAAGTCCAACCCTCCAAAAACTGTCACCGTTTCACAGTCAGACAGTCGGTCGGTGTGGAGGTTTCAAATGTGTGTGTGTCAATTCATGGTAGTGTGCGTAAGGTTTTATTTATTGATTTTAATGTATTTCTAAGTATTATAATATAAAAATAATAGCACTCTGCACTCCTTCTCTATCTTTACTCTATACAAATAAATAAAATTGGAGTGTCTGTTTGTAATATTAAAATAACACTTTTCACTAAATGCATATGAAAGTACATACGGTACTTATAACAAAAACGTGGTTTAATTTTATTTTTGTCTGTCTGCCTGTATTTTTTTTGCGGATAATCTCCGAAACGGCACCGATTTGACGATTTTGACGAGAATTTCACTGGCTGATAGCTAATGTTATAAGGAGTAAATACGAAACCTAGACTCGCAAAAAACTCTGCGAACTGAACGAAATGTTTTATACATTTAATATTTGACAAGTTAAATCCACGCGGACGAAGTAAACGAACGAACTAAACTATAAGTGTACCAAATTTTTACTGCTCCGTCCACGCAATTTTCGTATTAAGAGGTTGATTTTTTTGATTTTCCGTTTGCCGTAACGGTAAAGTGATGTCGCCCGCGCCGGGGACACAGCACCCCCCTCCCCTCTGTAAAATTGTCACGACAATGTTGAGCGAGTGTTTGTGTGTATAGTCAAATATTGATATAATATTTGTAAGCGGGACAGGAAAAAGCAGTGATAGCCGATTGGTTAAAGCACGCGGCTTGCGGGCACCAGGTTTTGGGTTCAAACCCCGGCTCGCACCTCTGGATATTTCGAAATCAATGTGCGAATCATAATTTCTATATGATTATCACTTGCTTACGGTGAAGGAAAACATCGTGAGGAAACCTGCATGTCTTAGAAGATCTAATCAATTTTCGAAAGACATGTGAAATCCCCCAACCCGCACTGGACCAGCATGGTGGATTATGGCCTGAATCCCCCTTCTGTTGAGGGGAGGCCCGTGCCCAGGAGTGGGACTCAAAAAGGCTAAATTATTATATTATTATTATTATTATAAATATTAAGCAGGACAGGCGTGCCCACTCGTCCACACCTCTATAACGATTCGGACAGTAATATATCGTAGAAGATAATACCGGGCCGTGCCGTGAAACAGCTTACAAAAGCGCCCATGTATATACAATACTAGCTGTGCCCACGGACTTCGTCCGCGTGGTATTTTAACGTAACAAAAATGTCGGGATTATCGGGATAAAAAGTATCCTATATGTTAATCCAAATTTCATCCATATCCGTTCAGTAGTTTTTGCGTGAAGGAGTAACAAACATACATACATACATACATCCACACTCACAAACTTTCACATTTATAATATTAGTAGGATAACCAAAGATTTTTTAATAATAAGACATTATTACAAATTCTTTGAATATAACCAACCTGATTTGCGTATGTCAGCTCGTAGACTGGTGATTCAGTCGTGTCGTAAGGGTACCTAAACAAAATGAAAACTATAAAATATACAGCACAGGATCTTTGTATCGCTTCTCTGATCTGTAATGTATAAAGAATTGACGTCATAAGTAATAATCATCATTGAAATAACAACAATATTACTAAATCCATTTTATCTTCATCATAACTAGCTTTATCATAACTGACTGTTGCATAAAAACTAGCCGAATCTCGCTCTGGCTCTTGGTGGGAGTGTGTCCCTTTCTACTAGGGTGTCTACGGTAGATTGTACGGGGTAGGGGTATATAGGCATGGCAACTAGGAGTGCGAGGGACACTACAAAACTATTAAAGTATTGACCTTAACATAAGTTAATAAAGTACAAAATCAAAGTAACCATAAAGCTTGGTACGTAAAAAAATAAGATATTCTTATTGATTAAATTAATATGGATATTAGATGCGAACCAAGCCCTCAGAGGCAGTTGTCTTTTCTCCGCGCTGCAAGCCCATCCGAGCACCGTAATTGCAGCCAGGCACGAGTAACCATAAAAACCCGCATTCGTCCCACGGTCGCTACTGTATCAAAAGAACAGCATTACTTTAATACTTGAAGCATTCTAATCTGCTAAGGCAAGTCAGTTACTTTGACAAAAGTTCGATATAATATCAAGAATTAGATAGGGAAGTAATGAAACATTTAAAGCAATCAAAGAGAATTGGTCGCAAATGTATTGTTTAAAAAAACACATTGTATTTATTGCCCGAAAACCGAATGTTCTTTTTTTAGTTTCGTGCCTACTATCTATTACGCACGAGATTACTTAATGCCTATGAATCAGGAAACTATCAAGTGTCTTATATATTGTAAATATCCCAAGACCTTCTTGACTCTAATCATCTTCCAAAGAGAAACATCTTATAAACTTACCTCTTCACAATCTCGACGCCCTCCTTCCGATCCTCAGCTATCAGCTCCTCCTCAGCCTCGTCAATGATGGCCTGTACCTTTCGCCTGCGAGCTACCACGCTGATTATCTTAGTGCCTTGAGCCAGGTTCGTGAACAGCAGACACGAAGCGCTGGTCATGCGGGGGATGTCCCCCCAGGATTGGATAATCTCGCCCACTTGGGCGATGTTGATGAATCCTGGGAAATGTGGCTTTAAGTATCTGATTATTTAGTACAGTCATTTAAAAATTCCTTCTGATGGGGGGGTATGATTATTAAGATATAGTACGATACCTCTTTGATCACTGGAGACGTAATAAGTATTGGGTAAAAGTCAACCTGAGGAATGGATTTATATGTGTTGAGATAAAGATGATTTGAGCAAATCTGTCTGCCGACTCTGATTTGAGTGTCACATTGTCTCAAAGTAAATTACTATATTATTGAAACTGTCCTCGTATACAAACTTACCAACAAGAATCATGAACCAGCAGACCCGGTAAGCCATGAAATATATTTTCATATCTTTTCTCGGTTCGTAAGGCATCAAAAAACCGAAGAATTTCAAAACATTCAAAGAAAAATGGAGCGAAGTATTAGAGTTTTGTATGAATAAATGCATTTTTCAAAAAAAATCTGAGCGTCCAGTTTTGCGAGAAAATGTTCTTCGAAATGACACCGATACGCTTTTCAAGTCAGTAATCCAGTGGTTGTAAACATGCAAGTATAAAATACAATGTTTAATTAAATTCTGAATGTACATTTTATCTTTTTTCTTATTATTTATTGACATGCATAGTCATTTAAATGCGTCCTCACTGCATATGTATTATTCTCGCCATTGGCAATGCCATTCAAGATTTTGAAATTAAAAGATCTATGTATAATGATTATTAAATTTCATTTTAATTAATAAGGTGCAACTAACTTGCGTACTAATTACAATAAATGGATACTACAATCTTGATAATTCATAATTTTTAATATAAGCCTAAGTATAATCATTGGTAAAATGTTTACAACCTATGCATAAAATTGCCGGCAGCGTAAATAACATATTCATTACAGAATGCTTCAATTAAGTTATTACGTTAATTCTCACTTGTCCTACAGTATTTTGGGTTCTATATAGTTTTGAACAAACTACAAATTTGTGATTACATACTGTGTACGAAATACAAAAACCTACCATTGTAGCCCTAATTTACACGAGAAAGCACTGCATGTCTTTAGGTGAAAAATCTTACGGAATAAATGGCATAATGTAGTTACTTATTAAAATAAATTAATTTAATTTAATTTAATAGTACATTGTTACACGAGTGGTGAAAGTGACTTATTTAGTCCCAAGACTACGCGAGAGCGCTAATAGTTCGAGGGACAAAATAAGTCTTTCACCCGAGGTAAACACTGTGCTTTTCATTACGAATACAAGGAAAGTAAAAATAAAAACAGGAATTGGCTAAAGAAATAATACAAGGAAGTATGAACAATATTCTACAACTCGAAAAAATTAATAAAGATCGGATTGCCGCCTATTTTGTTTTTTTTTCGTTGGCCGGCCAACTTCATTATTTAGCCATTATTATTCATTTTCATCTTTAAATATTTTGCGCAAATCTATGTTATTTTAAAGAAATTGTTGAAATTAAATTATAATTAAGTCATTTAAAAATATATATTCTTTAATTAATACTTAACTTTATGTTATTTCAATTTTACATCGTGCTGTAATTGAGTGACTGAAGAAAAAGTTTGAACATGAACATGACGACCGCTTGGCGCAGTGGTTTAGCGTAGGGCGCTCGGCTCTCTGCGCATGGTGGTTGCGGATGCCATTCCCGCCGAGGCAAATTTTGGAAATGCCCTTTTCGTAATTTAACCAGGTCTGGGTGTCACTGAGATCGCCCCCTCCATTGTACGGAACCCATAGTACAAGAATTGCTTAGTTTGGGACCATACAGTTGGTGTTAGTCTTTAAAAACAAAAATATATCATAAAAAATAGGCATAAATTCTGCAGAATATCAGCGTCAGGTGGTACGCCATAATATATGCTGGCAATAGGTAGGTTCGCCATTGAGACTGAATCTTTCAGGAATCACAATCTCAAACAACACAATGAGTCAAGATTCTACCGTCTACTCACCGAGACCAACTGAAACGCAGTGACACATATAATGATGAGCGACACAGTGAACTGCGCGAAGGTCGGCTCCGAGAAGCAGGCCTGCAGCTCGGCGGCCGCCGCCAGCGCCGCCTGGTGCCGCGCCACGCACCGCCGCAGCCTGCTGCTGACGACCGCCTCTTGCTCAGGAGCCAGGTTCCAGGAGCCAGGTTTTAAACACAATACACTATCGCACACCAAAATACATCGATATTATCGCAGCACAAAAGTTCGATGGCACTCGGTACACTTTGCCAGTTATTCCCGAATGGGTAAGTAGAGGTCTACTCTTGTACACCCGCAATTCACCGATGATCATTATATAAAAGTCTTTTTTTTATACAAAACAATCTAAAGAGTTAAAGTTAAGTAACATTATAAAAAGCTTTATTTTTTTACGTTATTGTAAAAAAAATATTAGAAAAGAAAGACAGACAAAAATTACAGAACATGCATTTTATTTAAGTACCAATAAACGCCATCTATCCATTGTCTTGGAAGATATGTGCGTAGTGATCGCTACGTCGTAGCGTCGGATACTACGGCGCGCTACAAACGTGCTATACAACTCGTAGACCTCCACGTAGCTCGTAAGCTACGAGTATTCCGTAGCATTACTACGAGATGACGTCTATTTCAGGATATTTTCTATAGTGAATACAAACGCAAAGTTATGATCTAAAATAATTCATTTGGACCTCTCTTAGAGCAAACCGTCGGGGCTATACTAGCTCGATTAGTGTGTAATTTATCATTAACAATTATTATATTATTTATTGATTTATACTTACATTATCCACCTTCCTAAGGTCTTCAGGGTCAGCCCTAGGAGACGCATTCGGCACCTGCGATGCGCTATCAGGGTGGCCACCAGGGAATCCTTGGCTACGTTAAAGTACGCAGCAATGAGGAGAGCGACGACCTGGTGGCTGAATATCAGCTCGTACGCTGGCGACTTGATGGTGTCGTATGGGTACCTAAGACTATGAATCAGGTACATAATTGTGATTAGATAACTTATATGATTCAAGCTTATAATGAACCAAGTTCCATCAATGGCAGTAGAGTACGTAGAGTCTTTTTTGAAACGCTCAACGGCTCATTCCTTTTCAATCAAAAACTAGACTTAGCCTAAAATATCTGAACAATTATTTTGGTTAGAGAAATATTTATGAACCTTTACAACAATGTTTATCTAAGTAAAATATAAATAACGACTAACCATGCTCTTAAAGGTATTTTGCATTTGTCAGCGCTTCTTGCCCAACCTATTATAGTAATTAATGTCAAAAAGCGTCTGCAGAATAATGGCTTAGAATAGGCACTAGGATTATAAAGTAGGTGCCAGAAAAGATCGCCTAAATCTTGCTGTGAAAGCAAACGCGTTTATTATGTTACCAGTAATATAGACTCTGTCGCTATAATTAGGACAATTAGTCAAAAGATACTCTAGATACCAAAATAGGAACTAATCAACGAAAATATGACTGATTTTATAACATAATATTGGTGTCCGAATTCACAAAAACTACTTGTCTAAAGGGACTAACACTATAAAATTCATAAGAAAACAAAATTCTCAATGCGCTGTGCGTTCACGCGCACTGTGAGATCTCAGAATCTCGTAAACTCGTAATTAAGTAGTATATTAATTAAGTAGTATTTTTTATGGGACTAGTCCCGCCACACACTCCCACCACTGTAACTCCTGTAAGCCAGGATCGACAAATAATCACGTCGAGGTTTGACCCTCGACGACTCCCGGGGAAAAGATAAATTGTCTTGGAACCCGCACGAATTTAATAGAAAGAAATGATGGGAGGAGTTTAAAGAAAAAAATCTACTTCACTCCGGTGCAAAGCGGGAGACAAAAATAGCTGGTATGGGCTGATTGCCATAGAATCAAGACTGTTACAGCTGATTGAAGACCAGTTATAAGGCACCACGGATCGTAATATGATCGTAGTATACGTACTATTAATTTTTTACCGAGTAGGTACACATATTTTTTTTCTGTGTTTCATGACTTCAAAAGTGTAACACAGGATACCATGCCCCATAACTTTTCTAATTCGAATCCCTTAATAACGAATGCACCACGTCAATTATTGTCAAGGAAGGATTTGCTATTTATCATCACTTAACTGCTATGAATAAACGCATAGCTGTAGTTTATGACCATCAGTGATAATTTGAATCCGTTAAATTAGTCCTATAAAAAACTGATGCCATAAAACTGACCCGTTATAGCATTGAAAAACATAGTGAAATTCCTTTAAGCATTAATTGCTCACATTTATTTCTAATGACTTTGATATATTTTTATTGTATCTATATATTGTTTGGTACATAGTGTGCGCTGTGAGTAAATTGCTATATAAGGTGAATATTGTCGTAATAATCTTCTTATTCTTGATTCCTGTTACACTTGCCGTAGTACAGTGAAGAATGTGTAAGATACTTTTATTATCTGAAAACATAAAATAATATTTTTGTAGTTAGACATGAATGTTAAATTTCTTATAATATTACCTACTAGGTAGTGTGCAGTATGCTGCGTAGTATGTAGGTACCTAGTAGGTCTTATTTATTTTTTATTGATTTGTAAATACAAATAATACAATTAAATAATTGGCCACGATTATCAAAATTAATCACAATATCGTATGCCATAATGGATTTTAGTTTTTTGTTAAATTTTGTATAACCTAGCTGACTCTATAGATCTACTGGGTGAATTTTCCAACAGCAAAATTAACGCGGCATGGATGAAAACGGTAGTGTGGAACGTTAGTAAAGTTAATAATAAAAAATCCACCGAAATGAAAGAAAAGACGACTTTGTTAAAATTCACCCTACTGTAATTTCGATCTATAAGTTATAACAATGACTCACAGACGTAAAAGAAGTGAGCGAGAGCGTGGTAAACCCGCCCGCGGTGAGCTTGGCGACGCGGCGCGAGCGCAGCATGACTATCAGCAGCGCGCGCCGCAGCCGCGTCGAGCACGCGTACCACGGACACTCGTACGCGGCACCCGCTATGTCAGAACTCTATAGAATTAAAATAATAGAGTCATACTAGGTTGGGAGAGTTGCTAAGAAGCTTGTTTATTAAGAAGTTTGTAGGAAATAATAATGTCATAAAGACATAAATCGCTAGATTACCACACCAGCAAGAAAAAATAACCTACAAAAAATAAATTTCCGAAATTTTCACCTACTGGAATCCAATTCTAGTTACTAAACAAACTGAGGTACTTGATATAAGTAACTTCTTACTTCTTCCGTGAGCTGGTTCCCTTGGTAACAGTACAGGAACACCTGCAGCATCATGCAAAACAGATACGCTACCATCGATATTATACGAATCCAATGTCTCATGCTCAGTTCCTGAAGAAAGAAAACAAAGATATATCAACAGTCATCAAAAATGTACATGTAAAAATATTTCCTTTATCGCCAATTAAGGTATTAATGATAAATTTGCAAACTGATTTCGTATAAAACGGGACAAAACATGTTATTTCGCCATGTATACCGTCTAGGGTATAAAAAGTATATCATCTTGAAATCTATATAAAAGCATACCATAGCGAGCTGGTATGCTGTCACGCATATGATGACGGTGGAGACAGTGAACTGAGTCAGTATGGGCTCGGTGAAGCACGCCTGTATCCGTGATGCCGCCTTCAGAGCTGACTCGTGCTTGTGCACACAGCTTTGCAAGCGAGAATACACAGCCATCTCCGCCTCGCTAGATATTAGTTGCTGCAATTAAAATAGAATTAAGGTGCGTCATAAAATTACCTACCGCCTTCCCCGTTATTTTATGGTATCCTAGTGAGAACAATATCGTCGGTTCTCATTGCATTGTTGTTTCTTAGAATACTACACAAACTAATTTTCTATTGCAAAGAGCTACCCAATGGTGGCTTATATATATATAAGTCAATAGTTATTGCCGGATCATCCGAGTGGAAGCAGCATTCCGAACCGGTGGTAGATTCTGACTATTCATGAGTGTAATAAAACAAATTATGTTGATGTCAAAACTTTAACACATCTAATAATATGTTTGTCCTGCTCATACATCGCGACCATGAGAAGAACCATGTGTATCGCTCGGCAGGCATTTTGCGCTTTCAATTGTAATGTTTACAAAAATGTGCGCTACTTCAGGCTTATAGCAAAATTTTCGAATTTTTTGTGAGTCATTGTCATATACATTGACTCTGCCCAGGTCTAGGGCGGCCAGATATTAGGGGCGGCTAATCGTGGCAGAAATTATACTAAAGCGAACATGTGACGATACTAAATAACAGGATACTAAAGCACATAAAGTATTAAGAATCCTGACACGAAAAATTATCGACACGCCTAGGGTGGCCTAGACTGCTAGGCCGCCTCTGGTCATATGTATTCTGTTTATTTTTCATGTTTATCAGCTACCGGAAACACACGCAAATTACCTTCCCATTGGTTGTGATCCCATCGCACAGAGTTCTCAAGGAGAGCCTCACCAGTCTCAGTCTGCAGCGGCAGAGAGCAATCAGCGATGTCACCAGCGTATCGAGACACACGTTCACTAGAGCTGATATTACTAGTGCTGAGCTCTACAACAATGGTGTATGGACATCGATAGGATGCGATAATTAGCATTTTATACACCAAGACATTTCTCAAAAGTAAAAATTCAAAGATTTGGTCACCAATCAACGCACAGCCCAAACAGCTGGTGTGAGAATCATGAAATTTATCAGTTTACCTTTTATACCGGAACTATCCACTAAGGAAGGATTTTGTAAAATTCCACCCCTAAGTGTATAAAATACGGGGTGAAAGTTTGTATGGGCAAAAAAAATCTAAACCTAAAGCTATGAAAATCAGTATTAAGGTTACTCATTACAAATAAACAATATAATTTTCAGCGTTTTATGAAATTTCACCCTTAAGTGTGTGATATAAGGGAAAACAGTTTGTATTCGGGTCCCGAATTTGTTTAAGCTGAAAACGTGGCTTTAGATAGATCTTGCTGTAAAAACTTGAAACACTGTGCAGCTAATCTAGAACATATGAGGACAGTAGCCCATGACACGACATTGCAATTATAATTATAACAGGAGAAATTGGTTCACTAAATCACGAGCTACAGCCGACCAAGTTAGGTTAATTCCCCGTCGTGTCTGAATAAACTCAATACTGAGATTCAAAAATCAACTGCAAATACAACTTTGTTTCTTGATAATATTCGCAATTGAAATGGGTCCGGAAGCCTTCATTGTGCATAATTATTTGTTTAGATTCTCGTATGCAGATACGCGACAGTGCACTCAATCAAATAAACAAGACACTAAACTATCAACAAAGATTCGATGCTTTTCAATTGGAAAAATAAACATAATAGTTTCCGGTCACTGATTAATTTAGCGTCCGACGGCACGGCACGGTACGATATTGTCGTAACAGGAAAATAGGAATGCAAATTGCATGGATTTGTAGCAAGACTCTTTTAAATTTATTTTCTGTTTACCATCGAAGGTTACGGTAAAGTGGCGTTGCCGTGACACACCCACACTCCCTGTAAAATAAACACGACAATGTTGAGCGAGTGTTTGTGTGCATAACAGTAGATAAATATGGCGTGTCCACACGTCCACAAGTCCACAATATATCGTAGACGATAATGCGGCCCACGTTAATACCGTGCCGTGCCGGGCAATGGATAAAATTTTAAAAGCGGCTATAAGCAATATAATATAAAACCAACCTGATTCGCATACGTCAGCTCGTAGACTGGTGATTTAGACGTGTCGTAAGGGTACCTGAACAAAATGAAAACTCTACAATAGTACATTGTTACACGAGTGGTGAAAGTGACTTATCTATATCTACTCATGTAACAATGTACTATTTCATTACTCATACTCTGAAAGTAGGTCTGAAGTTGCCTGAGAAGCGGGTTGAAAGTAATACTTTTCAGGCCCGGGAGTTTCGCTTTCAACTGACAGCTGTCAAATTATAAAAAAACTAGTTCCATTTTCACATTTCTATAGAACATGTTCAAACTTTTTTTACAGTCACTCAATTACAGCACGATGTAAAATTTAAATAACATAAAGTTAAGTATTAATTCAAGAATATTTTTTTTAAATGACTTAATTATAATTTAGTTTCAACAATTTCTTTAAAATAACATAGATTTGGGCAAAATATTTAAAGATGAAAATGAAAAATAATGGCTAAATAATAAAGTTGGCCGGCCAACGAAAAAAAAAACGAAATAGGCGGCAATCCGATTTTTTTTTTTTCGAGTTGTAGAGTATTGTTTATACTTCCTTGTATTATTTCTTTAGTCAATTCCTGTTTTTATTTTTATTTTCCTTGTATTCGTAATGAAAAGCACAGTGTTTACCTCGGGTGAAAGACTTATTTTGTCCCTCGAACTATTAAACGTAACTTTCACCACTCATGTAACAATGTACTATTTACACAATATGTTTGTGTAAGGAGCACAAGATCTACTTCTCTTCCCTGTAATTTATAAGGATTTGACCTCATGAGTAATAATAATAATATTGAAATAATGACAAACTATTTTCCTTTCTTTTTGCTTTTTATTACTAAATCTATAAACATTATCATAACAGGTAGGATAACTACATTAAAATTAGAATATTGTTATTGAATAAATGAATATGGATATTACATACTAACCAAGCCCTCAGAGGCAGTTGGTTTTTCTCCGCGCTGCAAGCCCATCCAAACACCGTCATTGCAGACAGCCAGATGTAAACGCATAGACACACACTCGTCCCACGGTTGCAACTGTACCAATAGGACAGAAACAACTTTAATAGTTGAAGTATTTCGTCATTCTAATCTTTTAAGGCAAGTCGGTTACTTTTGTCAAAAGTTCGATAAGTAAGGAAATAGGTAGGACCTTACATATGAATGAAACATTTAAAACAATCAAAGGGAATCGGTCTCTAATGTGTTATTTGAGAAATACTGTGTATTTATTGCCCGAAAACGTAATGTATTTTTTTTTCAGTTTCGTCCCTACCATCCATTACTCACGAGATTAATTACTGCTTATTACTTAAGAAACTATCCATTGTCTTATATATTGGAAATATCCCAAGACCTACTCGTCTCTACATTTTCCAAAGAGAAACATCTTATAAACTTACTTCTTCACAATCTCAACACCCTCCTTCCGATCCTCAGCCATCAGCTCCTCCTCAGCCTCGTCAATGATGACCTGTATCTTCCGCCTGCGAGCCACCACGTTGATCATCTTAGTGCCTAGAGCCAGGTTCGTGAACAGCAGAAACGAGGCGCTGGTCATGAGGGGGATGTCCCCCCAGATTTGGAACATCTCGCCCGCTTGGGCTATGATGATGAATCCTGGAAATGTGGCTTTAAGTATCTGGTTATTTAGTACCGTAATTTTAGAATTCCTTGTGATAGTGGGGTATGATTAATAAGATATGTGTAAGTACTGTAAGGAGGTGTGTTTTTAAATTCAAATATTCTTGTCGGCCAGGAACGCTTATTGCCAGTGGCTAGTGCGCCGACATGGACCTCCTTACAGTACGTTACCTATTTCATCACGGGAGACGTAATATTAGGTAGAAGACGACCAGAGGAATGGATTTTATATTTATTGAGATAAAGATGATTTGAAGGACGCAGGAGCACGCAATTGCGTCTGTAGACTCCGGGTCGACTCTGGTTCGACGGTCGCATTGTCATAAAGTAAATTACTAAGTATATTATTTATTCTGTAATTTACCAACAAGGAACATGAACCAGAAGACCCAGTAAGCCATGAAATATATTTTCATATTTTTTCTCGGTTCGTAAGGCATCAGAAAACCGACGAATTTTAATACATTCAAACAAAAACGTAACGAAGAATTGGAGTTTAGTACAAACGAATACATTTTTTTATAAAATATAGAGCGTCTCGTTATGAGCGAAAATGTTATTTAAAATGACACTGATACGCTATTTAAGTCTGAAATCCAGTGGTTGTAAACATACAATGATAAAATAAAATGTTTAAATTCTGAGTGTCAGTTATTTATTCAATTATTATATGTAATATTTTAGCCATTGGCACGCACATCGTAGATAATTAAGTGAAAATATCTAGGTATAATAATTATTCAATTTCATTTTAATTAATACAATGAAACTAACGTACTAATTACAATACATGGATAGTGGATACTACAAGCTTGAAAATTCATAATTTTTAATAAAATTATAAGTATTTGTAAAATGTTTACAACGTATGCTATGAAATGAAATTGCCGGTCGCGTAGATAACATATTTATTACAGAATGCTTCAATTAAGTTATTACGTTAATTCACACTTGTAATACAGTATTTTGGGTTGTATATAGAGTTTTGAACAAACTACAAATTAGTGATTACATACTGCGTGCGACATACACAAACCATTGTTGCCGTCATTTACACGGAAAAGCACTGCAGGTTTTTAGGTGGAAAATCTTAAGGTATAAATGTGGTTACTTATTAAAGCAGGTGTCCAGTTACAGAAAAGAGCCAATTAGGTATTTAGTTCTCATTTACTTGCTGCAGTAACGTGAACAAGGAATACGATGCTTTGATTATCTGAAAAATAAATTTATATATAGGTCATTGACATAACATATAGCCTATTTATTATGTATATTAGAAACATTGACGGTGGTAGAGCTAACCTGTGCCAATTGACCCTAATGCTCATGTACGGGCTAGCTCGTCCTGGGTAGTACCACCTTCTCACAGAAGATCGGCGTAAAGTAGCTGTTACAGATGCGTTTCGTACGATGAGTGAGGGGGCTGGAAAGCAATCCTTCTCTCCCTTCCCGCTATCCCACTTCAGGTCAGTAATGTGCGAGCAATGTCTTTGGCATTGCAAACATCTTTAAGCTACCATTACTGCTTAACATCAGGTGGATTGTACGCTTGCTTCTCGACATCGTCATATAAAAAATAGCTGGAGAATATCAGCGTCAGGTGGTACGTCATCTATGCGAGCAATAGGTACGCTCGCCTCCATTACATTGTCATCAAAATACTGTCAATGAAGTATGAGTTCCGGTGCAGGTGGGTCCAAGAATACAGGTGTGACAGGTGTGGTGGTGTCCACATTGAAATTTTCTTACCGCCATAAAAGAAGCGAGCGAGAGCGTGGTGAACCCGCCCGCGGTGAGCTTGGCGACGCGGCGCGAGCGCAGCATTACTATCAGCAGCGCGCGCCGCAGCCGCGTCGAGCACGCGTACCACGGACACTCGTACGCGGCACCCGCTATGCCAGAACTCTACTAACAAAAATCAACTCAATGCATTAAGCTTCAGAGGATATTCTTAAATTATTTCATCATCAGGAGTAGCATACTATAATAGCTTTTTTGTTCAAGCATGAGGTCATCGGTTCAATAATTGCTGTTCAGTTCAATAGAGTACAATTTTTATCGTCCACAAATTATGTCTGAAGTTTAGCAAACCAAACTAGTTATACACTAACTATGGAAGCAAGACTGGAAAACCTTGATATCAAAATAACAGAATCATTTACGATGTAATTGACGGTGATATGATAACAAGTGAATTGCTGACCTCCTCAGACAGCTGATTTCCTTGATAGCAATAGATAAACACTTGGAACGCCATGTTAAGCAGGTATGTGCCCATCGACAATAGACGTACCATGTTGCCCGTTTGCTGAAAATGAAATAAAACTAGCTATTTGCCTGTAGACTGATAAGCGTTCAGAGGTATTAACTCTTTTGACTGCTCTTTTAATAATGATTACCATCAATGCTATGTATTTTTGTATGAAGTATGTTTTTGATCGAATGATGTTGTTAGGTAAAATCTGACATAGGAAATCTGAAATATTTTTTCAAGCATTTAAACAAATTAGGGTACTCAAAATATAAATAAAAGTAAATAAGATAACAAAGTAAATAAGTAATAGAACCAATTTATGAAATCACAAACCTTAATAAACCTGGCCAAATTTTATAATAATTTGACTATTTTAGGAATTCAAGTCTCAGCCAACCCAATGAGTCAAGATTAAACCATCTACTTACCGAGACCAACTGAAACGCAGTGACACATATAATGATGAGCGACACAGTGAACTGCGCGAAGGTCGGCTCCGAGAAGCAGGCCTGCAGCTCGGCGGCCGCCGCCAGCGCCGCCTGGTGCCGCGCCACGCACCGCCGCAGCCTGCTGCTCACGACCGCCTCTTGCTCAAGAGTCAGGAGGTTCTAGACACAATACACTATCCCACACCAAAATACATCGATATCGATAAAAGTTCGATGGCACTCGGCACACTTTGCCAGTTATTCCCCAATGGGTAAGTAGAGGTCTACTCTTGTACACCAATTCACCGATGATCTTTATATAAAAGTATATTTTTTTTAAATACAAATCCAGCTTCAGAGATAAAATTAAGTAACATTATAAAAAGCTTTACTTATTTACGTTATTGCAAAAAAATGTATTAGAAAAGAAAGACAGACAAAGATTACAGAACATGGATTTTATTTAAGTATCAATAAACGCCATCTATCTATTGTCTTCGAAGATACAATGTGCGTAGTGATCGCTACGTCGCGTTGTAGCGTCGGATACTACAGCGCGCTACGAACGTGCTACACAACTCGTAGACCTCCACTACGAGCTACGAGTATTCCGTAGCATTACTACGAGATGACGACTATTTCAGCATCTTTTCTACAGTGGATACATTAAGAACGCAAAGTTAGGATCTAAAATTATGCATTCAGACCTCTCTCAGAGCAAACGGTCCGAACTATAATAGCTCGATTAGTGTGCAATTTTATTTATCATTAACAATGATTATTTTATTATTTATTTATAAGTACTTACATTATCAACCACTACGTCTCTTCCTAAGGTCTTCAGGGATAGCCCTAGGAGACGCAGTCGGCACCTGCATTGCGCTATCAGGGTTGCTACCAGGGAATCCTTGGCTACGTTCAAGTACGCAGCTATGAGGAGAGCGACGACCTGGTGGCTGTATGTCAGCTCGTACGCTGGCGACTTGGTTGTGTCGTATGGGTACCTTAGATGATGAATTGTGGTTAGAATACTTATATGATAGAAGCTCACAACGAGCTAAACTTCTCCATCAATGTAAATAGAGCACGTAGAGCAGAGTAGAGTAATTTTGGAACGCTTATACGTTACAAAGCGAGCAAAGACAACGGTAAACGGCTCGTTCATTTTGGATCTACAACTCTACTCGCCCTAAAATACATAAACAGTTATTTTTTCTAGCGAAATATTGAAATTTATAACGATATTTATCAATGTAACGTATAAAAAACGACTAACCATGCTCTTAAAGGTAATTTTCCCTTGTCAGCGCTCATTGCCCAACCTATTGTAGTAATTAATGTCAAAAAGAAGTATAGCGTCTGCAGAATAATGGCTTCCTTGTTGCAGCTGCGGATAAAAATAAATCCAGGTAATTTTGTGAATGAGCTAACAATTACACGTCTTCCATAAATGCTTACTGAAACGTCTGAAACTTTACAAAACCACTGTAAATGGTCCACCAAAAAGACTTGCATGCAACCGAGTACGTGATTTGTTTTGTATATCAGCCTCCCTAATATTAATAAACCTAGTTGTTTTTTTTTTTTTTTTTATTCCTTTATAATCAGGCATCACAGGCCCATAGATATATACTATCATACATATTTATAATAAAACTAATACTATAACACTAAACTATTGGTGGTGCCGGTGGCAATCTCTCCCAAAAGCGCCTGAACACCACACCCTTTGGCCAGTAGTCTTCCTGCATGAAAGTTTCCACTGTGGGCATAGTACTATCTAAATATATATAACTCAAAGGTGACTGACATAGTGATCTATCAACGCACAGCCGAAACCACTGGACGGATCGGGCTGAAATTTGGCATGAAGGTAGATGTTATGACGCACGTAGGCATCCGCTAAGAAAGGATTTTGATTAATTGTACCCCCAAGGGGATAAAATAGGAGATGAATAATCCCGAAATTTTTGTTAAGTTAAATTACACGCGGATGAAGTCGCTAGTTTTTATTATATAATCAGTAATGAAATAATGTACGGAATTATTTTAAAAATGGACTAAAATATAAAGATATCATTACGAAAACAGTTCTAGCTAGTATACGTGTAGCAGTAGCAGTAATATACGTGTAGCAGTAGTAGTAATGTTTCGGCGATATAGCCAAGCTGTAGCCAATTGGCTACAGCTCGTACACTGGCTGGCGCGACCACCCTCTAATAGAAGGTCGGTGTAAAGGAACTATTACAGCTGTGTTTCGTACGATGACTATGAGAGCCGGAAGTTATATCCCAACCCCTTGACGTCAGTAACGTGCAATGAATGCCACTGGTACCTATTGCAAGCATCTATAAGCTACGATAACTGCTTAACATCCGGCGGTGCGTACGCTTCTATGCCAATTTTTATATGAAAAAAACACACCTTCTCACAATATCCCTAGCCTCTCCTGTCTCAGCGCTATTCAGAACTTTATCAGCGTCATTAATTATGGCTTGGATCCTCTTCCTCCGTCCCAGGATGTTGGTGATCTTCGCGGCCTGCGCCATGTTGGTGAACAGCAGAAAGGCGGTGCCGGTCATCAGGGGCAGATTCCCCCAGATTAGACAAAGATCTACCACTTGGATTATGAGGTAGGTGCCTGAAAAGATCGTATAAATCTTAATGTGAACGCAAATGCGTTTATTATTTTACCAGTAACATGGCCTATGTCGCATTTATTCAAAAGACAATGAAAATAATAGGAACGAATTAATGAAATTATTAAACTATGAAATTGATGGCCTTATTCACAAACAATACTTGTTTAAAGAGACTAACACTATAGAATTCACAAAAAATACAATTCTCAATGCGCTGTGCGGTCACGCTGGTGAATACACACCTTAGTTAAAGTAATTACTGAAATCAGATACAAAAATAGATAACATTGTCTGGTACTCAACAATCGTCAAAAATATCACATATCACAAATGGTTTATAATTTAAATACTGTAGCGAAGAATGGGCCAGAATTACCAAAGTTGTAATAGAAAAAGGGCAACAAACCTAATAAGAACATAAAAGAGAACACAGTATAACAATTGTAAAACATCTTTTGCTGTTCTGTCATGCCTTCTGGTGCCCAAAACCCGACCAATTTGAGTACAGACAAAGATACCGTGACCGAAAGTGTGGCGTTTTTCACCAAGATACCCATGTCCTTTCAGTTTTCTTGCTAGTGACGGAATAAACGGAAAATGGTGAACGAATGCTCAAATCAAAACAATCAGAAGTTGCTTTTGAATTCTTAACTGTGTTACGTAGTAGTCAACAACATTTGGCGCGGAGAAATTAACGTGTTCTTTAGAAATCACAGTAAGGGGAGTTAATACAATAGAATTATGTGCTATTTGTGTCGTATGGGCTATAGGATCAACACATGAAATTAATAAGTACTGCGATGGGTCAATATTTAACTGAAAAATGACATACCAAAAATAATTTCAAACGTGAAAAGTTCTCTAACTCACTTTAAGCCAGTGTGGTGGACTATCGCATTAATCCTCTTTGCATAGGGGAGTCCCGATAATAGGGATGACCAGTATAATGGCGAAAGACTCGCCCCTAATTACATTGGGATGAAAATAAAGCAGCAGCAAGATGCGGATGCATTCTAAGAAAAAGTCTACGATTTAGCCTTTTAACTTTTAAACACCAACCCGACATCTGTAGCTTAAGATTAATCCTAAACACTCCTGTGGATAGCCCGTCTTAATAAATACATCTCAAGTCTGAGATTGATCTTGGAAATATCAATCTTATGTTATACCAGTACAAAATCGCGCGTTAAAAGCGTACTCAAAACTGCTCTCAGACTTGAGACACGGGCCATAGTGTGACATTATTTAGGCAGGCAACACTACTTATTACCGTTTTTTATGTATGTACTAATAACTCCATTCAACTTATAAATAAATTAGGATCTATAAATTAAAGATAGATTTGTTAATATGGGCCTATGACCAGGTTAACGGTATAAGTAGTGGTTATTTAAATTGCCACGATTCAGGTAAGTGTCAAATAAACTGAAAAATGTTACAAGCACCTTCCTACACATGTGATAATTGCGGTGTGTTGTGTGGCGACGTTACAGCAAATATAATTACGTTATTATTCTAACTATCACCTTAGCTAAGGTTTTCAATAAACGATATTCGTAGACCTATGTAGTGTGTAATTAAAGTCAATCTAACTCATGCTCGAATACTAAAGCTTAAATACTTTTGTTTTAAAACTAAATACAAATCTGAAAGTTCGAAAAAATATATATTATTAAATTATACAAATTTATAATTTCTTAAATTTGATCCAAATTCGGGTCGTTTCGGAAATATCACAATATTTTTGTTCAAGAAGGCCAACAAAGCACATGCTGCATCATGCAGTCAGACATGCATAATCAGATAATGCTGCTTCCACTGAGAAGTTCCGGCCGGTAATAAACTTAATAACCAAAGATGTAGGTAATTTCAAAAGCGGCTTACTAGTCTGACGTGGTCCACAGGGTTTTAAAAGGTTCGGCTTAGGCTTAATCCGGTAATGAATAAAATGATTTTTCATTACTCATACTCTGAAAGTAGGTCTGAAGTTGCCTGAGGAGCGGGTTGAAAGTAATACTTTTCCGGCCCGGGAGAACCGCTTTCAACTGACAGCTGTCAAATTATAAAAAAAAACTAGTTCCATTTTCACATTTTTATGGAACCATGTTCAAACTTTTTCTACAGTCACTCAATTACAGCACGATGTAAAATTGAAATAACATTAAGTTAAGTATTAATTAAATAATATATATTTTTAAATGACTTAATTATGATTTAGTTTCAACAATTTCTTTAAAACAACATAGATTTGGGCAAAATATTTAAAGATGAAAATGAAAAATAATGGCTAAATAATGAAGTTGGTCGGCCAACGAAAAAAAAAACAAAATAGGCGGCAATCCGATCTATTTTTTTTCGAGTTGTAGAGTATTGTTCATACTTCCTTGTATTATTTGTTTAGCCAATGCCTGTTTAGATTTTTACTTTCCTTGTATTCGTAATGAAAAGCACAGTGTTTACCTCGGGTGAAAGACTTATTTTGTCCCTAGAACTATTAGCGCCCTCGCTACGCTCGGGCGCCAAACCCCGTCTCAGAACAAAATAAGTCACATTCACCACTCGTGTAACAATGTACTATTGATATATCGATATAAATATGATATTTCCATATAGTGAAGTGAGCCCCGTTACACTCATTTGTGTGAAAACAGAATAAGTAGTAGTTAGGTATTAAAAGCGTTAATATACGCATACACATCAATTAGATAAGCAGCCCGCATGGCTCGCTGCTGGCCGCGGCTATCTGATAACTCGTCACACGCCACTCCGTGTGATGATCTCATAAAATTCGTAGTATTCGTAATAATTAATTTGTTTAAAATATTTGAGGAAGATTTAGGATTGCCTACGCAGATTACTCTACTGCTTTGATATTATTTATGCCTAAGAAAATTTTCTAACAAAGTACTACTCAAACAAATTGACGACCGCTTGGCACAGTGATTCGAGCGCAGGGTTTGATTCCCGCCGGGGAAAATTTCGGAAATGGCCTTATCGTATTGCTGTGGTGTGTGTGTGTCAATGAGATCGCCTCCAGACCATTGTACGGTGCCCATAGTAAAAGCGTTGCATGGTTTGGGACTATACAGTTAGTGTGTCAGGCTGGCGATATTAATTTATTTATTTGTGAAGAAAAAGGTTTAGTTGCATGCGTTACTGCTACTTTATAATGTTTGTTTTTATTCTCCAATAATATTATTTAGAACTGAAGTATATTTTTCTAAACAGTTTAAGTATTGACAGTGAGGTAGCTGATAATTGCTATAATTTTTAGGGTTCCGGACCTTAAAAGGAAAAAACGGAACCCTTATAGGATCACTTTGTTGTCCGTCTGTCTGTCTGTCGGTCTGTCTGTCTGTCTGTCTGTCTGTCTGTCTGTCTGTCAAGATTTTTTTCTCAGAAACGGATAGAGATATCAAGTTGAAATTAATATCAAATATCAAACGCCATGGACAAGGGACTTGTTTGTGTAAAAAAATTAGGCTTCTAAGACAACGCAATCAAAAGATACGGCCATTTATGTCGCATATTTTGATACTTTTTGCAAATTCATTTATCAAAACAAAGGAATCAACGCACAGCCCAAACCGCTGTTGTTGGAGTCATGAAATGTTGACAGTAGGTACCTTTTATACCGCAAATATCCACTAAGGTAGGATTTTGTAAAATTGCACCCCTAAGTGTATAAAATAGGGGGTGAAAGTTTGTATGGGTAAAAAAAATATCTCAACATAGAATCATGAAAATTAGTATTAAGGTTAGTCATTACAAATAAAAAATATGATTTTCAGAATTTTATAAAATTCCACCCCTAAGTGTGTGAAATAAGGGAAAACAGTTTGTATTAGGGTCCCGAATTTGTTCAAGCTGGAAACGCGGCTTTAGGTAGATCTTGCTGTAAAAACTTGAAACACTGTGCAGAAAATCTTGAAAAATTGAGGACACTAGCACATGACACGACATTGCAATTAAAATTATAACAGGAGAAATGGGTTCACTAAATCACGAGCTACATCCGATCAAGTTAAAGTTAAATTAATTCCCCATCGTTTCTGAATAAACTCATACTGAGATTCAAAATACAACCGCAAATACAACTTTGTTTCTTGTGTTTCACTACTTTGGTTATAGATACGTTAAATCTTCGTTATTACCATGGGTCCGGAAGCCTTCATTGTGCATGTCCTGACGTGCACTTGTCCGGTTTTTTATTTGCTTCGGCAAAACTACTGTAGGTACTTATACCTAAGTAAGAGGAATGAGCGCGATGATAATAAATATTTTTTGTTAATTGAATTAAATACAGTTAACTACTTTAATACCTGGACCAAACTATATAATAGGTGAATATTTACACCTTAAGCTAACAGAATAAAGAAACCTATATTATTCATCTTAACTCAGCAGGGAGAGACCACCATTATTCTTGTGCAAGAAGCGCGATAGTTCGTAATAGATGGCGATCAATCAGCCGGAGGCGCAGGCGTTGATTGGTCAAATCTGCGGAGATCACAGCGCGCGACGGGGCGGGACGGCACCGAGTAGCAATGTTTATTTATCTGTTGTGGAGTGTTAGGCTGAGGATAGAACGGTGATCCGATAGTTCAGGATATCGGCCAGTAAAGTATTGAAAGATCACAGTTTATTTTATAAAGGCAAACATGGCATCGACTCTCGAACATAAGCATACTATTACTTAAGTACGTAAATTAATTCTAAATTATTAATAACAAGGGAACACTGTATGAAATCGCACACTAACCAGACATCTGTGATCCAAAACATCAACTCTTAAATTGACACTTGTTGAATGAGTCAACCACAGCAGAAGAACCACGGAATCCTGACTTTACACACCTCACCTCCTTACCAAGAGATGCACACGACAATTATAATTTATAATCCTTGTATCTCCTCCCTTATCAGCAATCTTAGAAAAGTGCAAACTTTATCCGCCAGCGTGGGCAACTTGTTGCCGAGGGCGGGACCGGCACGCCCACCGCTTCGTCGGCAAGCCTCGCGGGCCTGCTCCCAGTGGCGGTGCTGACTGCCGGCGGAGCGCACGCGATGGCAACACTCCTCAACTTTGACATGAGAATCCTGTCCCCGGAACGCTGACGACTACTGAAACACAAGGTATGTTAACTTGATTTGATTTTAAGGAACTTTGGAAGAGTGTTTTAGCAACTTCAGGGACTACTAAAACTTTTCCGGACTATGCGAAACTGTTGTAAAGTTTATTTAGATAGGGCCTCTTTTTAGCTAAAGGTGCATTATTCTAGCTAACGGTTTGACTGAGTAGGCTGCCGAAGAATAAAGACAATTGCTTCTAAAACACTTTTTCTAAAGAAAAAAAAGAAAGTAGTTTAATCAAACAAAAAAACATATATTTTTCTTATACTAGGCTCTTGCTGTCGATATTAGAACACCCTAGATCTGGAATAGGACCGATATCCTTAACAGGTACTAGACACATAAGAAATGCATGGAGACAAAAGAAAAGTAGGTATTAAGAGTAATTAATAACACGCGCATTTCAAACATTCCTCCAAATTTATTTGACCTGACGTAAAAATATAAATGGCGGTCGAAACCTAATATATCTTCATCACTGACGACGATGAGTAGAACTCCACTTTATAATCTTGAAGCTTAATAAAAACTGTCAGTTCGATGGAAGAGGGAACCATTTAATCTCAAGTGCAAACACTTGGAACTTGACTTGAGGTAGCGCAAATAAACTTGATTGCACCACCGCACCGGGGCCACAGTCACGACGGTTACGTGACCAAACGGAACAAACTAACGCAGTTTCTTGGATTCAGAATCCTTACTAAAGATTTATTGCGTAGTGTACCTATTATTAGTTTTATGGTATTTACTTAGATCATTAGTTAGTATGATCTAAGTAAATACCAATCTTTTACAAAAAAAACAAGTCGACTTTCACCTTCTTTAATTTACATTATTCTCCTATAATAGGCTAAAAACTAACCAAACCCGTATATGAAATTTACTTAATTTTTTACGCGCAACGTAGACCTCAAGAATCAGATTACCTACTTATTTAATGAGAAATTAAAAAAAATAACAGTCACAGAATAATTAACCTGCAAGCGTTAACATAAAAACTTATAATATATTTTTAAACTTTAATTCCAAGCGTGGCATTGCTGGCGTACCTACCGTCCTGAACAAAAGAACAAAGTCAACTCAGTGGAACAAAGAATGCCGGCTATTTTGGCATGCCGACTGTTCAACAAACACTTTTTAACAATTTTCTTTTGTATTTTGTCACTTAAAATAATCGCTGGTTGTATTGCATTACTGCGGGGATAAGAGGTCAAAACAGTTTTATTCACAAGGTCAAAAATTATAATTCGATTGCCCACGACGTATTGCACGAGTCCAAAGTAGCCGCCTACTTTCCCAATCGCGTAGGTATATCAAGCGGGCAATTTTGCAGGAGCTTAACATTTTTTCTTTTTCGTATCATCCGTGCGGTCCGGTGTTCATCGTGATACCACTACGTATTAACTCTACAGGAGTGTATGATTTTGGCAAATATAATAATGAAATTTTAGCGGAACAGGGAAGATCTTCCAGCCAGGCGGGTGTTATGCCTGGCGGGGCGGCCACTATTCCCCGCTGGTTATTCTCGGGGCTTGTATATATAGTCACGATGCTTGCGATTCTTAATATCGTGATTCAGTTTTTCTATGAAGAATCCGTACATTGTATTGAGGCGCTGCATTTAGCGCAATCTGTCCGTTTCTGTCGGCGACGTGAATGTAAGGTCGCCACAATAGTACATTGTTACATGAGTGGTGAAAGTTACTTATTTTGTCCCGAGACGGGGTTTGGCGCCCGAGCGTAGCGAGGGCGCTAATAGTTCGAGGGACAAAATAAGTCTTTCACCCGAGGTAAACACTGTGCTTTTCATTACGAATACAAGGAAAATAAAAATAAAAACAGGAATTGGCTAAAGAAATAATACAAGGAAGTATAAACAATACTCTACAACTCGAAAAAAAAAACCGATTGCCGCCTATTTTGTTTTTTTTTTCGTTGGCCGGCCAACTTCATTATTTAGCCATTATTTTTCATTCATCTTTAAATATTTTGCCCAAATCTATGTTATTTTAAAGATATTGTTGAAACTAAATTATAATTAAGTCATTTAAAAAAATATATTCTTGAATTCATACTTAATTTTATGTTATTTCAATTTTACATCGTGCTGTAATTGAGTGACTGTAGAAAAAGTTTGAACATGGTTCCATAGAAATGTGAAAACGGAACTAGTTTTTTTTTTTAATAATTTGACAGCTGTCAGTTGAAAGCGAAACTCCCGGGCCTGAAAAGTATTACTTTCAACCCGCTTCTCAGGCAACTTCAGACCTACTTCCAGAGTATGAGTAATGAAAAATAAATAAAACATTGTAAGTTTGATACTACTAGTACTGTAAAATCTTCCTTTTTGTGATAAGAGTTTGAAAACACAAAGCGACGATTGGCATTTTTTTTTACTGAAACTAAACAGAAACATGTAAAACAAACCATAGGAAAACTTCGTCATAATTTAAGACGTTTCCGTAGCCCACTCTCGAAATGACATACTTACAACTTCAGCCGTCAGCACTGGGGTGCAAATCACCGAACAGCGATCGACGTGTAGGCAGTGTTACCATGAATAACGAAAGAGCGGGACATGAAAAGAATTAATATACTAAATCGTCCTAAAAACACCACAACTTTTGAATCAATTCTCAAAGAACAATACTATTTTTGAGTCTCCATAGAGCGCCTTGTCTTAATGGGAAAAGTCGAAAGCACTAAAGCTCGCGTAGAATCAACCATAAGATGGACCGACCAAAGCAAGATAGTCATGTTCTTACATCGACGCGTTAAGGCGGCACTGCGAGAAAATTTTCGCCGATTCTAAATCTTGCTACCACGCCTTGACGATCACAACCACACTATACAATTAAGAAGAATTCATTTCATAATACTCAACATATCAACCTTGAGTATGCTTTTGGACCCCAGCCTCGTAACCCTGTCTCAAATGTTTTTTTTTTTTTTTTTTTTATTTTTTTTTTTTTTTTTATTTAAAAAGATTACTAGCAATGTGTGTTTATCACATTACTAGTATTCCCTTTAGCCCCTCCAACTAAGGTAATGCTTGTGCTAGGAGTGGGCTCACGTCAATAGTTTAATGGCCAGGATGGGGATCGAACCCGGAACCTCTCAGCTACGAGGACGGCCCCTCTAACCACTAGGCTATTGGCGCTTCAAATAAGATTCATTCTTAGGGGGTGGGTACTTTCTCGCCTTTTATTTACCATTTGCTTAGGCACATACATTACATTCACAGAGCAAAGACGATACCTATAATAGTATTCACTATTTTTTAGTTACACTATAGTTTTTTATTTACATTATTTTTTTCAGATTTTTGTCATGTGATTGAAAATATTGCCGTGTTTACAAGTAATTGCAATGTCGGGGAAAACGTATCCCATGGTAACTCTACCTACGAAATATGTCCTAGGTAGCAAGGTAGAGGCACGGTAACCGCAGCCGGGTCAAAGTCAGCGGCTCATTGTAACTTTGATACAGTTGTTAATGGCGAGATAACAAGTTTGTCACTATCGTTGGGATACACTAGACTTTCCAATGATTACCTGTAGGTAATAACTACTTCGCAGCAACGCTTGTATTATGTACCATTGAGTTGCATTGAGCACGATCCCATGCAGTAACATCTAGACTAGGCAGAAGAAAATATGATTTCCCATTTTTTGCCGACAATTATCGTGAAGCTGTAGTTAGTATGCCGTTATACAAATTAACGTAGCGCAAACAAGATAGGTACGTATTTTCTTTGGTATGATGTATATTACTAGACCTAAAGACAATGCCCAATTAGAGAGGAGTAAAGGCAAGGTCCATTATCCATTCGCCACTATTTTGGCTCGAGTTCGTAGCTACTCGCTTCCAGTGTACACATCAACAGGCGCCCTCATATTTAACAAACACAAGTGCTCACAAAGCGGAATAATTCGCAGTGGGACGGTATGCATACCTCTTCTTACCCATTCCATGCCATACATTGCTGAGCCGGGCCTGGAGCGACTCGGTGCAATGTAACCAGAAAGCGACAATAAGCTTCTATTCTGAAGCTATCGCGTACATATTGTGAAACATACTACGCTAGACTTTACCTATTGTAAAGTCTTAATCGGACGAACACTGAAGAAAAAATTAATCCATTTTATTCACGAAAATCAAACAAAACTCAATCTCCATAAAGAAGGAACGCAAATAAAGGCTTTTTTATTGAATTAAATAATATCAATATTCAAATATTTTTAAATTTATTCATTGGCATGAAGTTTTCCATGGGCAGGTATTTGGAAAAGTGCAAAATTTAAAATAAATTACATAAAGGGTCGTGGTCGCGTCGCACCGCCGTCCAACTACCCTTAGGAATTAGCCCTAGGAATAACTTGCATCAAAGTAACTTTAATTGCAATAAAGTAATTTTGAAAAAGTTGCGGGGCGGTCCAGTATTAACGCCATTGTGATTGGCCGGGAGCGGAGGCAACGTATTGTGATTGGTCTATCGAAAATAATAATAGATTATGATTGGTTGATTATAAATCTTATGCACCTTATTAAACGCATGTTTTTCGGAAGCTTTTGCCTAAGAGTTTATGTGAGTAGAAATCATTCACGAATAACGTAGTTAATATGTAGGTAATGACTATCTACTCAGGCCTCTTTCACAAAACAGCGTTAAAACCATACATTTTGAACGCATTCGGGATCACGACAGAGAGGAAACGCCTCGTTGAGAAACGTTTCGTCTAAAACCGATTCCGTTAAATTTTTACTTGACAATAAAACGAGTTCCAGTCTGCAAAGTAAACCGTTTGTACCCACCACAGCAATTCCACACACAAAGAGTGTCCAAATTACACATAAACCGATTAATGTTTAGCTTTTTAAGCCGTCCTCAATGAATGACGGCGGATACCGGCCGTTTTATAGACGATAAAGATGCACTAAGCACCGCCATAAAGTGGCGTCTTACGGGATGCTGAAATAAAATCTGCGTGTGTTTTGCATTTTATCACAGACTCGCTTTTCCCGCAACTTTGACTTTGTAGACCGTCATACAAGGAACTTATTGAGCCTGTACCAGTACAAAATTACATGTCAAAAGCGTACTCAAGATCGAGACTTGAGATACGGGCCAAAGTGTGCTATTTAGGCCACCATACGTATTAAGTACTAAATTTCACCATACGTCATTAATACACAATTTGCAGTTTTTTTTATGAACGTATGTATAACTCCATTCACTTTATAAATAAAGAGGCATCTATAAATTTAAGATACATAAACACAACGAAATATTGGTTTAAGCTTTTTTTATGTAACGAAGTTGGCAAACAAGGGCGACTACGACCTGCCTGATATTAAGCAGTGAACGTGGTCTATAGATGCTTGCAATATCAAAGGCGCTGCTCGCACGCCACCGACTTTTTTTAAACCTTTCTCTATGCCTCATGGTATTATCTGCAATTCTCTCACAGATTTATTCCATTCTCACAAGTAAGTGCTGCCCATTTTCATTAGCGCGCAACTCGTACGCATTAGCGAGTTGGAATCGACACGAGAGCCTCTCCATCACTCGGGACAGATAATTGTCTATCGTAATTAAGTATACGAGTACTTCTTGGCTTTAAATGTCGAGTTATCGCTAGGTGGGTGTGGGGAGAGTACCTAATGATAAAATTAGGATTGTTAATTGAAGAAGTGTGTGCTCACACGGCCGTACTATGGATTTCCAATTGAAATAAGCTGCGCGCTTGCAAATAGAAATTTGTGGCACGGACACAAAAGGCCTAGATAAATAGACGTTACTAAGCCGAGGCTTAGCCAAAGTAAGTGCTTAGCCGCCTCAGTTCACATAAATAGACAGTACTTAGCACGTTACTTTCGACGAAAGCCAACCTAATACTTAGCCAATGCTTTCCTTAGCTATAGTATAGATTTTCAATGACTTTGCAATTGCTTAGTACGAGTTTGACACATAAAAAACACGATTCGCTGTCGCGCGGTATAATTAAAAACTAATTATGGACTTTGGATCCGAAGATATAATTGTTTTGTTGAAGAAATCGAAAATTTATCTACGGATATCGATTAACCAATGTTTACTTCAATGACTATTCCACATATTCCAAGGTTTACAAAGTAAAAATATTAGATAGTAGCAAGATGGCCTGGAAGCGCTTACGACAGCCGAATATTTCTAAATTCAAGAGTTCATTTCAAACTAGTGACCAGATAATTAGACGGCATAGGTTGTTGGTGATAGTGATTGGTGATTGGTGATAGTGGTTAAATAAAAAAAATATCTCAATCAGCTTTATTTTATTTTATAAAATATATATTTTTAGTGTAATTTCTACTTCATATTATTATAAACATCCTGGATTTTGCTGTAATTCCCTGTGTACCTATTCTTCAGCTATTCATGGCCAGGCTGCTCGTAATACTGTTGCCCGATGCCCCATCGGTCTTTTTATTTTCAATAACAGCAGTGTGCTGCTGTGTGAGGCTTATGAGGACACAGCTCACGAACTCCGTTTCTTTCTTCCTTCCATTTTTCTGATGTACGTTTTGTTTGCCCGGGTCGAATTTAAAGTTATCGTCGTCGGTGACCAGATTGATTACAAAGCGGAGTTGCGTTTGTCCAGTAACTAAAGCCAGCTCGTCGAATATGATCAATCAAAATTAACATCCAAAACAGAAGATAATATTATTATAAACTCACGCACTAATAAGTAACAAATAATGAAAACGATAGGTTAGAAATCCAGACAACATCAAACGTCAACCAAAGAGAATACAATTGATGTCAACGTCCATTGACTAACAAAAATCAAAATGGATGCGTTCAATTTAAATAATTCACTTTTATTTTTACTAGTCCAATGCACTTTTTAAAAATGATGTAACGGCAAATATATACATATCTAATGATATAATCCTACTTAAGCTATAATTGTGCCGAATAGGACATTAAATTAGCTTAAAAAAAATGGTATGCAATAGTTTATTAATTTAGTTTATTGTGAACGCTTCTGAACCATTCAATCGTAGTCTCGTACTCAGGCTTAGCTCGTACTTGGCTAAGCATAGTCGATAGAAACGTTTATTTATGGCACTTTTGGGTACTTGGCTTAGCCGAGTCAAAGTAGTGCTTTGCGAAGTTATACTTTTAACTAGTGCTTAGCAACGTCTATTTATCTGGGCCAAAGCGTCTTGCGTAGGCTAAGGGGATGATGACTTGCTTAGGAAAACATTCATGAGGAAACCCATTAGAAAATTTCAACAATTTTCGAAAGACGTGTGAAATCCGGTGACCCGCACTGAGCCAGCGTGCTAGATTATAGCCCGAGTCCCACTCGCATCGAGGGGAAGCACATGCCCAGGAGTGAGATAACAAATAGGGATAATTATTATATTATTATCAGTGGGGCTCCAAACTTCATTAACCTCTTCGGCCCTATCCGCCGCCAACAGGTCTTTTTACGACAATATAGTGTAACAAAAAGGAATAGGTAGTGACTAATATTTCGCCTGTTTTTCATCTGTAATCTTCCATTTTGTCGCCAATAATGAGTTCTCGTCAGCACGCGCAGTCAACAAGGGTCACTTCTCATTATTTTTATTTGCAAAGCAATCTGCCCGCGTCTGGCCGCGAACGTTCGGCGTGTTTACAAGGCTCGTCTCGGCAAACAGGGCAAATTGTCCGCGCTTGTACACCACCGCTGGGATATTTTAGAATTTGATGTACTAATGGCGGTAGTAATGAGTTTTTTGTATGTTAACTACCTAGATGTTTTACTTTAATCTAAATTAAAACTTATTTCAGGTATACGAGTTAGTGGATAAATCTTTGTAAACAACTTAAAAATTTGCAAATAAGGCCATTACGGCGCTAGCGCATAGCTTAGCGCGTATTTCGTTTATATATTTATTTATTTATTTATTTTTATTTTATTTATTTATTTATTTATTTCAGATAACATAATCCATTATTGTTAGTAATTGTGGGGGCTTACAAACTATGTTAGTACTTAGATCAAGAATTTACATAGTTCACACATTATTTACACAGTTCACACATTATTTTACCGTCCCAACGACGATGCTTACCCAGAGCGAGTGCATAGGACATTGGTATTTACCAGAGACTATACCCAGAATGCTGTTGCTGCTGCCGCGTACTCTACTTAACATCGACGCCACCCGCTTGCGTCTTATTGCGTAAAAATCATCCGTACGCGCTTCGGCAAACATCGCAGACGCACTGCAAAACCGCGGCAATCGCAGCAACATCCTGAAGACATTATTATATTGGACCCACATATTGTAAGCCAAAATTACATTTCGGACTACATCTGTAAAAAAAAATATATCCCTAATAAATAATTTCGCTATTTTGGCGATTACGTACCTACGTTGGGTTCTGGTCATAATTATTAGTATGCTAATAGTCTGAGACATGTCTGACTATTCTCGATATTATGACATGTCATAGTCTAGTTGTGTAATAGGATAACTCTGGTACCCATCGGAACATTCCTTTTACGTGCTTTTACAAGTGTTATATTTCCAGGGGCAGAGCCCCGTGCTGGAGCGGGAGGGTAGCGAGTCGCCGGAGATGCCGCCGACGGCCGCGCCGCCCGCGCCCACCGCGCCGCCGCCCGACCCGCCTACCACTGTGAGTACCTATGCCAGCTGTGCAGCAGTCTCTGAAGAGAACTAGCGGTGCATACATTTAGAAGGTTTCATATACATGCTGATGTAATTATATTTTGGGTGGATAATATTAATGGTGGTTGTCACCCATTATCTCAGAATCCAAGATCAGGAAGATGCATTCAATAAAAAATATTACAAGATATTAAAATTTGTAGAAATAAATGATTTCGAAAAGTACATAACCGTAAATGTATAAAATCGTCGTGGATACCCATATCATCTTATAGAAATAGGTTCATAGGTACATGACATGGGATGAAGCTAAAATGCCCCAGGGGGTCAAAATTGACCAACAGGCTTTCGCCTTTCGCCGAATGCACACCCTAAGCTTAAACAGTTCGTGCAGCAGGCGCCGAAGTCGCGGTCAGTGGTGGTGTCGCTGACACCAGCTCGGCAGCGCGAGACCTGGGCCAAGAAGGCGGAGTTCCTGCTGGCAGTCGTTGGGTTCGCGGTCGATCTGGGTAATGTGTGGCGGTTCCCTTACATCTGCTACCAGAATGGCGGGGGTGAGTCGAGATAAACATATTTTCTTTTCAATTCCGTCGCTATCAAATTCATTACTGCTACATTTACCAGATTGTCGAAAGGTCTCGCCTATCCTCACTTCATCACTTCAGCGTTCAATATGAGATCGCCACCGCTCAAATGCTTTAATGCGCGCATCCCGAAGCAGCGCGGCGCTGCGCTGCGGGGCGTGCGCGTAAGCACCCTGAGGCGGCGTGGTGCCATTTATCTCATTAAATTAAACTAACATCTGATCGCGTGACAGGTGCATTTCTGATCCCATACTGCGTGATGCTGCTATTCGGTGGACTTCCACTGTTCTTCATGGAGCTCGCACTGGGACAGTACCATCGCTGCGGCTGCCTCACGCTCTGGAAGAAAATCTGTCCAGCACTTAAAGGTAGGTGGCTAGATTCCCATTGAGATACTCACCTTTACACTTGCTACAATAACTTCGAATTTCAGTTATTTACAAAAGTATCTGTGGCGAACTTATTATTTTTTTCTGTTCGTATGTTGTTGTCATTATTATGTTAGTAAATCTTATCATCTCAGTATCTTATCATATTTAAGATCAGCGTAGGTAGTTTTAATATTTTTTGCGCAAAATCTGTTAAGTGCCGAAACAAATACTGAAACCGCGAGAGTAATTGAAAAACTCTGAATAAAAGGACTTAAGCTTTCAATAAATAAAATATTACAATACCTACCCACGGTTGTTATTGTAAGAGGACGATATTGTGATCGATCCCGGGGGTGCCGCTGAGCCGGCAACACACTGGGGACTGGAGACATTTACATTGCGATTGATGTAACTTGGATTGATTGGCAATATTTTGAATACCTGAGTTTTCACAATTTATTTTATTTATACATTTTTTAGGGTTCCGGACCTTACAAGGAAAAACCGGAACCCTTATAGGATCACTTTGTTGTCCGTCTGTCTGTCTGCCTGTCTGTCTGTCTGTCAAGACCTTTTTTCTCAGAAATGGGTAGAGTTATCAAGTTGAAATTAATACCAAATATCAAATGCTATGGTCCCTTGTGGGTGTAAAAAAATTAGGCTTCTAAGTTAACGCAATCAAAAGATACGGTGATTTATGTCACATATTTTGATACTTTTCGCAAATTCACTTATCAATACAAAGGAATCAACGCACAGCCCAAACCGCTGGTGTTAGAATCATGAAATTTTGACAGTAAGTACCTTATATACCGCAAGTATCCATTAAGAAAGGATTTTGGAAAATTCCACCCCTAAGTGCATAAAATAGGGGGTGAAAGTTTTTATGGGGTAAAAAAATTAAATGAACCTAGAGACATGAAAATAAGTATTGAGGCTACTTATTACAAATAAAAAATATTAATTTCAGCGTTTTGTAAAATTCCACCCCTAAGTGTGTAAAATAAGGGTTTGTATTGTAGTTTGTATTCAGTTTGGTTGCAGTTTGTATTCGGTTCCCGAATTTGTTTAAGCATTTTTGGGAACTATTTATTAATAAAATATCTTGCCGGTATCGATATTGGAATCCAGGAATGGAAAAACTATCTAAAATCATAATAAAATATTGTACGGAACCCTCAGGGCGCGAGTTCCACTCGCACTTGAGCGGTTTTTTTATATAAAACAAAGTTCAAACTATTATAGCTACCGGCCCGTATTTAATAGGCCAATGCTTGCCTCTAATACCGTAAAACCATTGTTCTATTTTGCCAATATCAGGGCTGTGTGAATATTCCAGGCCACTATTTTTAACCGCACGGTAATACGAAGATAGAAGACTATTCCAAAAGACGAGTGACGTTTTCACTATCCCGCCAACCAAATCAATATACACATTCAAGTGCTGACACTCGGCCACTACCGGCCGTTTACAACCACCTTATAAATATACAGCAGCAATGCTTTTAACGCGCCGAGACAAATGGTGCGGACGCTAGGCGGGCTGGTTAAAATGTATGAAATCAATGTGCTCCCGACGAGATTGGGTTCGATGACGGATAAGATTGTAGTCACTGAAATTGGTATACATAAAATAAGGGAGATTTATTGGATGAGAACCATTGCCAAGCTAGATAATTAGGAGCTATATACCAAACTATTTGTAGTGTAATGAATTGGTAAAGAAAAGTGGTCCGCTCAATGCAACCTTATGTAGTATGCATGCTTAGATTTACAAATATTTAAAGTCCCATGTTGGGCGCCAGTCGAAATGTTAAGGCCTTTAGTTGAAAAAAGAATGTGTACAAGTTAAATTATGTATTTTATTAAGTAAAAAAAAAATTATCACAAAAAAACCGACTTCAAAAAACCTGGGTGCACTAAAAAGCTAGAAATAATTAGGGACCTTATAATTTCTTTCATATGGAGTCGGTGCCAATTCAAGCAAGTAGGGTTAGGTGCCTAAGAAGTTGTCCTATATAGTTGTGTAAAGATAGTGGCACCGACTCCATATGAAAGAAATTATAAGGTCCCTAATTATTGCTAGCTTTTAGTGCACCCAGGTTTTTTGAAGTCGGTTTTTTTTTATATATTTTTTTTTTTAATCTTTTCACGATTTTTAGTGGTAAACTACTTATCGAAATGCTGGCAACCGTAAACAGTCCATATGTCTCAAACTACTGAAAGTATTTTTATGAAATTTCTATGGTATCACCAAGGGATCCTGACAATAAAGGCCACACATAATATACCACTTATACCAATATATGGCACTTATAGCCAGAATGCATCTCATGACAATTCCACTTAGCCCAAACACGACTAGGTTATATTGTGTTATTACGGAGTTCCGGCCCCTACCTTCCAGTTTCTTCATCATCTGATGATGAAACCGGAAGGTAGGCAGTTTACTGAGACCATTTTAGTGACCGCAACCACCACTGAAAAGTCACAGGAAAGCAAATCACGTAATTTCGTTTACTTAGATGATAATGTATTTTTTCAGTTATTTTGATTTTAATGCCAAACTACTGAACCGATTTTGATATTTTTTTATGGGACCAATCTGCACGGACATCCTTTCAAATGCAAAAATAATTTTTCGAATCGGTTTATAAACGACGGAGTTATGAGGTAACAAACATTAAAAAAAAAACAACATACACACGAATTGATAACCTCCTCCTTTTTGAAGTCGGTTGATAACAATAAATGACTGTCAATTTTAACAGGAAAATGTACACGATTGTTTATGATTACGCATCAATACTAAAATTAAGTGCAAGTTAAAATAGACACAGTTGCAGGTCAAATGATTCCCGGATCGGGTGACATTGGCATGGAATCGCGCTGCCCGATGAAGGGCACCGCAAATGTTTGCACCTCGGCTCGCGGCGACGTTTCAACTCTTTGTAGGTTACATCGCGGTAACCTCGACCGTACTTTAACTATAACCTTTGATAATCTTCCTTTATCAAGGCCTATAACGTAATAAATATTTCTCATTACTGCAAAAATGTTTATGGTTTAAATATTATCGAATGATAACGTCAGAAAATAATGACATCACATTACTGTGGATAGTCTGTGGATAACTATGAGTGCTACTAGTATTAGAAGTCCGTGGAATACTAAAATGTTTGTGCTAAGATCACCCTCGCACCTCAAAAGTGCTAAGGCCTGTTGTGGGATCCTAACTCATCAACTTCGCCTACCTCTTCACTGGACTTACGATATTTCTAGGTGGCAAAAATAATTGAACCTAGAGACATGAAAATAAGTATTGAGACTACTTATTACAAATAAAAAATATTAATCAGTAGTTGATAAGCATAAAACTCATAGAACCTAAGTAAGGAAAAGTGCTATAATTATTTCATAACCATTCCTGATCAAGAATATCAGTATATATCAAGCCCCATAAAAACGTCGCGTATATGCACTACTGTGAGCGTTCTTCCAAATAAATCTCAAGTTTGTCTAGCACTCACGTTTTACGTCTAAAGAATTGTCTCCGCTCCGTGATCTATTGGCCGCATCAAAAGACTCGCCCGCTAGGTGTCAACGGTTGTCAATAATTTGACCAATCATTTCGCCAAGCTTCGGAAACTTTTCACTTCTTTATGGGTTTTTAAAGTTGGTGAACAAGTTTAAAGTTTAAAACATTGTTCGTGTCTACCTCTAGTCATTTAAAAATCCTCAGTGGAATGGACTATGCATAGAACAAATTATGAAAATTTTATAACACCCGTGTTTTTCCGTCGGGTGTAAAAGCGATGATTACAAAGGGATTTATCCTAAATCAATGTTATAAGTATACCTACTTCTACGTCACTGCATACAAAATAAACTTTCTCACGCATCATTTTCCCAGACCCAAACTTTACGACTGTTATCTGACCCAGTAGCTATACATCACCGTTATCTGAACTGTATAGAGGTCGCTACCCGTTCCTTAGGCTATCAGGTCCATCAATGTATGCTGTTCACGAGAGAGTATCGCTCATCGTTATGGCAATATTCGAGATTGATTGCGTGGTGTATTACCGAGTGCCGAATGCTTCGCAAATGGAAGATACCGCAGACTGGAAGAGATTGTTTTATATGTATCTCCGCGGAAATTGTAATTCATTGTAATGATGGTATATGCTAGCAGCTATAAATGAGTTAAATGTAGAATGTTAATGATGCATACTAAGGTATTTTAGTGAAACAATAGATACATATAATAATGTTTATGAATTAGAAATGTTATGCCAAAGATATCACCTTATAAAGTTATAGAATCATCCTAGGTGAAGTTACAAACGGATTTGTCGCGGATAAAATACGACAAAAAAAAAACAAACAAAAATTAAACAGGAACCCGGCGTTTCGTGCAAATAAAACACAATACCACCAACTCAATTTGTGTACCATGTAATCAAACCTTTTCAATAGTCGCAGTTCGCTCCGATATAACAAGTTATTATTGTGAGTCGCGCCATCTCATAGCGTGTAAACTAATTATAGGACGCGATGCGATATCATTTGATTACCCCGCCGTCAGATGGCGTTCATTTGATTTCGCAAGGCGTCAAAGTTGTGCCAAGTTTGCGCGATGCTAAATTGCTGATGATTAATTTGATTTTGAGCGTTGAGAGATTTATTGTTTGCTAATAAGCGGTTGAATGCTGTTTTATAGCAACTTTACGACAAATTTCAGTTTATTTAAAAATATGATTTGTATTTGTTGACTTGTGGACTGTTAATTTTACTAAACTCTTTTAAGAACACTTGTACTAATAAAGATATAACTGATGCGATTATCATAAATAATTGCAATGTGTAAAAAGAGGAAAACGAAATCGGTGGCTTCTGCTGTGGAGTCAGACGACATGAGCTGATAAAATAGACCTAGATCTAAAACAAAGGCTAGTTAGTCAATTAGTCGTCCGCTTAGCTTAAATCTAACTAGAAATACTCTCATCTTTAGGCGTAGGCTACGCAATCTGCATGATCGACATCTACATGGGCATGTACTATAACACAATCATCGGCTGGGCGGTGTACTACCTGATCGCCTCCATCTCCTCCATCAACTCCGTGCTACCCTGGACCAGTTGCAACAATGCATGGAACACGCCTCTGTGCTCCCCGGTCACCGCGCCTCAGACCAACGCCAATGCTTCGACGCCGGCTAAGGAATTTTTTGAGTAAGAGCTTGATATTTTTATGTTTTACGATATTTATTTGGATGCAGTCTTCCCCACAGTTATATTGGTAAAGTAACTAGTGTCGCACAAGCGTCACACGTGGATTTATCTTTAAAAAGTTACTAAAATAACGCATAAAAACTTCGAGAGTAGACAATCGATCTTGTTCAATATTGTTCCACCGTCTCCGGGGTTTTAGTTATATTCCTCAAGTCACTAGGTATAAACGTATCATCTATGTAAAATATTGAATAATCTGTTTGTGTCGTAGACGCAATGTTCTGGAGCAGCACAGATCGAACGGTCTCGACTACATGGGACCGATCAAGCCATCACTCGCTCTCTGCGTGTTCGGAGTCTTCGTTTTGGTTTACTTCTCGTTATGGAAAGGAGTGAGGAGCGCTGGCAAGGTAATCCCAAATTTTCTTGCGTCTCGAACGACTGAAGTCACCAGTTAGATAAAGCAACTATTTTACATTTAAAAACATTGTATTGATCTCATGTATTCTTCTTCTTCATACTATAATCTATTTCATATTATATATATTTGTAGGTGGTGTGGGTAACGGCTCTAGCTCCGTATGTAGTGCTTCTTATATTGCTAGCAAGAGGAGTGACTCTCCCAGGCGCTACCGAGGGCATTCGATACTATCTAACTCCTGAGTGGCACAAGCTTCAAAACTCAAAGGTATGTTTAATATATCATGAACTTATAGTTATAATATATATGACTAAATCAGTTTATAATTTGATTAAGTCTTCAAAAAATCTCTATAAATGCTTTGTCTAGGTGTGGATTGACGCTGCGTCCCAGATCTTCTTCTCCTTGGGCCCCGGGTTCGGCACGCTGCTGGCACTGTCTAGCTACAACAAGTTCAACAACAACTGCTACCGCGACGCGCTCATAACCTCCTCCATCAACTGCCTTACCAGTTTCCTCGCTGGTTTCGTTATATTCTCCGTTTTGGGGTAAGTCGTTTGGCAAAAGCACATTGATGTTAATAGCATATGGTTGATTCTTCTTGCGATCATACGTTTTACATCTTGACCACATAAAGGAATAAAAGTAACGACCTATCTTTTTAACGGCAGGTACATGGCCCACGTTCAAAACAAGAGTATCGAAGAAGTAGGCCTCGAAGGTCCCGGGTTAGTGTTCATCGTGTATCCAGAGGCTATTGCCACTATGACCGGCTCTGTCTTCTGGGCCATCATATTCTTTCTCATGCTCATCACTCTGGGACTGGACAGCACTTTTGGAGGTAAGATGTTCTAGCACTTTTAGTTCTATGTATAAATTATTTGGGTCAAACGCTTTTTTTTCAATAAGTATGTCATATCCTTAGGTCTAGAAGCGGTGACCACCGCGCTGTGTGACGAGTATCCACGTGTACTGGGCAGGCATCGAGAAATATTCGTGGCATTTCTGTTGCTATTCATTTACATCTGCGCTCTACCCACCACCACATATGTGCGTATTTAGTTTAGTCATTCATTACTTATATTGACAAGTGTAGATTATAAGAGGGCTGGCTCTTTCCTCGCTCAAAAAATTAGCTTGTCAATACAACGAGGAAATGCAGCCAGTATTCTTGCCACCATCCCACGCGGATGGGATTTTTTTGAATAGGGGTAGGGTTTCATTTTATCTTAATTTTAATTTTGTTTAATGTAAGTTGTATATGTATCAATAATTAAGAAATATTGTGTATAAACAATAAAGTGTAGATATATTTCTGTTCTGCTTGAGTATTTTTTTAATTTATAATTACGGGTATGCAATTTACTAGAACATGATATTTGTACTATTTTCTTTATTCACAACTTGTTACAGCGATTTACAAGCCTTCACAATAACTTCTAAGTTATAAAAATCAGTCAGTAACACGTCCGTTTAGCCAGATAGCCGAAGGATTAGGGCAGATAAGGCCGCCCTTCGACCGCGCCGACTCAGCACAAAACGTTATTGCTTTATGATAGCAACCGAACTCGTAACTCATACCCAAGCCAAATGGATAATGTGACCCTTACTATACGCCATAACTTTACTTTTGATTCAACAGCTTCACTTGTTTGAATTTGGAAAGCAATATAACTGTCGCCTCCTAGAGATAAGCATAAACTTTATTTTTTACTAAATATTTTCTTTGCTGGGTGCAAGTACCGAGATACGCCGTCATAATTATCGCGATACAGGAATCCTCGTATAAGTTCTCACTACAAACTGAGGAATCCGTCGAGAGAACAGACTTACCGTCTTCTACACACCTACAAAAGGAACTGACGTGTGTAACGGTATTCATTCAATAAATTACCGGGGCCGCGTTATCTGGGCAATGTATTCAGTTGCATAATTCATGGCGCTAACACTTAGGGAGGATGACCTGGTGTTGGGGCGGAGCACCTACTCGCGATGCGTGGTGGCGGATCGCTTTGTTTTACTATTAACGTTAGTTGATGAGATTACACGTACGTTACTTGAGTAACTGAATTTCGACCTTTTACGGATTATTCTTTTTCAAAAAGAATATTATTTTCGAACTTTTACGCGTTTTAAAATAGTGAAGATTTTGGAAATAAGGATGCAAGTTCGGCTTCGTGTGGCCAAGCCCTACCCAGCGTGCAGGATAGGCCAAATATTGCCAACACAGATTTTTATCAGATCGAGTGCAGTAACTTCACTGATGGCAAATGGGGATGGGCAAGGATCTAGCATATTCCGCCGAACAAATGTTGGCGGGAGAAGAGTAGGTAGATGGTGATGATGAGTCTACTTTCTCAGGGCGGCGTGTATCTGGTAAACCTCCTCAACGTCTACGGCCCTGGCCTAGCTATCCTGTTCGTGGTGTTCGCGGAGGCAGCCGGCGTCTGTTGGGTGTATGGCGTGGACCGTTTCTCTGAGGATGTGAGGAGCATGCTCGGGCACAAGCCTGGATGGTTCTGGCGGGCCTGTTGGTCTTATATCAGGTAGGTACTTGACCATCCCTAACATTTTTGATGCACTGACTCAACGTCCTCAACAGGAGCTGATTGGTTTCTCTACCCACAGCCCCGTGTTCCTGCTGGTTCTGTTCGTATTCTCGGTGCTATCGCACGAGGAGATGTTGGGCGGCGAGTACTCCTACCCGCCCTGGTCCATCACCGTGGGCTGGGTGCTGACCGGCACCACGGTCTCCTGCATACCGCTGTATATCGTATACAAGCTGCTTATAACGCCTGGGAACTGTGCTAATGTAAGTGTGCCTATGCGGTTTAAATTGGTCCTTTTAGATGTTTATCTTTAAAATCCTTTCTGACTAGCGAAGGTAAGCAACTGTATAACGACTCCCTCTTATCCTCTGCAAGGAGATTGGTAAAGGGAGCACCCGCGACAACCCCACTCCATTCCTGGGTGTTCCTCAACCATCATTTTCTCTTTTGCTAGTAGCAATTTAGCACTTCATATTTAGGTCCCACTTTATTTTTATACAGCGTATCAAGACAATAAAATGTCCAGAGGAGACTTCGATACCGCCCTCGGACTCCACGCTCTGCAGCCTGTGACCTGATCATCCGCAAAGCTCGCTAACCTTTCGAACGAAACCGCCCTCCGTTGAGTGGCTTGTGTAATACGCCCAGTACTGTAGTCTTAAACTCGGCAATCTTATGCAGTATTATTAGCTACGTAGATCGAAATAATATATTTACAGGCTTAAGTTATCCTGTAGTTATGTGTATAAAAGCAATTTAAGTTTTATACATATATGAATTACTTATTTAGATGTGATTTTTAGAAGAATTGTTATATTATTAAAATATAGAAGTTGGAATTGTACCAAATTATTGACTAGTATAAGATATAAATCGATAACTGATAATCAATATAAAAATATTTTATAACAAAAAACTTCATATTGATGTGTTTCATCAAGTAGATTTCTGAGCTGTTTACCTTAATATTTAACTATTCATCGTATATAGTTAGTGCACAACGAAAATATTGTAAAGCGTAGGTATGTGTATAAAAGCTATAAGAGTTATAATAATAAAAGGTACCTATTGATGTACGAGTAGGGTAAAAATCATAATTTATATTAAAAAAATATATTATGTATCTTTAAATTGTTGCTGGGCAGACTATAAAAAATTGTGAGTGTTTAATAAATATTTATACTGCCTGTAAACCACGAATATTGAATATACCTTTATAACCAAATGTATAACGCATATTATCATCGTCATGTACCTATTATCTAGTAATATATTTAAACACAGAGATATTGAAATGTAGCTTTTAGAAGGTACTAATAGTCATATTTTTACTGTGTTCTATTTTAAGTGTAATTAAAATAATAGGCAATCCCCATTGTAAATACGCTTGGTAGTTAAGGTATAGGTATATATATTTCTGTATTCTAGGGCAATGAGTGCAGAAATTATATATATGTTTAATTATAATAAATAGTGTATCCGTTGATGTGTATATTGTTAAAAACAAAGTTTTATGGGATCATGTTGCATAGATTTTTCGGACCTAGTCTACATTTGCTTAAATGTATAATCTGTAGAATTAATAATAGAGATAGGTATTGAAAATAATAAAAGTCACAAGATAGCATTTTTATAGTTCTTGCCTTTTTGCAGAAAACACATTGCACAAAGAGTTCTGCACAAGTTTTAAAGTTGAATAAAAGAAATATATTATTTCCACATTTTTTCCAATTACATTGTTTTACAGTTTAGTTAAACTTTATGTCTAGATTAATCTCATATTAAGTATGTATGTAGTTAATGTATTTGAATAAATAGTATTAAATAATATTCATATGTATTTCAACATTGAGTAGGTATATTATATTACCTTCATAATTGAATAGGTAGGTACTCGATATATAAATATATAGATACTTACTCATAACCATTCCTTGTAGTTTGGCTTCAGTATTACAGTAGTAGGTAGGTATATATCTAAACCCGCTAGTATAACTAAGTTTATGTTAAGTTAAAACTATTGGAATATTAAACTTCATATAAAAATATTAGATTTGTAGAAAAATAGTAGTAGGAACTTATTTACTTACAAACAATTAATTACCACTTCCCTTTACTAATAACCATTATAAATGTACCTACTTAATAAAAATATGTGTTTTTATATAAAAAAAAATATTAAAAAATAGTTCATATACCCACAAAGATATTGATATTAATTTTTACGATTTGTTGTTTATTTTTATATCTATTATATGTTCACTGTTTGGAAATGTTGTGTAGGAACTAGGATTACGTGTCGTCTCGTGTATAGTGGCTGTGTACTCGATGTGTTGTTGTCTCTAACAAACATATACTTAACTAATTAATTATAATAAATTACAAATGTATGGACGGTCTGTAACAGCCATTGCAGGTTTGCCTTCCATTTGTATTACCAATGTGTTTGTTTTATTTCTTATCATAAAAAACGTACTAATTTTTTAAATGAAGTAAGTACGTAATACAAAACAAATGTCATATACCCACGTATAGAGCATCCCAATTGGTAATAAAAGTTTGATTAACGTTATTGAAAATGAATGAGGCTAATTTTATAGAAATGTCTAAAATGGTGAATGCTTAGACCATTTATTTATCTAACACCTCTCTGGGTGAATGTTTACTTAGATAACTTTAATACTTTTTACTTCATGGTAACTATATAAAAAAATATCTATGCCATCCTGATTTCGTCAAATTTATTGTTACAATATCTGTCAAAAACGTCAAAAGCAAATAATAAATAAAATAAAATAAACTATGAAGTAGCCAGAAAAAACAGAAATAAATTAGTTGGATAAATTTAAAGTGTTATATTATCGATGCTAGCTTTCAATGAAGATGATAAGTAGAGGGGGGAGCGGTAGCGGGCATCTCCCAGCGCGTGCATGGCGGCCAAGACTGTGAGCTTCAACGCACATTGCGTGAGTACCGTACCTACTACTGAATAGGGCCTCTGTGGGTACCTACTCTATGTTGTAGTATCATACCTACCTACTACGATAAATTGAAATTAGTTGTATAGTTTTCCCCGTATAAACTTGGCTGGAAGCAGCGAATATACAAAGTGCTGGTGACAGATTAACACTTTTCACGCAGATCTATGTGGACCATCATTGATTTTCTATTGTGTCTGAGATACATCTTTGGACACCGATGTGAAAGCGGTAACCTTAGTTGGTAGTCTCTGCAAGGAGACTAAATTCTATTGGCAGCTTGACAAGTTTTACCCACAAGTAGTTTAAGCGCAGACTGTTCTACTGGGAATCGCCACCAACTTAATTCACCAATGCATAGTATGACACGTTCACAATACAAGCGTTGCTAGTTTGAAGCCAAAGCATTGCGTACTTGTCTGGGAATCCTATACACTTTTGGGGTGGCATACAACCAGCGAAGTCTAGCCTTTTAGCCTGAGAACTGAAACCTTTGTTTAGAATCTCTACGACTCTTATTTGGAGTATGCAGCAAAATGGCTAAGCTGCAACGGCGAGGTGTGGGGCGTGGGCCCGACGGCAGTGTTCGCGAGCGCCGCGGCTCTCTTCCTGTATAACGAACTGGAGGCTACCATCTACATAGCAGGGGACCAAGCGCGCGTGACCATGCTGGAGAAGACCTTGATTGTATGTAGGGCTTTCGTATTATTTATGCACGTAGGCAAAGGTTCAGGTTGTCCAATCACCAACAAACAACTTCAAGAAAACATACGTAATTTCATGTTTGGACAGCCTTCCGTCCAGTAAATAACATTAATAGTCTGATTGCTTTATTTAGACAATAGAGAAAAGTATGTGGTTTTATGTGTATTAAACCTGTAAAAACATGACAGGTGGTAACAACTCAAACCTTAGATTAGACCACAATCAGAACATAAAATGTTATATTAACCAAGTAAACCTTTACCGTTAAACAGTCTACCATGGTGCTTGGGATGCTGGCTCTCATGGTACACCTGTGGGTGTGTGCTATGCGGTTCTTTCAGTACTATCTTGACACGATCATCAAGGATGTGAGTTTTCAGTTTTCATACTTAAAGATTTAGTTTACTGGGATTGATTATCCTACATTCGGAACCTTGTGCAGATACAGCCTCATGACAGATCTTTCCAGTTAGCAAAATTACAGTAGAATAAATTTTCAGACGTAAATGTATGGAATTCTGGATTAGTCAGAAGTTTGATAGTTTTATTCGAATATCGATATTCTGCCTCACGCTGTAGCTAAGCCAAGTGTATGTATTCCAGAGTCCAAACATGCTCCTCGAGATGACAACCGCGGGTCTGCTAGGCGGCCAATCAGACATCGTCGCTCTTGGCCCGCTGACGAGGTTCCTGCGGCAGCAGCAGCCCCAGATCCACATCACCGTGTGCTGGTTCCTCTCGCTCTGCTACGCAGACTACGTCAGGAAGCACTACTGCCAGAGGTTCAACATGCCATATCTGGAGCAGTGGTTGGTAACGTGGCGTAACGGTTCTATTTTTTTTACGCTTAGTGAGTTTTTTTTAGATCCTAGCGTACAGTAGCGGGAATTAATAGTGGGCCACGTCCTTAAAGAAGCTTTGCCAGTAACGGTTCCGTTACATCTATAGTGAGCGACATCGATAGGTGTTGTTGATAGTCACATTAATTCAACAGAAAGGTTCACCACTAGACGGACAGTAAAGTTTATACGCAACGAAATTACCGTAAGCAACCTGGTTATTCATGCCTTACAAAATCCCCGTTGGATGCGAGCCCACTAACCACTAACATGAGAAATAGGGTGTTGTTATATTAATTCCACATGGATGGAATAACCATCCGATGGAATAACCAATGAAGCTTTGAAAATAGGCGCCCCAGTTTTACTAAGACCTCTCACAGAATTATTCAACCTCATATTAGAAGCTGAAATCGTACCAATCCAATGGTGCAAGTCAGACATCATACTACTATATAAAAAAGGAAACCCTCTCGATATCAACAACTACAGACCAATTAGTTTACTGGCAAATATATACAAAATCTTCTCATCTATAATTCTTAAACGCATAACACAACCGATTGAAAATGCACAACCACTAGAACAAGCTGGCTTTCGCTCTGGGTTCAGCACACTAGACCATATACAGGCACTGGAGCAAGTTATAGAAAAATACGAAGAGCTTAATAAGCCACTCTACCTAGGTTTTATCGACTACAGCAAAGCATTTGACAGCATAAGCCACAGCTCTATATGGAAATCACTAAAAAAATTAAACATAAATTCGAAATATATTAATATTATAAAATACATATACAACAACAGCAAAAGTAATGTGAAGCTAGAATCTAGAGGCGATGCAATTAATATCGAAAGAGGAGTCAGACAGGGGGACCCCCTGTCACCTAAATTATTTATTGCGGTTTTAGAAGATGTATTTCGAAACACAGACTGGAAAACTTGAGGCATAAAAATAAACAACAGCTATCTCAGCCATCTCAGATTCGCAGACGACATAGTTATACTGTCTGAAACAGCAAATGAATTACAAGATATGCTCCGCTCTCTTGCTCAAGAAAGCTCAAAAGTAGGATTATAGATGAATGCTACGAAAACCAAGATCATGACAAACAGTATAGAACGGCCCATCAATGTAAAAGAAAAATCTATAGAATATGTCCATAGTTACATTTACCTAGGCAAACAAATATCATTTTTAAAAACGCACAATGAAGATGAAATTGAGAGAAGAACAAACATAGCCTGGAAGAAATTTTGGTCACTCAATATAAATAATAATAATAATTTTAGCCCTTTTGACGTCCCACTCCTGGGCACGGGCCTCCCCTCAACACGAGGGGGATTCAGGCCATAATCCACCACGCTGGCCCAGTGCGGGTTGGCGGATTTCACATGTCTTTCGAAAATTGGTTAAATCTTCTAAGACATGCAGGTTTCCTCACGATGTTTTCCTTCACCGTAAGCATGTGATAATCATATAGAAATTATGATTCGCACATAGATTTCGAAAAATCCAGAGGTTCGAGCCGGGGTTTGAACCCGAGACCTGGTAGCCCGCAAGACGCGTGCTTAACCAATCGGCTATCACTGCTATTTTCACTTTTTCACTCAAAGAAATTCTAAAAGGAGACTACTCGATAAACCTGAAGAAAACGGTATTAGACACCTGTATACTGCCCTGTCTACTGTATGGCTGCCAAACTTGGGTATACACGACAAAAGCCAAACAAAGGATCACAACAACACAAAGAGCTATGGAGAGAAGTATCCTAAACATAAGAAAAATACAAAAAGTCAGGAGCAAAGTCATCAGACAGAAAACAAAAATAACAGATGCCCTCACACAAGCTCTAAAATTGAAATGGCAGTGGGCAGGTCACGTATCGAGACTAACAGACAGCAGGTGGACAATCAACACTACGAGGTGGAAAGGGCCAATCGGTAAAAGAAGGGTAGGGAGACCGAAAAAACGATGGGCTGACGACATCACCAAATTTATAGGAAAGGACTGGCAAACTATCGGCAAGGACAGAGATGAGTGGAAAGGACTGGAGGAGGCCTTCACCCGAGGAGGGGTCCATATCCAATAACAAAAACTAACTCTTACTAACATTTAGACATAAGCAAAACATTAATAACGAACTAAACACTAACAAACAAGTACCAACATTTGAAATGGAAATTAAGGATAAGGAAATAAAGGCTTTTTTATTTTATTTATTTTATATTAATTCCACAATCAATAAGGTCGTTAAAATAGGTATCATTGAAAGTCAGTAGGGTACCTACTTCTTACAGAGATCGTCAACGTTAAGCGTCATTCTTCCATCTCACTTGCAAAAGTTATAACTTGATCGCGTTTCATTGACAGGCAAACCGAGTTGCACGAGCGGGTCGTGAGAGGCGTGCAGAATACCATGGAGAAGGTCAACAGCTACGTAGGGTCCGTCCATCAGCGGCTGCGTGGATTCGTGCCGCCAGAACCACAGAACAGTGAAGGGCAAACGTAATGCACACAATAATAGTTGCTTTAATCATATTTGCTAAGGTTGATAACCATGGTTGTAAGCCAAAGTGTGACTCCACCTTAGTTTAACTGGTCCAAATTTCATCCAAATCTATTCAGTAGTTTTTGCCTGAAAGAGTAACAAACATCCACACTCACAAACTTTCGCATTTATAATATTAGTAGGATGGTGTTGTGATTCTGTGATATCAATCATGCGTAATGCTTGCTATCACAATCCGCCTCGAAGCTTTAGGCATAACGTTGTCCACTAGAGTGACAACCCTTCTCCAAAGAGATCGTCGGTCGATGTCAGTCGGGCGTGTAGCCGGGTGTCGTGGGGCACCGGCGCCACGCCGCCCTCTGGCCGAACACCCAAAGAGCTGTGTGTTCGGCTTGTCAGCCAGTCCAGTGAGACCACTGCTGATGCAATCGAAAAACTTCGAGGTTTTATATCGGTGAGTGTCCTTCACTTCTAGGTATACCAGTAACGACAAGCCATTTCTTTCTCGAAATCGTATCTCAGAAAGGGATATTATACAGGAGCATGAAAAACATAATGTTAATATTTGTTTTATTTAATAGGCGTCATTTTAAGCGTTAAAATTTAGGAATGATAACCATTCTATTCTAAAATTGACACAATACTATATTATGTAATGTTTTTAAAAATAAGTTAATGAAGTTAAAGTTACGCATGTCATGTTTGTTGGGTAATATTTTAGCGTACAATTTTGGGTAAGCATTAATCCAATATAAGACATGCAGTTACCGGCCCGTCATATGGTATTAGGTATTTTATGTTATATTGTAGGTGTAATTTAGTATCCTCTTCTCTGTTCAGGCGACAAGATGCTCCTGTTGCACTTCACAGAACGAAGGAGTACATCGTCTTGGCACAGATACTCCAGAGGGAAACAAACCGTGAAGACTTTCCCTGGAGGAAAATCCAGAAGCTCCAATACGATTCATACGATTGATTCAAATTGTAAACATTGATGGAATAAATATTATCAGAACCTAGTTTTACGTATTTTATACCAACTTAATTTACGTTCTACATAGCCGTGAAAGCCACGACTTCTTGACTTCATCAAGCAAGCCGCAATAAGTACCTTCTACAGTGGTATCTATAACTATTTAAGGACTACCTAAAATAGTACCTACACCTACTTCGATATCTAATTATTAATTAGGTACTACGTACAGTACCTCCATGGTGAAATTATAGAAATTATAAAATATTAAAAACTAAAAGCCTGCTAGCCAAAATTAGAGATTTGCGTCAATATAAAAATACTAGTACCAAAATCCAAAATCAAAGTCAAGTACCGTTTCAAGGATGACATAGAGACACTGTCAAACGAACATGGTGACATAGGATCTTCGTATTTTTGTGTGGAAAAGCAACAAATTAAATAAATTTCAAGCCAAATGTTAAATTTCGTTGTAAACATAAAACTTTGGAATGTGGCAGACCCCTATATGGAATTACACACAGACTGAAGGACAAAAGGTAGGTACTTGGGTTTTTCGTTTAGGTACCATCAGGATACCGAACATAGCCAATAGCCGAATAGTCTCAGATGCCCCTTGGAATTAAGCACCCTCAAGATATCAACGGCCCATTGCTTCGGTCTCCAGTCTCCATATCTCCACTACGTGAGCTACTTCTAACATAAAATTAACTACTTGCTGCTAAAGGGAACTTTAATTGATCACCAAATTCATGACTGATTAAATTTGTAACCCGTTTATTGCGAATGTATCAAATTCAGCAATGGACTAAGAAAATTAAAGCTTATTTACGTATATCATTACATTTCCAGCTAATAGAATGGGCAAAATGCGGGGAAAGTCTCATATCTGGAGTGCCGACGTTGTTGTGGGCGACCGGCGCGGCGGCGCTCGCGCAGAGACTGGTCACGGCGCTATTCAGACGATTCTTATTCAGACGAGTGCCGTTATGGGAGATCATGTTGCAAGTGAGCAAGAAGCTTTAAATGAGATTACGTAAGAATTATTAACCAGCTGGAAGACATGATGGCAGGCCTTAAGGCATATCAGTCTATCCCGCGTGTGGGGTAATAAGTCCACCTTGTTGTGTCCTCTTTTCCACCTAGTGTTTTTTAGTCTTCTAGGAATTACTTCGATCATAATAATAAAATTGAGAGTTCAATGTTAGACACATTTTCGAAACGAGAGAACAGGAAAAGGGCTTGAAAAATAACTATTAAGTTATGGAATATAGGGTTTGTTTACAGCACCTACTCTTCATGTGGATGGTGATATACAGCCTGCACTTCTGGGTGGTGCTGGTGAGGATCGTCAAGATCACCGTGGAGTATTGCTACGAACAAGTAAGCCAACCCAGAACAGAATTTTATATGACCATATCCAAATGTAAAAAACTTTACATATAACCCATCGATTTTTGGTAGTCTCAACAATTGAATCTAACATTGGAAAAATCTGTCTGATCAATAAGTTCCGATTGGACGCAGAATCCAATAGTATTTGAAAAATCCTGGGATTAAGGATTTCCAACATTTCCTCCTTGTATCCAGTCCCTTGTAAGCTTGTATAAAAGAAGTACCTACAGAGTGAAGTAATTGGGTGAGGAAGTATTAAATTGACTTTTAAGTAGGTACTCAACAGACAGGTGTCAGTGACATTGCCCTGACTCCCGATACCCTTTAACTATGTGCCTAGCCTAGATAATACTTTTTCATAAACTGCTAGGGTGACACGACAGAAGAAATCGTGGAGAACTACAAGCTGATGCAGCAATGGGCGATATGGATGTGCGGTGTTGCGCCGCTGGCCATCTACATGCACACCAGACCGCGGCCCGAAGTACCGCCGCTCATGATATGGTTCGTAGTGTTGGATGTTTGAAACAGCGTGAGGGGGCTGTAGACATAGCCTATAGCATAGCATAACCTCCCAGGTAACAAAACTAGGCACTGGTCTAGTTTTGTTAACAAATTATCAGTATTACTTCAATAGATACAAATATCAACATGAAACTTCTTTAGAAATTATTCAATTTTTTTAAATTTCTTTCTAGGATAAGACTAAAGTGCTAGACGGTTTCTTTCGGTCTTTTTAACTTTTACGACAGTTCACACACTAATATTGTACCTACCCCTGAAGTTATAATTACATATCACGAAATGACACCTTCCAGGATAACCACGAGTCCCTGGCAGCGCCGCGAGATGGGTCCCTACGGGTACTACCTCAACCGGCCCCTTTCCTCCCTGCAGTCGACCACTAACGTGGCCCTCAGACAGCAGGCCCTCACCCTAAGGAAGGCCTTTAGCGACTCCAAGCTTATCATCAAAGAACCGCCTAAGAAAAAGAGATACTCGAAATCAATATAGTGGCAATCGAATTTGCTATTTAAAATCGTGTATAGTATTTAATTTTTTACAGGATTTGACATACAAGTGTTTGGTTAATTAAATGTTTGGTGCTTTAATTTCTGAAAATGATGGTTTTATTTCTAGCCTAGCCAACGACAACAGCTTATACGCAAAATGAAAAAGTGGGTAGAAGCGTGCATTCAAAATTCCCGCCACATTTTAATTTTTAAATGTCGTCAGAAACATTGACGAGATTAATAGTTTTTTTAAAATAAAACTTCGTCGGCCAGCGACAACCCACCGGCGATACCCAAATTATTAAGATTTGTAGTTTTAAAATTGGTTTTATATCTACTTACATCATTATTGAGACCAATCACGGAGATGTTAATTCTCACAAAGCAAACTTTAAACTAAAAAACATCAGCCAACTTTTATATAATTACTTAACTCTTTTTTAAACCAAAAAAATTGCATTAGATGACAAAAATAAAATATCACCATTGGCAACCCAAAATCCAAAAAAAAACTTCGCGTGTTACAAAATAGATGTCACTAATTAAAATTTAGAAGGCGGTGTTAAGATTGTCAAGCGAGTACATATAAGAGCTGGGAACGTCTAGTGCCCTCATACTAACCTTGCGTAGGGTGTACCGTGATCACGAAGGCGGTTGCCCCGGGCCGGCTCCGACCATTGCACTACGGTCGGAAAGAGCTGGTCTGTGACTATCCCAAATAGGGGTACGTCGTACGTGTAATTTTTGGTAGTCGGACATGCGTTCTGCGCGGTCCCTCATAAAAAATGTTATACAAGTATTGTATTCTCTTTGATGTTATAACAACTCGCTGCACTACTTTATAAAATGTTAGTTTAAAAAAAACAATGCGTAGATAAGTCTGATTTCATGTATGTATGTAGGTATACATATAATATAAGCTTTGGAGAAGATTAAACGAAACAATAGTAAGGTAAACACATTCTCAAATGTGCCTAAACTGGAAAAAAATATAATAAGAACACATGATTGATTTTAGTGAATCAGCGAGCAAAATAGCAAACTAAAACTGAACTTTCAAAAATAGACAAAAAGAAGGTATCTTCAAGACAAGAGCAATTTCATATTCCTTTATGATCAGCGTTCTAGTCGAGTAGTGTAGTCGTATAATACCTACTAACCGATAATGTACTCTTCCAATATTGTAGATAAACTTGTGAGCAAGGACATTTAAGCTCATAGAATCTTATATATTATGTATTTTAAGAGTAGAGGTGCTGCGACCATTGTTGCGATTACTTGATTGGAAATGAGATTCAGATGGGACAGACGTGACTGAAACCATGAACATTGGAGAATCTGTTCTATAACTAGTGAATTGAACACCTGGTGATCTCTTCGATATAGTAGTGTTAAAAGAACTGAGTACTACGGCCGACGACGATTTCTACGAAACATTCTTAGACAAAAATGACACCATCAGTTAGGCAAGGCATTTTTAATTCCCAAGTATTTTTTAGTAAAACAACTTATTACTTACCTGTTCAATGTATACACAAGCCAAAAGTAATTATAAATTACCTAGTTAAATTATTAAAATTAAATAAAAATAATCACCGATATTAATTCTCATCTCCCCCCCCCCCCCCTATACATTTTCTACCATTCAACAGCCAGCCCTCTTATTCTTGAAGCTATCTATTCTTAGACAATCTATCATAGTTTCTGTATCGAATTTTAAATTGTATCTACAAATTCCGGAGTTTTATACTAGCTGCTGATGAACTTACTTATTATCGGTTAGTACACTGATAACCTGTTATAAAGATAATTCAATAATTTGGCGTGAGTACCAGTTTAAAAAATAAATAAAATATTTTAAAGACCTTCAATTGTAACGGAACTGGGCTTTAGATTAAGAGGGATGTTCGTATGAGCAGACGATATCAAAAGCAATTGACGAATAGGAACACACATATCCAAAAACCAAGACTCCTGATTAATGTAGAATATTGAATCGTTTTTTTTTAAGTATCAGTTATGAGTTGAACATTGTTAGTCAATTTCTCTTGATTTAACTGTACTCGGATGTATTTCCAAAATATAGCTCCTACGAAATAACCAATTTGATTTCATTTGATAATAACTTTCATAATTGAAAAAAAATCCATAAAAAATTATCTACTAACCCTGACTCATCCCAAAAAAAATCACATGAAAAAAATAAAACTATTTATTATTGTACAATGCTACAAGCATTTAGTAACATTGGCACGTCCGGTACTAACCGAGTCCTGTTATAAACTAACCATACTCTAGACCACACGCGAGACGCAGCGACCCCAACTGTGTGGAAAGAAAAACACGACATGAGATATGATTTTATTTTACATTTACATTTATTGCAATTTAGATTGGGAATACACTTTGACGAATAGCAATAATAATTAGCCAATCACATTCATTCAGAACAAAATAAGCTCCAGCTCCTGGATCGTTGAACTGAACTGAGTCGTTGAACCTCTTTTGTGACGTCATGAACTCATGAGGTTCTTTGACATCGCAAAGAAGCTTCCCAAAATGTTCAGTAACTATTCGCACAAATTTTCTTGTTCAACGTGAACTTTACAGTTGCACCGATTTTAGTTGCATCTATTTTTCGACATCAAAAAACCTCAGACGAAAATAATTACTTGGAGAGCGTAGAACTAGTGAGTGAAGCCAGCACAAGTAATACGAAATTAGCTAGTATTTTTTTCCTCTGAGCACAAAACGGAAACATTATAGATCGGCGAAATGTTTCATAAGTGAAAAAGAGAAATTCGTATTAGGTTACCTAACAAAATTAATGTACAGCTTTAGATTACAATAACGCAGTCGTCATGATGTAGTTCCCAATCTTAACACAAGTAAGTATAAAATATCATGCAATATAAAAACAGATCATCCTTAATTATAGTATAATTCATCATGTAAAAAATTTATATCCGTCCGGATACTAACAAAATGTCCGCTACGTGTCGCCAGTGGCTGCTGCTTTTTTCTTCACGTCGAAGCTCTTAAGGGGGTCGTTCTGGCGGGCCTGGAGTAAAGACAAATCATTTTAATATAAAGAATTTTAAGTACATAGTTCACATTTATCAAACATTTCGATGTGACCTAGTCGCAATGTAGTTCCTGTGGAAAATAACGCACAACCACAACTAACTTCTTTGCTACTCTGTTCCGTCGCTAAATGCATGGAAATTATTAGATTCATGAGAAAATCTCACCTGATACTTGTGCCTCTTCGCGCTCCCGTATTGGGCTGTCTGTTTCCTCTTCCGCGGCGGCGGCGCGGGCGCGGGCGCCGCGTCGGGCTCGTCGGGCGCCGGCTCGCCGCGCAGCGCCGCCGGCAGCAGGTACTCCGGCACGTGCGCCAGGTGCTGCTGCACCCTCACCGTGTGCAGCGCCTTGTCTCGACGCAACGCCGCCAAGTCCGTCGGGTTCTCCTCGAAGTAACCCTGGGTGTAACGGTTGGTATCAGATTTGAAGGGACTGGTTTCTCGCGAAGGATTGGAGGTAGGTAGTCAGGGAGAAGATTAGTCGTTCATCAATGATATAGGTTGGTTGTTTGTCATCATGTGAGATAGAGCCTAGAGGTTATGCCTAGATTAATATTGATGGCCACAATCACTAGTTGCGATGGCGAGCCTATACCGTCAGTATGATTCTACTCTTTTCTCCAATTTGTATTGCAGTTGGCTGCCAGTCGATCTTGAGTACAGATGTTTACTTACTTTGCGAAAATCTTCTAAATAATGTATAAGTGTATGTGAACCTGTAATTTCTTGCAGTTGAGCAGCTCCTGCTTGATCTCCTTGAGCCGCGCCTCACGCACTGCGATCCTGGTGACGGCTCGCCACGCGTCGCGGGACCTGTACCTGAACCCTTCCACCTCTTCAAGGGCGAACTCGTACTTCCTGGGAAATATTAAAATAGTCCTTATTCTGTACCATCTCTGTACTGCCCGGCGGTTTCTAACAACGAGTACTATATAAGTGTAACTTACTGTAAGACTTGTTGACTTTTAAACCCTTTTGATAAATGCGCTTCCACTGCATCCATCAATGGCTTCTCTCTTATTGACACGAATGAAAGCACTGATCCCTGAAAATGAAATAGCAAGATAGTTCCTTTCTATTTTTAATACAAGACATACGACTAGCGGAATAGATTTTGGAACATTGAAAACAATATTGGTTTAAGATAACAGAGAAATGTTTATGAAAATAAAATTAAAATTAGCAAAAAAACACATGTTTATAGTATCCAAATCATTATTCGAATTATTTAATAAATCCCTGAACGATGGATACAAAAAAAAACAGTCTTCAAAAGCTAAATGTTAATATTTGGTATGGATTAATAATAAAATACCACCTAATGAGAAGTGTCCTCAGGATCACTCACCTGATTGTTTCCCCGAGCAGTTCTGCCAGCTCTGTGTACGTACGAGTTCACGTCCAGCGGAAAATCGAAGTTGATAACATTGGACACGTGTTGGAAGTCGATGCCGCGTGATACACCCGACTCCTTGTCTTTTTTGCGTTTTGATGGTTGCTGCAAGTGAGGAGCTATTAGTACTGATTGGTGTCGGGTTATTGTCCGCACACTACATGTGGACCAAACAGTATTGCTGAATTACAGTGACAGCATGCTTTCTCAATTACGATACAATAACCTAGTGATTGTTACATAAAAATGAAAAAATATTTACTAAATAAATGAGAATGCCTAAATTCTGAGAATCAAAACTGATTACAATTTATTATTCAATCATATTCGCTCTATCGTTAAAAAAAGTATCTCATGTCCCTCACCTTCTTTGTTTTTCTCTCTTCCAATGGCAGTATGCCGCCATCAGGCTTCTCCAGTGCCATCTCATCAGAAGCTACTATGATCTGGTACCGGCCCCTATTGAACTGGTCCACGGACAAACACCGCACTGCCGCCGGGAGCTCCGAGTTTAGCACACATGAGCCAATTTTGAACTGTTCCAGATATAATTTTAATCTGCAAAGAATACTGAGATGTAGAGCAACCTTTGAGGATATTGTGATGACTGTCAAACTTAAATCTAGGATATTTAGGAAATGTTTGATATTTTTTTAAATCTAATCACTTCTAAGCATTAATTCATAAATGGATTCAGTAACAAACGAATTATAAATTCATAAAATGGCATGGTCTATTATAGAAATGTCTGGTAATTATCCGATTCTGACAAGGAGACCTTAGATGCTTCTCAAGTAATGACAGTCAAATAACCAATAATTGTAACAATGTTGACTTACTTATAACACCTATCAACAGTTCTCACAAAAATAATACTCTTCCCTCTAATAAGGTTTAATTTCAGCAGTGCATACAAAATGGCTGCCTTATCATCTTCCTCTGCAAACAAATGGTAGTGCTGCAGCTGTGAAGATGGCGCCAGTTCTGGCTCTTCAAGCTTCAGAGTAACAGGGTTACGGAGTACAATCTTCTTAAGACTTAGAACATCATTGGATAGTGTTGCTGATGCCAACACTGCTTGGTAAATCTTTGGTAGATGACTGAAATAAATTATAAAGTTTAATTCATTATAATAATCATATTAAATTTACTGAAATAATATTATCATATCATTATTTCAGTATCATCATTGATTATCCACAGTAGGCTGCCCCAAGGAGTTCTAATGAATCATAGGAGGTTATTGGTGACCATTATCAGGTGCTAACTGCTCTTATTGCTTAGGTGATCAGAATCAACCTTGCCATTAGGTTTAAAGATGTGCTTATCGATCCTCTGTAAGTGATTGACAGTCCACCCAATTTGCGCCATACAATATCACCGAACAAACATAAAATAACTCTTCAGAAATCAACTTACCCCAATAATTCTTTTATTTCATCTTCATAACCAAAGGAAAATATCAAATCTGCCTCATCCACCACCATCACTGCCAGATCTTCCTTGAGCCTCATGTTGTTGGCCTTTAGATGTGCCAATGCCCTGGATGGTGTGGACACCACTATGTCTGGCTTGTCTGATAGTATCGCCTTTTGAGTCTGTGTGTCTCCACTTGAGGATATATCTATACATCTGACCTCTCTGCCACATTTGATTGTCAAATCACCTATTACAGATGCAATCTGAAATTGTGTGCTGCAGAGGGTTATATGTCAAGTTATTTGTTGATAACTCATTTGTTAATACTGATGGTATAACTTATCCTAACATTTGGGAAGCAATAATCAATAGTTGTAATCGTTGAAGGATCAAGGATAAATAACATTATTTAAACTAATATTAGAACAAATGTTAGGCACTTTGTATTAATTTCAGACAAGTTAATAGTGTATACCACACAAAGACAATGAAAAATATTTCTAATACTTATCATTATATTATAACTATCAGTAGGCTAGGTAGGTACAAACAATAAAATAATTTCGTTTCTTACCTGTCCACACAACTCTTTACTCGGTGACAATATCAAAGCCAGTATACATTGGTGAGTGCTTGTGTTTTTCAGATTCAGTATTTTCTGTATGACCGGTATTGTAAATGCTGCAGTTTTGCCGGAACCTGTTCTGGCCCTCATCAGGACATCTTTGCCTTCTAGTAGAAGCGGTATCGCAGTCTCCTGGATAAGTGTGGGCTCTGGCCAAGCCAGCTGTGATATGGCCTATGAAATTAACACCATTATGTACCATATTTGTACACACAAATACAATACTAAACACACCATCAACTCTATATCACAATTATCTCTCAATAAGTCATTAACCTCAAATATTACCTTCAGGATTCTGTCGTCAAGCTCCATTTCATGGAACATAACCTTTTTTTCTTCACCCATTCTGCGTCGCAATATTTAACACTTACAAATATTGAAGTGATACCAACTTGCTTATATCCTTGGTACTCATAAACTGAAGAAACTGAGGAATATTCATGTACTTTAGAATGACATGGATAACGAAATTACGACAAATACAATGCACGTGTATCCCGCGACGCCATTTACATTTTTTTTTTGTGTTGCCATATTATTAATGCATTTTCTACCGTGGTTCATACTGGTGGTGACCGAAATCAATCGAATTAGATGAGATTTTATATGAGAATATTTTTTATGTCTGAGTTTAATTTAGGTATAGAATTTATGAATAATATACGAATAATAAAGAATATTGACTTGGTAACTATAAAGTAATGTAATGTATAATGTACGTATACCCTTTGCCTCCCCCTTAACCGCTCTGTGCTCTAGAGCCCGTAAATCGATCTCAAGTCTTAGAGCGATCTTGGAAATGAAATTCCAGTACAAAATGATATGTCAAACTGTACTTAAGATCACTCTCAAACTTGAGATCGATTTATAATTACGGGTCTATGATATTATAACACAAAAAATCTGTGTATTATAATACTGTTTTCCGGTGGTAGAGCCAAGCTGTAGGCAACTGACTACAGCTCATATACTGGCTCGCTCGACCGGGGTAGTCCCACCCTTACATAAATTCAGCGTAAAGTAGATATTAATATAGCTGCGTTTTGTATGATGAGTGGGAGAGCCAGAAGACCACCCCCTCTCCTCCCTGTATGCCACTCTTCTTCAGCCGCAACGTACGAGCAATGCCATTGGTATTGAAAGCATTTGTAGGCTATTTTAACTGCTTAACATCAGGCGCTTCGTATGCTTGTTTGACAACTTTGTAAAATAAATAAAAAATACAATGAGAACCGGAGATAAACCAAGATAAACCAGTTTTGCTCCGGTATTAGGATGTACTTGTTGTACTCCAGTCAAAGAATAAAATTATTTTACTGAGTAAATGGTAAAATAATATTGCGGAGTCAGGGAAGTATTCAATGTCGAGGAAATGTTTAAAAATTATTTAAGAAAAATAAAATTGTATTTAATTCAATAACAGTAGTGGTATAATGCATGCACATAATATTACCACTGAATAGTAGAAATAATGAAATGAATTATCGGATATTTTAATCTGACAACATCTAAAGAATGGCCGACGAAGTTGTTTCTGCACTGCATTATTTTCATTGCAACGGTGTTATTTTTAACTATTTCCAATATTTGATTATTCTTTTAACCTTAACATAATTGCTAAAGTGTATTTTCATCTTAAATTGATTTTGTGACTTACTAAAATGATAAATAGCGACGTCGTTACGGGCCGCAGTTCATTGCCTTATGTAAAACTTGAAACAGTGTTTCTTCCGTAAGTGACCGAAATAATACGGTGACCTATGTGTATGGCGTGATTGCTTCGTTTTTGTGGTGATCAAAGTGCGAAAATGTCGAATTCTACGGCTCAAGTGTTGATGAAGAAGGGTAAGAGGGGCGCAGCCGCATACATTCACGCCGACTGCGCCAGTGGATCCCCTCAGCATTTGGGTCCACTGCTGGACGTGCTGCTGAACCCGAGCAAGGCTATAGATGAATGGGAGACCATCGACTGGTGTCGGTGGCTGCTGGCGGGTGGCAGAACGCCCGACGAGTTCGCGACCATAGGTGAGTTAGCATAATCTAACTGTACTCTTCGAAATGTCTAGTTTCTAGGTTATGAACCGATACTTTACATGAATCGCTTTGTTTTGACGAGCAATTAGAGCTGGAGCACAATAAACTAAGTAGGTACCTATTGTTTGATCCGGGTACCTATTTATTTCTAAATTACAACAGGTAATATGTATACTTCTTTATTTGTATATACTTATTTATCTCAAATATCTAATTCAATTGATTAATATACAATAGTTATTCTATTTTTGCATGGGTGAAAAATAAAATTCCTCAATGACAATTATATTAGATCAAACATTTTGTTATCTATGAAGTATGCACCCTACAACAAGGTGGGAGATGTGTAAAAACATTGTTATTCACTCAAAACTATTAGGAACCCATTGTGTTCTAGTAGAAGTACCAAAATGTACCCTTTGTAAGATACCTACCACCACAATAAAATTTATATTGGATACTTTTGTGTTATACCATTGTTGTTAACTCACCAAAACTATCTTATGGTGTTATCTTGGAATATTCCATTCACATTCCTCTCATGAATTTTGATTGGGTAACAGGCAGTGATTCTTAAGATTGCCTGTTCCTACCTCTTGAGATGAACAAATTAAAATCATTGCCAAGAATGTTAATATACCATTATACAGTGGTTAGTTTACATAATGCTTAATCATTTTCTGTAAATGCCTTCGCTACAATGTAAGCCTTCCATTATAAGATAAAATCCATTGTGGTTTTTACTAACATTGTTTAAATCATCTTTGTTTATAGAACCTAAGAGGATACTTTAAACATTTATTTTTTAAATTAATAGGAATACTTTGCTTATGTTAATGTTTTCACAATCATGCGAATGATAAGCAGATCCATCTAAATTTTGCATGAATGGGCTACATCAGCAATATGTGTTCTGGAGCCCAGGTTCTCACAGCTTTATTCTGGAAACTTCACAGTAGTCCATCTAAGCACAAGCCAAAAAAGCCACAAAATCACAAAAGAAAGACAGTATAGACTCCAATATGTAGTGCAGTAAACATTGAAGTTGGTCTGTGTATCTGCACTGGGCGGTGTCGCCATCTGCCCATTTTCGTGGACTCAATGTCGCATAGATGTTGTGAAACCTTGGTCGTGAATATGATTCATACGCCGTACATGTTGTTAAACCCACATATGTATTGCATGCACTAATAGTAAACATTATGGAGTTGTACTCAAATTTTATCACAGCAATTAAAATTTGATCTGATGGGAGAAACAAAGCTTTCCATAAAACAGCAGCTATTGTTGCTGTCTTATAATTTTCCGTTAAGTTCTCTTTCTCATTATTTTTGTTTCATTGTCAACAGCTGTTACCTTTAGGGCAATGGCATTGTCACCTAGATTTGATTTTCTTTTTCTAGCACATTGTTTTGAAGAAAATGACTGAAGAGGTTGGCTTAACCTGTCTCATTGACCTCAATCAATATTGTTGTCACTCAGTAAATTAGCAAAACCAAGCACTTTTGCCACCTACTTACCTTTGTAGTTCCACCATTATCATTCATAATCCTCATAAGACAAGATGTAAGTAAACCACATAAAATAAAATAAAATCAACCACTTTCCAGGTCAAAGATTGCCTTAGACTGTGTGTGACTCAAAAATACATGCCAAGTGAGGGAAATACTGGGATACTTTATTTTGCTTTTTTAATCATTTAAATAATATTTGCCTAATTTATTAAAATTAATTAGGAAAATTTATTTGGGGAATCCCTAGATAGATTTTATCCAAAGATAGGTTCTTTGGATAAAATCCTTGACCTTGGCTGAGACCTCGATCAGGTCAAGCTGGCGCAACGCCGCCGTGAAGGCCGGCATTACACGTCGGCTCTAATTATTGAACTTGGGTTGCTAAATTAATAACGATGCATTAAAAAGCTTAATTGCAAGTCTGCTGAATCTAAGCAGACTTATACAGACAGATTATACCTATCTAATAACTATCTGCTGTTTGCGGCTCGGCCCGCGTGGTAGGTACCTACATCCATAAAATAAAAGTAAGTAACTCTTTATAACATCAGCTATCTGCCGTTGAAAGTTCTAGCAAAATCGCTCCAGCCTTTTCGAAGTTTAGCCGGTACAAACAGACGTTATAGGCATATACTTAGGTACCGTAGGTACTTTCATAGGTAGGTATGCTTTTAATAAAAAGCTGTTAAGTATTTTGACATTTCACTTCAAATTTATTTATTAATATAGGTAAACTTTTTTTGTTACTATGTAAAAAGCGGTTTTATTTGCAGTCGGGATTCTTTTATTTAGACTATCGGACGTTACATAATAATTCGAGTCTGAACATACGAGGTTATAAAAAATCGCCAAGTGCTTGTCGATGTCGAGCCATGCACAATGAAGGGTTCCGAGTCATTGAAGGTATCTGTTATATCTGTTTAAAATTTTACCCCAGGTTGAAATAGGTAATAAAGTTGTACATGCTACTACCGACATCTATCGACACCAATAAATACTAAGAAATAGACTAATGAACATAAATCATACATTTATTGTTGTTATTTAATTGGAATTTATTAACAATGTATCCAAATTCGTCTTCTTAAAATACTACCCACTAATTGTACCCTAAAATCTTACCCAACGTTGTTTACATAGGTACTACTACCGACATCTATCCACGTGCATTAACGCTTCAGAAATACACGTATTAACATAAAATATAAATTTATTGCTGTTATTTCATTGAAATTGGTGAACAATGTATCCATTTTCGACTTCATTATCTTATTAATGTTTTCGCAATAGAAAAATGTAAGAAGTGTCGGAATTTAAACTCGCAAACTGAATTTTTGATGATAAAATGTTGTATGAAGACACCATTTTATTTGAAAATACCTTTTTAACGATACTCCACATGATCTGGTAACTAAAAAAATAAATATCCCCTCTTTCGATGTTTGGGGAGGTACCTCAAAAAAGTAATTTTGCTACATTTTATACTTTTGAAAGTGAGATCTACTCTTAAAATATTTTTGTACCAAATTACATCAACTTCCGTCAGAAACTGTAGAAGTTATGACCCTGTGACTGGTCGGGACAGACGGACGGACGGACGGACTGGATGATCTTATAAGGGTTCCTCGTAGGGACTACGGAACCCTACAAACCTTAAAGATAAAAACACATAACTAATAGATAGGTTAGAAAAACACGCTCCCATATTGTCCATCTGTTTAGCTATAATGCCAGCCTTTCTTCGGTTTTCGATTGATTTCAGTGAGTAAGTCCATAAAATAACTAGGTGTGATAATAAGCTACATATAAAAATTAAACACGGGAGTTACAACGTAAGTACCTATCTTATGAATATTTTATACTCTAAAATTTTCCTCCCATTATTGTATGGAAATAATATTCCCCTTATTACGTACATATATCGTACGTAATAAGGGGAATATTATTTCCTATAAACAATCACACGCCAAGATAAAACACTAATACTACTACAAAATTCGAGTGTCCTCACTGGAACTTTTTAACGATTTATATTTTATTTTATTCTAGGTAGGTAGCTACTTTTAAACAAATAGATGTTTAATGTGTTAAGGAACATGAGGTACTATCATGCATCGTAGATACAAACTTATTAATCAGGTGTTCAAATGTAAATAAATTCGTCACAAGCTTGCAATGAAAATATCATTTACTCATAGATAGTACACCAGCGACCCCGCCACCACAAGAACAAAGTGGTTATACGTTATTAATTATTATTAGTGATAATGGGGGCGCCACTAAGCACTGTTTTTTGCCACCTGTCTCGTGCTGCGCACCAATGTCATCGCACTGGACTCGCTTGACCTAAATGCCGGCTTAACATAAACGACACTCAGTTTTATGTTCTTGTTCTTTGTGCACGTTCGTAAGTGATGAAGGATCAATGGACAAAACGAACAAGTTATTGCCCTATGGTGAAGGCCCCGACGAAACGAATGATGTCTAAAGTTAACATTGTGCTCAATCAATTTATTTTACTCACACGATCGATGAACCAATCTTAAAATTAGCCAGAGCTTCATGTTAACAGTCGAACAAATGTTCGCAGCTAGGAGTACGATGCCATCAGATTGAGATCGCAAACGCGTCGCGCGAATGCCGTCGACATTGACACGGTTTGACACGCACCCGACTTATTAAAATACTAGCTGAGCCCGCGACTTCGTCCGCGTGGAATTTAACTAACAAACAAGCCCGCTCCCGCGTTCTAAGCCCGCGCGACAGGACCCATTTTTAAAAATTTTGATTTTCTAAATTAAAAGTAGCCTAAGTTACTGTTCATAACAACATCTATCTACCAGTGAACGTCCCGTCAAAATCGGTCCAGCCGTTTCGGAGATTACCCGGAACAAACACACAGACAGACAGACAAAAAAATTATTAAATCGCGTTTTTGTTATGGGTGTCTTATGTACTTTCATATGCATTTAGTGAAAATATGTTATTTTGATATTACAAACAGACACTCCAATTTTATTTATTTGTATAGATGATATTATACTAGATGCGTCAATGTGAATTGATTCGCATCCGTTCGTAGGTTTATTGACGGAAGACGAGTCCGAAAGACCGATGAAGAACTTATCTCAGATGACGCAACTTAGCTACAGATGAGCAAATACATAAAATTGTAAAAAACCTTAATCCTAATAAAGCTCCAGGGGCTGACAACATTAAAACATCAGATATTAAATTAGCAGGGCCTAATGTTTCAGCAGCTATTGCTCATCTTATTAATCGTAGCATTAGGACGGATTTATATCCAGACCAACTTAAATTTGGCTGCGTTAGACCAGTATATAAAAAAGGGAAACATAATGATTACGTAAATTACCGACCAATTACTTTGCTTTCTTCAATAGATAAAATAGTAGAAAAATATGTTTGTGATCAAATCCATTCATTTTACAATAAACACCAAGTCTTATGTCAGAATCAATACGGCTTTCAAAAGGGAAAAGGCTCGCCCGATCTCTTGTCAAGGTTTAGTGATATAGTTAATGAACAATTAAACCAAAGAAAAATTGTACTGGTCCTTTTTATTGATTTCTCGCGTGCATTTGATACGTTGGAACATAATCAGCTACTTAAAAAATTAGATAATTGCGGTGTACGCGGTCCATTGCTCAATTGGTGTAAAGAATATTTAAAAAACCGAACATACTCTGTAAAGATTAACAATACGTATAGCGAACCCATAACAGCCTCAGTAGGCACAGCGCAGGGATCAGTTTTGGGGCCATTACATTTTCTATCTTACGTTAACAACATGGGTGATTGCCTTAAATACTGTACGTGCCTCCAGTTCGCTGATGACACCTGCCTGGTATCAGCTGATGAAGATCCACAAAAAGCTTGCGACCTTTTACGAAACGATTTTAATACCCTACAAAGATGGTGCCACGACGCGGGTCTAGTAATAAATTCACAGAAAACCAAGCTGATGGTTGTTAAATCACCGTACATCAAACGTCCATTCACGGCAAATATTGTCGCTCACTCTCACAATTGCCTCCATGATTTAGTTAATAATACATGTAGCTGTCCGTTAATAGAACTAGTTGATACCCAAAGATACCTTGGCTTAATTATAGATAACAAATTTAACTGGAGCAGTCATGTTAAACATGTCTGCAATAAACTGAGACAATTCCTGGCTAACATTATAGTACTTAAGAATCGCATCCCTTTCAAGGTCAAACTTATGTTGTACAACTCACTTGCTGAATGTTATATTCAATATGGATTAACCAGCTACGGACGTACATTTAGAACTTATTTGAATCAAATATACCTGTTACAACATAGAATTCTTAAAAATATAGTCTCTACAAAAATTAGGCTTAAATATCAAGATGATACTATTGGGCTTTTTAAACACTGTAAAATTATACCGATCCATACTAAAATTAATTACATGTTGCTGAAAGAACAATTTTTTAATAAATCACTACAGCATGAATTGAAACATCCTATATGCACGAGGGCCGCTGCTCGAAACCAGCTGTGTACAACTCGAGCGACCAATGTGTACGGTGAGCGGACTACCTCCTATATGATTCCTCGACTTATTAATAATCTACCTCCTACATTACGCGATTCTATTACACCCAACAATATTAAAATAAAGTTAAAAAAACATTTCTTAAGCACCATGGTGTGTTAAGTTAATGCGTTTACCTAGTTCCATTTAAAATTTAAAATAATAAACTAGTTGTTACACCTTCGCATTATATTATATAATTAGACTTACATACACCTATTATCTTGATGTAGATGTTATTATAACATCATTTCTAAACCTCAGTGGTTTTTTGTATGTTATATAGATATACAATATTACATGTGTTTAAATGATAATAAAAAAAAAAAAAAAAAAAAAAAAAGCTCTACATCTCCAGTGAAGAACCGCTTTGAGCAATAAAGCGAACTATAATTTTATTGACCCTCAGCTATTAATATCCATAAACAAATCACGAATCATCTGAATTATGTGGTCGATTGTTTAAGGAAGTAGATCCCAAAGCAGTTAAATCAAGCAAAAACCATTCAAACACACCCAATAAGGACTTCCTAATGTAGGTATCTTGCTAACGTACGAACACAGCAAAGGTGCACAGTATGAGTAATCTTCCACGATGGTGATTTTGTACCTTTGGATGATTCAGTAGTATCTGTTTGTGACAAAACGTATCTTAATGGTAATAGGCAGCTAAAATGCGTACATTCGGGTCATACAAATTTTGGTGAGACCAAGGCATATTTAAACTGCTTTATAGGAGCCCAGAGGGAGAGACGAGTTTTCTTTCATTGGAGATGTCCAAACGTACTAGTGGTTGCGAATTTGAAAATAATAAAAGAACCGTAATCACAGCTATGTATTTTATCTCCCGAAACAACCATAATTCCTATAGGATTCCAACAGTCAGTATCACAAATGTAACACCAAGAGCTTAAGATGTTATGCAACTTTATGCCACCTCTGTCATAATATTATAGTCACGACGACAGCATTACGTGGTTCGCATTTTTATCTGATAAAAACATAATTTTCCTCATATTTTAATAATGTTGTAGGAGCTTTTGAGACCACATACACGGAATAAAATACTGAGAATTATGAGACACCTAATAATTGAAAGCCCGTATGTAATCCAAACTAAATTGTGAGATATTCTCTACATTATATTATTGGTTTGCAAAGTTCCAAACAAAAACTTATATAATAAAGGCTGTTATTGTTATTCAATCATATTAGTATCGGTATTAGTTTTACAATTTAACAGGAAAATTATATAATTACCCACAAAAAATTAAACATGGTAGCGGTGAGGTAAAAGCCTCTACTATAATTATAATATTTGTAATTGTCTATTTGAAAACCACTCCGTCTGTTTGCTGTCTGCCTATTTCAAGTGCGAATGTAACTTAATTGGCCTCGTCTCTCGATCTGAGGCCCAGCTCTGTTACCCGCTGGTATCTCGATTGACTCGTAATAGTCGAACAAGCTCGTTAAACTGGCTGGACAAACTCAACTAGCAAATTCGACGAGTTCCTATAAATGCTGTATCCTTAAGAATTTTCGTGTTTTTTCGCGAATTGCTGAACTCGTTTGGCAAAAGTTTAACACGGTTCAATTGTATTATTTTTATCTTCGGGACTTACTTAACTTACATTAAAAAACCATACAAAGGAACGCCCCAGTTCCACTACTGCAGTATTTACTTTCTTATCCTTATAGCTGCCGGAGCACTTTCCGCCTGTTTCCTTATTCGATGTGTCATCGACCTTTTTCTGTATCTGGCTTTATCTTTATTTTCCTTTTCCTTTATCTAATATAGCTTATTGTAGGCATTCCTCTTTCTCGCTTTCTTTCTACATTTTATTCTAAGATGTTCTTTATGAAGGTCCACTATATCTGCTAATTCGTGTTGTACTATTAGTAATATTCGCTCCGCTGTCTGCACCACTACATCGTATAAAACAAAGTTGCTTCCCGCTGTCTGTCTGTCCCTATGTATGCTTAGATCTTTAAACTACGCGACGGATTTTGATGCGATTTTTTTTAATAGATAGAGTGATTCAATAGGAAGGTTTATATGTATAATATATGCATAATATAGTAGAGAAACACCGATAAAAATACCCATGCGAAGATAACGCTATTGAATATACCCTAAGACAAGCCAGTGACTCACGAACCGATTTGACAACCATTTTGGTGCTCGCCTCACGTATGCAAGATTTATCCGCATATTTTGAGACGGCCCCAGTTTTCTTAGCAAGTGCATTGACTCTAGTGCGTTTCGTATTGGTCGGTGTTACTCACCGGCCGTGGCGTTCGTCGACCCCTTCTAACAGCTGATCGCGGTCCGCCAGACACGTGCTGTGCTCCTCTGGCCTCGACGATAAGCACCCTTCTTGCTACTAGGATAAATCTTTCGTCGATAATTCGTTTAAAAAAACTGCGAAGGGGTACTTGATATCAAGAAAAAACCCAAACATATTGAATAAAAAATAATAATCAGCAAGTTTTATTTCATCCAGTATTATCAAAAACCAGCAACCAATTACAACCGCAGGTGAATCTTACCTAAGAACCTAAAGAATGTTTTCTTAGGAAACGGTGGGTGCCGGTGCCCACAGCCAGCTTTGCACGTGTCGGAACTAAATAAAATATAAATAATAAAATATTACACTCATTGTTGGTGACAGATGCTATAAAATCCGTTTGTTGCCAGCTTTAGGTACATCGTAAAAAAACTTTAATCCGCGATTCCTCAGCATTAGTTACGTCATCATATTTCAATTTTTGACGACTGTTTAAATATTACCTTAACTTCCGTAATCGTAAACACACTTAGTAATAAAATAACATTTATTAATAGCATTGCATGGTCCTGTCCAATCGACGACGGTAAATAAAACGATATACCTATTATGTTATTAGCGAATATTATAATTAAACTCTATTCATATAAATATTCCTATCATTCGTCGTCTCGTCTTGCTTTGTCCGATCTTTGGCCGGCATTACGTCCCGGGTTTTCCGATCTTGGGTACCCTCATTTTCAATGAAAGTCGACAGAGTTCAAATTAATCGATTAATCTTCCGCTCGGGGCTCTTTATTACCTCCTAAATACCTGCTGAGTTTTGTTATTATAATCCTTATGAGATATTAGATCTATGAGTGAATATTGTACCGTGTAGGGGCAAGAAAAGGATTCAAAGAAATGGTAAACATAAATTAAAGAGGAGGAGATATCGTTATGTATCTCTTCATCTGAGAAGTGTTTTTTCAAAAGCGCTTAAATCGATTTAAAAAGCATTTCTTAACCTACTTATCGATTTAAGTATTTTTGAAAAGGCACTTTTAAATGTCTGTACCTGTCACTTTCCGTGCGCGATTTTAAATTTGCTTTACAGAAATCTATTTAAGTTTATCAATACTTACTAAAATTTTAAAGGTCACACACATTGTAATAGGTTCGAATGTCAACAGATCTAAGTTGTTGCCTAAACCGACGGAACCGCCATGGCCAGGGCAATAACCATCTATACGCGTACAACGAACGTTGATACGAACGATGGTCTGTTCGGCCGATGCGCACGCGCACGCCACACGATAATTATCCACGCGACGACGACGCCTTGTTGCAGGCAGCTAATGTTGCGTTCTATGTTTTGATATTTCGCTAATTGGGTTTATGTACTTAGGTGTATTGTTTGTTGATATTTATGTAAGGTAGTTTCACAATCGATAGGGTGCACATTTTATGAATTGGTAATATTATTGAATTTATATACCTGACTAGCGGCCCGCCCCGGCTTCGCACGGGTACATTTCGGTTACATTATTCGAGTTTTAGTAAGGATGCCTAATTTTTTTGAAAATATTTTTTAGCCTATGTCACCCGGGGATAGTGTAGTTTCCCAACAGTGAAAGAATTTTTCAAATCGGTTCAGTAGTTTCGGAGCCTATTCATTACAATCAAACAAACAAAGTTTTCCTCTTTATAATATTAGTATGATTATCGTCCACGTATAAAACTGTTGAGCTGGAGTTCCTGTTTAGATACTTATACCGCAAGCAAATAAATCGGTAGGTACTTATAAAGAAAATAAATCAACAGAAACTAATATCTAGGTATGTAACTTAAACGTTTCCCACACAAATTGTCTTGAGAGAGCCGGCATGTATTCGTTTCTTGTAATTTATATGACATTCCTATGATAATGGCGCTTTGCAGCTGACATTAATTCCATTCCAACAATTACATAGCCCATGAAACTGTCATCTATCAGTTTCTAATCGTTGTTCTTATCACAAAAGCTTTTTTTTATTGGTCAATTGCCAGCACGAGCACTTCACATTTAGTGCATATTTTATTATCTTTGCTATTTCTCTGTTTTTCTATTAATATTTATCTAATCGACGCAAAGCCGTTGAACTTTGTCGTATTTTTCAACCTTGAGGTTTCTAGGCGGGCAAGTCGCTCAAAATCGTATGAAAATGACGAGATTTCGTTAATTATTGTAATTTGTACAAATTTCAACTGAAGAGGTTGGGTTTATGATTGGTTTCCAAGTAAGTTCTTTAAGGTTAAACTAGTACTTAAGTCATAGATAACATTGTTTGTTTCGGGTTAAATCTCCTTTACCTTATTAATAAATCTAAAGTTTAGACCATAAGATCGATTTTAGAATCGATCTTATAAATGTCATTCGTTTGCCATGCTAGTACACAATTACTTGTCAAAAGCATACTTCACATGGTCTAAGATACGGTCTAAGAAATATATACTTATTAGTGATAAGAAATAAATGATGATAATATTCACATTAACACATTGCAAAGAGGTTGTCTAGTTAAATTGCGCCCAAATAATATTAAATGGTTAAATCTACACTTACACTTCAAATTAAATACTCACTTCGTTCAATAGGTACTACCATTCAAATACCGGCATTTCCCAAATACCTTGAGTGATTTGTTATCACTAATCAACACATACAATAATCAAAGGTACACCTACATTTACGTCAACATCCACTTGAGGGCCAACCATCCAAAATTGTGACGTACGTTAGTTTGGCAATGTCTATTTGAAATGGACGCATTATCCATGGTTTCGACAAGTAACACTAAGGGCGATTTCAGATAAGCTATTTTCGGTGCGTCTCAGTTTTGGAAGCACATGTAGGCGGGTATAGGCGCGCCTTATGCCACACCCGCAACTCGCACGACCATTGACGCGCGTGTACGCGCGTTGTTATGAGCTTATACGCGCGAAATAAAACGCTAGTCTATAACCGCCCTAATAATTATATTGTAATTAATCGAGATGACTGCGCTGTTTTGGTGTTGGAGTGAGATGGGTTGCTGCTGATGAATGAATATATTCTATATGAGCATTCTTACATATTTCTGGAATAATCAACATAATATCCAATGCCTACTTTGAAAATCTTTCCCCTGAAGTATTCTGTGCAAGAAACCAGCACCTAATAATGCTTGTATATTTAAGAGGATAGACTCTTGATGCTTAAGTAAAACATTACTTAATGGAGTCAATTAAAATAAAGGTCGGTGTCATGACAAAATAATAGGTCATAGAGGCAGATGAGCACAGACAAGTTTAGATGAAGCATGAATAAGTACATGCCTCTTTTAACAAAGATTGCCAATGCAGTGAATCATACAACAAAGAAATAACCAACATTGACCTTTGAATGTCCTCCGCAAAGCTGCAAACTCACGCACTGCGTATATTTAGCTAAATAAAAAAAAAATACAAACCTTTATGCGTTCCACCTTAGTTTCTAAATAGGTATAACACCATAAAAAATGACCACTAAAGCGATCATTATCAAATTGTGTCGAATTTGGTGACATCAAATGATTGTTGACCATTCAATTGACCACTTTTTTAGGCTGTTTGTTGATTGGTATTCCCATATTTCTTGTTGGGATCTGATCAACTATTTATTCATTGTCTTAATTTACGCGTGCGTTTGATATCAATGCTTAACTGCAGTCAGAATCGTGTACCTGTCATGCTGCCATGTGGGTGGTCAACAAATTAATTTGCAATATTGATAAGGATATCACGTTATCTACGTACTCGCTTCCTAAACCCTTATCATCCATCTTTAAAATCTTTACGACACCTGTCTGTCCTCAGTAAAAACACTTAACAAGCAGCTTTAACTAAATTGTTTTGACGCAGCCTTGCCTAATGGAACATCCATTATTGTGACCCGAAAAACCAATTCCGACGAGTATCCGCTAACCACTGTGTAAACTGAAAATAGGGTACGTCTAAGTGGAACGCACATGGGTATTTTAAAAAGGTTCCTACCAACTTCCTTAACAATGGTTGTAAATTTTGTTGATTACATAGTAGGTATGTACCTATGTTGTCCTTTCGAGAAAATAACTGTAATTTATTAGTATAAGTATCGAGTCCATCCTAATCCTATACTCCCTTTCTAAAAAGTTAAAGGACCCAAATGACTACCGTTTCCGTATGACATCAGCCGAGCTGGGATTCCCAGTGGATACTGCGCGCGTTATATCTAACCGCAACTTCTACTGATGTGATTACCTACCTATGACATTTTGGAATAGGTAGATACCAACCAAGTTAGTCGTTATTAATAGCTTCTTACGGGTCGATGGCACTACCACAGTCTGTAATACTACGCCATGCTAGTCCTTAATTCCTTTACTTACAATCAAGACTCACTTAATAAGACCACCCACGATAGCATTTCGAACAGACGAACATAGGTACCTACAAGAATTTCGAAAATCTTGTTTTGGGTTCAGAGAAACCGATTTTTTTTTTTTTTAGTTTATTTGGTGCAACAAACAATTACACTTACTTATTACTAGTTGGATTACAGGTACATCTTACTTTAAGTGTAATCAGCCCCGTTGCCCACAGATTAATACTTTGTAACAATGAGTACCTACGTGTATATGTACGTAAAACTAAAAATATGCTATAGCACCAAGATTATTGTCTTCAATGTACAGGCACGGCTCGAGTTACAAATCTTTTAAATTCATATATTTGTATTGTCCACAGTCCGCAGCTACGACAAACACGACAAATGCGGCCTCGTGTGGATACCGCGCGTGGTCGCGTACAGGTGCCGCACGTGCGGCATATCGCCGTGCATGTCGATATGCCGCGAGTGCTTCCACCGCGGAGACCACTCGACGCACGACTTCAACATGTTCCTGTCGCAGGCGGGCGGCGCCTGCGACTGCGGCGACAAGTCTGTCATGAAAGAGGATGGGTAAGGATTACATATTTTTCATTCACATTATAAATCGAAGTCAATGATAAACTGTAGATACCTCGGAGATGGCCTGAGGAGTGGCTAACTTATGCATAGCTTGGCGACGGTGTCCGCCGGACATAGTCCGATTCCGCGTTTTTTTTCGAATAAGTATGTACTCCTCAGTAGCACATCTTAAGAATACGTACATTTTCTGATAGCAGTTCGCCCTGCTGATACATCCAAGCTCAGGTTATATTCTTAGGTATAACTTTAATAATATAACAACTTATACTGCTGGTTGATATCGACATTTAATGCACAGTTGCGGATAATGCTCAATTGTGCTCCATGCCAGTGTGCCGTCTGGCGACATTGACCCGTGTTCCACATTTTGGTTGCCTATTCAATATTATATCCTTTATCAAATCTTTACACGAAACAAAAATACTACCTTCTGATTCATTTACAGAATATTAATCTTTGTGAAGTCATCACCTAAAAGAAATAGATGTACCTAAATACCTACTTATGATAACGTCAGCTGGAATCGCGATGCTCACATCTTGGCTAGTCTTTTGCGGAGGCGGAGTGACGTCAGTGTCCATTATGACCTCAGGGCGTATGTAGGTAACACAATGCCTCGCATAAATTTCTCTTGCCCATAAATTATACAATCGTGCCAGCAGAACACTAAACAATCCCACAACACGCTACATTCATAAATGTCTCCTTCAAAGTCGGCGCCAGGATATTAAACATTTATAATACCTATTGCAGTTCTTCAAAGTATTGTTTTTATCGGTATTGTCCATTGTGTTTGCAAGCTTATTAAGAAGACCTTGTAACAATCCGAATGTATATCGATGTTTGTGAATTACGCAGGACCGATTACTAGCTAATGTCATTCAAACATAACACTCCATAAGAATGTTAAATCCTTGCGAAACAGTGAAATGTTATAGATAACGACGTATTTGGTTTACCATCTACGGACCCCCTCCAGCCCTTATTTTTATATGTTCTCATGCTTTTTCTGGTCCTTTACTGTGTCTTCTAACATCATTTGTATGCAAAGAATTTGTAATAATAAATTTATTTGGTTGTATGTAACAATTGTTACGTTGAAACACTATGCGTTCTTTATCTTTTGTATTATCTTTATAAGTGGCCGATACTACATTATTTAGATGCAATGCAAAATATTGCCAGACAAACAGGAACCGCTACCTACGTGGGTTGCACGATAAATATGGAACGTGGATATTGCTTGTTTACTGTGTACTAAACAGTTTGCTATTCGCTAAGGTAGTTTCATTATTGTATATAAGGATTTGAAAGGCCCTCACGTCTCCTTATACGTGCATTTTCGCGTAACCACTACAACCGTTATCCAAAATAGATTTTGCCTACGGCTTTGACGCGTGGATCTCAAAAAAATTACAAACTGCCTTTCCCTATTTTACCGTCTTTGTATTAAATTTGATATACTTGTTTAGTAGGTACTAGATGTCATGGTACGTTCGTACCTACTGTCAGCATTTCAAGTTTCTAACCCGAGCCATTCAGGCTGTGCGTTGATAGATCAGTCAGTCACTCAGTTATTACTACAACATGCGTTGTTTATATAACATCTTATCATTAACGATAAGGTAATCCCTCCCGCGCTAGATAAATGGCTGCTCACATCAAAACAATGCGCGCTGTACATTCAGCGTTGAACTTGACCTCCGCCGTCCTAGACCTTGGGTCCAAGGTGACCGCTCCGCCGGAGCAGACATTTCTCAGATTTTGTGACGAGATTTATGGTGGTGGAATTAATAGATTCTCTATTGATTCATAGACTGGACGGATTGAGTGACAATTATTAAAACAGTTTAAAAAATAAGTTTCCAGGGTATACACGTGTACTTATCTACATAGTCTAATCAGGGATAAGACAAATTATAAAATAAACCGCAAGAGTAGTCTTCTTCCAAAAGAAGAAGTATAACAATACCTATTTATCTGAAGGAAATAATTTAATGTGTCCACAAACTACCTACTTCTATTAGTGTATCGATGTTTGGTAGTAAGTAAATAGGTACAACTCAGTTATTAAGTAGTGCTTAGCTTATTTTCACATATCATCACGCATAATTTAATGTACCTACTAGTTAAAATCGAATCATTGTTTTTTTTCTCACAAAATATTGCGCAAGAGTCTAATGCCGAAAATAGACCGGGACACAGTTCCGCGCCAGAGAGGAACGCGGCGTACTTACCTACTCGTGTGACCTTCCAATGACTCAGGCGTCCCTCAAATGAAGTCGTCCTTAGACCAGCCCGGTGACCTTGGTGGTGGCGGCGACCACAGACTGATTAAATCTTATAATCTTTGGGAGATTAATAGTTTTAGAGAATATTAATAAAACGAACATGGTAACACGCTAGTTAAGGGCCTGGATCAATAATTCGTACTCTTACTCTGAGAGCAATCTGGATAATTCTTATGTCATACAAGTACAAAATTACATGACAAAAGCGTACCAACTCAATACGTACCTACGTAAAAAACGGGACTGGAACCGACAAATCGGAAAAGCCATAAGGCGTTATAAGTACATAGATTAGCACATTAACGATGTGAAAGTTGTTTATAATACCTTAAAATTACGGATAAAAGGAACAGTTACGAAAAAGCTTCACATTAAGCGGATTTATGGAAAATTGCGACTTCTTCCAGATAACCCTAGTATATAGATTTTGTCCATAATGGCAGTCAACGATACCAATTATTCTGGTGTCAAATCACGACATAAATAAAAACATAACACACAATAAAAATTGTGATGCTCATAGGCCACATGACATTGGTCACCATGAAAAAAATACAGGCAGTTTAATTCGTGACCCCCACAGAACAGTAGCAATACCAGCGGTTCAACCTTACTAAAAATAATAACATATTGTTACAGCTTCTGCAGCAACCACGGCAACAAGTGTCCTCGGCCTGGGATCGCGCCCGCGGAGCTGATGTGCGTCGCCGAGGCCATGATGCCGCGCCTCATATTGCGACTGTTGCAGCACTTCAGAGAAGAGAGAGACAGGTGACATGTCCTATTTTATCCACCAATTTATATAAAACATACCATAACCAAGATTCTCTGTCTGATCAGCTTTGAACAAGCATTCAGAAACTAGTATAAGATTCGGGTATTACGAGCATGGAGGACGCTTTTTTAACTCCTCGACTCGACTAAACTAAAATATTGCTCACTTACCTAGACACCATAACAGTTGAGAGGACCGGCAATATATTTAAATAGCTAAGTTTAAGCTATACCAAACGAATTGAGATAGTGTCATTATTTCAGTAAACAATTAATATAAACAGCTTAAATAATTCAAGCGTTATACCCGCTTAAACCTTTGTTGATTTACGAAGCCCTACGCGTGGCACAACGGTTTCCACCGGGCCACGGGCACGTGCCGACTTTGTACATAATATATTATTATTAACGAATTATTGTACGTTACCCCAGCGGTCATTTAGACTCTTACTGCAATGGATGATACAATATGTGCGTTATGAGTCGGGGAATGAATATCTGTATTAATTAGCTCATACCTACTAACTGCCACCCGCAGGTTCAATTGTTGAAATTTCTAGTCAAAAAGTACCTTGTAACATGTGTTAGTCGATAATATATGTATTGAAATGTGTCTCGTCACTCGATCTCCAGCGGTTATAGCGTGTTGATACCTATCATACGTATAATATAAGTCGAACCATAGGCTATCGAATAGTACAAATCCTATTGAAATCCTAGTTTTTCGTTATGTTTGAACAAACCTATGGAACCACTTGGTATTTAGGGTTGAATGGTAAGTATCTTACGAACGAGTAGAGTACGCAATGCGGGGAGCATACTGCGAGTACACGATTAGTAAATGTGTCAGTGTTGCTACTGTTATTATCAACCTATATTTTCAATTGAAAAGTTAATAAATTGTGGTATCAAGTGCGTTATCACAAACTGCCTACAAATTGGCTTGTTTTGGCAAGCGATGCTGTATCCAGACAAGCCCTCGATAGCGTTATCAATTTCAATCAGCCATCATATATGACGTCACTGCCAATCTAATCCGCGAGCTCGTAGGAGGAGCTGTTCGAGTTTATGCTCGAATGGCAACTTCGATACCAACAGGAACAATTTCTGTGGTAAATTGCCACAAGCTTGGTTGGTATTTGGTAATAGTATTTAGCCTATAAGTAGTATATATTGATACAATTAGGTATAGACACAACTGGTGGAACCGTGCGCGCGAACTAACTTGCTGCGCGAGGTGCCGCTCACGAGCGCACTCCGCACTCTCAACCTCATTGCTGAGGACTTGGACTTATTCTGTTGCACTTTGGGTGAATTTACAAAAACAGCTACATTTAGAATTTGCTATGTTAAATAAAAACAGTTATATTATTTTTAATTTGTAAGTTTGCAACAATATCGCATTGGGTCTAGCCTGTAAAGATGTTTGTATGTATTGAGAAAATAAATAAATAAATAACTATTTGTCACATGCTACGATTCGCTTTATTCACATCTATTCTTATCTTTGAATTCTTATGCACCCTCCACTGGTGAGGTTCTCATTAGGTGCCGTCTGTTGGGTATTTCTTTATTCATTTGTTTTATTTATTTCGTAAGGAAAATTATATAAACGACCGCTTGGCGCAGTGGTTAGAGCGTAGGCCGCTCGGCTCACTGCACATGGAGGTTGCGGGTTTGATTCCCGCCGTGGCTAATTTCGGAAATGGCCTTTTCGTTGCTTAGGTTGGGACCATGCAGTTGATGTGTCAGTCTGGCTATACGAGTATTTATTTATTTGCATATTATAGTGGCATCTTTCGTATGCAGGTCTGACTGGCGAAACTAGGCCTTAATTGATCCGTTCTGTGCAGTTCCGGCGCGCAGACCCCGTCAGATGGGTACAGGATCACTGTCCAAGAGTGCGAGGGCTACGTGAAGATGTTGATGGAGTTCAACAACATGGGTGACCTGATGCGCTCCGCCATGACCAAGGCACTCATTAACCCACAGGTCAGTAACAGGCATAATTACAAAGATGTTTTTGTGTCTGATTGTAAGAGAACTCATACAGCAGTTACCAAACGCTTTCCCTTTGCCATGGTGGTACAAAATGTGGAGGTCTTCAGTGCAGGGTTACTTTGCTTCGTGCTACATATTACATCTGGCGGGGTTATATTCAGATCAATTACAGTTACTGTATGACTGAATCACTTTAGGGAAAATTTATAAATAACGCATTTGCCGCTTCCGACGGCACTCGACACACAAAGTATAGAGTGTTTTCTAAACATTTTATTTTAACTAAAACTGTCCACATATCTTCTGATCAAGTCTCAGAATCGTAAACGAATTATTATCATTTTGAATGGATGTTCATATGATTATGATTGTGCAGATGTACCGAAACCTGGTGGAGCCGCCGTTCCCGAACACGGAATACGGCTGCTACATGGCCGAGTCCAACAACATGTACGAGCGCGCGCTCGACATGTTCCCAGCGCCGGAACCGCCCGACGAGTGAGTGACACACCAATACATCATAGATCTTAGCACCCAACATACCGTGTTAAACGGTTGAAAACACTATGCACAATACTCCGTGCGCCTTTATTCCCCAAATGTTATTTCGGCCCCAGTGCAATAGGGGACTACCCTCTTCGCTTTATACCGGCCACATTCTTCGCAATACGGAGGACGCTGGCCCAGGGCGGGTTGGCGCACTTCACATGTCTTTCCAAAGACGTGCAGGTGTCTACCTTCGCTGTTCAGAAAGTGATTAATCCAAGGAAATAAGATTCGCATATGAATTCTGAAAAATCCATATGTGTGAAACGTTGCTTTACCTTGTATTCAATCACTTGCCTATTACTGGTAAGCTATCTGGTTTTAAGTGTTGATTTTTCAATGATCCTCTTTTGGGGAACTTCCTGGCTGAACTTGGATGGCTGGAATGACCGGTTCACCCCCCTACAATACACAAAACAGGCGCAATAGACGTCGATTTGTGGAAAATGCCCGCAGAAGAAGATGATCCTCTAATGTATTTGCCGCAGATACCGTCACCTGCCCGCGCTGGCGCCGCGGCTGCAGCACAACACACTGCTCGACGAGTTCATCTTCTGGACGTTCAAGTACGAGTTCCCGCAGAATGTTGTCTGCTTCCTACTCAACATGCTGCCCGATCAGGACTATAAGGTACGTGTATTGTATTTGGGTTAAGGTAACATGGACCTTATGATTTCAGACATTGTAACGTAATTTGTCATGGACGAAGACGCGTGTACAGTGTATAGTCAGTTCATTTCACAAAGACTCGTGAATTATTACAAATTGACCCATAATGCCAGTGTCATAAGAGTTACAGCAAGCGTCTTGGGGAATGAAACGAACTATTGTTCCCGCTTAAATAGGCAAAGAAAAGTTGAAGTTGGACAATGATATCTTATGACGTCATTGACATAATAATAAAATGGGTAACCTGAATTGAGTAGGCTGCTCGACTGAACTGAATGATTAGGGAATCGATTCCCGTCGTAGCTAATTTCAGAAGCGGACTCTTCGTTATTTGGGTGCACCAAATAATTGCTTAATGGATGGCCTGGATGGAGATACAAATTTAAAGGCAACTAACTCCGTTTTTTTATGTCCATAAATCGCTCTTACGATTACGAATATACGAATAGGGCAATCAGTCTGAGGATATCTACAAAACCGTATAAGCTAATAAAATAACAACCGTATTTGTTTCCAGGAACACCTAACCCGGACGTTCGTAATGCACTACGCGCGCATACCCCTGGTGCTGGAAGAGGCGACGGACCCCGACACGCTGTCCAACCGCGTGGTTCACATGTCCGTGCAGCTGTTCTCCAACGAAGCCCTCGCCCTGCGATGCGTGCAGCAACTCCATCTACTACACGTCATGGTCCTGTCGCTGCGACTGATGATGGGCAAGATCCTCGTACAGAATACATTGCACGATCCCGGCCAGAACTTTCACTACGTGATAGACTGCACGCGGCGTGTGATGAAGGAGCATTGCTATTGGCCGTTGGTGTCGGATTTCAATAACGTGCTGAGCCATAAGAGCGTGGCTTTACTGTTCCTGCAGGACGATGCGCTCGTCGACATGTGGTTCGAGTTTCTGTCTATGTTGCAAGGTGAGGGAATTTATTACATCTATAAAAATAACAAAAGATGTTAGAGGAGAAAGTAATGTAAGTTCAAGGCTAAATTTCTTCACTGCTATCTTCAAATGGAGGTTGACTATTTTCCTTTTTATTCGAGAGATTCGATCTGTAGTGGCATAAATAAATACATCCATAGCCACTAACATTATTACGTAAATGCGCCGCCGCGCGAACGCACCGATGCAGCCCCGTACATACGTGCGCCGCCCTGAACGCGCCGGCGCAGACTAGTGAATGGCGGCTGTAACTACATACATATCTTCACGCGCCTAACGTTGGAGCCACGGACAGCAGTACTCCGCGCACATAAAATACTAATTGCTACCCCTTTTATTTCTGTTATTTTTACTAAAAAAGAACACGACACGTAATAAACTCTCTGTCGCCTTTTCACTGAATACAAGGTCCCTAAAGATCATACGATTGGCTCTATTGATTGGTGCCATAAAAATATCAGAATGTTGTTTATGGATAGTGAGGTAAGCTACTTAAAAAAACAGTGCCGTCTAGGGACGCCTGAAAGAAGCGAAGCTTTAAAGTATTGAGCGTAGGGCGACGCAGCTGCTACTCTGTATACCTATATGTATCGTGTAACGGTACTGACGTCGTCGTGTAACGCTACTGACGCCACGGCGTAACGCAACTGACGCCCAGGTGTAACGCTACTGACGTCACCGTGTAACGCTGCTGACGTCGTCGTGTAATGCTACTGACGTCGTCGTGTAATGCTAATAACGCCACGGCGTAACGCTACTGGCGCCATCGTGTAACGCTACTGACGTCGCCATATAATGCTACTGACGTCACGGTGTAACGCTACGGACGTCACGGCGTAACGCTACTAACGTCGTCGTGTAACGCTACTGACGCCACGGCGTAACGCAACTGGTGCCAAGGTGTAACGCTATAGACGCCACGGCCAAATTTTTGCGCCAAAATTTTCTTTCCTGTAGCATATTTTTAACCCCCGACGAAAAACGAGGGGTGTTATAAGTTTAACATGTGTATCTGTGTATCTGTGTGTCTGTCTGGGGCAACGTAGCGCCCAAGCTGATAAAACGATTTCAATTTTGTTTCTTTTGTTAGATAGGTATTCTGATCGAGAGTGTTCTTAGCTATGTTTCATGAAAATCGGTTCAGCCGTTTGAAGATCATCAGCTCTTTTGTAGGTTAAAAAAGCCACATTCACGGCCAAAACCAATTCCCACGGCTCGAATCCGTTCGAAATTTGAGATGATTGGATTTAGATTTATTGTATTTTTAAATTATCGTAATAGTCTGAACTGGCTTTTTACAATATTATAAATTTGAAAAGTTTCCCTGATTCTGAAAAAAATATATATTTTATCAATTTTTATTGAGATTTGTGTATGAACTAAAGACGTTCCATAAGTCACGTTTCAAATGATGGATACGCGCATGCGTTAAATTTTGTTTGTTTTGTTAATGGTCATGGAATATTACGCTATAATAATTCTAGAGGGCGCTGCTCCGCCATGGAGAAAAAATATAAAAAAAACAAATCTAATTTAAAATAATTTTAGCGTTATTGAAAACTCTTCCCCTGGGCTGCTCCCGTCCACCTTAACCAGAGTTATTACATCAAATTGAATCATAATTGATAATATTTTACTAGGAATTAAACCTCCGTGACATCAACATTTAGATTCGTTGTCTATTCTAATTTCAATCATTATAATGTCATAACAAAATAATGTCTGTAAACTTTCGAGATTGTGTCCACCCTGATAAGTTCAAAGGGTGCGCAGTGTCGTAAATACTGCGATTGAGGTGGCGGGTTTTGAGTTACCCTAACAACGCTGGCATTCTTAATATCAGAAGCTTCACCAATCAGTCCTTCTATTTTCATCAATGGGATGGAGGTTTCAAGGAAAACAGAGGTACTTACAGACTCGGGGTGGTCGCAGCACTCGATGATATCACACTTTCACACACTTTCCTAAGCGGGGATGCTTCTAAGGGGAGGTTTTGAGGCGAAATACACATACACAAATACGAGGGAATCGAGAGGGCACAAAATAAGAATAAATAGATAGCAGGGGGTTGCGAAATCTAAAGTAATAAAAATAAACGAAAAAAGCGTGTCGCTCGGGGATATCGAAAAATATGTTCTCTTTTTTAAAACAAAGAAGTCGTTCAGTGTTGCCGCTAACGAAAAATTGTAAGAAGTACAAAAATGTTGCAACAACAATGAAACGAATAACAAAATGGTATTTAACTAGTACTAATACGAAACATACCCCCGCCCCTGAAACCACCGTGTTCAGCAGAAAAACACAAAAAATAGGAGAGGATGGGAATAGGAGCGGAAATAAACTAAAACTAATACGTGATAACGAACGAAAACAATGAGATTAGTCCTCTACATAAGGCAAAGGAGCTAATTTAACTACGGGTCGTTTATAGACACCGTGAGCCGTACGCACCTCTACCACGCGAACTATACCGTCGGGACCGGGAGTGGCCGACACGACGCGACCTTTGGGCGAGTAGAGTGGAGCTGAGTCCTCCTCCTTGAGCATCACGAGAGAACCTACTTCTACGTTTTTCATGGGCAGATGCCATTTTGCACGAGTTTGAAGTGTATGTAAATATTCACGATGCCAACGGCGCCAAAACGTTTGATGGATGGCTTGGATTAAGTTCCATCGATTGAGCGATGACATGTGCATTTCACGAAGGTCGGGCTCGGGTAGAGAAGTCAAAGGCTCCATAGTGAGGAAGTGTGCGGGAGTAAGCGCGGTAAGATCGTTCGGGTTTGAACTGAGCGGGTGCAGCGGTCGCGAATTGAGACACGCCTCGACACGAGTAAGAACAGTATAAAATTCTTCGAAAGTCAACATATGGGATCCTATAATACGATATAGATGAGTTTTCACTTGTTTTACTAAACTTTCCCATAATCCGCCGAAGTGACTGGCGAAGGGAGGATTGAAGTGAAATTGAATGTTTTGCGTGACACAAAATTCATTCGTAGCGCAATTGTGCGCGTGCGATTTTATAATACGACGAAGTTCGTTGTTACAACCGATAAAGTTTCTACCTTGGTCACAGTAAATGTCCGAGCACCTACCGCGTCGCGAAACAAAACGCTGTAAGGCAGCTATAAATGCGGCCGTGGTCATCGCACTAACGAGTTCGAGATGACATGCTTTTGTGCTCATGCACACGAACGCAGCTATGTAGCATTTAATAGCGGGTGCTTTACGTAGACGTGACGATTTAACTAAGAATGGACCACAATAGTCCACACCTGTCTTCGCGAAAGGCTTAACTTGCTGTACACGTGGGAGCGGTAGCTCTCCCATGACTGGCTGCATGAGCCGGGGTCGGAGTCTATAACAATCGGCACAACGAAAGCTGACGGTACGGACGACACGTCGGGCGGATATAATCCAATAATATTTTTGGATAGTCGCGAGTAATGCGTTGGAACCGGGATGTCCAAAAGTAACGTGATAATCACGAACAATAAGCAAAGTAAGTGGAGCATTAGCGGGCAAAATAATCGGATGTTTATTTTCATAAACCAATTCAGACGATTGTAGGCGTCCGCCCACACGAAGTATACCTTCATCGTCTAGGTAAGGAGACAATTTGCGAAGTGAGTTTGAGGGCAACTCATTCTTTTTAATTAAAGAAATATCTTTAGCGAAATATCGAGCTTGCGTTTCTTTAATACACGACTTGAGAACATTATTCAATTCACGAGTTGTGAATGAAGTATTGCACAGAGGGCGAAGCGATGGATAAGCAAAACGAAAAACATATGCAAGTACACGCAACATTTTCTTAAATTGAGAAAACTTCGAAATCAAATCCAAAATAATATTGGGAGGGGAATCCTGTACGAGCAATACTTGATTACATGTCTTGAATATGGGATCATTCAAGGTGAACGCGTCGTCGCGTTGCGACGGCCACTGAACATCAGGCACGTGTAGGAAGCGTGGTCCTTGCCACCAAAGCGAATGCGATACTAGATCGGCGGGAGCGAGGCCGCGACTAGCTAGATCGGCCGGGTTATCCTGAGACCGGACGTGGAACCAGCGATCGGGGTTTGTATTTTCTTGGATACAACTAACACGATTGGAAACGAATACCTTCCAGTTACTGGATGTCGACTTTATCCAGTGCAGTGTGATCTGGGAGTCAGACCAGCACAAATACGAACGTATCGGAATTTTTGGCGAAAAAAGATTTTTAATATGGGCAATTAATTCCGCGAGTAAAACTGCGGCACAAAGTTCGAGTCGAGGGAGGGTAACAGTTTTGAGAGGTGCAACTCGTGACTTAGCAAAAATTAAATATACTGTTATGGAAGTAGAACTCACAACACGAAAATATATTACAGCGCCATATCCAATTTGAGATGCGTCCGAAAAACCGTGGATTTCGATATACGAATCGCTACTCCTATTTATAAAACGGGGAATCGAGACTTTATCGAGCATGTGTAAGTTTTGCTTGATTGCGAGCCAATCAGATAACAAATCTTCTGGGATCGGATCGTCCCATCCAATTTTTCGAGTCCACATGTTTTGAATCATTACCTTAGCGGCGAATACTACGGGAGTTAGAAAACCTAAGGGGTCGAAAACACGAGCTAAATCGGAGAGAATACCGCGTTTAGTAGGAACGAGTTCTGTATTTTAGATTTTGTACGAAAATGAATCTTTACGCGGACACCATTGCAAACCTAATACTTTAAAAAAGGAAGTATTATCGGGAGAAAACGTCTCGTCTAGACTTAACTTGTGGTCCTCGGGAATACCGTCCAAACACTCGGGCCGATTACTACACCATTTGCGCAGCGTGAAGCCGCCTGCAGAAAGCAGAGTGTTAAGCTCGGTTACGAGCGCGCGAGCTGAGTCAACGTCACGGGCACCACATGTGACGTCATCGACGAACGTAGTTTCGAGTAGCGCACGGGAAGCGTTACTATAGCGATCTGAGTAAGTATGAGCTAATTCATTTAGCGTACGAATAGCGAGATACGGGGAACTAGTGAGACCGAATGTCACCGTAGTTAAAATATATTCACGAATGGGCTCGTTGGTATTAAACCGAAACAATATTTTTTGATAAACTTGATGTTCGGGTTTCAAGTTAATATTTAAGAACATTTGTTTAATATCAGCGACTAGGGCTACCTCATTCAAACGGTAAAGCGATAAAACATCGAATATTTCTTTGTGTAGTTTAGGACCTGAAAATAGGGTGTCATTTAATGACCTACCGTTAGAACTACGACAAGACGCGTCGAAAACGACTCGGAGACGAGTTGTACTACTACTCTCTCTTATCACGGCGTGATGTGGTAGATAATAACCATGAGTTGATTTCTGAGGTGCGAGATACATGTAGCCGTTCTGGAGATAGTCCGACATAAATATATTATATGCTTCACGATATGAGGGATCGTGATTAAACTTACGTTCGAGGGATTCGAAACGTTTGAGTGCGACTTCGCGGGAATCGCCTAAGTCGGGTGGGAATTCCTTAAAAGGAAGCGAAACGACAAACCGACCATGTTCGTCGCGGGAAACTGTCTCAGAAAACATTTTTTCGCAAATTTTATCGTCAGCGCTAAGAACTTCGCGGGATGGAGGCTCTTCGCACGACCAAAAGTTTTGTACGATATTATCGAGAGTGGTATCAGAATTAGCGTGGAATGAGAAACAGTCGCGACGAGCAAGGTTACTCACACAGACCGAGCGCCTGTGGTGCACGAAAGTGTGACCCATGAGTGTCCAACCGAAAATGGTTTCGAAAGCGACTGGTGTGCCGGGAGGTCCGATTATTAGGCCGCCGAGAATAATGTCACGATAGACATCGGCACCTAACAACATAGAAACGGAAGACGGGATACCAAACGTGGGATCAGCGAGCGTGAGCTTGTCCACATGAGGCCATAACGAAATCGGGAGGTGTTCGGCGGGAATGTTGCCTGTTATATTTGGAATACACTGAGCTTGCATTCGTAATCTACGTGTACCTGAGTACGGGGATACATCGAGATCAACGACACCGCCTTCGAGTTGAAGCGCGACACCGGAGATACCGTGTACTGTAGTACTTATTTTACGCCTGGGTAAATTTAAAGTTTTCGCTAAATCGATGGTAATAAAACTATATTGACTGCCCGTATCAATTAACGCTCGAGCGTCGTGTAACTGACCACGAGAGTCGCGAACCTTCAATAAAACTGTCGACAATAATATCTGGGAATCGATATTCGGTCGTGAAGTAGCATAACAGCTGATCTGCGTAGCTGCGGAGCCATACGTAGTGTTCGAGGAGTTGCTATCAGCATTCGAACTGTCACTCATCGACGTGGGAGGCGACGAGGACTTGTCCTGGGGTGCTGAACTACTAGCGGGAGAAGTATCAAAATGTAACATCGAATGATGTTTTTTAGAGGAACAAGTTTTACACGAGAAAGTTGATTTACAGTCTTTCAAAAAGTGATCTGTAGCTAAACAATTAATACAACATTTTAATTCTTTAACCTTATGCAATCTTTCATTCGGTGTTAATTTATAAAACTTCGGACACTGATAAAACGTGTGTTTGTTTACATAAAACGCATGCACGCGCGGAGTTAGTAACGGACAAAGTTACTTGTTGCCGTGGTTTGGCGGGTGCCGGAGAGCGCTTAGATGCCGTGTGAGCGAGAGGTCTCACTGATTGCGGGGAGTTCGAGTGAGATGGCGTCGGTGCACCTGCACTTGGCGCGGCTGCCTGGAGCGCATTGCATCGTTTGCGTAGAAACGTTATCAGTTCATCAAACGTAGGAATGTCATTATCATTATTTAGTTCAAATTGCCGACGGGATTCGGAATCCAATTTATCTAAAACAATGTTAAGCAATAAAAATGACCACTCATCTGTAGGGAATTCTAACGCGTTTAGCGCATTTATATTATCGACAATAATATCTAAAAATTTGATAAGTGAGTCAACCGAAGTATTATTGACGGAAGCGTTAGCTATGTGCCTATAGTGCATAGTAGCTATGTGTCTTTTATTGTCGAATCGTTCTTCGAGTAATTTCCAAGCGACAGGGAAGTTAGCCGAGGATAAGGGCAAGTGTTGAACAATGTTCGCTGCTTCCCCGCTTAGAGAGGAGCGTAGAAAATGCAAACGTTGTACATCATTCAAATTGTCATTAGTTATGACAAGAGAGGAAAATAGTTCTGAGAATCCTGTCCACTGTGTGACGTCATCGCCTGAGAAAGTAGGCAGAGAAATACGAGGAAGTTTCAAACCACCATCAAAACTATTATCTTTATTAGGTTTAGCCGCGGAGGAGGGCTGAGCACCGTGTTTTTGTTTTAAATCATAATAATTATTTACGTAACTTGTAAATAATGTACACAAGTCATTTTCGGAGATGGGCAATGTGACACCGGTCGCAGGCTGTGCGACTTGTGCTAAGATATCATAATATAAAGCTTCGACTTCATTATATCTATCTAATTCACATCGAATTCGTAATAGATCGGATGGTAGAGGATTTTTAATTTCGACTAAACTAACAAGCGAGTTACATAAATTACAAAATTTTAATTTCGAACGTAACAATTCGTCCGCCATTGTTTTCGCTTGAGCTCGCGTAGTCGTCATAAGTTTACGAACAAATTTGAATTTCGAATTTTATATTAAAATTAAATTGAATATAATTTTATTCACATAAATGAGGTTTTATGCAAATAATATTAAAAAGCAATACGAGGACGATGCAATAGAATTCAAAATTAGAACGAGGTTTTTTATTTCAATATGTGTAGGTAAGAAGCGGGAAAAAATTGCGTTTCTGCCGAACGAAATTGATGAATATAGAAGGAATTTTATGGATTTTTCAATAAAATAAGAATGATCCAGGGACGAAGGACCATGTAAACTTTCGAGATTGTGTCCACCCTGATAAGTTCAAAGGGTGCGCAGTGTCGTAAATACTGCGATTGAGGTGGCGGGTTTTGAGTTACCCTAACAACGCTGGCATTCTTAATATCAGAAGCTTCACCAATCAGTCCTTCTATTTTCATCAATGGGATGGAGGTTTCAAGGAAAACAGAGGTACTTACAGACTCGGGGTGGTCGCAGCACTCGATGATATCACACTTTCACACACTTTCCTAAGCGGGGATGCTTCTAAGGGGAGGTTTTGAGGCGAAATACACATACACAAATACGAGGGAATCGAGAGGGCACAAAATAAGAATAAATAGATAGCAGGGGGTTGCGAAATCTAAAGTAATAAAAATAAACGAAAAAAGCGTGTCGCTCGGGGATATCGAAAAATATGTTCTCTTTTTTAAAACAAAGAAGTCGTTCAGTGTTGCCGCTAACGAAAAATTGTAAGAAGTACAAAAATGTTGCAACAACAATGAAACGAATAACAAAATGGTATTTAACTAGTACTAATACGAAACATGTCTAATACTTTTACACAGATTTTCTGTTGATTATTGGATTATTGTACATCTTGGATTATAAATGAGGAAGCCAAAACAAATGATTTAATGGCGCTTTCATAATTTGGTATCGAAACTAGTTGTACCAGATGAATTTGCGAGATGAGCTATGAATACTGAGCTACGGGAGCTACGCAAATCGCGCTAACATCATTATTTGGAAGAACTAGGTAAATTATACATTTAATGAATAGGTAATCGCATCGGGGGTTTTTAAATTTTCAATTTAGAGTTATATTTGAAACTCATATTGCGATACATAATATGTTAAAGCTCTTCATCTGTTCTAGTTTTCAAATTCATGTTTTCTAGTGGTTTGTGATCTGAATAAACTGTAAATGATTTACCTATCAACCAGTATTGCCAGTATCTCACAGCTTCTTTGATAGCTAAACATTCCAAGTATATTGCTTTTTTTTTCTTTTGGGATTCTTAGATTATTCTAAGCTTTTTAGAAAAATAGGCTACTGGTTTTTCTGTTCCGTCTGTCTGTCTTTATTCAATATTGCTCCAATACCTTCTAAAGAAGCGTCTGTATATATGTTGATTGGCAAATCTTGATCGAAAATTTCAAGAATTGGTTGGGAGCATAGCAAGGTTTTTACGGTCTCAAATGCATCTTGACATTGATCAGACCAAATGAATTTTTGGTTTTTTCTGAGTAAATTATGCAATGGGTCTAATATTTTTGCACTGTTAGGTATGAACTCATGGTAAAAGTTTATTTTCCCTAAAAATTGTCTTACATTTTTCTGTGTTCTTGGAACAGGAAAATCCTTTATTGAAATCAAATTATCGTTGACTGGTTTGATGCAATTATTTTCAATTATATGACCCAAGTATTTTACTGAATTAGAAGCGAATTTGCATTTAACGAATTTTAACCTGAATCCTTCTGTTTTGATAGCTTCAAACAGCTGTGTGTGTGTTAATGTGCTCAGCAAAGGTTCTAGAAAATATAAGAATATCGTCGATATAATTAACTGTAAAATCCGTCAGTTTATACTTTCTAAGTATATTATGAAGTATTCTTTTAAAAATGGCTGGAGATGTTTTTAATCCGAATGGTAGACAGGTCCACTGGTAATGCCCATCTTGTGTTACGAATCCTGCCTTTTTTTGTCTTCGATTCGTAAAGGGATCGACCAAAATGCAGAATTGATGTCCAGCGTTGAAAAGAAATTACAATTCCTGGTCTTTAACATTAGATCATCAATTAAGGGAAATGGTTGAGCTTGAGGTACCACTATTTTATTTAAGTCTCTAAAATCTATACATAACCTAGATCTTTTATTTTTTCTTAAATGCCAAAGTGACAGGTGCAGCGAAAGGACTGTAGGATTCTTCTATCATCTTATTTTCTAGTAAATTTGCTATTTGTGTTTCTGTCTCTTTTTTATCTTCTATAGTGCATCTGTATGGCCTCTTTCTACAATATCTGTCCACTAGTAAGTCGATTCTCGCTTCATACCCGTTAACAGTACCGACGTCGTATTTATCTTACGCAAATACTGATTTATATTTATCAATTAGTGTATTTATTTCTGCTATTTGGTATCCATCCAGATGATTTATCTTAATTTTAAAATTTTCTTCTTTTACATGTAAAAGAATTAACCCTAACTGTTTTGCCGACAGCGCCAGCGCGGCAAAATTCAAATTAAAGAAAGGAACTAAACTTTCTTTACATGTATTTTGAAAATTTTAGTCAAGAGTACTTTGCTAACTCGAATGTTTTGGTTACTCTCCCCTGTTTGTCTCATTTATTAATTTCAACATTACACACTGAATATTTTTCATATCGGTAATACTCTTATTTTACAAACGTTGGTGAGCATTGTCAAAACAAATATTAGCCTCAATAATATCAGCTCAATAACAGCATAGTAAAACAAATGTGTTTACTGCAGGTATGAACGTGAACGTCCGCGAGGTGGGCGGACACATCGAGTTCGAGCCGTCGTCGTACTACGCGGCGTTCTCGTGCGAGCTGGAGGCGGCGGCGTACCCCATGTGGTCCGTGCTCAGCCATCTCACGGAGCCCGCGCACGCGCCGCTCGCGCGCCGCATGCTGGCCGCCGCGCGGGCGCATCTGCACGACTGGCTCGACGCCGTGCACTTCACCGCGCCCGCCATGGAGAGGGTGAGTCTACCGAGTGTGTGTGCTGATCACGGAGCCCGCTCGCGCGCCGCATGCTGGCCGCCGCGCGGGCGCATCTGCACGACTGGCTCGACGCCGTGCACTTCACCGCGCCCGCCATGGAGAGGGTGAGTCTACCGAGTGTGTGTGCTGATCACGGAGCCCGCTCGCGCGCCGCATGCTGGCCGCCGCGCGGGCGCATCTGCACGACTGGCTCGACGCCGTGCACTTCACCGCGCCCGCCATGGAGAGGGTGAGTCTACCGAGTGTGTGTGCTGATCACGGAGCCCGCTCGCGCGCCGCATGCTGGCCGCCGCGCGGGCGCATCTGCACGACTGGCTCGACGCCGTGCACTTCACCGCGCCCGCCATGGAGAGGGTGAGTGTACTGGGCTGATCACGATTATATGAGTGGATAGCGCTATCACTCGCTTATCCAATTCGATCTCCGAGCCGACCCAACGCGATGAAACAACAGCCCTCGTGTAAGATTACTGCTCCGAAAACCCGCCTCGGCGGAGGTCCCCGCAAATTATTTCTTATCGTCATTACGATCGGCTGGAAATTCGAGTCCGTGCTACCGGTGACGAATTTCAGTCCCCCTGGTGTGTTTTAAATACAAAATTTTCAACGATGCTTATTTGTCCGCGCAGTCGGAGATAATGCACGCGTCGTTCCACTTCCCGCTGCACCGCTACCTGGCGGCGTTCCTGTGCGCGGGCGTGCGCTGCATGGGGCTGCGCGCCGCCGACGTGCTGCCGCCCGCCGACCTGCTGGCGCTGCTGGCCGTGCACCCGCTGCGCGTGCAGGTCAGTGCACACACCTTATTATTTCGTGACAAAAATCATTTTTGGATCCCCTGCCTACTCAGATAAGCGGGCAGGGCATGTGGGAGTCCCGACAGGGCCATATACCCATCCAGGTCGGTGTACTATCATCCGCCTTAGGTGATGTACGGCAGGATCGCACCAGCGTGCACTGCGAACACTACAGATTACACCTGCCGCCAGACAGGTACAGAACTATACATAAATATACCCATTTATAGAATGCTCGGCAGCAGATTCAATCGTGCCATTAAACAGTATTTTGAATTGTCCTGTCCCTGTCCGGTATACCAAGTTTATCACAGTAATTATTCTGTCTATGGTTTGTTTGATATCGTTCCTCAATTTGTAAGTTACTTTCTACGCTTATACCGTCTCACGTCAAAGCTAGTTTATTACTGTCGACATGACAGTCTGAATGAACCAGTGAACATAAGAAGTAATAAGAACGAATGACCGATGCACGCAGGCCTCGGTCGCGCTAGGCTTACAGATAATATAATGTAGGTACATACATATCATCTCCTTCAGCCTTAATTAGGAAACCTGGTGACAATACAACATCATAATTAAACTTATACCAAAACAACATTTAAATAATTATTCCTGTTCCTTGGTCTAAGATTCATGTGGAAGCGAGGTGGCGAATCAAGCGAATCATTTATTTGATTACCGGACGACGTAGGTAACCCCGGCGTGTCAGCCAATTCGCGGTTTCCTTTTCTCGCTTCCCCACTATCCGACCTCACTTCACTGTCCTCCTCCACATCATAAAATGTATCTTCCGTGTTTACGGTGTCCGAATTAATAGCCTCCCCATCAACCTCGACTAATTCGGGTAATGGTGCGGCTGCTAACGATGATTCCAGTTCACTTTCTATTGGAGGAGAACCTGAAGATGACGATGTATCTTTAACCGACACCTCTTTTGAATTTGATGGTCCCTTCGATTCGGGTTCACTCAGATATTTATCCGTGTATCTCCGCAACTGATCCAAATGACGTTTGCATTCAATGTTTCCGTTTTTTAGTTTTACTATAAACACTCTTAAGCCCATTTGCTTTATTATAATACCTTCCTTCCAAAAAGGCTTCCGATTTATATAACACCTGGCCCATACTTTTTGACCTACACTGAATGTTCGAGCATTATTCCGAACTTGTTTCGATTCTTGGCGGCATTCCGGCTGCCGCGGGGGTAAAATTAAATCTAATTTCCCTCGTAAAACACGCCCCATCATCAGTTGAGCCGGCGATAACCCTGTACTACAATGGACCGTGTTGCGATACTCGAATAAATATTCTTGAATTTTATCATTAATGGCATTACTACATCGTAGTCCCTTCAAAATACATGTTATCATTTTCTTACATATTCTGACAGAATTCTCTGCCTGCCCGTTGCTACACGGGTGGTAAATTGGGGATGTCAGATGTTCAACGCCGATACTTTTGCAAAACTCCCTAAATTCGTTTGATGCAATTTTTGCATCATTATCAGAAACAATTATCTTCGGCAATCCGAACGTATAAAATAGCCGTTTCAATTTATTGATTAGACATTTCGTCAAGGTGCCTTTATCCATATCTATGCATTCCGTCCATTTGCTATAAGCGTCGACCACAACTAGGTAGGTTCTCTGCGCTATACTCATGTAGTCTATATGGATGCGGTCCCATGGCGAGACGGGGCGCGGCCATGGCGCGGGGGAAGCTCGCGGCGGCGCGCTCCGCTCCGCCGCACATACCTCGCACGCGCCGATCAACTGTTCTATCGCCTTATCTATTCCCGGCCACCATATACGAGATCGCGCCATGCTTTTTGTTTTTACGATACCTAAATGTGTGTTATGTAAATCCCTAAGTAATCTATCTCTATACACACTCGGCACTATTACTCGGTGGCCTCGTAGTAAACAGCCATTTTCTAATTCTAATTCATTTTGACAACGGAAATATGGCAAAATTTTGTCACATTTAATTTTCCGCGGCCATCCGTGAGATACGTATTTACTAACTGTGGCTAACACGAGATCTTCCTTAGTGGCCGCCTGTATATCTTTAAAACATAAGGGTAGACTTTGCAACTGCATCATATTAATCGTGAACATATTACATATATTTTTACCTTCTGCGTCTTTTGTCTGTATAGGTGATCGAGAAAAATAATCAGCTACCATGTTGTGTTTACCCGGGGTGAATTGTATCTTATAATTATAGGCCGATAAAAATATCGCGTATCTGACTAGCCGAGATGCCGTTGTCACTGAAATACCACTTTTGTTACCGAGAATCGCCATCAAGGGCCGGTGATCCGTTTTCAGAATAAACGGTGTCGCGCAACCATATACGTATTGGTGGAATTTCTTTACACCGAACACAATTGCGGTCGCCTCTTTCTGCAGCTGACTATAATTCCTCTCGCTGGCGGATAACGATCTCGAAGCATAAGCTACCGGCCGCTCAACACTGTCATTGTCAATTTGCGAAAGTACTGCACCGAGCCCGCCCGGCCCCGCGTCTACCGCCAACGTCAGCTGCGCCCCCGGCTTGAAATGAGTCAGCACTCGTTCCGACGCGAGTTCGCGCTTGACTTTATCAAATGCCTCTTGTTGGAGATGGCCCCAGTTCCAGCTGATGTCGTTTCGTAGCAACTCGTGCAACGGACTCATGATGTGCGCCGCATTCGGAATAAAGCAACGATAATAATTCGCCATGCCTAGAAATCTCTTTAATTCGGTTACATTAGTAGGTCGAGCGGCTTCGACTAGCGCTTCCACTTTTTCAGGACTTTTATGTAGGCCGTTTTTATCGATTACGTGCCCTAGGTAACTAACACTATTTTTAAAGAATGCACACTTATCAGCTTGTAGGCGAAGCCCTGCATCCTGGAATCGCTGGAAAACTTGCTCCAGCCTCTGTAAATGTATAGCTTTATTCGGCCCTGTGATACACACGTCATCAAGATACGTACTAACTCCGTCAATCCCTGCTAATAATGTTTCCATCGCGCGTTGAAATAAAGCGGGTGCGCACGCGAGGCCAAACACGAGGCGAGTATACATGAACAACCCTTTTGTTGTGTTAATTGTTGTAAACTTCTGAGACTCCTCACTTAGAACAAATTGTGTATAAGCCTGACTACAATCTAGTTTACTGTAATAAACTCCCCCACTCAACTTAGCGAAAACCTCCTCTATGCGCGGTAAGGGGTACTTATCTATGTGTAAATCTTTATTAGCAGTCTGAGAATAATCCCCGCAAATTCTAATACTTCCATTCGCTTTCGGGACGGGCACAATCGGACTGGCATATTCTGAATAGCTGACTGGCACTAAAATACCTTCCTGTACTAATCTTGACAGTTCCGCTTCTACCTTCCCTCTGAGAGCAAAAGGCAGAGGACGAGCCTTGAAAAACTTTGGAGTAGTGCCCTCTTTTAAATGTAACTTAACCTTGTACCGATTGAAACAGCCTAACTCCTTATTAAATAATCTATTAAATTTTTCGAGCAAACGTTGAACATCGGCATCCATGGACTTTTCAATATTTAATTTGTTAAAATTACACAAAAATCCAAAACTAAAAATAACCATAAAATCACGCCCGAGCAATGCTGGTCCTCCATTTTTAATGACATAAATCGTTATGGGCCTTACTTTATTTTCGAATGACATTTGAACCGTTATGCATCCCACCGGGGTAATCCTATGGCCATCATAACAACACATTTTCATTTGACATTTCGTTAACGGTACATCAGAGAACAAATCACTATACAAGTCATGTGAGATAACACTTTTTCTCGAGCCAGAATCTAACTCCATATTTAATGATCTACCGTTAACAACCACATGCAATAAAATAGGATCCTCATTCGTATTCACGCACCTTAGATTTAACATTTTACATTCCTCACAGTCGCCGTCCTCGGAACCGTGCTCAGCGACTCCGGCGCCGCCACACGTCTCGATGTTATTCACGCGTACCCCCTTATATTCACACACTTTCTTTAAATGACCTTTCTTTCCGCACTTTTGACACTTGTAACTTTTAAATCTACACTTCGCCTCCTCGTGATTCTTGCGACCACATACTCCACACCGCTGGTCAGAACGTTGCTGCTGCTGATATTTGCCGTTTCCCGTCGCGCTCACTCGGTACATGGGCTCCTCCTTCACGAACACCCCGGTACCCGGCGCCTGTACAGCGTTGTTGGCGCGGCGAGCGCACGCCACCTGCTGTACAATCTCCACGGCCCGCGCCAGCGTCAATTTGCTGACGTCTTGCTCAAACAGTCGATCGCGTTCCCGGCCTGCGTTGAGTCCGAGCACAAATTTATCGAGTAGAAGTGTATCCAGGGCGGATCCAAATTCGCAGTGGACTGCAAGTCCCCTCAATCGACCCACCCACTCTTCGACACTTTCTTCTTCACCTCTGGTCGCCTCGTAAAATTTTGCCTTGTCGGCGAATGTCGATCTTTTCGGTATGAAATGTTTTCTGAGTAATCCCACTAGCTCTTCGTATCCAATACTGTCGATATTTTTTGGATGCGCTAAATTACGCAACAGACGGTAGGATTCGTCAGACAAATGCGTCAATAGCACCGCACTTTTTTGATCGGTTTTTATGCTGTTTAACTTGACGAACTGTTCTAGTTTACTTTCAAATATCTCCCATTCTTGAGACCGAAACTCGAAAACAGGCAGGTTGCCGATAATATTAGACATTGTGCACTATTATTATTGTTTCCTGCGTGGGTACTCAGCAGTCCTCGTCGCCAGAAATGATCTGTTTAGGAACCGAAGGAAAACAACCGTCTCACGTCAAAGCTAGTTTATTACTGTCGACATGACAGTCTGAATGAACCAGTGAACATAAGAAGTAATAAGAACGAATGACCCATGCACGCAGGCCTCGGTCGCGCTAGGCTTATAGATAATATAATGTAGGTACATACATATCAATATTACGTACTTTGGATTATTTTAGCAAAAAAAAACGGGTATAACTGATTCATGTTTTAAATAACTCAAGTGTGTTAGGTTATCAAAATAAAACACGCATCGTCACTTAAAATATTCATTATTATCAAATTGTTCAATTACACTAACATTACAAAAATTAAAATGAGTATGTATACTTCAGAGTCTTATTCTAATTCACGATGGGAATGAAATCCGTCGTTGGGTCCTCTACGTCCTCGCTAAACTCGCTGACGGGCGCCGCCGCCGTCACGTGGCTGGAGTAGTCGTAGGTGATCAGCTTCAGGCCGATGAACCCTCCCGACCCACGGGCCCCCCTGTGGTACACACCCGCGCCGCTGTTCAGGTTGGGGCCTTTGTAGTTGGCTAGAAACAAATTAGGTTATGAATATCACTGGACGAACTCGTACATGCATACTTACATATTATTATAATCACGCCTGTATTCAAAGGATGTGGGCAGTTATCACTAACACACATGTTACGATCCCGACACATGTACGATGTATGGATGTGGATAAAGCGCTTTCGTCGGTCTATAATGTTACGAACTTGACCTTTCTAAAGGAGACCATTTATCTAGTCGTGAAAGATTCTCACAAACGCATCAGTCGACGTTTCAACAAAACAAGAAAGGAATGCCAGTAATAGGACAGACTTCCAAGTACGATTTTTCCCCTGCGATCGTACCCGTGAAAGAAGGGGGAAGCACCCCCTGCAAACAATGAAGTTAATGTGTCATGTCCCTTATAGTAGAAGAATAAAAATCTCGCCCTACCTTTAGCAGGTATAACGGGTTGTATGTCAATGAACGGCACCGTGCTCTGCGCCGCGTCCGCGTCGAAGTCCGAGTGCGTGAACTCTACATATTGGTCGTGTTTTGAGTCGATCCTCAGAACCGTGTTGCCGCGGGTCGGTATGTCTGGCTTGGATAGCTCCAGGCGTGACCTGAGAACAAAATCCGGTTTTTATTTATACTGCGTACAATACGGCCTTCCTTGGCAGTTTATTTCGTTATTTTGTATAGGTACTCTAAGTTACCTTGGACTTGATGAGGCATCGGTGTTGTCATTGCTGATCCATTGGCTCTTCTCAGGCGAAAGTTTTCCAGACGTGTAGTTGAACGGCGTAGAGCGAATCTCGAAGTGTAGATGCGAGCCTATCATTCGGAATCTGAAGGAGACAACGTATTTATTGCTTTTAATCATGAACAAGTATGGAGTACACGTAACTGTACTGTATTGACCCACTGCTAAGTTAAAATAGGATAGGGTGTATTACAGTAAAGATACACGACCTTCATTTTTATTTGAAGTATCGTGAATATATCAACTCGTAAGCCCTAGTGTTGGAAGTAGGTCACATTCCAGTTTTATTGAGTCGTGGATTTCGACTAATGGTCTACAAATTCCCGAAAAAAAACAGACATAGGTCTCTATTCAATAAAATACTTTTTTAATGCTAGCCTGTCGACATCTGAATCAAAAGTCTTTTTAATATATCGTGCTTAAGCTCTTAAAGGAGCTATGCTCAACAATGATAGAACCTGAACATCGGAGAAAACTTTATAAGCTTCCAAAAGATATTAAGTGCAAACACTCACCGGACACCAGTCAAGACATGTCCGGACGGGGAGTGCAGCTCGTCCAAGTCCATGATGCGCTTCTCGTACGTGAGCGTGTGGTAGTCCACGCCCTCCGACACGCTGTAGCTGGCGGGGTCGAACGCCTCCACCGGCACCTCCTGCCCCGACTCCACGAACCCTTGCTCCAGGAGCGCGCCCTGTGTCACTTGCAAATGGAAAACTTTGCCGCGCTTCACGAACTTAACACCGGTCACCACTCTGTAACATTTGAACGGGTTTTAGTAAAGCAAGTGACATTTGATTGGAATACACTGGACCACCCGCACACCCATGCTGTTAGGAATGAGGAGACACGAAGATTGTTCTAGAAGAATCGAGATACGACGAGGACCACGTTTAGATTCATGATTAAAGTCACGTTTTAGTTACAAATACAACATCCCAACTAGTTCCCAGAAGCGCTAATTACAGGAAAGCCTATTGTTACGCGTTTAGTCTACTCCCGTCGTCCAGTACTGACTTGTTGTTTTCAATGTCTGCCAACGCTTCTCGCAAGCTGAAGAAACGTTCCGACGCGTCGGCATGCTCCTCGCATAGGCATAAACAATACGAGCAGTGGGTCAGAGTCCATCGCCACCAGGAATCAACCTTTGGATTAAAAATGTCTCGATTAAAACAATATTTCTTAGGACATCATTTTCGAGGGTGCTCAGGTGTGCGGGTGTCCCTTGGTCGGTCGGGACTAACTTGTTGTTGCTGATGTCGGTGGTCGCTTCCCGCAGGCTGAAGTAACGGTGCGAGTTGGTAGCGTCGTCGCACAGACACATACAATAGGAACAGTGCCAGAACAACCAGCGCCACCACGAATCGACCTGCACATGTTGTCATGTTCCTATACAACTTATCGACAAGAATACATATTTTATTGTACACGCAATAAATAATATTTTCGAATATGCAAGCATTAGATACTTGTTGTTGTGACTTTTTATTTATTTCATGGCTTGAATGTAACACATGAGAATACAGTAGATACATCATGTTGTTCCACGATTTGACCTCATAATCAGCTAACCTCATTAGTGATTCTCGGTTCAGGGAGATAAGCCGTATAACAGACACAGTCTTGAACACAAACATTTGTCGATAAAGGAACTGGTTTGTTTAATTGCAACTGACATTGGTGCATATATTTGTAATGTTTTGTAGGATGTTCATTTGTTGGGGCCAAGCTTAGCAGGATTATATTGGAAGCCAATGCTGATTGTCAAAGTGGTTTTACCTTGGTCGAGCCGTACCGGCAGCTGCCGGCCTTGCCGAGAGTCCGTCCGTTCTCGTACTCGATCCATTCGTAACGCCGATTGCTGTTGCGGCCCTGTAAAAAACCGCAATTTTAAGTTATTTGTCAAAGTCAGTGGTAAAATGTCAGATAAAAAAAAAAAAATATTTTGTACGTGATTATTAAAATTGATTAATTTGATGACACAAATTATCAGGGTTATGCTTCATTTTAAAAATGTTACTTATTGGTTGAACCTAGATTAGTTTGACAATTTATTGTTAATCACTGGGAAAAATTTACTACGAACTTCAATTAAATATTACTGACTTGATAAACATTGAAATTGGCATGTAACATTTAATCCAAGTAATTCATTCAAAGAGCAAAACATTCGTATACAAAACATTGTGCTACTATTCTGATGTTTATTTATTACAGCATTGAATTTATAAGGATGTTGGCATTAATTGTCTTAATTAAGATAATGTGGGTCCATTGACATTGCAGTTCATATGAGTATCAAGCTTTATTGCTTCAGATAGATATGGCCGTGAAGAAATTTATGTGAGAAAGCAAGCTGTACGCATATTAGTTTAAACATGTGGTATATCACGTATTTAACTTTTTGTAATAACACGGATAGATTTCGTTACTTACCGCCGGACACACCCACATGTCAGAGTCCACGTACTGACAATCGAAGATCCTCCCCCTGCAAACTGGCTGGCGAGCGCAGAACTGCTCCTTGAAGCAGCCGTGGTTCTCGGCCAGGTTGTAGTAGGCGCAGTTCTCCCTGCACGTGCTGTCCGAGTTCATGTCCACCTCGTTCTCGACGTACCCCTGGAGGAGGCGGGTCACTTCCGCGTACGTTTCTGGAAAGAAATAATTTGAAGTCATCAAATAGGATCAAGGCCATGATGGTTGTAATTAGTGTATCAATGGTATCCCGATATCGATAATGCCATGTTTTATGAAGGCAGATAGTACTATTCTGCGTCGGTAAACACCAATCACCGACCACGCACCGGAATTGAGTTACATTTCTTTGTCATCCTTTATGACGTCACATCTGCATATCTTCCATACCGTACCCTTATAAAGCACTGTATGGTCGTCCAATGACTCACCTGACGAGTAGTGCTGCGGGTCGCACCTGTACAGGTCCCGTTTGGACATCATCAGCGCCGCCCTGGCGGCAGCCGCCGTTTGGCCTGTTCTCTCAGCGTACCTCTGCCGGGTCAGGCTGGCTTCCTGGGTGTAGTTGCCTGTAATTGACAGTGCAGTTATATTATTTACACAGAAATATAAGCAAAAAGTTTCAAGTAGTTGAAGTTTGAATGCTGTTGTTAATTTGTTATTATTGTCAGCTTTGTTATTTGCATATTTTTTGGATACAAGTTGTATATAAGGTGGAAAATAGCTAATATTATTAAAATAAATCGTTCCTAAAATAAACATATTTGTTTAAAAAATTCAAAACAGTTAATAATTAAATTATTTTGTTTCAATATTACGCATGCATGCAACCATGATAATGGTTTTGCGGTCACATGCATGACGCGAATTGTTATCTATCATTTGTAAGCTTACAAGGGATGAATAATAGGTATATATTGTATACGTGGTAAAATAAATATTTTGTTGTTTTATTGTTTCAGCGCATTCAATTTAAAACTTGATTGATCAACGAACAAGTTTCACTACTTATGATTTCCCTTTATTCCATATAGTTATTTTTGGTCTACTATAGCTGCAAAAGCTATATATTTGAGACAATTAATTTTTATGTACTTATTTTATGGGGTACCCGGAATTTTGAGTTTAGTAACTTTTATGTTTAGCAATAAGTAATTTGGTTTGTAGTTATATCTATACAACTAGCTGTGCCCGCGACTTCGTCCGCGTGGAATTTAATTGACAAAGTTTCATGCAAACTTTCATCCCCTATTTTATCCCCTTGGGGGTAGAATTAATCAAAATCCTTTCTTAGCGGATGCCTACGTCATAACATCTACCTGCATGCCAAATTTCAGCTCGATCCGTCCAGTGGTTTGGGCTGTGCGATGATAGATCACTATGTCAGTCAGTCAGTCAGTCACCTTTGAGTTATATATGTCGCCGCCAAATAGCTTAATTCGCCGTTCAATTAACAGCCTAGGCATTTAACTAAACGGCGCCGTTCAACTAACGGCCTGAATGATATTCAGCCGTATCGTCTATTACAACATTTAATAAACTGGCTGGCTAATGCTTAGGCAACTGGTTGACATTTAAGTACTACAAAACTTTTTCAAAATACTACCCAAGCAGAACGACATGGATGGGTTTAGGTTAGGGTTATTTTTTTTATGACCCCACAGAAACCCCACCCGGCAAATAGATTCGGTGGATCTAAAAAAAATCGTAAAAAACCTAAGTACCTAATAAAATTATACCATCAAAGTTGTTTTTTTCCGACGCCATATTGACCAAAGAGAATATGGAATATAGAGATATTGACAGTTTGGTGAGTTTCGGCGCTAGGTGGCAGAAAGTAGAACTAAATTGAAATGAACAGGCTAGGCAGGTAATTAAACGGCTAGGCAAGTAGTTAAACGTCATCGATCCAAGTCATTTGCCTAGCTGTTTGATCAAATGGCTGAATATCATTCAGGCCGTTAGTTGAACGGCGCCGTTTAGTTAAGTGCCTAGGCTGTTAATTGAACGGCGAATTAAGCTATTTGGCGGCGACATATATATTTAGATAACAAATAATTCGCCTTGGACAATACATATTGAACATTTAACTGTAAACAAAAAACATGCGTTGCAAATATAACTGTAAATAATTGTTATATAGATATTAGTCCCAAGTTCAATAATACAAAACAGATGTGTCACTTCCGTCCGTCATACTGCACTGTTGTGATATAAAGATGTAGACCATTTTCACGTTTAAGTCTTATGTTTTAAACGCCAAATTGCAGTGGACGGAATTACCCTTTGTGGACCAAAGTGGGGTCGCTTGGTTTCTATGAACCATTCCAGTTTAAAAATAAACACTTAGATCCTATTTATTTGTTTGTAGATATTATATCGATACTAGTAATGCTATCGATTTGAAATTCGGCACAGCTAGTGAAGATCACCAAAAAAAATTATAATGCACCACAATTATCTGAAGGAAGTATCGAATGATTAAAAGCTTCCTGTCTCTTTATTGCATTCGTTGATCCACTTTATTTCAAAGCCAAAAGAATTTACGCGTAATTACTTGTGTGAGATACGCTAATCAAATGTTTTGCATATAAATATTTTCTGTAATTATTTGCTCGTGTGGGGATTGACTCATCAGGCAAGGCTCTCGAAATAACAGCATGATTCAAGGAAAACTCAAAGAAGTGTCTCAGTGAATTTATTTTTGTCGACGAAACTATTTCATGCTACGAAAATTTAGCCTTTTACATTTCATTTAGCATTCAACCTTTCACGGGCTTTGAGTGGACAATGCAGATGTGATAAATGCACCGCATTAATCGTCCGGGCGATTACCACTACGGACGTTCAGTCTTGACATACGTCACATGTTTCTTTGGTATGTCATTTTCTAATTGATCTGCGAATATCGCATGCACGCAGTATTTTAGTCAACAGTATACGAGACTGGCAACCGACGGATATAATTACTAAGATTACAAGATTACTTAATTCTAGCCCCAAAGGAGGTTGTTCGCCTGTAAATATTGCATTATCGTGTCGGTACCTTTTCCGTAGATCCTGAGCAGCATCCACGAGAACTGCATCATTGCGTAGCCCTTGATCTCGGTGAGCGCTATCGTGTTGTACATGTCGTAGATGAGCTGGTGAGGAGACATTTGCAACTCGCATACGTCAGAATCCTCGTCCTGTAAAGGCGTAATTAAATTTGTAGCTTGTATTTATAGTCTTAATTTTAAAGGCTTTAACCGCTTTTAAAATGTATTGTATAAATGATAGCGATCAGTGTGGAATCAATCTAATTATTGAGTGTGTATTTTGTAAAAAGATAATAATAATTTCGAGACTAATATTTTCCTCACTTAATAATATATAAAAAAACAAATTACATTAACTATTCGCGTGAACTTATTACATCTATAACTTTAATTATACATTTTTTTTTTATAAAATTACTTCGCGGCTTCTGAACTTTCTAATATTTACAAGTAGGATCGGTATAAGTCTGTAGAATCAACTGAGTTTTTACTTTCCCGTGTTCTCCATCCCAGGTTTATTTGACACATAACATTATATATTATGTGCTTGATACAGTTATAATATTTGTTACTCGTTCAGTATATTATTATGAAATCGAGAGATTCCATAATAATAGTGAAAATAACAAGTGTGGTAACTAACGGAGTGTTCATCCAATTGATCAAATAAGTAATGTATTCTTGAATAATGATGATTACTTTTGTCGCGCCGTGGACTTTTAGCATCTTTTTAATTGCGTTATGGTCACGATTCCGCCAACACTAAATAAAAATAGTTTTTAAAATAGTCACCGGTGACCGAGCAGTTTCTTTACAACTTGAGACAGTATTGAGGACGTCGAATCAACGAACGTGAACAAAATTGATTACCGATCAGATTTAAATTATAAACATCGCCACCGAATAACGATCCGCATGATATTCATAACGTTATTGCTCAGAAATCATAAACACAGCTATTGTTTAATGTTTGAGCGTCGGGTCACTGACATAATCACCGAACAACTTTCCTATATAACGGACGTTTTCTCATTGTCCTTCATGTACCCTATATTTGGAAACGTTAGTCACGCTACCTGCAGCGCCATTCGGAACAAGTCCCCGTGCTCCAGCATGTCGTGGAGTTTCCTCACGGCCTGCGCCACGGACGTCTTCGGGTCCATCAGCACGGACTCTGCCATGTCCAGCCACTCCCTCACGGGCGCCGGAACGCTCCCAGGCGTCGCTTGATGCCTCACAAACTCAATAAACGTCTTGTACATCCCATCAACAATTTGCAACTTCTCCGATACTTTTGTCCACAACCACGATTTAAGTTGAACCCTTGTAATTCTCGGCACCATTTCAATCTGCTCATTTAAAGCCACGAAGGCCTTTGTTAGCTCGACGTCTCCGCCGAAGCCGGCATCCCTCCACAGTGGGTCTGTAACGTTCCTCCATAACTCTTGTTCTAGTCCGTAAAACTTTTGTCGTATATGGTCGACTTTGGAGGGCTCAGTCGCTAAAGCGATAGCGCACAACGCAAAAAGCGCTGCGAGCCTCATTATGACTGAGAAGTGGTTCGCTCGGTAACGCGTCGCGAGGTACACTGACGGTCGAAGTGAGGGGACCGACCAACTCTATAGAGTGGGGTCGCTTTAGTGATGTTCGCTTTTTATCGTCGATATACGCGACTTATTGGATACGTTAGCACTTACTGCGATGTCGACTGATACTGAAACAACAGAAGTGGTTTCGAACACTTTATTGTTCCAAAATTGTCCTTAGTTCCGTCAAAATATACTTGACATGGTTTCTTATCAAAGTTGCCATTAGTGAAAGGAAATGATCGTTTGTTAAGAACGATCAATGGGATGATTGTTTATCAATCGTGTCACTGTCATTGTTTTATTTATGCGTTAGTTTGAAGGCAAACACCAAAATTTGTTTATTTATATAAATATTTATGTTTTGTGCACTGCTCTTATTATTTTTTTCATAAACGACCTATAAGTATGTATTCCATTGATAATATTATGTTCTATTACCATCTTTGAAGGAGCACAACAAATTTAGAGGAAGCCTGTTATATTATTACATATTATCAAACACTAATGGTCACGGTGAATTTTAGTACACAATCTACCGAACCGGATCGACATCGATTAGTTCCGCTCTTGCTGCCCACATCACTACTGACCCGCATGTTATTACTGTTAACTAACATATTTATTTTAACAGCTATTGTAGCTTTTATCACGTCGCACTAGAACATAAAGTGGTTGCTTCCGATTGCGACGAAGAGATTTGTATTGTGATTTGTTATTATTATTTGCTCATTGCGTACGTATGCGGTGTCAGCTGTCGACTCCCGCGCAATGTCTGGTGATTTAGGTTTCTTTACGCGTACAAAGAGTAATATGAGGCTGGTTCGTTTCTTTGTGTAGTTCTGTGAATCTGTACATGTGACGCGCGCACGCAGACCTGCCTACCATAAACTACGTATAGGAACAGGTTTTACTGTAACGCAAGGTTTTGGAAACCTTTCGGATTGATACAAATGAATGCATACTAAACTCTGTCGCTCAAATGGCGGTAGCCGAAATTGAACTCCGGAGTCAAAACGTGTAGCTACTTTATAAATGACTAGCTGAGCCCGCGTCTTCGTCTGCGTGGAATTTAACTCTCTGCCAGTGAAAGTCCCGTCAAAATCGGTCCAGCCGTTTCGGACATTACCCGGAACAAACACACAGACAGACAGAAAAACGGACAAAAAAAATTTAAATCGCGTTTTTGTTATAGGTGTCGTATGTATTTTCATATTCATTTAGTGAAAAGGTGTTATTTTGATATTACAAATAGACACTCCAATTTTATTTATTTGTATAGATAACAAGAAGCTTAGGTAAATTAGCGTGAATTTTGCTTCCATAGGCCTTCTCCACTGCCAAAGCTATTAGTTTTGTGTAGGGCCGGAAGTACGTATTTATCGTTGAGAATAATAAAAATACTCATGAATAATTTCAGTAGGTACATAAAGAAGATCTTACAACTTCGTCATGAGATTCACACAAAGACAAAAAATGACGAGTTTTAATAGATCCATTGACGACACTAGCGCTATGCATGCGCTAAAAGGAAGTCTCAATTACATAATGTTACGGTTACATGCAGCCGTATAACGTAGTGTTACGTCTCCCTTAGTCCCGTATTAATAAATCCAATTATTAATCTCAAGTCTGAGATCGGTCTTCAGTACGCTTTTGACATATCATTTTGTACTGGAATGAAATACGAATGACATTTCCAAGATCGAGCTCAGACTTGAGATCCATTTATTAGCAGACATTTTTGATCAAAAGTGACAATGACATTCGGAATACCTCATTTCTCTAACATCTCTCTATTTATATTGTGACAATTCCGGGGGTCAATTATGTAGATAGGAGTATATGAAACGAGACGCTTCTTATCTCAACAACGATAGACCGCAAGCAATTAGCCATTTTTGTACAACGCTTGTGTGTTTATCGCTCCGACAAAGTCAGGAATTTTGATTAGGTTTAATTGTACGCCTACATGGTCTGAACGTGTCTTATTTGACGTTTAACTAAGCTACTTACCTGGGAGGCTGGGAGCTCTTTATGGCTATCGATATGCGGTTGGTATTATAACTGTCTGTTTGTAAACGCATCTTCTTCTGCTAAAACTGCCAATAGTACCGACAGAATTCTTAAGATTCTTGGAGGACGCCGTTGACAAGTCCGCATCCTTCTTACTGTATAATCTGTATGGGTACTTATCTATTTACTTTATTGGTAATATGTGCCTAACTTTAGTCTTTGTTCCGTCATTCCTTGTCGACTTGCGTCGAAAAAGAATTATATATTTATACTGTATTCTTCAAGTAAATACCGTTTCAAATAAATGTAGCCACATATGACCTTATCTAATGGATTAGGCGCGGAGAGAGCTATTAAAGGTAAAATGTTGGTAAACATACTAATTTCTCGGTCTTTGATCAAATATTATCCTGGAATTACTATACCATAGGAAAAATAACAAATTCATGTTTATTTTCAGTATTGTAAAAAAAATAAGATGCGTCATTCTTTAACAACGCTAAGCAACCTAATGTTACGTTATTTGAACTCATTTCTGACGTTTACAAGGTGATACAATTGTGTGTCCAGCGTTTTGGAATAACCACTCGCTTGCATTCTTGAAAAAAAACATAATGAAAGAGTTATCTGGCTCTTTATAGAGGATGATGTACAATGTTCTTCATACAAAAAACACTAGAGTAAACCCCAACAAAAATAGGCCAATGGTCTCATTTTATTGGACATAATATTTATACATGAGCTGCTTCTTAATATGTTTCACCAGGAAACCTAAATACCAGTTTGCATGACCTGGAAACGAATGCAACGACTCAATACTAACTACAGTAGGCAACACTTGTGACTACACGAATAAACGGAAACTAAACCAAGACAAACAATATCAAGCAATCAAATCAAATAAAAATCTAATAATTAAATTCCTGTGGGTGCCATACATAATATGATAGAAAACACCATGCAGGGAATCTAGGGTAGGTTAGTGAGTCGTTACAATCAGAACTAACATAATTTTTATCCACTCAATACTAGTCCAACCTATTTAACCGAATAATCAACACGCATTTATCGTTGTAGGTAACCGTACAAGATAGTACACATAATTATTTAATTAAATCAATTTATTTCTATTCGACGCTACATTAACATTATAATCACGTCAATAAATAAATGAAGTCTACCAACCTTTACTGAGTATCAATTAACTGGTCTAACGAGACTATTCAAAGTATAGCTCTAACTCCGCCGTCTAGAAACAATGCTTTTATTTCGTAGCGGAGCACAATTTTGAAGGAGGCCTACTGTCCCAATTGATATGTTGTTTGAAAGTTTCGTCCTGCAGTTTGACTTATAAAAGCGATGATGGTCAAAACATTGATTGATCGTAAAGTTGCTGGAATTCATATGCAATGACGTTATTACAGTATCTTTTACCCAACTGTAGATACACCATGATCGATTCCAAACGCGACTTCCTCTCTCAAAGTACTGATAACAGAACAAATTGTAACCGGAGGTATCAACATGCACTGGTCCTAACTGACTCTTAATATTAACACCAATTGCTTATCAAGGACATTAGGACCAGACTCGCTAGACCCCCCCAGACAAAGTTGTTTGACCCATGACTCATATAGGATATGTATTTGACTCGTTCAATGATAGTATCATCACGCTTCATGTATTGTTTAGCATGGTGTCTAAAAGTGGTAAGTGTAACGGGATCGCCAATATCGTTTGTGACAGAAACTGTAACAGAAACTGAGGTGAACGCTCGTATGCTTGTTTTTCAGGGGTTCAATACCACCGTCTTAATCTTTAAAACAATATGTTCACGAATCTGCATTTTCGGTTATTCCCATAGCTAAAAGGCCATAATAAAACCAGTTACTTGTATTTACTGATATAGATGATTCATTCACAACTGGTCCGCTTATTGCCAGTTGTAAGAGAAAGTAACGTTAAGCAGCCTTGTAGATAATACTGTTTTAATAAACCACAGCTACTAAATGTGTTACTTAAACATATTTCTTTTTATTGTAGGGTTTATTTCATTATTCTCAATAGAATAGAACAAAGTGGTTATTGTTGTATAATTCTAAGAGCCGTTACTCGTGTGAGTCACGCTATACTTGATCCGCTCTGACATTGAAAACGATGCCTCTGTTGTAATTCGTGTAGGGTCCATTGTGTGAACCCGTATCACAATAAAATTACTGTCGTCGGCTGACTTTTTTATCGTTACCTATAAGTTTAATTCCACAAAACGCCAAAGCTGCGTTTATCACACACAAGATAAACCCTGTGGAATAGTTCCTTCATTACGAACCTGCAAATCATCCAAAACCAACTGCAGTAGACCACTTCCCAATAAGTTCTTGTGCGGCGGCACAACCAGCGAATGGGTTCGCTCCAGCAGGCCTGGCAACGCGCCAGGGTCGTGTGCCACGCACCACTCAGCGAAGTCCTGCAGCGTGCTCTTCTCGAGCTCCTGCTGCAACCCGACGTACTCCCGCATCTGCCTGTTCGACGCCGACACTCTGTTCAGAAGACTCGTCATCTCGTGCAATTTCAATTCCAACCGCGTTCCTTTGCTCCCCTTCTTGGCTAGTATCAACGTCATTGCACTGACTTTCAGCACTTCTTGTTCTACCTTATCGATCGCGCGCGAAACTTTGGCCAGTCGTGCCAAAATCTGTCGCTCCCGCCTACGGATAAACGGTATTTCCACACCGGCGGAGGCATTGAAGGGCTTCCCTAACAGGTCCCAGGAACTTAGAACTTCTTCTCCTATTTCTTTACCTAGTTTGATCACGTCGATCACGTCGTCGACGATCGCGTGCGATGTGTTCGCGAGAACGAGTAGCGCGAGCAAGGTGTGCACGCGTCGAACGGACATGGCGACCGACGCACGTTCACTGATGAAGCGCGCCCGAGGTCGCTGAGTTGCCAGCGCGCGAAACAAAATTACCGTTCGGAAATACTGCTGTTTAGTTTTTTTTTGTTGTATAGTCATTAGGTAATACTGTGACTCAGGTAAACAGTAATGACGTCAATTTGGCTTCTTAAATTTAATGAAAACATATTTAATAAAGGTACCTATTTGCCAAATAGGTCACCGTATGTTGTTTCATGAAGCATATATATTTGCTATACTTTAAAATATGATTAATGTTAATTTAATAAACCGTCTACGTTCTGACCCAAGCCCATCGCGTGATACCTTACAAAACAAACTCAGACAAGTCAAGCATTTAGATAGTTTTTCTCTTACTTGTTTGCGTCGATATAACGACAGATTGGTTTCTGCATACCTATACGTAGACACAGGCTGCGTATAACATATTATTTGACATCAAGATTATCTAAACAGGTGCCTACTTTCAAAACTCTTTAAAAGTCGTAGATTAACTTAATCTGGCAACACTGCAGTTGCTAACTAATCCCTCGTTCCTTTTCATGTAAACAAACACTTTTTGTAGCACTCTCCATTTTCAACATGTCTTCCCAGAACTTAAGATAATATAATAGGTCGTTAAACTCATTAAAGGGTGTATTTTATGACGCTAGGGTGGGATTACCTGCTATTGTTTTACGTAAGTAAATATATATTGATTACTAGCTGTGCCCCCCGACTTCGTCCGCGTAGTATTTAACGTAACAAAAATTTCGGGATTATCGGGATAAAAAGTATCCTATATGTTAATCCCGGTTATAAACTATCTGTGTTCCAAATTTCATCCAAATCCCTTCAGTAGTTTTTGCGTGAAGGAGTAACAAACATACATACATACATCCACACTCACAAACTTTCACATTTATAATATTAGTAGGATAAATCACACTTTGCCTAAAAGGGACGTTTACCAAACTTCTCAGAGTCTATGATATATGAAGCACCGCGTAAGGCATACAGAATAACTTTGGTAATGGCTGCTAGAAGTGTGCGTAAGACTTTGCCACCATTGTAATTAGAATTTACAGTGTTATCGAATAAACACACAGAAATTTCACCATTTTCTATCGTCCTAAATATAATCTAAACTGGGAAGAACATCATCCATATAAAAAAAAACAGTTTCTAACTCAATTTGAGCGGGAATCAAAGCAAACAAATAGTTCCCAACGGCATACTTTGCCGATGTTTACATCCCGACGTTGTGCACAGCCGCGGTGGAATGCGTCCGTTTCCTCTTACACTCACAATTGACACTTTTCACGATAACTAATAGGTTTCAAATTAATTTATAGTGATTAATTGTTTAATTTATTTTGTTGGCGGCTTTGTACTCTCCGATGCGGCAGATACACTTTCGTATAGCCACATTTCACATTTCACGGATGGTATTAGGCACCAATGCAATAGAGAGCGAGATTTGCCTAACTAAGTTGTGAGATGCTGCACATGATTGGCAGGCTAGATCGATCTTAAAACCCAACAACTTTCCCTTCCCCTCATCTTCGGTCCTTCTAAATTAGTATATCATTTCAATTGTTTAACATGACAACTAACCTGTAAGAAGTCAAGCGCTAAGTCGAACAGCCCCTGTCCCAGCAGAAACTTGTACGCTGGCACGACGAGATTATGAATCCTCTCCAGCAGCCCCGTCAGCGCGCCGGGGTCGTGGGACACGCCCCACCTGGCGAAGTCGTTTAGCGTGGACCACTCCAGCGATTCCTGTACTTGGACGTAGTTCTTAATCTGACCCTCGACGGCCGCCACGCGACCCAACAGATCAGCTAGATCTTTGAGTCGCTGGTCCAGTTTAGAGGATTTCCTTCCACCTGAAATTATTTAAAAAGTTGTTAGGTATCTGCTTGCAATTATTGTTGTATGGAAACAACGACTCGATGCTTGAAGCGCTGATACAATCCGTGAGATAATCCGCCAAAAAAATTACTGTTATTGTCTACGAACATTAGGGTTATGTACTCCTTATTTCCCTAAAACCTGCTTCAATAAAACTATGTATTATAATAGGTACAGCAAATTAATTAAGCGAAAATATAAATTTTAATTAATATACAATAATAAATTACGTCAATTGTGTTAAGAAGATACACATTACACAAAAATGATATCAACATAAACATTATTTACCTTTTTGCATCAAAGTTTCCATAAGCTTGCTGTTCTCGACGCTCGTCTCCACGCTTGCCAAAGTTTTGGTCACATCCAGGTAGTTGTTGAAGACCATGGTCTGAGCCGTCTTAAGCTTTCCATTGTCGGCGGAACAGAGTGCCAAGAGAACCAGCAGAAATAGCGTACGTGTGGAGGCCATGATGGCCCGACCGAGCACTGAACTATAATGAATGATAAATTAATTTTAAACATAAGCTACTATCACTGGCCAATAAATACGCAGTTGTGTTCAATTAATAATATACAAACACTTGTGACCGCGTATCACTAATTTGATAATAACAATAACTACTAATATTAAATGCGAAACATTCAATATTTGTACAACCATGAGTCTCCAAATGAGACGACTCGGCTTGGATCCCAACCTCCTCTGCTAATCATTATATCGACTCCGCTCCCAATAACTTAGACTGAACTATTAAACTATGCGTCCACAATGAACTTCATTATTCATTAATGTGTAAGTTCTTACAATATCGTCGTGAAACAAAAATGTGTTTGTCATGGGTAAAGTCGCAAACAGAAGCCGTAAGCTGGAAACATTGTATGTATTTATACATATATTTTATATATGGCAGAATGAATAGTAACTTATATTGTTTACTTACAAGTAATGTTGATAAGATATTTTTATGTTTCGGGATTTACCCGGAATATGTTACAATATGGTTCACGAGGTACCTCGTGGTTTAATCACTCTTAACATTTGTGATATTTTATACTCACTCTACCAGTTGCTAGGAAACACTTTTATAGTAAAAAAATATATTATGTTAACCCCTCAAATTTATAGAAACCTTCAATCGATTTACAATGGGCGTTTCTTCATCGGGCACGACATAGCACGACATTGGCAAACGCATAATTCTATGAAATAGTAGTGCGCGCTGTCTCACTGGCCCGGCCCGGCACCGACTTGTCGTTGCCGGCGCCGGCATGTCGTCCACGGCAAGTCTCCCACTGCGCACTGGTGTCGTGACGACATCTTTATGTTTGTGTTGCGTGGTTTGCGTGTTGGACAATGGACATATTAAACTGCACCAAAGAGAATATTAAAAGCCGTCGTTATTGCTGCCGGTGCCGTGCCGTGTCGCCGGATGAAGATACGCCCAATGTCATTACAGAGCTGAGGGAGTGCTTGTAAATTGTCTTCAAATTAACGATTTGTGTCGTGTATGTGTAGAGCCTGTTCTACGAGATCCTGGCCGGGGTGTGGGTGCGCAACGGGCTGCAGATCAAGGGCCAGGCGATGACCTACATCCAGGCCAACTTCTGCAACTCGATGGTCGACATGGACATATACTGGCTGCAAGTGTGCGCCGCCCACCTGCCCGCGGACCAGTTCCTAGACATGTGCATCGACATGTGAGTTTGCGACAAACCTTTTAAATAAACGTATTTTGACAAGCAATGTAAGGTAACGTTACTTGTAGTCTCGTGAGCACCTCCGTCATAGTTACACGGCCAGTGTGAGATGGAACCCGCCACCGCCCCGATAACGACAACGGTCACTAGGTTAATACGAAACCATACGAAAATACTGTGGCTGTTCTTCACCACTCCTATTGCTTGCATTACATACAGATAAATCCTATTTCTTGTAATACCCTGTTTATAGTATAGTTTTACTTGAATAAGAATATCTTTTATTTATTACAAAAATACGCGGACGGTATATTGATACTGCTATCATACTGTGCACGTCTCACCTTCCGCATTGAAGCAGAATGTCCAGAGGGATACAAGTCGTAGTGCACCATACCGGTTTATTGGCCCTGTGCGGGTTGGCGAACTTACACGACTTTAGACCGACGCGACGGTGAAATACAACACCTCTTTTGTCAGGTTCGGCGTCCGCGAGTGGCTGAGTATGCTGCCGATGACCCCGGTGCAAGCGGCAGAGCAAGACTCCATGGTCGAGGGGCTGCTCACCTTCCTCGCGATCCTCGTCTCCTCCAGAACCAACCTCGGTGAGTTCATGATACGATAACCCTTATGATTGGCACAGAGCGCTACCTTATAATATGAAGAGCGCCCTTACTTGTTTTAAACTCTCTCTTGACTGACTATAAGTGGACACCATTCGAGTACCGTTTCAGTAGGTATTCGGTCGTTAGTGTTATGACAGTACTACTTGTGTACAGGCAACGACGAGCTGACCCAGTCCCGGCTGGAGGTGAGCACGCTGCTCGCGGCGGGCGACAAGACGCACTCGCAACTCCTCGAGCTGATGCCGGAGCGCTCGGGCAACGCGCACACTAGGAACTTCGAGACCGTGCTCAAGGAGGTCAGCACATTCAAACATTTATTCGACCACAGGCATGAGACTTATACTGACATTAATAGTGTCAGCTGCAGTGGGCTGCTCATGTCTCTCGCATGGCTGCGCCATACTACTGTCCAGTTCAGCATGAGCCAGGCATCGACGTACCCACCGGGCATTAATTTTCAACTGGACCCCGCTACCAGTACACGAATGTCGATCATTGCTTATGAGAATTTGTTCACGACCTTCCATCCATCTGCCGGAAGACGTCCACTGCTGGACACAGGCCTATATTAGTTTAATCTTTTTTGTAAAGACCCATAGTTTAGTATGTATATTGTTAAATATAAGTTACTTCAGTATCGTACAATGGGTCACTGAGATGCACGGGGATGCGTCGGAATGTCGCGTCGTTGCGCCTGCGACCTGTGCCGCGACTTCGTAGCTAGTCCTATACCTAGCCACCTAACCTACATATATATATGCACTCGTAAGGATTCGGGCGTCGGGCGAGGCGGTCGTTTGTCGTGGGTGCATACTTACTTCACGTTCATTCACACACATTTATTTTATTTTTATAACAATTTGTCAGATTAACAATTCTCTTATATTCCTTTTAATTTTATTTAAATATGTATTATATTTATTATTACGTATAAGTACTTATATTGTTGTAACAGCTTAGTGATTTGGGTAGCAAATGGTGTAGGTATGCAAGACAAGGTATGAGGAGGCTTTGGCTGAAAATCAGCGTTGGAGGAGATTTCGTTCCCCTCCAGCACATGCTGAGCCAAATGCCTTTCGGTACAGCTCACACTGTAGGAAATGCAGCTTGCTGTCCTTAGGTGTATATATTTCACTTATTTTATAATTATGTGCTGATATTTCCTTATGTGTTCCCTGTACTGAATAAATATTTTTCATTTCATTTTTCATTTTCATTTCATTTCATTTCATTTCATTACAATGACCGAGACATAGGTTGAACGCTGACCGTCACCTGTTCCAGATGGGTATTTTTGGGATATTTGATAACTGGAATAGCACGCTGGGGATACTCTTTTCGATGACACGATTCGGCTGAGTGAGCCGATTTTCTCTTTCACCGTGATGATGATCGCAATAAATTTTCTCATGATAATTTGTCATCAGTTATCGACCTACCGGCCGCCGCCCAAAGGCTCGGAGAACCTGGAGCAAGGGCTGTTCGTGCCGAAGCCGATTGTGTGGGAGCAGTACTACGACCCGCTGCACGTGCTGCGCCGCGCCGTGCAGCGCAGGGACTTCCACCAGTCCATGGAGCGGTTCACCGCCTAGTGAGTGACAATACCTTACTTTGAAATAAAACTATTTTACGGATTCTATCGCGTTTATTTACTTTTTTATTTTCCCGACGTTTCGGCTTCTTTACTTTTTTATTAAACATCCTAATTTCAATAGGGAAGATAGCTGGGTGCTACCACCAACTTGGGATCCAGTAATTAATATAACTAAATCCAAAACCAAGCGTACCATTGCAAGACCTCGAGACACTGTGAGCACTTTTTGCGTGGATCGGACCACAAACAAGAACTAAATATGAGGGTACCTAGTTTTAAACTATGACATCAGGACGTCTAGCACCTCAGTCCCCCCGTGACCATGGTTGCTGTAAAGCAGCCGAAACGTCGGGAACATAAAAAAGTAAATAAACGCGATAGAATCCGTAATAGTACATTGTTACATGAGTGGTGAAAGTTACTTATTTTGTCCCGAGACGGGGTTTGGCGCCCGAGCGTAGCGAGGGCGCTAATAGTTCGAGGGACAAAATAAGTCTTTCTCCCGAGGTAAACACTGTGCTTTTCATTACGAATACAAGGAAAATAAAAATAAAAACAGGAATTGGCTAAAGAAATAATACAAGGAAGTATAAACAATACTCTACAACTCGAAAAAAAAAATCGGTTTGCCGCCTATTTTGTTTTTTTTTCGTTGGCCGGCCAACTTCATCATTTAGCCATTATTTTTCATTTTCATCTTTAAATATTTTGCCCAAATCTATGTTATTTTAAAGAAATTGTTGAAACTAAATTATAATTAAGTCATTTAAAAAAAATTATTCATGAATTAATACTTAACTTTATGTAATTTCAATTTTACATCGTGCTGTAATTGAGTGACTGTAGAAAAAGTTTGAACATGGTTTCATAGAAATGTGAAAATGGAACTAGTTTTTTTTTTATAATTTGACAGCTGTCAGTTGAAAGCGAAACTCCCGGGCCTGAAAAGTATTACTTTCAACCCGCTTCTCAGGCAACTTCATACCTACTTTCAGAGTATGAGTAATGAAAAATATTTTTATTTCAATGTGTAGTATTCGCGTAAATATAAGAAAACAATATAATACCTTACCTACTGAGTTACTTTCTTTCTTTTTCTCTTTATTCATGACCAAAAATGAGACAAATAATTATTTATCAAATATGATTAGCGTTTGTTTTTTATAGTCGAGCCTATGAGGGTCAGAGGTAACAGTTTAATGTTTACTGTCCCGCGGACCTAACACGACCTCCGGGTTTTTCCGTGCATATTTTTCTGACGTTATCGAACGTCGTCGAGAAATCATGCTATTCATGTTTTTACCTATAACATCGGTTATGCGAGGTCAACGGAACCCGCTTACGATAAATTAAAGTTACGCGAATCGACCGCGCTTAGGTTTCCGGTGCCTAGCGACGGCACCGAAGATACCACTAGAGTCGGGACTAGACGGACGACAGAGTCGGGGGTGACGCATATCGAACGCCGCTTGCTGAAATGACCGCGCTGCCGATCAGCGGTGAAAGTGCGAAGCCTCGCGTCGCTTTTATTCCGACGGGACATCGAGTAACCGGCTGCGTATCCTTCGCAGCGTTCGCGAAAAACAAAAATCAGAGACGAGCGCAGGCGCGGGCGCGGGCGCGGGTGCGGGTGCGGGCGCGGGGTCGGGCGGGCGCGGCGGCGCGGGCGCGCTGTGGCCGCCGCTGCGGGGCGCGCTGGCGCCGGGCGGCGGCGGCGGCGCCGGCGACCCGCGCGCGCTGTGCGCGTCGGGCGTGCTGCACGGCGCGCTGCTGGCCGTGCTGCACCGCGGCGTGCACCGCCGCGCGCCCGACGCGCAGCCGCCGCACGCGCCGCCCGACCACGTGCTGGCGCTGGCGCTCTACCTGCTCGACGTCGCCGCCGACCTGCACGCCGAGCGGGCCGACACGCACCAGGTGCCGCCCGCACATTCACTACACCGACTCATTCCTACCCAGTGTTATGTCATCTTTGCAATATGTGAGGGGATTAACGATAGGTCCGAACATGGTAAATGATGAATACTAGGTATGACTTCCAGATGTCGGTGAAGTAATTCGTTTGGCTCACCTGAAGCCGGGGTAGAGAGGGCGGAAACGATAGTTGCAACAGTATGTTTGGAGCTACACATTAGGCGCTCAATATAACACTCCAGCAATATTTAGAAAATTATTTGAATTTGTAAATTAGGCATATTAAAATTTCCTAACATTCGGAATGAAACAGTGTCGTAATCTGGCTGGGCTTCGTCCCCCGCAGAGCGACGTGATGCCGGCGGCGCGCGCGGGCGGCGGCTGGGGCGGCTGGGGCGGCTGCGTGGGCGGCGTGCCGCTGCTGGGCGCGTTCGCGGGCGCGGCGGTGTGCGACAACGCGCGCACCGTGGTGGGCGGCGTGCCGGCGCGCCGCGCGCCCGCCGCCGCCGCCGCCGCCGCGCCCGCGCACTACCAGCACGCGCACTCCGACAGTCAGTACAGTACCGCACGCTCAATACTTGCATCTCATTTATGATTCACTACGCAATACATTATTATGGACCGATGGCAACGACGGAGCCATTTTCACCCGCGACTTTTTCACAATTATTTTGATGCGAAGATATTCTTAGTGCGATGTAGTAAACCTATCGTAGCAGTACCTATATATTTTTTTAATTTCGGTAGTTGTGTGACCTAATTTTCATTACTATTTATCTATCTCGGGGAAACTAGCAAAACTTTGCAAAACGCTTGATTCTTCGCTTCTGTGCCTTTATTTTATTTAGCGTGAACTACCATATAATTGAATGCCAGTAAGTAAAAAAATCGGCAGAGAACTGCAAAACCTGATAATAAATAAAAAAGGTTGACCCTCCTTTCCAAGCAGTCTGGAACAAATGAAGTTTCTTTTGAAACATATACGCATCAGTTGTAGTGAAACAATAATCGAGTGCTTGCGAACCGTTAGCCATAAAGGATGTTTGTGTGAATCCCTGTGGGTCCCTGCGCAGGCGACACGGAGTGGGAGCCGTCGGACGCGGAGGCGGCGCGCCTGCCGTCCATCACCACGGCCGGCTCGGAGCCGCGCGACGGCACCGGCATCGGCATCGGCACCAGCACCGCGCTGGCCGTGCCGCCGCCGCTGCAGGTTCCACGCACATTATTTTATAATAGTTCAATATTTTCGAAAAACTATAACCTATATCAAAACTCGTCCAAAAAGATATAGTCCTCATCGCAACATCCACTCATCAGGTGGTGAGAGGCGACTCGGTTCCAGACGACCAATCAGACGGCGGCGGCGACGCGCCGCTAATACGAGCACTAGAGGTGAGAACGACAGATATTCCGATATTAACTTTGAATGTAATGTTAAGATGTTATTTTGTACCGAAATTACAATAGAATATAATTTCCCAATTACCTCTCAAAGTTAAAATCGTTGGTGTTGGCCTGCCTTCCCCAACCATACCGGTAATATTTTCGCCTTTACGGCATTGCAACAAAGCTCCCTCGAACAGGACGCCGCCAGCCAAGTGCTGGCGCTGCAGAACTTCGACACGGAGATGAGCCTCGCCATCGCCTCGTCATCGGACCTGGACACGCCGCCCGTGCCCATTGAATACGGTAATGTACTACTCATCTATCAATACATAACAAAATGTGTGTCATAAATCGATTTAGTCTCATTCTCACCTATGAATCAAGAAAGAGAGAGCAACTCGGTGCGACATAGAACGCAATACGTGACCAAAGGTCTTGTGTACTACCAGCTGGCCACCCCACTGCTGGGTAAAAGCTCCCCCTACACGCGTCCACAGGTCCCCACATCTTGGCCACAACATGGCCAAGATGCACCCACTTTTAGCCCATAGAATCTGTTATACTAAATTAGTGTGCAACTAGCGATCCGTCCCAATCTCAACTTTACACGGGTAGAACCTTATACGTAGTATTTATAAGTCTGTGCGTAGAACATATTTATATATTTTATGGTTGGGCGATTTGAACCGATTTCCGGGAATATCTTGGCAAGAATAACGTGTGAAGTTCGGCAACACGGACCGGACCCGTGTGGTGGACTATACTTAGAATCACCAGGGTGTATCCGGAATATGTTCTACGTCCGGCATTAAGTACATGAGCGCGTGGTGTGGTGTGTTCGTGCAATGATTGGCTATGGTGTGCAGAGATAGAGGGCGAGGAGTGGGGCGTGAGCGTGCGCGCCGCGCCGCCCGCCCTGGCCGCCCTGCCCGCCCTGGCCGCGCCGCCCGCCCTGCCCGCGCCGCCCGCCCTGCCCGGCGCCGCCGCGCTGCCGGCCGCGCCGCACCCGCTGCCCTCCACCAGCAACCAGGTCGGACATTCACTATCACTATTAACAACACATTTAGATTTATCGTTTTACAGGCTGTTTCATTAATCCCAAATAATCGTAACCGTATTTTGAAAAGTTTTGTAGTACTTAAATGTCAACATACACCAGTGCAGTAGCCTAAGCATTAGCCAGCCAGTTTATTAAATGTTGTAACAGACGCTACGGCTGAATATCATTCAGGCCGCTAGTTGAACGACGCTGTTTAGTAAAGAAGCTAGGCTATTCATTGAACGGTATAGGAATAATGTATTGCTTCATACTTCCCAAATTCAGATCACTTGTTAAGGTTTAGGGATGCCCAGGACTGTTCGTATTATGTCTTCTGTTTGTGATTGCACATTTGGAAAGTTCGTAGAAATGAACAAATTTAAAATCATTATTGAAATGGGGATGTGGGTGCACTGTTGTCTTCCTATCCGGCTATAGCGCACCATTGTGACTGTTTGTGCGTGCGGCAGGTCCAACTGCACACGCAGGCCGACGAGTCGATCCCGGTGAACGAGTCGATCATATCGCTGCTGCTAAAGCTGCACTCGCAGCTCTCCGGCCGCCTCGACTCCTTCTCGCTGGACGAGCCCGCGCCGGACACGAACGAGCCCATCGGTGAGCACCACCACTACTTGTTCCAATTCGTTACCGGCTCTAGCATACGTTTCATTTGGTACTAGTGATCCGCCCAGGCTTCGCACGGCTTTTCTCTACTATTTATTAATTGAATTAGACATTTATTTAATTAACCTTCGAGGAAATCGCATCCAAATCCGTTTTCATAGTTGCGGAAAACAGACAGATGCGACGACTTTGTTTCATACTACAATTTATATATGTTAAGGCTCTATCTTGACCGCTCGTGTCAACTGTGTCATAAAATGCTGACAGAAAGATCTTCAGAAATACGATAGTTAAGCGTTGGAGCGAGCGTCAGTTCCCCAGTGAAGGGTGATGGTATTCCAGGCGACGGGCCGTACTTCATCGGGCGCGTGCTGCGCAAGCTGGCGGCGCTGGACGCGCGCTGCGCGGCCGCCATCGCGCACGTGCGCCACTCGCTGTGGCCGCACCAGCGCGAGCGCCAGGCCGAGCAGCGGGCCAGGTGCGCTGGCCCACTACCTATCTACTCCTTTCGGGAAATTAAACTTCCATTTTGGGATACTGTAATTGTGTGAAGTAATTGAACAAGAGTGTAACTGCCTATATGGACTGATGGCCTGTGAAACCAGGGAGCGGCGTGAGAAGGAGGAGCGTTCTCGTCGCGCCCGCGAGCGGCAGCAGCAGCTGATGCGCGAGTTCCAGCGCCGCCAGCAGCAGTTCCTCAGCGCCATGCGCAGCATGCAGGCCAGCGACGCCGCCGCCATGGACTGGCAGGACGACGCGCCGCTCGAGCGCGACTACCACTGCGTCATCTGCAACACCACCGCGCCCACCACCGCGCAGGACCCCATCGGGCTCGTGGTGCTGCTGCAGGTCACCCCACCACTTATTACAGCCGACTTCTCTTGTTTGTCTTCTTAATGTTTGATCAGATACACTTATTATGATTATTAACATTATTGAACTCCGTGTTGACAATAATGTTGTAATGCAGTCGACGTCGGTGCTGGGGCACCGGCGGCGCGCGGCCAGCGGCGACGCGCGGCTGGCGCTGTCCGAGTCCGAGCGGGCGCGGCTGCAGGCGCAGCACGACACCACCGCCGCCGCGCACCACTACCGGCTCCACGATGACTTGCACCAACATTTCGACCAGGTATGGAGCGTACTTACCTGTCTGTCACTGCTGATACAATATAATAGTAAATAGTAGTCAATTCAAAATTAAATTATAACATAGCACAATGTAATTTAATTATTTTCTTACCCCAAAAGTTTTATATTTACGTCTATGAAATGTTCACACACCATCTTGGATTTTAAAATGGATGTCTATTAATCATTGGTACTCAAGTTCTACTCAGTTTCTATCAGTCATGGTGACAGGTCGTCTGAAGTGGAAGCTCGGATGTCGGCAGCGGCACGATGTGTTGTGTGCGCAGGACTCGTGGCTGGTGAGCGTGAGCGTGGGCTGGGAGGGCGGCGTGCACGTGGCGTCGTGCGGCCACCACCTGCACCTGCGCTGCCTGCAGGCCTACCTGCGCGCGCTGCAGGCGCCGCAGCGGCCGCACAACCTGCACGTGGAGCGCGGCGAGTTCCTGTGCCCCGTCTGCCGCCAGCTCGCCAACTGCGTGCTGCCGCTGGCGCCGCCGCCGCCGCCGCCGCCGCTGCCGCCGCTCGAGCCCGACCCCGCGCGCGTGCTCGACCTGCTGGAGCGGGACCATCCGCCGCCGGTCACTAGCGCACTCCTTTATTATCTAAATATATATAACTCAAAGGTGACTGACTGACTGACTGACATAGTGATCTATCAACGTACAGCCCAAATCACTGGACGGATCGGGCTGAAATTTGGCATGCAGGTAAATTTTATGACGTAGGAATCCGCTAAGAAAGGATTTTGATTAATTCTACCCCCAAGGCGAAAAAATAGGGGATGAATAATCCCGAAATTTTTGTTAAGTTAAATTACACGCGGACGAAGTCGCGGGGACAGCAGTTATCTATATAATTATAAGATTAAGTTTCGGGCATAGACTTGAACGGTTTAAAACTTGATTCAAATTCGATAGCAACACAAGCCAATTGAAAAAATGAAATTTCTTAAAATATATGCAAGATGTTTACAAGTTTCTTGATTATTGCTGGCTGCTACTCGTAAATGCACACGCTGAACTAGGCCATGGGCTCTCTAAAAAATAAATTATCAAAAACACTCATTAAAAGCCCCGTTTAGTTTCTTGCTAGATCTTCTCAGTCGCTGTGGCCTCGTAGGGATAATCAAAATAAAGATTTGAGTATCAAGTTTATGTAACAGGCCCCGAGCCGGCTCTCCGAAGCCATGGGTAAGGCCATGGAAGACATGACGGCCACGGCCGGCGGGAAGCTGAAGCAGCGGTACGGGTCGTCCCCCGCCGCCATCTTCACGTTCGTGGCGTCGCTGGTGCGGACCAACCTGGAGTGCGAGCTGGTGCAGCGCGGCGGCTCGCTGCAGACCTGCGTGGCGCCGCGATACAAGCCCAGGAACGAGTGCATCGGTGCGCGCATGCCGTAGTTATTTATGTTTTTATTAACTTTAAAAAAACTACGAAGTACACAAACAACCAAGAAAATAAATAAAAATATTTTCTCGGTTGTTTGTGTACTTCGTTTGGAGCTAGGAAACATTTTAGATTTTCTTCTGGACGTCAACTTTCACAAGTTCTCTTAAGAAATAAAGTGACGTTCCGGGTTTGACAATACAATCGAAAGTCGGGGTGGCTTTGTTTTTACAAAGGTAAAATGTTAAGAACACAGATATAGATTTACATAGATAACATAAATGCATGTACTTCGCGTATACGAAACGCCAACCAAGCGTCAAGGTTGGTCGCCGCTAACTTACAGTCAGCGCGACTGCAAATATAAAAAATATGAGTGTGGGCGAGAGATTTGTAGCGAGCGGAGGGGCATCGGCGGTATAGGTGCCTTTGAATCGGTTTGGATTTCCCGTCACGAATGACGTCACAGGAGGTGTTAAAAATTCGGCACGCTTGGTTTCAATACATATCATTATACTTGCGTTATCTATGTAAATCTAGATCTGTGTTTAAGAAGGTCGTTATATCGTGTAATGGCCGTGTGCAGTGCCGCTGCTGGTGGTGGCCGGCGCGCACACGCGCGTGCTGAGCGGCGCGGGCGGCGGGTTCGGCGCGGCGGCGGCGTGGCGCGAGCTGTGCGCGGGCGCGCTGGGCGGCGCCGGGCCCGCGCCCGCGCCGGGCCAGCCCTCCGCGCCCGTGCCCAGCGCGGCCGGCGCCGCCCGCCCCGTGCCGCTGCTGCTGCGCGACCCGCTGGCGCTGCTCATGCAGTTCCTGCTGCTGGCGCCGCCCACGCCGCCCTACCTGGACATGCGTGAGCACACTTGACTATAAATACCCTAGTTTGCCATAATTCATTTGTTTATCCTATTGTTGCCAATCTTATGCTGCATGGTTTAATCGATATAGGTTTAACGTTGGACGTCCAACCGGCATGTTCAGTTCCACAACAGTATTACTATGTCCGCAGAGGATTTCACGTGCATCGTCCGCGCGCTGTACGCGCTGAACTACTACCAAGTGGTGTGCCAGTTCATCGCGGGCCTGAGCGCGGAGGGCCGCGCGGCGCTGGCGGGCGCGGCGCGCGCGGGCGAGCCGGGCGGCCTGCGCGGCGCCGCGCGCCTGCTGCTGGCCGCGCTGGCCGGCTCCGACCTGTTCACCGAGGACGGCCCGCCCGCGCCCGGCGACCACGCGCCGCCCGACCTCGCCGCCATGGAGCGCCAGGTGACTTCACAGCGGACTCCGCTTCCACTCCCAGCTTCCCGTTCAATATCCTAGAGATACTTCATGACATGTTGCTCGTCATTCTGAACGAATTGTAATGATTCTCGGGGCGGTCTCCTGTGATTTTCGTCACTAAACTGAGACCGGCATCGAGAGAGGTTCGGTTATTATGTGACGACCGGGAGGCCGGTCGTCATCCGATGACCCGCCGCGTGCGCCCCGTCCGCAGCTGCAGGAGCTGCTGCTGCCGTTCCTGCGCATCGCGGCGCTGCTGCGGCACCACCTGTACGAGTGCGAGCTGCCGGAGGTGGCGACGCCGCGGCAGGAGTTCGTGCGGCTGGCGTACTACCTGGAGCTGGTGACGGAGGGCATGGAGTGGAGCGAGTGGTCGGCGGGGCGCGCGCTGCCCGCGGCGGCGGCCACGGCGGCGCGCGGCTGGGCGCGGCGCCTGGGCGCGGCGGCGGCGCGCGGCCAGCTGGCGGTGAGTGCGAGCCCGCCCGGCGCGGCGCCCCGCCCGCCCCCCGCCCGCCCTGACCGCCCTCTCGTGCAGGTGCGGCGGCTGCTGCGCGCGCTGCACGCGGACTGGCGGCAGCCGGCGCTGCTGGCGCTGCCGCGCGACTACGACCGCCTGTTCACGTACTACCACGAGCGCGTGTGCCTGCAGTGCGGCGCCGTGCCCAAGGAGGCCAGCGTGTGCCTGCTGTGCGGCACGCTCGTCTGCCTCAAGCAGCCCTGCTGCCGCCGCCACCAGGTCGCCGAGGCCGTGCAGGTGAACTAGACCGCATGCGTCGCTCTGCAATTTCACCGCTCTAAATAACATTTATTTTTCTTAACAAATACTTTTACAGTCGTCATGACTGAGTAAAAAAAGTACAAGTTTTAAGTCTAGTCTTTATTTTAGTTGTAATTTGTTATTAGAACCACTTTGTTTAATTTATGACGACTCGACGTAACTTTGGTGTGTGGTCTCGCTTCATAAATTCTTGTGTTGTGCCGCTACATGACATGTGTTAGCGGGTGATGTTCACGTGCGGTGTGTGCAGCACGCGATGGAGTGCGGCGGCGGCACGGGCATCTTCCTCGTGGTCACGTCGACGTACATCATCGTGATCCGGGGCCGCCGCGCCTGCCTCTGGGGCTCGCTCTACCTGGACGACTACGACGAGGAGGACCGCGACCTCAAGTGAGTACCGCTAACATCTTCCACCAGGACGGTTCATACACATCGAAGCAGTACCTCTTTGTATCACAGATTATGTTGCACCGAGTTGCATTCTCTTTCTTCATTCTTAGGAGAGATTATGATAAAACCGCAAAGAGAAGACAGCTGTGGTAGATGTACATGTACCACAGCTGTACTGCTGGTGACACTTTTTAAAGGTGAATACCGTACTTCACCGGGCTTACTCCGGGGGTTTTAAGAACACATAGTTTAGAGACGATTCTGATATGAGGTTTAGAGATGATTAATGCGGCGAGCATGACCTCGCGGGTAGTGTCCCACGCGTCAGTTGACGGTACTCGCGGTTTCAGACGCGGCAAGCCACTATACCTGAGCCAGGACCGGCTGGAGCTGCTGCAGGCGCAGTGGCTGGCGCACCGGTTCGACCACACGAAGCGCACGTGGGTGTGGCACCGCGACTCGCTCTGAAGGCGGGTGCGGCCGCCGCCGCCGCCGCCCGCCCCGCCAGCGCCGCCCGCCCCGCCGCCGCCGCCCGCCCCCCCGCCGCCGCCCGCCCGCGCAGCGCGCCGCCCTACCTTCGTCTGGGTGTGGCACCGAGACCGCGACCTGATCTGAACGCCGCACGAGACACGAGACACTCAAAACACTCGAGGAGACGTGCGCCGGTATTAGGTACACATTATTGTAGAGACATTTATTTAATGCCAATATTCGGTTCAGTTTCCAGTATAAATTATTATTGTTTTTCTCACCGTTTTAAAAGGCCTATTGTTTATTTTTTTGTATTAAAGCGACTATATATTAAATAAACAGTCGGTTTAAAAAACGATTTAATTACTTTTAGGAACATACTATGAGAGTAACGTGTTAACTCGTCTACTTCTGCTTGTACTGAAAAATACTATATTTCGGTTGTTCAGGAATGCGTGTCACACTTATAAAGCTGTATTGATATTTCGTCTATAGAATATTATTCCCGAGCCGGAAAAGTGGCCACCTATCTTCACAGATAATTTCGTCTCAAAAGATGGTGTAAATAAAATGATGAAGTGACTTACCTGCGGAGTGATTGATGTGTAAAGGAAGCGGAGTTACCTATAAATTGGGATTTAGGTTTTGGTAAACAATTAATTTCTTAAAATTAGTCACGCTAATTATAACTGACCTATTATTTAAGCTTGACGATTAACAGTACATTATGAATGACTGCTTATAGCAATAAATGGGTCGCCAACATAGGCGTCGATTAAACACCAATTTTATTACATAATTATACAATGTCCTGCACTAGTGAGCCAAATTATGGTATATTTTCTCACGCATCGTAGCAAATGGAAGCTTTCTGTTGACCCCAGATCAACTACTAGAGTATTAGTGGTATTCAAATGTGTATATACTTAGCCACTAGTTACTTCCAGCGTTGAATTTGAGAAAGCTTATAATATGCTTACTTTTCACAATGAAAAAGTTTTAGTCATTTCATTTAGAAGTTAGTTTTTGTTTAGCGTTTTATTATTATTTATGATTACTAAACATTTAAAGTAATAGCGATTATATTAACGTTATTCACAAGGATCTTCGATAATTATAACCCCAACATATTATAAGATCCTTTTCGTACCAGTACATACTAAACTATTTTCATTTTATAAAATTTCCTAGAAAAAGTTTTTGCACACTATTGTTCAAGCTAAGTATTCAATAAACTCTATTGACATTACTTGTCTATTGTACACAAATGTGCTGACGTTTTAGGGCTAGATTTATCTAGAAATTATCTGTATCTATTTAAAACTAGTTAGTGTGATTATGAAATATTTTCAATGAACGAATTAACATTAGTTTAGGTCCGGATTTGTTTTTACATTAATGCTAAAAGAATCGGCAAAGTACAGTCTTTCAAATTCAGTCAGTAACCTAATGAATGAGTTAATGATTAATTGATCTGGGACCCTTAGATATCGGTAGTATGATCAAATAGCTAAAAAGCCAAGCGAGTGATGTTGCTTGAATACTTTAGAAACTGTTTATCGTGTATGATGTTTGATCAAACTTTTATCCAGTGATTTTTAGTAAACCGGCGGCGATATATAATAATAACTACTATTATGCAAAATGCCTCAGTTGCTCTTCTAATCTATAAATGATGAATTAGGAGGATATTGAAGTTAATGTTTGGTAAAGCTTTGATTTTTCAGCGGTCTTGCTTAGGCACAGTATTTTAGAAAATAACATTTTGTTAGGCAGCTAATACAATACAGATACCAAAATAAACCTACTGACCGGCTTCTCAAATTTTCTTAAAAAATATTGAGCTACCTGTATCAAAACATTATTGCAGTCATTGAATTATTTAAATACAAAAGTAGGAAATTGCTGAATATGATTTGTCTTTACATAAACAAGATGTTCACATAGATGTTGTAAATAAAGCCTTCAGTTTCATTAGGGCTGTCCGATGGGTGTTGTTAGGGCTGTGAATATGTATATTTAAATTTTACTCGCTTCTCTGTTGACACGGTTGACGAATGACTAGATTTTAATGACGATTAAATTATTATTTTCATATCTTTGTATGTGTTAGCTATTAGTAGTTTGCGCATTTACGTATGCTTAGTAACGATTATAGATCCCATCTCTAGTTAACTTGTTATATGCAATTACATTGTCAATTTTGGCTGAATCTTAAATAAAAGCATTCTCTACTTGTGAGTTCTTTGGTAGCTTATATCTAAAGTTACTATAACCAAACAAGTTGGCTTAAAATCATGAGACAATAAAACAAAAGATCTATAATACAATATTATGGCGTTACGAACATTTATCATTATTACGGTATGGTGCTTAGTCGTTAGAATTTTATTTTCGTGTGCAATTTATGCCTTCATGATTTTTTGTTTGTACATTATTATTTTAAGCTCACAAGAAGTACACTTTTGTTTTATTTTTCTAAAATCTAGCGTGTCTGTGTTTAGTTGTAGTGTTTTGTAATGGTAACTCTGCAATTTTATTTTAAAATTTGTAATCACAACGAAATGATCGTGTCGGTGTCTTATGAAATCCTAATTTTGGTGCAAAACTGCACTATTTGTAATTTGAAAATTGTATAAACACATAGTTGACCTCATATTTCATATTATTACATAATTATAATTATCGGAACAAAGCCGCATATGCTTATCGATTTATATTTTCTGTTGTAACTGGTTCTCCTTTAGTCTGCTTTCTCGACGTAGCTTATTTAGTGAGTATTACAGAAGTATTGGTCCACGGCGCCGGCCGCGGGCTCGCAGCGCGCCCCTCGCACCGCCGAGATAAATATTTGTTAAAACTTGTGTATGTATATTGTTCTTGTATATATATTCAATCATTAAAGTTGTTGATATTTCAATTGTTGTTTAATTTGCAGTGCACTACGGTATTCTGGAATAAGAGTAATAACTTAAACTCTGTAAACACCATGGTGAATGAAAGACTTGCATTTTTGTTAAAAGTTTTATAATATTGTACATCAACTATGATTTGTTTTAGAGGTAGAACATCCTACTCTTAAATTAAACGGCTAACGTGATTACAATAAAATAGTTAATTTTTCCATATCGCCGCGTTAATATCATTTATAGGCGGAGTGAGTAAACCGAAATAATGTAAAATACCTTAGTACAGTGGAGCAGGTGCCGGCATGCTAGCTGGAAACATTCCACGCGAGTATCCAGTTAATGTTATCATATAACATTTCTAACTTTCTTTCATTTGAAAAATTCAATATCACATTGTTTAGAAAACCTTAGTTGTGTGTGAAAATATTAATTTTGTCGTTGAGATCGATTGGAGATGCACCTTGCTCCACTACATTGTTAGAAAAACCTTGGTTAGTATAAAAAAAATATTAATCGCAATTTGTTATTAGTCACTGATTTCGCAACCATATCTGATATAACTATATCATAAATACGAAGTTGTAATGACATCTTCGAAATAATAAAAGGGTATTTTATCACAGAAAACAATAAATACTATCAAACAATATAAGATGGCAACTAATACTATGCACCACGTCACGAATATTATTATGACATCGTCGTTAAAAAGATACGATTTAAATAAAAGTATTGTAAAGAAATATTTTTAAAACAATTTTCTCAGTCATATAAATTCATTGCAATAAAAATAGATTTGCGTTATTATAACCATAAAATATGATGTAAAATAAATATAACACTAGAACACTTCGGCTGCTGTTACACTATCAAAGAAACAACTTAAATAAAGGTTAATGTTTCTTTTGAAAGCGTGACACCGGCTTGGATCAGTATTAAAATAATATTTTCTTTGAATACACTTTATAAACTTTTTTTAAGTAGCAAGACTATTAGCGATAAGTTCATGACATAATATACATAATTAATTATTATTATTTTAGCAAAATACACAAAAACAATCATTATAAATCGATGGTGAAGGAATGTAAGAACCAATAACTATAAAAAAAATCTAAACCAATTTAGTTATTTTATAACGATTTTTAGGCACTAATTGATTTCAATCATGTTAAAACAGAAAAAGTATGACACTGTTTTCATCCAATTGCCTAACAGTGAGCGAAGAAATAAATTAATTTGATGATTGAAATCAATATTGCTTCTACGAATATGCTCACATATAAAAATAATACACAACAAGTATCAGCAGCGGATGTACGACAACTGCTACAGTTTGTTGCATTGTTACTCAACATGTTACATGTATACAGACGCAACAACGGTCATAGACCCGGACACCTTCCTTACCCTTAATTAACATTTATCCGTGGTATACGTGAGCATTTAAAATTATACATATCAAATTTCTCGGCTTATGTGTAGGTACTCTTTTAAAAACGCTAGACATGTCACAAATACGTAACATTTTCACATTCAATAATATAATGTACTTAGGTCTGTTTACATTAAAGTAATTACTACTATATACACATACTAATATTACTCGTGTAGGTACAACTTCTAAAAAACTTTTTGAACACATTTTCAATAAGATATGGGACAATTTTTATAATCTAAGTGTCCAATGCCATCCTTCGACCGACGCTTTCCTATGGCACAAAAAATACGTATTTGCACCTCGAACAATAAAACTAAAGTTACCATTAAATTTTAGGCAAGCAGAACCTAAGTCACGAAACAGTTTATCTTTGTTATATAACATTTTTGTAACGCTATACATGGTAAGGTTAATCTAAGTCACTATTAATAACCGGAATATTAACTTCTTTATTAATAGAAATTAGATTATTGTACATGTGGTTATTTGTTAACAATGTTACCAGGTGTTATATTACTCCAAAATTGTTATATAACATTAAAAAACAGAGTGCACTAAATAATTATTTACCAATAGGCCGATACACGATTTCCTAAAAGCAAGTTTTACGTATATATGTGTGACTTCGATATTGAATACATTAATAATTATATATACTTTTTTATATTTAAATTATAAATTCGTACAGACTAACTCATATTTATATCTTGATATACAACTAAACGTAACTAATCATATATTATGCACAGTTGAAATTATATAATATTAGCACATTATACATAATATTTTTTATGATATATTATACTGGTCATTCTGAGATCTGTTCGTCACCAATCTGGCTCCAATACTGTCATTTATTTACTTTATCCGAAATCCTTGGTGAATGTGCTACTTTACTGTTCATAAAATGGGACACGTGATCATAGTTAAGCCAGTTTTGTAGAAAAATAACTAGTGCCTGGCTTCTGAATGACAAATGTCCTGCACTGGGGCTGCCTTTAAATTACTGGCCAGCACAAAATTGGGGTTTTGTACACCAGTCACCCGTCACTGGTGCATTGACCATCCCTGTACCATAAATAGTACATACAGGACTAGAAACCTTTAAACAACTTGATAAAAGGTAAACCCCCAATTTTATATCCAGCAATTATTTTACAAGATAAAAAATGATTCGTAATGAAGGGTCATTACATATGGAATTATTCCATATAAATGGAATATACCATATTGGGGCCAAAACATTTGCTTTAGATTCAAAAGTCAAGTATAGTAGCACATCGGACCGATACCATCGCGGGACACGTTACGATAAGCCAACCGTAACGCGTGCACTTTGGTCCATGTGATAAAACGTTATATAACAACACGCAACACCTCGCCCTAGGTAACTACGCCTATATACTAACACATCGTAACTCGCGGCAGATGCATGCAGATATGTTGTTGTTTACCAGCGTTATTGTAATGTTATACGCTTTATAATAATTGTTTCTTTCGTAATGCCTTTTTGTATAAATATGACTGACACAAAAGATGGATTTTAATTTAATGCTTTACTTTATTGTGTTACGTTGGGAATAGACACTATGCCCCCGCCAATAGGAGATATTATCCCTTATTCCAGGGTTTCCCCTTTTGGTGCGCGCAAACTGTTCAGTCAAAAGCAATGCAGTCACACGCCTGCATATGAAGTAATTGGAAGTTAGAGATTAGAACGTGATCGTTGTATGATTGTGTGCGGCCACCATGTCAATGTCGACCTTCAACATTTTTAATTTATCAGCCGCTTTTCTTAGTTTAAGATCCCAAATATACGCGCCCTTAGAGATTGACACAAATAGCGCAGCGAAATGGATAAATGTAAGATGTAATGTAAATGATAAATTAATGGATAATAAGTATTGTTCTTGTCCATCCCTTGTGTAAGTCACAATCGAATCGTTTCAATAATGGCTAGTTTGGATTATTTTGTTCGAACACATTTCCTTACCCTAGAAAATTTATTTCATCAAGCTAACTTTAACATTCCGAAATAAATATAATTTTCATCAAAATCTTGACAACTCTTTTTTGCTACAGTTCTTTGAGAACTAAAATGTTACTCAAACATGGAGATTGATTCTTTGAACCAGATAAGTACCTCGCGGGAACGAGTCACATGTCACAAAGTTGATAAAAATTATAGCTTTCCATTACTCTAAATCGGTATTATTAATATTAACTCTCCTTTACACAACTAACTACATCGAAATTCAAAATGTATACCATAAAAACCATTATACAATAATATAATGTCAAGATTGGACGACTCGGAACCGATCGGCAAAGTAAATTGACTCGTAAATTCATGATATGAGAATTGGGAATCGGTCGTAGTCGCATCGCCGTCGTCGACCCTCGCGGGGGTAGGTAGTTAAAGGTGTCGGATGCACTCACGGCGAGGTCTGGTGTTATAAAATCTCGGTGTGCCAGTAGGGCGGGTACGGCAGCGGCGCGGGCAGGGCGGGGGCGGGCGGGGCCGGCGCCGGGGCGGGCGGCTCGGGCTCGTCGGGGCAGTCGCAGTCGTCGATGCGCTGCACCACGAAGTTGCCGTAGTCGTCCGTCAGCGAGCTGTGGCGCAGCGCCCCGCACACGTGGCGCCGCCCGCCGTCGCACCACCACCGCTCTGCGACACGTCACAATCCATATTGTAGTCCTTAATTAAGCAACGCTTCCACTGCGTACAGTAGTTGACTGGAGACTGTGCAAATAACACCCAGGCCAGAGCAAATAACAAAGGACCGTTACCGATATTTATCCCGACGGGGATCGAACCCGCAAGCATCCAGTAAGACCGAGCAGTCATTTAATGTTATTCGTTTTGAAGCCTAGTGGTCTGCATCATCCACTGGCGAGTATTTTGTTGTCACAGTTAAACAATCACCTCTGCTTATATCCACGTCAGTTAACTCCTCGTTCATTAGAGCTGTCAGCGCGTCGTCTGTGTGTTTCGAATCTGTGAATAATTAAAATTAATTCTGAAAAGTGTTTTACAGAGTTCTTGCACATGGTAAACTAGATCTAATGACTGCTTGGCGAAGCGGTTCAAGCGTAGGCCGCTTGGCGCACTGCACCGGGTGGTTGCGGGTTCGATTCCCGTCTGGGAAAATTTCTGAAATGGCCTTTTCGTAATCTTCCCTGGTCTGGGTGTCATTGGGATCGCCCCCAGTCCATTGTACGATACCCATAGTACACGCGATGCTTAGTTTAGGACTATACAGTTGGTGTGTTCGTCTGGCGATATTTATTATTTATGATCAGTAAGTATAATTTGTAAGCTGTTTAAACCGATTGGTGATTTGTTACGGAGCTGAAGGGGAATGATACCCGTTTCCTCCTTAACGTGCGGCTCCTCCTTCACAACGGTGGGCAGCACGGTGGGCGAGGTGGGCGTGGTGGGCGTGGCGGGAGGCGTGGGCGCCAGCGGCAGCCCGTTCGCCTCGCCACTGCTGTTCGAGCTGCACTCCGGGCTGTATGGCGCCATCTGACGATTCAAGATTTACATAAAATATTAACACTTTTTTTCATTATTATTGAATTGCCTGGCCTAAGCGTTACTGGGAAACCCTCAGTCCATTGAATAGTACTTATTATACAAGCGATACTTTGATTGCAACCATATGATTAGCTTATTTTTACTACATACATCTAAATATATATAAATTAAAGGTGTCTGACTGACTGACTGATTGACTGACTGACATAGTGATCTATCAACGCACATCCCAAACCACTGGACGGATCGGGCTGAAATTTGGCATGCAGGTAGATGTTATGATGTAGGCATTCGTTAAGAAAGGATTTTGATTAATTCTACCCCCAAGGGGATAAAATAGGGGATGAATAATCCCGAAATTTCTGTTAAGTTAAATTACACGCGGACGAAGTCGCGGCCACAGCTAGTACTTTATAAAGGTCAAGACAGAAGGGCAATTGTTTTCTGCACAATCGTATTAATAGGCCCTATAGAATTAAATGCAGGTAGTTTTATTGAAATAGGAAAGCAGGATCTTCTTCTTCTTTGGGCGTTTTTCACAAATCAACATCATGTGCCTGGTTTGTGTGTTGGAGGGTGGTGAGCCGGTCATTCCAGCCATCCAAATTCAGTCAGAAAGTTCCCCAGCTTCTTAATGTCGCTGAAGACTTCCTGAATGCTGCCTGGTGTGCCTAGGTGTGCCCAGGAAAGCGGGATATCTAACTTCATAATGTGGAACTGACCCTGAGGCTTTTGCGTCGTCGCGGCGCCACTTCCGCCATCTTGTAGCTGGTGTCCATTGCCCAGTACGAGCCCTTGCCGGGGTCGTCCTTGCTGCGGGGCACCTTCATGAAGCACTTGTTCAGAGACAGGTTGTGCCTTATTGAGTTCTGCAATGAAGATTACCAAATTGTAAGAAACTTTCCATGCAAAATCTCTTAGTCTATCACCAGATTTATCCCTGACAGAATGCATTGATAGGTGTTGCTTTTGTTTATCTGTGGCATTATAGCTTTGCGGTGATGCGGCAAGCTGAAGACAGGGCGATATGGCGCTCATTAGGGGAGGCCTATGTCCAGCAGTGGACAAGCATAGGCTGATTATGATGATGATGATGATTACAGCTTTAGAATTAACCATTATTTATAACCATAGGGGTGGGCCACAGATTTAGATTTACATAGATAGCGCAAGTATCACGATTTGTATTGAAACCAAGCGTGCCAAATTTTTAACATCTACTGTGACGTCACAGATGGCGGGAATTCCAAACCGATTCACAGACTCCGATGCCGCCGATGCCCCTCCGCCCGCTACGATTCTCTCGAGTGATTATCTCGCTCATACTCATATTTTTATATCTGTAGTCGCGAGGACTGTAAGTTATCGGCGATCAACCTTGATGCTTGGTCGGGGTTTTCGGACACGCCAAGTACATAAATTTGCGTTATCTATGTAAATCTATATCTGTGGGGTGGGCCAAGCCCACCTGACTACCTCAATTTCAGTGTAATTTGATACCTTATTTCTGCTACAAGTTAGAATAGCTCCTAGAGAAATGGCTAAGTATGCGCTCTCACCATCCACCCTTTCCCGGCTTCCTTGTAGTAAGGGAATGCGTTGCATATGTAAGTGTATATCTCGTTCAGCGTCATCTTCCCGCTCGCGGAGCTGCTGATGGCCAGTCTTATCATGCTGGCATAGCTGCAGGCAAAACATTTGTTAGTAAAATTATGACATTAGAGTTAGGGTCAGCTCTGGAATTACATGATTAGCATTTCACAGTCTAAGGCCAAGTTTAAAAAGACTCTAACAGACCGTAACAACATTAACAAAATATTTATTGCTCTAATGATTTGTTAGTGTGGATTTGGTACATGGCTCCAGAGGAGTAAGGGAAGCTACATTTAAAAATAAAGTATGGGTATCTATTTAATTTCCTGTCTTAAGTTATGGATTAGATTATTGTTGTTATAAACGAAGCATTATATGTATAGTACCTACTTCTGTTAATGCTCTTTATCTTACACAAAATAGCATGCGAGTTGATAAAAATTTCAATGTGGTATCTTTTACTATCAATTTTATCAAAACAAATTCATAGAAAAACCCACCTGGCTAAGGCAAAAATAATAATGTAGACAGAGCACATAGAACACTAGTTCTTACTTTTGCTGGCTAAACTCACTAGAGTTTAGCCAGCAAAAGTAATACGGAATAGCATCAATCCAGATTCGTTTTTGGGATTTACTGATTCCTGTTCGCAATCAGCAATTAGGAAAAAATGTAATGATTAAAAAAAATATACCGTAATGTGTTGCAAAAAAAAATTAAAACACATGAGCTATCCTAACACAAGATCTCAGTTGATGCTTTTTGGTATTACTGTTGTTGGCTTCACACACTAGTTTGATGTTCTCCTTCTACATTAATCTTTTCATCTGAGCCATCAAGTTAGGCAAGTTTCCTGAACAGGCTTCTAGTTATTCCAACTTTTTCTTAAGGTACTAAAAGATTGGTAACATAAACTATGTTCTTAATCTAATTGTCAGACAGGAGAGGGAGCAGTATAGGTATTAGTTATTCAAACTATTGCTACAATAGCTTAACCAACAGACATACAAGTAACCACTGACTTAACTTACTAAAATAGGTAATTCACAGAATAAATACAGTCATGTACCTACTTCGCCATGGGATACTAGTCATCATAGCTTCCAGGATATTACCTATACTCTGTGGTTTGAAATTAGCGATAAACAGAGTGTAGGTATTAATTAGACTTAGGAACAAATCCATGTTATAACAATGGTCCATTTAAATATTAAATTTTATACTAAAAACTACATACAAAAAGACAAAATACTAAAGCATAACCTGTTACTGTATTACATAACTTTAAACAAACACACTCACACAATTATTAATATTATTGGCAAGCGCAAGTAGGTAAATATAATTAAATTTGCCTATTTAAAAGAATGGTTGTATTGAAATATTATTAAAGTGAAAAAAAATAAAATAAAAAGTATCTATAAACAAAGGCTGACTAAATGGTAGTGATGTTTTAACAACACCTTTACCAAGCTGGTATAAATAAAGCATTCTAGTAAGACTTAACTCAAGTAAGTATTCTTTTGTGATGGCATTAAAATTAGATATCTATGTTCTGTCTCAAATTTGAGATAGACTTATGAATACAGACCCTAGAACTAGTGTTCCATATTCATTTAATAAATGTATGGTATGAAATTATAAAAAAAAATAAGAAAGTGTATTCCAACTGTTACGCCCATTTTTCTGGGAATATATAAATATTTACAAATAATTTTCAAACACAATAGTGAAAGGCACAAAGGCTCAGCAATGCAGATTAAAATGAACTATAAGTATGCCTGTCGTAATAAATGTGCCTTATCCTAATTTGTTAGAATTTATGTACACCCATCAGATCTTGAGGTATATATCCAAACATGCCATTCAGTGGATACACCAAATATTAGCACATTAAAATATGTTTGACCACCTCAACGAAGTGTACACACTTCCATAACATATACCGGTTACTCAGCCTCCCAGTGTCACCTACAAATGACAGGGGGGTCACCCACAAGTGACGCATAACACCAAATAGGAAGTCTCTAAACTCAAGACGAAAATCACGTTACCTGTATGCAGGTTTTTCGTGCTTTATCTTGTTTGTATTCTCTTTCTGATCGGCCCCTTTGTTGTTGTTCTCCTGCTGCAACGCCAGGGGCTGCACGTCCTCGTACAGGAACCGCGGGATGGGACCCAGCGGGCTGTGGCGTGGCGGGCCTGGGCTGAACGCGGGCAGCCACTCCACGCCTGGAGACTCGCTCATTGTCCCATCAATATTCGCACTCTTTCACCACACTGCGTTCTCATCACAATATGAACACATATAACACAGGTTTTTTTATTCTTACATTGTGGGCGTAACGCACTCGCTACCTTTTATGAAGATGATCCTCGTTGTAGGACATTGAGAATCCTTGAAATGACGACCTAACACAAATCACTGTCACGGAACAGAAGCGGATAATTAAACTCAATATAAAACGATACGAACTTATAAATACGTTCTAAATGTATTAAAAAAACGTATGGAATAACATAAAAAATGAAAGAAAAATTTAGATTTTACAAAATTGAAATTATTATGACATTTGAGGCACCTACAACAAGGAAAATGGCGGCGTTTCGTTCGGGTATGTTTCGTTCAGAAACGAATATGTACATACCAAGTACAATACATACATACCTCTGTGATACGTATGAATTAAAGATTGAAAACAAAAAAGGAATATAAAAGTGAAGTTGTAAAATTGCTCCCTATATTCATTTATATTCATTTCAGAATATGTTTAGTTTTTTTTCTGTGTAATGTAAAAATAATAAGATAACAAACCTAATTTAAAAAAATCTTTTCACAAAAATTACTTATAACGATACCATTTTTATAGCAGGCAGCACAGTCATAGTTTGACAATCTTGACATCGGCAGCCATAGTAGCTGTCGCTGTCTGAATGTTTGACATTCCGGAATTAAAAAAAAAATAGTTTCAACAAAGTGATGTACGGGGATGGTTGTGTTTTCCGTTGATTTAAATTTTAACGGTTTGTTGACAAAACTTCCATACATTGAAAATCAGTAGTGTTAGAAAATTCGTACTTGTCTTTGTTGTGGATTGCATAGCGTAAACCATGGCGCTGCAGCCAGAAGTCGGTGTGTCGGACTTTGTCCTGCTGGACAATTTGACCACCGACACCTTTATCCAAAATTTGCATTTGAGGTGAGTTCCCTTACATAGTACATTTAGGTTTAACGTACAGCATGTCATTATTGTAGGTTACACCACTTACGATTGTTTTATATAAGTTTTAATTAAAAGTAACTACAGTAAGTTTACAGTAGGTTAAACATATTTATTTATAGTTACTTCATCTTCATGGGAGGTGTTGTGTATTTGGTACCTACATTCTAAGGTAGCTACTTACAATTTTAATGTACATTACAGCCTACACCTATTTTAAATTTATATCAAGTGACTTACCAATATGTAACTCTGTTCCATAGGTGTATTAATAGTTATAGTTATACCCATCTTAACCTTGCATTTTACACCTGTTTCAACAGTATAGTGTCATCATACTAATGAAATAGGTACTTAACTTGCTTAACACAATACACTGAGCACAAGAAGGCTGTTCGGCAAACATTATTTTCTCTACTGCATATGTGCACAATTTTCCTAAGCGCCTGTATTTCAAGCATCAAGAAATAAGTACCTTCCTAGGTAATAAAGTAATAAAAATGAAAAAACATTTATACAGTTATTTGAATACTTACCTAATTGTTACAATATGTATTTTAATTGATGCTAATTTGATGTAAACATTTTGTAGACATACAATATTTATACCTATTTTGATTATACATGTTTATGAATCATATCTCAGAACAGTCATTACCACACACCTATATAAGAAAAGTTTATTTCGATGCCTTCCGGCCAAAAAGGGATAACCGACACTTTGCAAACTTTACAGGAGAGAGGTTTAAAGTTGAAAAAAAACGAAAAAAAATCATATAAATTTTTCTATAGGTTCCGAAAGCTTGCAATTTTGCACATATAGCGTTTAATTATTTCTCTACAAAATGGCATCATTAATTAAACACAAATCAGCCTCCTAACACCACTTTCTGTCGCTTACACCCAAATGACCCTAATTTTACCAACAGGAAAAACGTCTTAAATGAAAACCACTAGTGATTCACTTCCAGCCTAAATGATTTAACTGCAACTTATGTTTTATTTAAATTGAAGAAAAATGGCATAATGGTGAGTTTTGATAATTCAAATTGGAGCCATAATGATATAACCGGTTATTGGTTTATGATAGTCGGACAAGGAAATTGTAATAAGTTAACAAAACATCAATGAAAGATATAGCAAAACTATCAAACGCTGTATTTAAGTCTTCCAAAATTAAATGATCGAATAGGTATTCTAGTAGCTATATAGCATTATTAACAAGAGGTGCGAAATTAACTAGTTGTAGCTACCTAGCCAACATTATTGAATACATTTTTCTTGCTAATTCAATTTTTATTCAATAAAAAAGCCTTATTTTAAGCAATATTATTAAAATTATTCAAAAAATAACAAAAAAGTGTCGACGTAAGAAAATAATAAATACAAAAAGGCAGAAAAAGTTATAACGCATTTTGGGGCAGGCAACACCATTGTCATTAATAAGGAAATAGTAATCAAATTTTACTCAGATTTAGTTATATAGATAACATGGGAAAGCTAGTTTAGTGAGATATGCATACCGACTCACACTTTACATCAATTTAAATGTTTAAAAAGCAAAATAATTATTAATAAAACAGAGGTGGGTAACAAGATAATTGCTTTGGTGTGTTGTTTTCCATGCTATAATCAGTAGGACCTTTTGATCCACTGGTTAAGGTACTGCATCCCCTTGCCATGCTGAATATCATCGTTTTAGCCCAGAGACGTCAACTGCTGGATATAGGCCTCCCGCAAAGTTTTCCACAACGACCTGTCATGTTCTGTTGGCATCCAGCGGTTTCCGGCGACCTTCACTAGATCGGCAACCTTATTGGTGGCCCTCACACGCCTCGCCTTCCAGTGCGTGGTCGCCATACGAGAACCTTTCTGCCCTATCAGCTATCGGTTCTTCGGACTATGTGTCCCGCCCACTGCCACTTCAGCCTACTAATCCGTAGGACTCAAACTCAAACCGGTGTCCTTTGTTCGTCTATGAATATCTTCATTACTGATGCGATCTCGTAGTGATAATCCAAGCCTTCGTATGAAGCCCATAGTTAACGAACAAGTCTCAGTGGCATAACTCATAAGCGGTAGCACATAATGGTTATAGACTTTCGTGATTAAGCACGGAGGTAATTCGGTCGAAAATACATTTTGAAGCATCCCAAATGCTGCCCAGCTGAGTTAGATTCGATGATCGACCTGTCTTTTGAAATTCGACTTGCCTAATTGGAATTTCTTCCCCCAGGTAGATGTATTCATCGACAACTTCGAAAGTAGTTCTTTCTTACCTTATGTGTCTGTGTTGAATGTGTTTATTTCTCTCTTTTAGTGGTCCCAACTAGTGCCCATGCTTGTTTTATATTTTGTAATTTATGTCACACGATTGGAAAACTTTAATCACCAGCCCTGCTGTATACGCCTGAGCATTTTCTGGCATAAACACGAACATTTCTTCATTATGGAGTATCGGTAATTGGTTGGGGCTATATTTGGCGAGTACGGAGGATGCTGTTTCCAACTGCAGGTCTTTAATGTTAAAATGGGTTGTCGTGAGTCCTTTCCTTGGGCTAGTTGGGTCTTGCGTTATCATGCAGCAATAATGGCGAAGATGCTATTTGAGTTTCCGTCATCATTGTTCGAAGTTCTTCACAATAGATATCTGCTGTTATTAATGCACTATATCTCAAAAAGCTATAGTGAATTACATCATGAAGTGACCACCAAACAGATATCATAACTTTTTTAAGGGTTAGCGTTGCCTTAGGAAACTGTTCCAGTATTTGAAACATTAAATTTCTCGCTTGCAGTCATCTTAGAGAACAATTCAGTCTAAAATCCGTTTATTTCTGAACCTTCTCATTAAATCAAGGCATGCTTCAACGGTGGCTTCTATATTCTCATCAGTTAATTCATAAGATACCCATTTATCAGGTTTTTTTAAGTGCAAAAGAGTCCATATTATTGTTGGTATATTAATGTCAAACCATGTCGTTAATTGCTAGAAATCGGCATCCACCATTACTTTTATTTCATTAGTGCCTGGTCTTCCTCGTGGTTCCATAAGTTGAAGTTACCACTAAGAAAGCGATTAAACCAAAATCATTCGCCAATCGTACCCTCTCCAGACGCAGCATTGATATTGCGAACAAGAGCTTATCCTTCTGTAGTAACTTGTAGATTATAGCCTAAAAATGGCTCACTGAAATAACCTGCGTGCACTTGTGGCGTTTGTGCCGCGATTGCCCAAGCATCGGATGTACCCTGTGTGACCTTAACCCCTTTTGTATCGAACGAATGGAAGAGATAACTCGCTTTTTAGTTTTTGTTGCACAGGGTAACCGACAAAAGGGTCACTTTATAGTTTTATTTTCTTATCTAACCACCACACTCGTTATATTCATCGGGAGGGAAAAAAAGGCCAAGCGACAAAATTAGAGGCCGAATTCGTTAGGGCAATTTGGGTTAAGCTCCTTCAAAAATGGGTATAGTGACAGGGAAAAAAGCACTAAGCTACCAAAGACATGTCAAAAAATTCGGCCTAAATGTCATACATTGAAATTATGTTGTTTCATAAAACAGCCCTATCGTCTTAACACGAATTCTTGATGGTAAAATTGCAAGCAAAATTTGATTAACGCATCTTTCTACATAGATTACTTCCAGCCCAAAAAGGTTAACGTTCAGGCAGGAGAAATTTATATTACGCCCAAATGACATAAATCTCAGTTCTGGAAAACAATTTTTATCCATCCACCAACATAAAAAAATCATCAAAATATTCGTCGTTTACGTCCAAGAAATTTGCCTCAAGGCCTCAATTTACGAACTGCGTAAGCGACAAAAAGTATGTCGTAGAGCCATGAAACCCAGACCAATCGACGCAGAAAAATCAGCCGATTCCAACCATATATATAAGTCGATTTCGCCCAAAATGTCGCTTATCCCTTTTTGGCCGGAAGGCATCGATTTGTTAAATGAGTCTGCTTCATGTTCTAGCTTTGCCATTTTCAATTACTTATGCATTTGGGTCAATCATTGGCCATTGTTGATGGCTGCAACAATCACCACTTGTCTCCGAACATTCCCCATACTTTATAGAAAAATACACACTATTTTAGATTGTATTCCCATTACACCCAAATAGGTGAAGTTAATAGTCATAAATCGTTTTTCCAGCTGTTTTCCCTGTTAGAACATTTGTTTGTATTTCCTTATTTACCCTACATTATTTTTATTGACACTGCAATGACTAATCAATACCCAATCATCCATATCTTTGTAGGAACGAAATTATCCTCTGATAAGAACTCGTGAATAAGTCCAAGTCTTTTCTGACACACTATCATTATTGTGTCAGACCACCTGTTGTAGATGCAGAATAATAATATGCAGTCAGCTGTAAATATTTTTTATTATTCTTGTTATGCATAAAATAACTGGTTCTTTATTTGCTGTGTTTGTACAAAGTTGGTTCCTTATGGCTTTCATACACATATCATTTTCATTAGCAGTATACCTGTTACTCATGCAGAATTGCGACTGATGAAAACGAATGGTGGTTTAGAAGCTACTTCTCTAGCCTGGGCTAAATAGACCAACCAAAGGAACTGGCAAACTCGGCAGACAGTATAAGGGCCTGTGCACACCGCGTTTTTTAAACCGTCGATGCCGCGCGGTGCGTTTGAAAAACTTGGTTTGAATAAGCCCTTAAACGGCGTCCGCATACCGCAGTCGTTCCATATTGACTTATGAAAATAGCCACAATCTGCAAAACACGACTTATCAACAGAAATTGGGTAGGTTCAACATAAGATTCCATCCCTCTCTTTCTTCATTTCCCGTCCTGTTCACCTTCGCACTAGCTTCTTGCACTGGACCCCAAAATATGCTTATAATAGAACAGGATAGTGATCCAACTCTGAAACATCCATTAATAAGTCCCTCCTTATGGCTTTACCTTAAATTAAAGGTTTTTAAATAAATGTATGCACGTAATTCCGTCCTTTAAAGGTCCTTCAAAGAATTCGTAATGCATGTTTATTTAGACTCAATTTATCATACGTCCACTAAATCCTGAGATGATACAAGCCGCCGAGGCCGTCAGCACTGATGTCATCGTCCAAGGTGCCAACTGAGGTTTCCTTTCATACTTTTTTCCTCAAGCTATTGTTTGTGTGATTCGTCTTATTATGCATATATTAAAGACTAGCGGCCCGCCCCGGCTTCGCACGGGACATTGCGGTTACATTATTCGAGTTTATTATAGCCTATGTCACCCGGGGATAGTGTAGCTTCCCAACAGTGAAAGAATTTTACAAATCGGTTCAGTAGTTTCGGAGCCTATTCATTACAATCAAACAAACAAAGTTTTCCTCTTTATAATATTAGTATGATAAATTCGGTTAGTGGAAGTTAGGTACTGTAAAGTAGGTTTTTAGACTTAAATCCACTTGGGTCCAAAAAACAAGACTTACGTGCGGCGCATAGCTAGGTACGTTTTCCAAAAAAAAAAGCAGTAAGTCCGCCCTTTAGGACAATCGCACATTATTACATTGTGAAGAAATGTTCTTCAATATTTACTCGAACATCTTCATCGACCTCAAACCATTCAAAAGCCGACGTTTAGTAAAAACATTACCGCAAAATTGAGATTGGAACCGATAGCAGCCACCGCTAACGTCTCCATCACGAGCCCGCGGTATCGAAGTAAGCTAAAACTTTAAGCGTGCAACTTCATTCCACTCGCCCGTTTGCGCATACGCAATAGAATGTGCATTATGTAGCCTTTGTGTCTTGTGGTTAAGTGAAGTGTTTATTTTATAGGTGTTCTGGCGTTTTAGTGAGACGATTCAATTAAAGCTGATGTCTAAGGCCCGTCGTGTAAAGGTAGAACTCCATAGCATGAAAGGTTAGATTATTCTTTATTCTAAGTTCTTTTTGGAACGAAGTTCCTTATCGCGCGTTGCGTAAGGGGTCTAGACGGAAAAAATTAAGACCAAAAGTTGTAACGACACTTTTTGTTATAGTTGTAAGCCATGCGGCGTGCGCGTGTTTTTCTGTCTGTCTCTCTCTCTCTTATAGAAAGCAAGCCAGTTATTTTAGTTTCGTCTTTCTATTTCGCATTGAACAGTGTGGTGTCGCGAATAAATAATAAAAAATAATTACAATAATGAATCCTGACAGTGTTTCTGCACAAGTTCCGGATATTGCAACTTCGTTCAATCCGGGTGTCCCTTGACACCTCTCAAGTTTTTTTTGTCTTTGTCACAAATTCATTACCTACGAAATGGATTCCCCATTCAAGTTGCACGTCTCTTTGTGGCACCTAATTGGTATATGTTTTTCTAAAGTACGGCTTATAACTGCCATCCCTTTTATCTCCTCCAAAAAATACGACACTGATCTACCTATTTATTAGCTGTACTGCTAATCAATATGCAAAACCCAAAACCTGTCCAGAGCTTTGTGCCGTCAAAATGTGTTCCGGTTCGATAACCCGTCGACAATTGGTAGGTACACTAGGTACCTTCAGTAACTAAGTTATGGGTAAACGTACAATGGTTAGACCAAACGAGGAATACCTACTTACCTATTGTGCTGAAATTACTTCTGTAGCAGACTTGTGTGCCTGTTCTTCCTCTACTTCTTTAATATCATGTAACTTTAACTTGAGAACTTAATTTAACTCAAGCACTTTGTATGTTATCTTGTTATAACAATAAATTTAGTACTTTATTTGCCCTTTACAAACATAGCAATGTTGATGACCTAAACTCAACGAAGACAGGATTTTTAACAAGAAGTCTACTTATAAGATACAAGTTTCTGCCCTCGACTTCGTCCGCGTAGACTTAAGTAAAGTATTATATATGTTAATCCCGATTATAAACTATATGTGTTCTAATTTTCATCCAAATCCGTTCGGTAGGTTTTGCGTGAAAGAGTAACATACATACATCCACACTCACAAACTTTCGCATTTATAATATTAGTAGGATGAGAGCCAGAAGAAATTAATAAACCTTACCTCACATTCGGCTGGAAAACTTACCTAGGTAAAATTATTTAAGAGCCAATTTTAATTATCAATGCATTTTACGCAATCATTGAATCATAACCACATACCTTCTTCCGTGCATGACTGATACACACGAGGACGTTAAGGAAATAGGTCACGAATCAGTTTAATAGTTTATTAAAAACAACACATTCGTCGTATCGTAGCGACATGAAGCAATGTGACGAACACGCATCGCCGCACTGAATGTACGATACCATTCAATATCCTGAAAGTGAAACTCTTTTTTTACCATTTAATTAGGTAAGAATGAACGGAGTGATGGATTTAATATCGAATGAGTATAGGGCGGAATCTAAATAAACAAACCCGTTCAAAATAGATCTTACTGGATAGATAGAGGAGGCCTTTGCCTAAATGCACTGCAGAATTGTAATATTTTATTTGATTAGTTCCTACGAACTGTCACTAGCCTATAAGTATAAAATAAACACGAATGTATAATTTACACAATATTTGTGGATAAGTAAGCAAGCAGGTTCCGGACGAACTGAGCATTTCGGATGCACATCAAATATGCAGTTAGTTCCGCAGGCATGCAAATAGCAACACATTGTACGCTAGTTGGATCTATTGTCCTTAATTAGCAGGCGGTCAATTAGTGTCAGTTTTGCGCTGCAAGATGTGTACAACACGCGTTTGGCACGACTTTTCTTAGTGAAGTGTACTTAATTAAAAGATTTTCCTCAAACATAGGTATGTTTTTTTAAGTATAATCATTTTCCCACTTGAACCTGAAAATAATTTGTTCAATAGGTCTTGACTTACAAGCGGACAAACACAAACCTTGAATTTAATCCTTAGGGTATTCTAATCCAAGGTCAATACTTACTTCTACAGATTATCGATTTCCCTAATACACTATTGTTTGTAATCCATTATGGTTCGCCGCATAAATTGTTATCTAAAAAATGTTGGCCCCATTATTCTACAGGATACCTTAAAAATCCTCTTACGTTAAGTAGGAAACCACAAGTGAGTGGCTTGATAATAATCAGTCACGTTTCGAACACAGAGTGTTTTTAGTAAAGTTAGTGACAAAGAATTTTAAATGTATGTTTGTAACTTAGACAAGTTCCTCTGGTTCACCTGTTATTTTAAAAGTTGATTCATTTTAGGGACATTTTCAAAGGCCTTGTACACAAATAAAGCATCTTTAATAATAAAAAGGGATTCTTGGTAAAAACTGTTGGTAACAAGCAAATCCCTTCTACTACGTCTTGCATGTAGAAGCAACTGGGACCGCTTATTCGTTCGCTCGACTAAGTTTGGGGAGATTTTCTACTTTGCTGTTACTCGGATATGGACATGACATTTACTGACAACACTATACTTATCCAGCAACACAAGTGTGACGCGGCGTGTGATCTTTTTCGTGCACAATAAGAGTTTTTATGCTCTGTTTACCTCGCAAAGGTTATTGCGACAACCAAGCGGGCGGGAAATGTGACGCGCCTTTTTGGCATAATGTTACCTCTTTTTCATCCGAATAATATTGAAAGTATCTAAAAACAGAAACTGCCTTTACTAATCACGTTCCCTTTAGAAAACCAATTGGAGTATTTTATTTATGTACTTTACTCTCGGAGCAGACACTGATAAAATAATATTGCTACTACCTGCATGTTTCTGAATTCTTTAGTTTTTGTTTTGTTTTATATTGGAATGTTGACCACAGAAGTATTCTATTTAAAAATACTTTTCAAACAAAACCACCATTATAGTCCTCGATAAACGGGTGACAGTTAAAAGCAATGCAATAACTCATGACCGTCATATTTTTCCGATGACGCCATTTACGATTGTGTGATAATAGTCAAGGAATTATAGTAGTATAGAATGTCTTTGACGACCGCTTGGCGCAGTGGATCGAGCGTAGGCCCCTCGGCTCACTGTACATGGTGGTTGCGGGTTCGATTCCCGAAGTTTCGGAAATGGCCTTTTCGTAATTTCCTTAGGTCTGGGTGTTACTGCGATCGCCCCCAGTCCATTTTACGGTACCCATAGCGGAAGAATTGCCTAGTTAGGGACCATACAGTTGGTGTGTCAGTCTGGCGATATTTATTTATTACTTATGGTTCTAATAGGCAACACAACAACGTATTTTTAATAGGTAGTAATGGACAAATGCATATACAACTAACAATCACCTCAATCATAAAAGAGCTCTTAATTATATTCATTCATAAATAACTCTAAATTGAAAATTTAAAAACCCCCGATGCGATGACCTGTTCATCAAATGTATAATTTACTTAGTTCTTCCAAATAATGATGTTAGCGCGATTTGCGTAGCTCCCGTAGTTCAGTATCCATAGCTCATCTCGCAAATTCATCTGGTACAACTAGTTTCGATGCTAGATTATGAAAGCACCATTTACCTACATAATTATTTTTGGCTTCCTCATAATCTAAGATGCCATTCCATTCGATTCCAATGCAATGTACAATATCCATCATAAAATCTGTGTAAAAGTATGAGACATTATCTTGTTATGACATTATAATCATTGACATTAGAATAGACAACGAATCTAAATATTGATGCCGGAGGTTTAATTCCTAGTAAAAGATTATCAATTATGATTCAATTTGATGTAATATAACTCTGGTTGAGGTGGACAGACGCAGCCCAGGGAAGAATTTTAAATAACGCTAAAATTATTTGAAATTATATTTGTTATTCTGTAGTTTTTCTCAATGGCGGAGCAGCGCCCTCTAGAATTATTATTGCGTAATATTCCATGACCATTAACAAAACAAACAAACTATAACGCATGCGCGTATCCATCATTTGAAACGTGACTTATGGAACGTCTTTAGTTCATACACAAATCTCAATAAAATTGATAAAATATTCATTTTTTTCAGAATCAGGGAAACTTTTCAAATTTATAATATTGTAAAAAGCCAGTTCAGACTATTACGATCATTTAAAAATATAATAAATCTAAATCCAATCATCTCAAATTTCGAATGGATTCGAGCCGAGGGAATCGGTTTTGGCCGTGAATGTGGCTTTTTTAACCTACAAAAGAGCTGATGATCTTCAAACGGCTGAACCGCTTTTCATGAAACATAGCTAAGAACACTCTCGATCAGAATACCTATCTAACAAAAGAAACAAATTTAAATTCGGTTCATCAGCTTGGGCGCTACGTTGCCACAGACAGACACACAGATCCACAGATACACAGATACACAGATACACAGATACACAGATACACAGATACACAGATACACATGTTAAACTTATAACACCCCTCGTTTTTCGTCGGGGGTTAAAAAAACTGTGGTAAGACCTCACGTGAATTCTTAGCGTAGAGATTGTCATTCACATACTTATAGATTAGGGTACGAGTAGATTAGATTCGTATAATTGTGCTTATCGATTACTTACCTATATTTACGTAAGCAATGTTATTGTTCTTGGAAATTTATTTAGACAACTTTTTAGTGTCTTTCTGTTACAGACTAATATGTTTGCTTTTGAAATTGAAATGATCCGGGAGGAAAACAGTACCCGGTTTCAAGAAATAAAAATATTTTGTGTCTGAGCTAGTTATTGAAAACGCCAAATAAAAATATGACTATAAAGAAAATACCTGGGTTAGATTGGGGCTCCCAAAATAGAAAAAAAGCTACATAATAATCCGCTCTAAACGTAATTAAATCCCCTGACGGCATGTCAGAAATCGCACACCGCGTCCGCCATGCCCACGTGTTGTCGTAATGAACAATAAGTGTTTGAGACATTAGCGAGGTCGCTGACCGCACCAAACAGCAGATCACGAAGGACGCCTCTGTGTTAAAGAGTAATAGCAGGGAAAGAAAGAAAATAACAATATTTAACTCGATTAAAAAAAGAAGACCCTCTTAAGGGTCATTTAAATATTTTTGCAGATAACACAAAGTAGACTTGATGAAATGTACCTAATGTAATAGTTAAATATTTTTTAAAAACTTACACAATTCAGGGTTCATGAAATATTAAATTATTATTAATATATTGAACCCCAAATAATAGAACCAAAGTGCACATAAAAGTTCGTTAGTAATTTATCGTGAAATGGAAAACCAAAGTTCGCATCCATACAATCAATCAGCCCGCTCTTGGATCGCCTCCAAACTTTGACCGCTTGTTAAGTCAAGCATATGGTAAGAATATCATACATAATCCATGATTGACTTGCGTAGAATTGAATGGTTATGTTACGGTATACTTTTCATTGTTGCTAGATTATTACTTTCACCAACTATAATATTTTTGTAGCAAAAGAGAATCGTTCTGATGTATCTGAAATATTCCGTGTATTATTTGTTTAATTATCAGTGGTACCCTAAGTTGATAGCAAGTGAATTGTTCAGAATTAAATTAATGAAATTCCGTCCGCCATTGATTTCAAAATCTTATCTTTATTATATCTAGAACTGCAATTAAATACAGTGGTGTTATTTTGAGGGAACTGGAAATTCACACTAGAACATTATTATCTAGTTTTATAATACACGCATACCTGAGCGACTTGCAAATGTTCAATTATCTGGACTTGATTGTAAATTAATATCTATAGTCATTACTTTACCTGTATTAGTCAGCGCAGCTTTAATGTGTCGACAATCTGCTGATATTATTATGATTCTCTTGTATTATAATACTTTATTGTTCCTAAAGGTTCCACACTTAAAAGTCCCGTTGAAACTCTTAAACCAAAACGCTTCATCATTATTTCAATGGATAATTCGATTGGATACATGAGTACAAGTACAAGATTACATTTAACGTGTAGTTGTGATACTGGTATAGCGGTCAAGTCGCTATCGACCGCAAGATGACTATGGTAAAACGTAGTTACATTAACTAGCTAATAATTAGCACATTAATAAACACATACATTAATTAGCATTAGCTATTAACTATTACTATTTCATTTGAGGTTATATGAACGAATAGGGAAATACTGTCAACATTTACTTAAACGTAGTCAAGTAAAAGAGGTTGCTTAGCACGAGCAATACAAGTGTATTGCCCGTTCAAGCCACTATTAAAATTATTATGTCTGATCACATCTGCTTTGGCTTACTCAAATTGTACCTTTGGGACTTGAAGAAAGTTTATCTTAACATTCCACGATTTAACCAGATCCATGTCCTTTAAAATTATTATTGCAACAGCTTCAAGCTTTCACAATAATTTTCCTCTACATTAAACAACTCTTTCCTAGAGAGCAAAATTCCACATATCACAGGACACGAAAAAATATAAATACCGTGGCAATGGCTTTTATAGACATCAATGAAATAGCAGAAACACCTCTCATGAGACACACATCGACCGAAATAGAAGCGAGGTTTTTGACACTGATCAGTGTTTGCTTACATCATATTAAGAGAACTTTTAGAAAAGTTTCTCGAGGCGCGTGAATAAGTGACGGTTATTTTTGGAAATTCGGAAAATTTATCGTATATTACACACCAGCAGTACATTTTCGTGGAAGTGCCTTGAGACGTAGCGAGGTGTACGTTGCTAAATAATTTGTAGCGAAATGGTCCGATGACATCAGGAAGGTGAAGGTGGTTTCTAAATACTGAAATAGAATAGTTCAGGAGCCGAACGTATGCCGTGAATCAAAAACCCAGCAGAGGGTTGATTCAAATTTTTAATGAAGTGTAACGAAGATTGCACTTGTGATAAATTAACGTTAACAAGTCACTATCTCATCGATTATGTAGATGAGTTATAGGCAAATCAGATTGTTATTTGCATTATTATATTTATTTCTTCTCATACTTATTCATTGATAAAATCGAAGAATTTGTAATAATAATGTCTTATTATTACAAATTCTTTGGATAAAATTCCACCCAAAGAATATAAGAATAAATAAATGTAACGTTTCATTGAAAACGTTTTTTTAAGTAGGTACAGCTTGAATAATAATGCATGATTCATGTCTAAGCAGAACATGGTCACTATGTGTAAACCGTCTGCCTTGTTAGGCACCAACAATGAGTACTACAGGTACCTACAACCCCACTTCCTAGCATTTTCTTCGACGACAAGGACGAGCGTTGCGGAAATGACTTCTCACGCACACGAAGACAGCTCATCTATTTCCGGCTGAAGGAAAGTGATCAATCTGTGCTAATGTGTGTATGTGTTTAGAAACGTGATTTGCATGAGTGCCAGTGACCTAGTACATTTATAGTGTCAATTCTGTACACGTAGCAATGTCATATGTAGTTTTGTTTTAGGGAATGCAATGAGCGAAGCGAAAATTTTTTGAAGGTCTTTGGCATGAACAGACTGTGAGCGTGATATGTGGAATAGTAGTTATTGGGATTCTACATATATTCTCACCTTTTTTAACGAGATCTCTTCTTCAAGGAGGTTGTCTAATTTAATCTAAGTGATGCCAGATTTTCATCGTTGCCGGTCTATTATAGTAACTTTTATGCAGTGATGTAACGAACCAAATCAAAACAAACTTACATAACTTCAGAGTTTAGTACTAACAATGAGACAAACAATCACTGTAGGTGTCGATACGTATGTCGACTAATATTTTCGACTGCTAATAGTAAAAGATGTGTCACGAAACATCAATAGCGATAGACTTATCTAAATCCACCTTGGCGCATGATTCTCGTCTGCAAAAAATATTTTATCGATCGATTACTAATTATTAAGATTGATTGAAAATAACCCGCTAAAAGGTCGTAATGATTAGAAAACTAACCGTTAGTTTTCTAAGCGTTAGTTACTAACGTAATAATCAAGTTAGATGCTTACATGGTTGTGCTTATTTTAGATAACCGGATGGATCCCTTATTTCAATCAGTTATTGTCAGTAAACAAAAAGCTGATGCTACGACGTTTTCTGAGCTGTGATCTTTAGTTCTAGAGAAGACTTCTCCAGGAAGTCTCAATGTCAATCTATACAAATAAATAAAATTGGAGTGTCTGTTTGTAATATCAAAATAACACCTTTTCACTAAATGCATATTAAAGTACATACGACACCTATAACAAAAAGGCGATTAAAAAAAATTGTCTGTCTGTCTGTCTGTGTGTTTGTTCCGGGTAATCTCCGAAACGGCTGGACCGATTTTGACGGGACTTTCACTGGCAGATAGCTGATGTTTTAAGGAGTAACTTAGGCTTAACTTTATTTTAGAAAAACAAAATTAAAGAAATGGGTCCTGTCGCGCGTGTCGTTTCTTGATAAGTTAAATTCCACGCGGACGAAGTCGCGGGCTCAGCTAGTCTATACAAATAAATAAAATTGGAGTGTCTGTTTGTAATATCAAAATAACACCTTTTCACTAAATGCATATGACAGTACATACGATACCTATAGCAAAAACGCGAATAAAAAAAAATTTGTCTGTCTGTCTGTCTGTCTGTCTGTCTGTCTGTCTGTGTGTTTGTTCCGGGTAATCTCCGAAACGGCTGGACCGATTTCGACGGGACTTTCACTGGCAGATAGCTGATCTTATAGCGGGTAACTTAGGCTACTTTGATTTTAGAAAAACAATTAGGGTTCCGCGTAAAAAAATAAAACCACTTGAAATCAAAGAGTATCTCCGAAACGGCTGGACCGATTTTGACGGGACTTTCACTGTTAGATAGCTGATGTTATAAGCAGTAACTGAGGCTACTTTTATTTTAGGAAAACAAAATTAAAAAAATGGGTCCTGTTGCGCGGGCTCAGAACGCGGGAGCGGGCTTTATTGTTAAGTTAAATTCCACGCGGGCGAAGTCGCGGGCTCAGCTAGTCTCAAATAAAGATGTCAAATGTTCTTAATTCTTATAGGTAAATCTAAACTTGTTCCGATGTCCTCTCAATGGTCAAACTCGTGTAGGTTCTAATATTAATTCGGATATCCATTAATTTTATGGATCATAATCATTTATTTAAGTTCTGCAAAAGGCACTAGGAAGCGTTATTATCATAGCTGTCATTGATTGCGTCATCTGAGCCTCGATGTGATTCACACAAGGCGTGTTTTGATGTACTTGTATGTGCGTATTATTAATTTTACTTATTACGTGTCTTATTTAATGAACGACTCCTTAGTTTGAACATGAGTTGGAACTGAAGAGTTTACAACATCCTTCGGCTTAAATTTCTAGACCTGATTATTTTAAAGCTCGTTCAAATTTATCATATTATACATACATATTACGAAATCAATACATAGTATAAAACAAAGTCGCTTCCCGCTGTCTGTATGTCCCTATGTATGCTTAGATCTTTAAAACTACGCAACGGATTTTGATGCGGTTTTTTTAATAGATAGAGTGATTCGAGAGGAAGGTTTATATGAATAATACATTCTAATTAAATTTGCAAATAGTAGAGAAAGCCGTGCGAAGCCGGGGCGAGTCGCTAGTGATCAATATAATCATGAAAATAACAATTAATAGATATTCGATACCTATTTTCGCTATCTATATAATTTGCTCGCACCATTTTAATGACCTGAAATTATTATGATGGCATAAAAGATGATATCATCATTATCCATAAATCTCCCACATAAGTACAGGAAAGTTGTGTGGTCTGTTCGAAGGACCTAATACAATAAATTCACAATCATTTGTCCGCCCTGCGATGACACGCTTTCTCGCTTTTGGCATTAAGTAACCGTTTTGTATGCAATGCGCGTGCGCACTTGTATGACAGACGTTACTCAACTCAAGAGGTCGCTTGCTCGCCCAGCATTGGTTACTAAAATGGCCTATTGCATGCAGTAGAAATTTCTTAGATAAAATATCCATGGAAATGTCTTGGATGCATGGAAATCTCCAAGGGTGGCCGTTCAAGCGAATTCCACACTCACCTCGCAGGTCGCAATATTCTTGAGCTGGCTGCACTCAGCAGCGGATTTACAAATTTCCAAATTCCAAAGTATAGGCTATAAACTTTTGGCCGCCCTTGCCTCTACAATGGTCATTTCCTAGATTTATTTTTACAATCCAAAAATGTCGTTGAAATTGCCCGTAAAAATATTCATTAATCTTTTTGATTTCTATGAGGTAGCAATAATAGTACATTAGTTTCCCTGGGGGGTGAAAGTAACTTATCTAGCCCCGAGACGGGGTTTGGCGCCCGAGCGTAGTGAGGGCGCCAATAGTTCGAGGGACAAAATAAGTCTTTCGCCCGAGGTAAACACTGTGCTTTTCATTACGAATACAAGGAAAGTAAAAATAAAAACAGGAATTAGCTAAAGAAATAATACAAGGAAGTATGAACAATACTCTACAACTCGAAAAAACAAATGAAGATCGGATTGCCGCCTATTTTGCCGTCCATTGTACGGTACCCATAAAGCGTCGCTTAGTTTGGGATTGGGCTGTAACAAGTAACCATCATATTTTTTACCGACTTGACCGACCGATCGGAAGTGGAAGTGGATGTAGGAGTAGAAGCAGAAGCAGAATTAGATTGTGTGCCCGTTGGCCGGCCTTAATAGAAATGTCAAAATAGAACTATTATAGTTTATTTTTAATAATTTGACAGCTGTCAGTTGAAAGCGATTCTGCCTAGGGCGGAGCTATTATAATATTTATGTTAATATCTACTACCCTTTGTAATTATTGATTATAAGCAACTGGCGATAAAAAACAATACGACATGTAAAAAGACAAGCCCGCGGAGTTTCTTGCCCGGATCTTCTCAGTCGAGGTCGCGTTCCGATCCGGTTGTAGATATAAGAAAAAAAAAATGTAATATTGACAATTTGTGAGTGCCCCCGTAGGCCTAAACAAAATAAACGATTTGAATTGAATAGTTTATGCAGATAAAGAGCGTGATCGCTAATAGCTGTATATCTTCATTCTCTGAATATGACACAGCCATCGTCACATTATTGTCTAAAACGCAATGCCGAACACCATCTTGCGATTTTGTATATTTAGATTTATTTATTTATTTACACACAGTTTTCGGTTCGGTCAGTTATCGTAAAAAAACATGAAAAAAGTGTAGAAGACATTGTTATAGGCAAAGTTTGATTTCATTTAAACATTCAATGAGGTTTTCGGCAGTTCCATGTTGCTCTGCATTTTTATACTTGCAAAATAACGGAATGGAAGATGTATCATAGTATCTTTTATCAAATTATGAATATAGTTATGAGCATTTTTGTGGTACGGTTTTACGATAATAATTTATTAGGTGTATTTATCAAACATCGGTTCATGCGTTTCGTTTATCAACCGATATAGTCGTAGACTTGATAAATGGTGATAATCCGTGATAACAAATACGCCGTGTGCCGGCAAAGTTTTATGAGTTTATGTTGTTACACATAATTTACCTACTATGTTATAAACAATTTCAAATACATTACTGAATATAGGTAGAGTTAGATAATATAGGTGGATGTGTTAACATTATAAATATCCATTCAAAGGGTTACCAGGTTGGGCGCCAAATGGTGTAGTCAAAGGGGAACCGGTCATAAATAACCAGTTAGAATGTAGATCGTGCATAATATTATTGATGTGATGAAAAATTTGTGGTAATCTTGGAATACGGGTTTAGTGCACGCCAATTACATCTTCAATTCATTGTTTTATAGGAATTCAACTATTGTTTCTCAGGGCGCTACGGGGAACTTTGGAGTTTTTATAGAATTTGCAGCAATATATAGAATTGATACATTCGTTCTCGACAATAATACTATTCTCCCAGAACGAAATTAATTACAGTAAAAAAGATAATTATGACTAATTACATTGTTTGCTGAGAAGGCTGGCGAAGCTTAGTCATTTCTAATTATTCTTCTTATACATAAATCAGTTGCTTAGATTATACAAGGTGCCTTGTAATTACGTATTCTTCGCAGGGTGTGATAGTGGAGTTAAAATGCCACAGATTTGTCCACCAGTAGGTTCGGCGAAGTTTAGTAGTCGAGTTATTAACGCTTTTGGTGACCAACTGGATCACAACATGTATAAATATCTAGAAAAAATACTGAATTTCGTATAACAAAGTAGTAGAGCCACAACCTGCAAGGAAAATAGTAATAAAGCCCTGTATAGTGTGAGTCAGTGTCATCAATGGAGCATAAAAAATACTTATAGGTAAAAACAATGATTCATTCGAAGACAACATTATCATACTGATCGAGAAACACTGATCGAGAAATACTGATCGAGAATGTCTTTAATCCAATAATTAGCAATGACTTCCGTATGAGTGTAACTCAAACTATATATAAGTCACTAGCTGTGCCCCCCGACTTCGTCCGCGTAGTATTTAACGTAACAAAAATTTCGGGACTATATCGGGATAAAAAGTATTCTACATGTTAATTCCGGTTATAAACAATCTGTGTTCCAAATTTCATACAAATCCGTTCAGTAGTTTTTGCGTGAAGGAGTAACAAACATACATATATTCACACTCACAAACTTTCACATTTATAATATTAGTAGGATTTCAAGGGTCATCATACGTGTGACATTGGGAAAAGGGTACAATTTCTTTCTCAAATGCCAACTTTCTCTGTTGGAGTACATACTCACTCAGTCAACGAAGATGTTAACATCTGATGATAAAACCAATATTTCGAACTAAAGCTACTTATTAGAAAGGCTAAGGTCCGAAAGTTTGCATTGACTTTTTAGTCCTCATGTATCTTCCACATTTCTTATTAAACTTCTCGTTGATCTTAGAAACATACACATTGCAGATAAGGGCATATAGAACTCGGGCAATATTTATTAAGGCAAGAACCTCGGATTAGTAAAGCTAATCATGGCACTCCCGCACCGGTGACCTCGGTCTCTGCTCTTGAACTACAAACCGGCTGGTGAGGCTATGGCGCGGTGACGTCAGCCTGCGCGCACGCAGCTCAGACTCTCCGATATTGCAGACATGCCTTGTTTTAGATGGCGCGTGTTGATAGCGATTGTTTTGATGTTAGGTAGGACTTAGGATACACTATGACTGTGTGAATTTGTGGCGAGTTTACTCAAGTAGAGTAAAATTAAGTTATTCAAAAGTACAACCTCGTATTGGTTGCCAAACTCGCATATTAGCTTTACCTAAAACTTTAATTTCCTTTCAATTCATAGGGTTATTTGTGCCAGGATATTTCTTTCCATCTCAGCTTCGATGTCGAGTCATGTATTAATTTAATATACCGAACTTAATTATGTGTCTGACTGAATTCGCTCGGGCTCTGTCGCCAATCTAGTAAGATTCAGATAGTTATTCACCAACCAGGTTATGCCCTAAAGCCCTAACCTTACCTTGTGCAACTTGCATGTTACAAAAGCTTTAACATACCAACTTGATTTTAAGAATTTCTGAATGGATACTCATAACTATTTTAGAAACATGAACTAGCCTGTTACTCATGATATTAATATTTATATATCTGGTCAACCTCGTAGTGTTTTACATCGATTTTTGCGTGACTCACTGCTTCTATAATCACATTCATGTCGGAAACATCATTTGTGTTTACAAATTTTGTTATTTAATAATATTCAACGTAAGATAGAGATCGAATACTATTCCGGCATTAGGTAATATATCTAATACTTACTAACCTCGTAGCTGCTGTATGATTCTATACATCTTCTTTTGGTTCCTGATCCACTGTAACTAAGTTACTATCGTCCGAATTATTGAATAGTTGTTTTATTTTATTATTTACTGTTTGTCGTTACCATCTTAGCATAGTGGTTGTAGACTTCACATGTAGTCTACGATAGGATACGCGATAGCTACATCACTACCACGCCACCACTGGCTACAACGGGCCAAGGATGCCTCGCTTCGCGATGTCCACCATTTGTCTCTGTTAGTCTTAGCTATATTACTTACTAGTATATTATTATGTAAGAACTCCATAACTGCTTGGATCAATACAGCAGTTGCTACAAGAGTGCCTCCATCTGCTTTTCAAATCTATAGTTGGTAAACCTCCCTTTTTGCGTTAAAAATTAAACGTTATTCGTCTTCTAGTTTTTGGCTTGGATTATGTGGCCCTGAGTCGCTCCACTCTTCCTTCCTTAATGCATAGGAGAAAATGATATACTCCTAAACCTCGGATCGGGTAACACCGTTGTACAAGTACACCTCCGTTTTTTTTGAAATTGTGATGTTAATAGTGTAAAATAGTGTTCGAAAATCAAATCAACGTAATTTTTAAATACTATAGGACATTCAAGATAAATTCTCTACACCTAAAAGTTGTTATATTGTGTTTTGTGGACATTAACAATAGCGAGTGCAAATCACAAACTACCCTCGTGGTTAAACTACTGCAACGTTCACGATTCACGGCCGGAACGCGTAAGTGACGCTTAACGCACGGCGCTTAATACCTTTTTCTCGCGGAGTTGCTATCTGCATTCCCACGGAGACTTTATTAGTGTGCTAAATTTAGATGCTAGTGTAGGGGCATTTACTACGGTGCTCCTACAATTTATATTATTTATTAAGGTCTCAGTGACAGCGAGTCATCTCGTTTAAGTAATGGAGTGGGGTTGCTGTACGCTGGGCAATTCAGATGAAAGCTACACACAATGCTGCAAGTGTAAAATTGCATATCATAATGCTTGTCTGTTTCCCAATAACAAGGGTAGAAATTTGCCTTCTTCTTCTACCAAAGAGTGGATATGCCCACGTTGCATCGGGCTGACTTCGAAAACCACCAAAAATGATAACACACCCATACGTGCAACTCAGACTACCACTCGTCCCACTAAGAGACAAGCCATTTCTTCCCCACCCGATAATAATGCTGTTACACGCAACGAAGTCCGAGAAATTATGGAAGACGTCCTAAAAAAGCATATGTCAGAGTTTATTAAGCAGTTCAGTAGTGACATGCGGACTGAACTAAATACGGTCAAGGATGAGATAAGAGAAGTTAAAGAAGCCATGGAATTTATTAACGGTCAATTTGAGGATGTAATGAAAGGACATAAAATGACTCAGACCCAAATGAAAAAACTGGAAGAAAATAATAATGAAATGAGAACAACCATCTCTGGATTACAATCGCGTATAAACCAGCTGGAGCAAAATGCCCGCTATAAAAATGTAGAAATCCAATGTGTTCCTGAAAATAAATCCGAAAATTTGATCTCTATCGTCAAGAAGATTGGTAATGTAATTGAATGCGAAATCAAAGATGAAAACATTGTGCGTGTCACTAGAGTTGCCAAATTAAACCCAGATAATTCTCGTCCTCGTTCTATCATTGTTGAATTAAATAGTCCACAAGTAAGAGATAACTTCTTAGCATCTACAATAACATTCAACAAGAAGAAGAGCACTGACGCCAAACTCAATAGTACACATCTGGACTACAAGGGAGCCAAAACACCTATCTTCATCATGGAACACCTATCTCCGCATAACAAAGCGTTACATGCAGCCGCTCGACAGGCAGCAAAGGATAAGGGTTTTAAGTTTGTGTGGGTCCGTGGTGGTCGCGTCTTCATGCGGAAGAGTGAAGATTCCGGCTTCATTCTTGTCAAAGACATGAGTATCTTGGCAAACTTGAAGTAACATTCTTCTTCACTCATTATAATTTGCATGTTATGTTTTTTTTTTGTATTCTTTTTTAAAATTCACTCCTTTAAATATATATTACCAAAATACTCGTGGCCTACGAACTAAAACTCACGCTTTTTATCGTAATGTAGCAACTAGCCACTACGATGTTATTGTCTTAACAGAAACTTGGCTAAATGACACAGTACTTAGTTCCGAATTATTTGACGATCGATATGATGTTTTTAGAAGGGATAGACAATTGTCAAAGTTTAATAGCAAAAAAGATGGTGGAGGAGTTCTAATTGCTGTATCTAAACACTTATCTGCCAATCGAATTACTACCTGGGATAGTATGTGTGAGGACTTATGGGTAGTGATTCAGGTCCCACAAAATAAATCGTTGGCATGTGTGGCAATATGCGCAGTTTACATCCCCCCGCCAGTTCGAAGTATATTATTGGAAAATTTCATAGAGAATTGTAACTCCATTCTTGAACACTTTGAAGGATATACTTGTATAGTTGGTGATTTTAATCTCAGCAACATTAATTGGAACTCAAATGATAACCAACCCTGCAATCACCAGAACTCATCCATTAATCAATTGCTTATCGACTTTAGTTACATTACGAACCTCAAACAGTGTAATTTCGTAACCAATATTAAAAATAAAATTCTCGATCTTGTGTTGGTGGATCTCCCGAGCTGTCTCGTATCATCCTCAAATGATATACTGTGCTCTATTGATCCTCTGCACCCACCTCTTAATATTGAATTTAAGTTGGACAACCTCACTTGTCTTGATATAAACTCAGATAACCGTAAATTAAATTATCACAAAGTTGACTATGAAGCAGTGAATAAAAAATTAGCAGAGGTTGACTGGAGCGTACTGTTTTCGGAATGCGCTGACGTTAATAGTATGGTACTCTCTTTCTATGGCGTTCTGAAAGAAATCATACAAAAATATGTGCCTTTTAGCAAAATCAAAAAAGTAAAATATCCACCATGGTTTAATAAGTCGTTAATAGGTATGCTGCGTGAGAAAAACAGTTTACGAGAGAGGATAAAAAGGTATAAGAACCCCATGGATGAAGTATCATTTCGTCTTCTTGGTAAGAGGTGCGATGAATATGCTCGGAAATGCTATAATAATTATATTCAGGAAATAGAATGCAATATTCGTATATCACCAAAGTTTTTTTGGTCCTACATGAAATTAAAGCGGGGCGGTACTAGTTCTTATCCCAACCATTTAACTGACGGGTCGAAAACGAAATCAGATGGAGCGGGTATATGTAACTTGTTCGCAGCCTCCTTTGCCAAGGTTTACTGTAATGATAATTCCAACAATGGCGGTAACCTAGGCTCTTCGGGATCCTTCGATAAGCATAGCTCTTCTTTTACCAAACTATATTTACCCTATAACGAAATATATAAAAAACTTAAAAATCTAGACACGTCTAAGGGTGCTGGCCCGGATGGAATTCCACCAATACTCATTCAAATGTGTGCTACTCACTTGGCTTCACCACTACATATGATATTTAATAAGTCTCTCACTTCTGGTATTTTTCCGCATGAATGGAAGTTTGCAAAAGTGGTACCCATACATAAAGCTGGAGACAAAAATATAGCTCAGAATTATAGACCGATTTCAATTTTGTCTACAGTGGCTAAAATCTTTGAATCTCTTGTATGTCCATTCATCTGCTTTCATTTCCGACAATACTTAACGAACCATCAACATGGATTTGTGAAGGCTAGATCGACTACTTCTAATCTTGTATCTTTTGTTGAGGGGCTTGCTGGTTCTATAGATAGTAAAAAACAAATTGATGTCATATACACAGACTTTAGTAAAGCCTTCGACAAAGTAAACCACTCGGTTTTAATAAAAAAACTCTCAATATATGGATTCTCCGGAAGTTTTGCTAAGTGGCTGAGTTCATATTTAGTTGATCGATCTTTCTATGTGGTTGTCAATGGGTACAGGTCTGAGTTATACAAAATAGCATCAGGAGTCCCCCAAGGATCCCATCTAGGGCCTATACTTTTTAACATATTCATTAACGACGTTCCGAGTTGTTTCCGATATTCTACTCCATATCTTTTCGCTGATGATCTGAAAATTGTTAGAGAAATACAATTGAACGAAGATGTAACTCTTCTGCAAAGTGACCTAAATCATCTACATCAGTGGTGTTGTAATAATGGTATGACCCTAAATATTGGGAAGTGTTATCACATTAAATTTACACGGAAACATAATTTCATCAACTCTAAATACCACATAGGAGGGCAATCAATCAGTGAAGTAGACTGTATTAGGGATCTTGGAGTGCTTATAGATAAAAAACTTACCTTCATACCCCACTTGGACAACGTTATCAAAAGAGCATCCAAAATGTTAGGTTTTATTATCAGAAACGCTAAGATCTTTACGAATCCGCAAACCAAAATATTGTTATACAACACTATGGTCCGCAGCATACTTGAATATGCTTCCACTGTTTGGCGTCCACATTATGCAACACACATTTTGAGAATTGAACGAATCCAAAAGCGTTTCCTTTGGCACCTAGTAAATTCTTCCAAATTGCACAAGAAGTTGCCCTACTTACAAAGGTTGGATCACTTTAAAATGTCATCTCTAGAGAAGCGTAGAACAATTATTGATTTAAGTTTTCTATACAAAATTTTACACAACTACATTGACTGCCCAAGGTTACTAACGGCTTTGAACTTTAGGGTCCCTAGAAGGAGTCCCCGATACCCCGAGACATTACTAGTCCCCCCATTTCGAACAACTCTCCTGGGCAGCAACTCACCTATCCCGAGATTGTCTAGACTATTAAATAAGTACACTGTTTCAATGGACGTCTTAGCGACAAATATCAGCGGTTTCCGCAGGCACTTGATCGAGAATGTTCCAGACTAATCCTTAGTATTATTACTTTTTACTGCACTGTTCTATTGTAAGGCACTACTCGTATTATTAGTTATCCCTTTACTTATAAGACTCATCGCTATTGCTATTATATAGTATTACTATTACGCATCTCACTGTATCAAAAGATTAATTTTAATTTTATATACTTACCAATTTACATTCATTGTTTTGATTTTTCATTTCTTCAGTGTTATTATTGTATTGTAACGGAATGTACCCAAACTATTTAGTTGTTAGTTATAGTTGTTAGCTATTTAAAAAATTGCAAGCGGTGTTTACCTTTAATTGGCTGTGCAGTTGGCAAGATATTTTATGTGCACTTAGCTTGTAAGTTTTACTGTAACAGTCGTTGGTAGACCTTAATAAATAAATAAAAATAAATAAACAAAATCGATTTATCTCAAGTTTTGTCTTGTCACAGCTGGCTGTGCTACGCCTGCTAGTGGTATGTGCTGAATTCACACAAATGTAGTCAGAAGCTTAAAGCTAATTGAAGTAACATTTTTATGTTCAAGGGAGTGTACAATATCAAAATTGATGTGAAGCGCACGTGTAATATCCTGTACTTAACTGACCGACGCGACGACGTATAAAATTATATATCTAAAGCATAGCGGCGTTCCTCGATTTATGTCTGCCAACGGGTTATGATGTAGGGTGGGCTTGATAGATGATTGTGGCTCGTCATGATATAGACCGTTGTCGGTCTAGTTTGGAGCTCATTGGAATTCCTTATCTTTCTTTTAAGCTTTTCTTTTATTCTATAATCGTCTATTACTTATATTTTAGGCTAAATAAAACCGGAGAGAGCTGAAACATTACACAAGTAATTTACACACATTACATAAGTACTGACTATGTTTTGGGCAGAATACAAAGTCAGCCAAAAACATAGTCAGTACTTGATCCCAAAGAAGAGAGAGCTCTATGATACCCTATGCCTATGGAAGTTATTAATGATTTCATAAGAAAGCTTTAATGTATCCTCCGAGGCGTTTTGTAAACGCAGTAAACCTGGTTCTATTAGTTATGTAAGTTATATTAAACTTCTTACAACCGCTTAGAACACAATGTTGGATATCCAGGTAAAATTCAGCAACATCTGGCGACCCGACAGGCGTCGTTATGGTTGCATGCAACCACGGTTCAGGTCGACGCCCTAATAACCCGATGAGGTTATGAATTTCGGCACGCGATATGCGCGATCGAACATTGCAAGCTTTGATGTTAAAACAGCTTAATAAAAACATATGATGTAATGACCCTTTGGAAGTTTTAAAACTATTCTTTCGAGAGCAAATTTGAAAAATCATATCATATTATTTGGCCTAGTCTCCAAGCATTTTTGCCCAACTACTTAAACTGGAGAATTTATATTATAATCATAATGGAGACACTCAATATGTCCGCAAAGTATAATAATGTAGGTATGAAAAGCCATGTCATGTCGCCGGCTGTGTCACCGGGTAGGTTGGTACACTTTGATAATAATCACGTGTTCCATTGCTATTTGTATTATATTTACTATATTATTCCCCCGCTGAGTATTCAAATAACGGTAAAAGGTGGTATTGCAAACATAGGTTAAAGAAATTTTGGATAATGCTCCTTTGTCATAACCATTAACCTTTATTTAAGCCTAGCAGTATGTTATATTGCATTAGGAACAGACAGCGTTCCTTAAACGAAACCCAGACGTAAAAGTCTTCGTCGACAGGTTTATTGCGTAGAACAACCTGCCTAACGATGCGTGTTAAAATCTTAATCACGCAATGAAGTGGCACTAATTCAATGCTGACAGATTTTCCACTCCGATCTTCATAATTAATGGAGCCTGGAATATTTAAAAATCTGATAAGTTTGTAGAAATAAACCAAAACTGAAAAAAAATATTAAGTCTCGTATTCTCAAACATTACGCTAAGGTCTCATAGTGTGCGAGAATGCACATCAAATTGAAAAAAGACAATATTTCTACTTAGAAAAGTAAAGTTTGTGAATACGGCCACACGTGTCTTCGAAGGCTGAAACAAATTAAACAATTTTACTTTGTCTGTTTTATTGGGAACGCTCTATGTTTGTAAGTACGTGTTTGTTCAAAATGATGTCCATTTCTCCCCCAGGTTTCAACACAACAAAATCTACACATACATCGGCGAGGTGCTGGTGTCCGTCAACCCTTACAAGACACTAGACATCTATGGCACACAGCACATGGCCCAGTACAGGGGGAGGGAGATGTTCGAGGTTTCACCACACGTGTACGCAGTCGCTGACGCTTGTCAGAGGGTGCTCCGGCAACAGGTGATAACACATGAACAAAATTGGGTTTTGTTCGTCAACCAGCCACAGGAACCATTCGTATATCACGCGTGTGACGTCATCGGTCCACACTCTCGTCGCTGAAGATGGATAGGTACGGGTGGCAAAAGACTATGAAGTGTGGAAGGTTTTAACGGCATGTCCAGCAGTGGAATTCAGACTGATGATGATTATAGGCCTCTTAAACGTTGATTGCCTGATTAACGGCGCGATTTTTTTAAGCTCACCCATAGTAAATTTAAATGACCTTTCGAATTTTCTTCAATGCGATTAAGTTTTAAAGTCGGATTCCCGCGCAGATTTTACAACTCTGGTCTTGGAAACGCTTTAAAAGTGCGAAGAGTTCATTGCCAATTTGACCTCTCAGTTTAATTGAAACCAATTGTCATTCCATTAACCATAGATTGGTTGATACTCCTAAAGGTTTTGGATGCGGTACATCTTTATAATACTCTGTTCTTGCATTCCAACTTCTGTAAACTATATTTACTATCCATGCAAGTAAACTTCAGGAGGATCCGGTTAAAATATGTTAGAGCATATTATGTTATAGAGATGTTGTTAATATTCATGTTGTGACTTAAACTCCTTGTTCCAGGGTAAAGACACGTGTGTACTCATATCTGGCGAGTCGGGCGCCGGCAAGACGGAGGCGTCCAAGTTCATAATGAAATACATAGCGGCGAACACAACGCAGGTGCACAGGGAGTATATTGATAGGTGAGACAAGTGACTTTTATTTGGAGAATAACTTTGAGTAATTAGATAAAGGTAGTAAAGGAGTAGATACAGATATAAAGTACTGTAACATCATCCAGGGACATAGGGACATTGGTGGTGCTTTGGTTTTAGCTATTAAAGCTGGGGTAAATACCCCTAAAGCTTGCTTGACGTCTACAACAGCGGGTTCACTATTCCCCTGTTTCAGGGTAAAAAACGTACTAATCCAATCAAATTCGATCCTCGAAACGTTTGGCAACGCGAAGACAACCCGGAACGACAACTCCTCGCGGTTTGGCAAATACATGGACATCCACTTCGATTACAAGGGCGACCCGGTCGGTGGACACATCAGCAACTATCTGCTGGAGAAGAGCAGGGTGGTCAGCCTCCAGCCCGGGGAGAGGAACTTCCATTCGTTTTATCAGGTACTGTAAAACATTTGTAGTTGTACAGCACATAAATCTTCCCAAGGTCATACAATAAAATCATTTGAGCGGTATTTGATAAATGCAATAGTTGTTTTTATTTCATAAAAATATGCGAAACTAATAATGTATTGAATTTATTCGTTTTATCAAAACTGTGTTACTATTCAATACAGGAAGGAAATAATGGAAGAAATACCGTCACACTTGCCAGTACTAATACAGCATCATTCAGTATTATTAATGAGCAACTAATTAAATCATAACCATTCATTCGGTATGAAAAACAAGCTACGCGGCTATTTTAAAAAAAATGTAATACTACAAGCCCACTGAGTTTCTTACCGGATCTTCTTAGTCTAGGTCACGTTCCGATCCAGTTGTAAGTGCCCCTGTAGGCCTAAGCAAAACAAACGATTTGAGATTGAATTATTTGGTATTATGTGGTAATAATACATACTAATTACCAATTATTATTAACAGTAATCAACATACAACAAAATGTTATCCTGAATCAAATTAAATTGATGACATATAAACGAGAAAATTTCTGTATAAACTTTTTGTGTGCGTTTACAGTGTGTTTCAATGTTGTACAATATGTTGCCTTGCCTTTATAAATCATTAAGTCGAACAATAAAATTCCTTTCCTTAATATTCAAATCTAATTGCCAATTTCATAACAATTATAGATCCAGCCTGTGCAATATTGTTGCTCAATGATCAAACGCATGTGCATGCTATCTATTTAATCAACATCATAACAATTATGTAGTCCAGCGCGGTATTGTTTAAACACACAATCTATCTAATATTACGCATAACCAATATAACTTGTCCCATCATAATATGGCTATTGTGCTGTAATTGTTTATCTGACGTCACTTTGCGGCTATTGTCCTGCGTACGCGCGAATGCGCGATACATATCAACCTATCAGTTTGTAATAAATGGTAGACATTCATTTTATTATTGAAGTATTTCAATTTACATAACTTACAAGTACCACTGATTCCCTTACTCAATTTAATGAGATTTTGTCGTCAGTTGGGCGTCCGATTATGTGGTCTGATTTTCTCATATATTTCTAGCTGCTAAGCACAAACAACACCCAAACGAAAAAGTTCGGTCTATCATCGAGCGCGGTGTACAAGATACTGGGCAACGAGCGAGCCACCGCGCAGGACTCGAAGCTGTACTCGGTCACCAACAGCGCGTTCTCAGCGCTGGGCTTCTCCCCGTCCGTGGTGGAGGACATTTGGAGTATAGTCGCTGGCGTTATATTGCTGGTAAGGGACTTTTCAAGTTTGGACACAAACTGAACAAATAATTGTTAGATTTCCTCGTTGGGTCACACCTATTCAAATTTTTTCTTCCAAGTCCTCCTATTATTTCTTTCCATTAAATTCGTGCGGGTTCCAAGACAATTTAACTTTTTCCCGGGACTCGTCGAGGGTCAAACATCGACGTCATTATTGGTCGCCATTGTCGATCCTGGCTTACAGGAGTCCCATAAGAAAAGTATCAGATTGGTCCGACTGCCCCAGGGCGAGCTGACGTTCTCGGAAGGCGGGGACGGGCAGGCGCGGGCGGGCGGGCCGGTGGGCGCGTGCGCGGGCGCGCTGGGCGTGGCGGAGGCGGCGCTGCGCGCGGCGCTGGCGGCGCGCGTGCTGGCGGCCGGCGGCGACCTGGTCAGCAAGGACCACTCGCTGCTGGACGCCAACTACACCCGCCTCGCGCTCGCCAAGGCCGCCTATGACAGGCTGTTCACGTGGATTGTGCAGCAGGTCAGTGCGCGTTATTCGTGTATATAAAGCCTATGGTCCAGTTTTCAATAAAGTCGGGTAAAATATTCCTAGGTCGGTATTTATCAATCAATTTCAAATATCAAGCTAACTTTAGCGCTTCCTAAAATTTGACCCTAAGCAGCGGCACTATTGACTGGTGCAAGAATGAAAGATGTTTTATTTTATATTTTGAAAATAAATCAACTAGATTCCTGTTATGGTAAATTTAATTTCCAACAATCTAATGATCCTATTATGTATGCATTTTATGTAAATAAAAATAATAGTTGGTACCTCTTTTATCCCTTTTAAATTATTATTTTCCAGATCAACAAAGCCATAGACGTGCCGTCCGGCACCTACAAGAACACGCTGATAGGTGTCCTCGACATTTACGGGTTCGAAATATTCGAGACGAACAGCTTCGAACAGTTCTGCATCAACTACTGCAACGAGAAGCTGCAGCAGTTGTTTATAGGTTGGTAACGTGACGGAGGCCTTAAAAATTAATTGAAAAATATTTATTCAACTATTGCTCACCAGTGTAATCAACCATCAAGGCTGATTTCCCCAGCAGTGTAGACAGACGACCGCTTTCGATGGTATTTTGGAGCCGGATGCCGGTGTTACTCGTGCTAGGGGGAGCTCGTGCTAATTGGGAGGTGAATTGGAACTTAGTGCGAGGGGG